>OY723387.1:6068877-6559109 GCA_963210295.1 Ophion ellenae | reverse complement strand
ACGAGAACGGCCTGTTTACCGGGCACCCGTTTGCACACGTAATTCTCGTACTGCCGTCGCAAATTCTGTCGTTTCTCCAGCGAACTCAGTCCGGTGGCCATTTGCGCTCGTGACAATTTTCCATCAGCTCGTCGATCACGTGGATCGGACAGTTGTGCTCGGACAGCGTTCTCTTGATCATCGTCTGCGGAAATGACATTTACGTATTAATATAACGAAATGATTACGGATATGTAGGTATAGATGGATGGGATATGTCCTGGAGCGCTGCGATTGGGATTCACCAACAAACGAAATACGATGTCGAAATTTGGATCGCTGGAGTGCAACGTAAATTTCTCATTTTTCTTCTATACTTATTTTCACAACTATGGAAAACATTTTTTTCTGCATTTTTGCGTTGCAGGTCTCCAATAAAAATTCCGACAAACCGTGTTTGAGTAATTATCGTACTCTGGACGCAAAAAAATGGGCAATTAAATTAAGTGAATTCCCTTTGCTAACGATGCAAAGTACATGGTAAAAAAAACTGAGTTGTAGTTTGCATGGTTGGAATGCAACGTAAATTTCCAATTTTTCGTACATATCTATTTTCACAACCATACAAAAAAGATTCTGCAAATTTACGTTGTAAATCTCTAATAAAAATTCCAGAAAACCGTTTGAGTAATTATCGTACTTTGGACGCAATAAAAAAATCGGCAATGAAATTAAGTGAATTCCCTTTCTTATCCAACAATACAAACTTCATCATAAAAAAATAGTAAGTTGAAGTTTGCATGGTTGGAATGCAACGTAAATTTCCAATTTGTTTTCCATATTTATTTTAACAATTATACAAAAAAATTTTTTGCAAGTTTACGTTGCAACTGCCCAATGAAAATCCCCAAAAAATCGACAATTAAATTAAGTGAATTCTCTTTCCAACAATGCAAACTTCATCATGTAAAAATACTGAGTCGAAGTTTGCATGGTTGGAATACAAACATAAATTCTCAATTTTTCTTCTATCTTTATTTTCATTACTATACAACCATTTTTTTCTACAGGTTTACGCTTCGGATCTTCAATAAAAATGCCAAAGAACCGTTCAAGTAATTTTCGTACCCTGGACGCAAAAAAAATCGGCAATTTAATTAAGTTTATTATAATAAGGCAATTTAATTGTTTCCTACCCTAGACGCAAAAAAAAAATCGGCAATTTAATTTAGGTTCTCTTTGCATATTCCAACCATGAAAACTTCATCATAAAAAATACTGAGCTGAGGTCTGCATGGTTGGAATGCAACGTAAATTTCCAAATTTTCTTCCATATTTATTTTCACAACTATACAGACATTTTTTTCTGCAGTTGTTTCCAAAAAATTCCGCAAAACCGTTTGTCATGTTCGTACCCTGGGAGCAAAAAAATTCGGCGACTAAATGAAATCCATTCCCTTTGCTACCCAGCGATGCAAACTTCATCACAAAAAAATACCTCATTGAAATTTGCATCGTTGGACTGCATAAAAAATCCTTTCCACTTCTGTATTCTTTCCTCTTATTCAAAATCTTGTTGTAGAATGCGATCATAGGATTCTAATGCTACGGAAATGCGTTGTTGGAATGCAACGAAAATTAATTGTTATTGCCCCCCTCTTTAATTACCATCCAAAAAATATTCTCACATAGAAGCTGAAGATCTTTAATAAGAGATGAAAAGTTTGTGATTGTTAGGGCCTGAATGTGCCAAAAAAGTTGGTCTCCGGAACTTTCGTTGCGTTCCAACGATGCAAACTTCATTATCATGGAAACAAAATGGAAGAATCAAAAGAAATTGACTTCCGTTGGATTCCAACTATGCAATTTCGATGCTAAGAAAACAAGATCCAATAATTGCGAGCGTACCTGCAAAAGTTCGTCCGGAGTGGAGATCATGCCACCCCACCGTGTGACCCTGGCCCTGGGCAGCGTGGCGGACCATCTGACGACCTCGTCCCTCTCCATCTGATCGGCGATGGCCCTCATGGCGGGATTGGAGATGCCCATGGCCCGCATGAACTCCTTCAGCAGATTGATCTCCCTGCGCTGTTCGTTGATTTGAAACTGCTGCTCACCCAGGTCGCGCCGCATGTCGCTCAACTTTTGATGCTGCGACTGTATGAGATTTCGCAATTCGCGCACGCAATTGTGATCCTTGAGCTCGTCCTTGGGTATGATGAGGCTGCAGCCCTGTTCGCAGGGCATCGGCCTCTTGGGATTGTACTCGCACTCTTCGAGATGGGACGCCAGGCTGTCGAGCTTGACGACACTCTGACAGCCGTACACCGCATTGTCGCAATTGATGCAGAGACGAGCGAGCAAGTTTCGCAATATTCTCGGCACCGGTCTCAGCTGGGCGGACGTTATGGGGATGCGGTCGAGCGGACAGGTCGGCTGACGATTGATCCACTCGTTGATGCAGACCCGACAGAACGCGTGCTCGCACGCCGGCGCCTGTAACACGTCGCTCACCTACCAGTCCCTCAGAAACTGCGTCACCATCTTAAGCGTCGCTCGCGGGGTTTCGCGCAACCACGCGAACGACGATTCAGCCTCGCGGATGTACGGGAGATAAGGGACGGAAGCGGTAGAAACTATGGTGTTGAAGTTTGCATCGTTGGAACGCAACGAAAATTCTTCTTTGCGTTTTATTTTCCTTATTTTTATCATGATATTAAGTGTTGGAATTAATTCGTAGCGTTTTACAAGAGATGGCGTAGGTAGTACAATATTTCGCTGTTACCGACAGTAATGTATTCATTGTGAAACAGCTATCATTGAATGTCATTTGCTGTGCGTAACGTCTTTTTGAATCGTAAATAACACTTTATAATTTATTGAATATGTCAACATTTGTGCCGAATAAGGTCTTTTTGCGGGGAGTTTTACTTCATTACTTTACTATGAACAAAAGGGCTGCCGAAGCTCATCTTATTTTAGTGGAAGTGTATGGTGAACATGCTCTAGCTGAGCAAACGTGCCGGAAGTGGTTTGCACGTTTTAATGCTGATAATTTCGACTTGGATGACAAGGAGCGATCTGGCCAGTCGAAAAAATTTCAAGATAATGAGTAGGAGGCATTGATCAATGAAGACTCATCTCAAACACTTCAAGAATTGTCTACATCATTGGGAGTTGACTTATCAACGGGAGGAAAACGTCGTAAAACTTTGGGCATAATCCAGTAGGAAGGACATTGGGTCCCATATGAATTGAAACCAAGGGACATTGAGAGGCGTCTTTTGACATGTGAACGGCTGCTTCAACGGGAGAAAAGAAAAGGTTTTTTGCATCGAATTGTCACTGGTGATGAAGAATGGATCCATTACGACAATCCCAAGCGCGGAAAGGCATGGGTTAAGCCCGGCCAACCATCAACATCAGTGGCAAAGCCAAATATCCATTCATTAATGTATTTTTTTTTTTCATTTAAAAAACGCTACGAATTAATTCCAACTCCTAATACTAGATTTTTCTTTTCGTAGATTTATACGTAGATATAGATTTCGTAGGAATGTGCTAAAATAATCCAAAGAAATTCAAAAATATTGATTTTCATTGCGTTCCAACGATGCAAACTTCAACGTCATGAATGACGTTCGACGATATGCATACTCAATTTTTAGGTAGTTGTCAAGTGCCTTAAAGTTTCCATTGTTGGAACGCAACGAAAATTCTTTTTTTTTCCTTTATTTATTTATCTTCATTATTAACGGAACCAATTTCTCGCTACTTTGTGTTGTAGATTTTCAATAACGGTCCTGAAAAACGGTCGATTTTTGTAGCCTAAAATCGCGAGAAGAAATATTTTGGCAATCCAAGAAGAAAGCAATTTTCGTTGCGTTCCAACGATGCAAGCTTCAACGTCATCGTAGTAACTAGTGGAGGGAGAGTTTTACTATGACGATGTTCAAATTACCCTATTTGAATATCATTAAGTTGTGATATGATGAAGTATCTCAGGCGCAGCCAAATAAGCTGCTGCGAATAAGAAGTTTCTCAATTCTCCAACCGTTCAACGGAACAATGCCAAACTTTCCAAGTAATCCAAACAAATTACTGCGAATTACAAGTCTAAAGAACCCAAACATGTGACTGCAAATTAGAAGCCTCTTCATTGTCCAACCGTTAAGTGGATCAACTTCAAACTCCCCAAACGACCCAAACAAACTACCGCAAATTAAAATTCTGTCAATTCTCCAATCGTTTGGAGGATCAATTCAGAACATCCTGAACAACCCAAACAAACTACCACGAATCAGAAGTCTTTCAATTGTTCAACCTTGTAGCGGGTAAACGCCAAACTTACTAAACCCGAACAACCTAACGTATATTAGAACTCTCTAAATTCCCTAACTGTTCAGCAGATGGGCTCCAAACTTCACAATCGTCTTGAAGTTTGTATCGTTGGAATGCAACGAACTTTTTATTTTCTTTGTTGCCACGCAGAATATTTTGCAAATTTACGGTGCACGAGTTTCTGAAAATCCTGAAAAAACGTTCGAGTGATACTCGTGACTTAAAAACATCAATAAAACGTCGATTTACAAGTTGTTTATTGAAAATAATGAATTTCCGTTCCATTGTAACGATGCAAACTGCAACATCGTACTTCTCAAACAACCCACTCAAACTAAAAAAAATACCATAAATCAGATGTCTCTCCATTCCCCAACCATCTAGCGGATCGACTCTAAACTTGTCATACAAAGTACCACGAATTACGAGTCTCTCAATCATCCAACCATTTAGAGGATCGAATCGAAACTACCTAAACTACACCGAATTCGAAGTCTCTCAATTTCCCAACCGTTCTGCGGATTGTCTTCAAATTTCTCAAGCAAACCAAAACAAACTACTGCGAATAAGAAGCCTTTTAATTTCCCAACTGTTCAGCAGATGGACTTCAAACTTCCCAAACGAATTACCGCAAATTACATGTCCCTCAAGTCCCTAACCGTTTAGCGAATCGATTCCAAACTTTCCAAATAAGCTATGACAGCTTGGAGATCTCCCAATCCCTCAACCGTTTAGCAGATCGACTCCAAGCTTCCCAAATGAACTACCATAAATTGGAAGTCCCTCCATTTCCCAAGCGTTCAACGGACTGCCTTCAAACTTCCCAAAGAACCCCAACAAACTACCGCGAATTAGAAGTTTCTTAATTCCCTAACCGTTATGCTGATGGAGTCGAAATTTGCCAAACAAATTACCGCGTATCATAAGTCTTTCAATTCCCCAACTGTATAGCGAATGGACTCCAAACTTCCCAAACAAACTACAGCGAATTATCATTCAATTCCCCAACTATTTAGCAGTTCGACTCCAGAGTTCCAGAAAGAGCTACAGGAAATTAGAAGTCTCTTAATTTCCCAACCGTTTAGCAGATCGACTTCAAACTTGCCAAACAAACAACAGCGAATTATGAGGCCCCAAGCGTTTCCAAGCGAATTATAATTCCCCAAACGTTCAATGGATTGACTCCGAACTTCCCAGCAAACTACCGTGAATTGGAACTCTCTCAATTCTCCAACTGTTTAGCGGATCGCTATTAAACTTCCCGAACAAACTACCGCCAATTATAAGTCTCTCAATTCCCCAACCGTTTAACCGATTGGCTCCAAACTTCTCAAACAAACTACAGTGAAACAATTCGCCAACCATTTAGCGAATTGCCTCTAAACTGTCCAAACAAACAACAGCGAATTGGAAGCCTCTCAATTACCAACGGTTTAGCAGATTGCTTTCTTTCATCCAAACTTCCCCAACAACAGCAAATTATATGTCTCTCAATTCCCCAACCGTTTAAAGACAGACTTGAAACTTCCCAAACAAACTACCGCAAATTATGAGCCTCTCAATTCCCCAACTGTTCAGCAGATTGACTCCACACTTCCCAAACAAACAGAAACAAATCATGAATCTCCCAATGCCCCAACCGTTTAGCAGATTAACTTCAAACTTCCCAAACTACAGTGAATGAGAAGTCTCTTAATTCCCCAACCGTTGAGCAAATCGACTCCAAACTTCCCAAACAAACTACCGCGGATTGGAAGTCTCTCAATTCCCCAACCGTTTAGCAGATTGACTCTAACCATCCCACATAAACTACCACAAGAAGTCTCTTAGCATCTCAACCGTTTAGCGGATCAATAAATTGGAAGTCTCTCAATTCTCCAACCGTTTAGCAGATTGACTTCAAACTTCCCAAACTACAGCGAATGAGAAGTCTCTTAATTCCCCAGCCGTTGAGCAAATCGACTTCAAACTTCCCAAACAAACTACCGCGAATTGAAAGTCTCTCAATTCCCCAACCGTTTGGCAGATTGACTTCAACCTTCCCATACAAACTACCACAAGAAGTCTCTTAGTATCTCAACCGTTTAGCGGATTGACACCAAACTTCCCAAACAAACAACAGGAAATTATGAATTTCTCAATTCTAAAATATTTGAAATATTTCTATTACCCGATACAATGTAATGGGTAATAGAATTTTTTTACATTACAAAGTCCAATTTAATGAGCAAAGAACATTTATTACATTACAAATTTTAACCCTTAGTAGTCACACTTAGCTAGAATCACGTTATAGTCATACTGGGTCCATGGGACCCAGGCGTTTTTAAATTGTTATAAATAATGAAATAATGCATTGAGCGGTATGAAAAGAAAATAGTGAGGAATAATTTGAACCTTGTTTAATACAAGGATCTTGGTTAGAAATCAAAAATTAAATTTTAAATATGTAAAAAAAATTATGCAAAAAAAACGTGAAAAAATACTTTTTTTTACCAAAATTGCTGTAACTCTTGTAATTATTGACAAAAAAACATTTTTTTAATACTTTTATAATCTGGAAACCATGTACTCCGGAATAGACATAGCGGTTTCTGTGGATTTTTCGAAAAGTATATTTATTTCATCCAAAGGAAGTGCGATTTAGAAGGAAAGAATGAAACGTTTATGCATATAAAAAAATGTATGTTTTATTGGAAATAAAAGTTGTATGGCATCAAAATAATTTGTTTGGGTCCTGTGGACCCAGTGTGACTATTAAGGGTTAAGTTATGGAATATAAAAAAATTCCATTACTCATTACATTAAATAGTGTAATGTAAAATATTTGAAATATTTAAAGCGAAATTCTAGGGAAATTGTTTACATTACAAATTCCAATGTATAGAGTAATGAAACTGTTTTACATTACAAAATCCAATGTAATGAGTAATGGCAATTGTTTGCATTACAAAATGTAATGTAATGAGTAATGGAAATTTGTTACATTACTGAATGTAATGTAATGGGTAATACAAATTTGTTTTCTTTACAGATTGTAAAGTAATGAGTAATGAAAAAGCTAATGCATTACAAAAAATAATGCATTAGCATTACTTTTAATGTAAGTAATCCATTGGCATTACTTTTACTGTGAGTAATGCATTAGCATTACTTACAGTAATGCATTAAATTTGCATTACAAAAGTAATGCAAATTTTGTAATGTAAAATATTTGAAATATTTCAAGGGAAATTCTAGGGAAGTTCCATTACACATTACATTGTAATGGATAATGGAATTTTTTTACATTACACAGTCCAATGTAATGAGCAAGGGACATTTTTTACATTACAAAATCCAATGTAATGAGTAATGGCAATTGTTCGCATTACAAAATATAATGTAATGATTAATGGAAATTTGTTACATTACTGAATGTAATATAACGGGTAATAACATTTTTTTTCATTACAAATTGTAAAGTAATGAGTAATGAAAACGCTAATGCATTACAAAAAGTAATGCATTATTTGCAACACTGCTCTCCATCCGCTGTTATTTATAAATCGTCAGAAGAGTTTCTCGCCTAACGAATGACAAACGAAGCACAATGCGCCGCCTGCTCCAAAAGCAAATGCGATCGGACCAACGTACTACGAACTTGTCCGACTTGCCTAAATCTTTCGTGGCAAAGGCGATACACCAGTGTGTTAGGAAGAAACTGTGGGCAACATTTCGAGGGTGGGTGGAGGGGGGGGGGGGGGGTAATTTCCAAAATGGACAGAATGAAAGTCCAAAATTATGCACATGTGCAATGAGAACGTGAGGATTATTTACCTGTACGGGATCCTCCAGGACTCCGGAGCAAATGGGACAGACGAGTTCCTCGTCGACTTCACCCTGGAACCGATTAACGTCGAAGCCCATAGCTCGCGTTCTCGCTTACGCACTGTAGTGCGTGCACTTATCGGATTTCCCAAATTATAATTGAAAAACAAACAAGAAAAAACCCCAGAGCGACGTAAAAACGTCGATCGAGTGGCGAAAATCGATTTTTCTTCGGCGCGATCTTTCTCGATTTCTCGCGACACCGACCGGACGCCCACCAAACGCAAACACACTTTCACGCTCGTAGTCCGACAAAATTGTTTCTTGCAAAAATGACAATTTGTTTTTCCGGATCGACGGTGCCCGCGGCTGCTCTGCACTCTTCGCCGAGGCCGTAAAAAAAGAGGAGCGGCTCGTTGTTCTTTTTTTCTTTCTAACCAAAGGAATTATCCATTGACAGTTCGACAGCGCGCGCGGCGAATTTCTCTCGCGAAAGGGGTTATCGACTTTTTAATTTTCCTTCTCGCTGGAAACACGATTGCGAGACTGTCGCGCTGGAATTTAAAAAAAAGAAACAAAAAAAAAACAAGAAAAGTGCGTCGGCTTTAACCTTTCATTTGTAGCGTATAACGCACGAGTCGTGTCGCAACGTTTTTTTTCGCGGGTAAACGAATTCGTAGCGTCTTCCGTACGACCAGCTATCCATTATACACATATATAGATATATAGATATATGTGTATATTTCGAAGAGAAACGCCAAGTGAAATATAACCCCTCCTTTTATATATCTCTGCGATACGCAAAAGTGGCAAATACGGGAACACGAAAAATAAGAAGCGTGAAGTGAGACGGAGAGATGGCGAAGGTTCACGTGTCGTACGTGTGAGGGCGCGACTAGCGCCCCTGGCGGCGCTCGGGGATCCGACGAAAATCGTAAATATTTATCGGCAGCGGAAGCTTTCGATTCGATGCTACTTTTTCGTTGTCGCTTTTATTGCGTCTCTCGATGATGTACGAGAGGCCCGGAAACGAAAAACACCTTCCAACTTCCTGCCAAACCGTACGTTCCTCGATCGCGATATCACTATTATTGGTACTATTTGGTATTTTCTTGGTGTAAAACGGATCCGGTTCACGAAACTTGTCCGGGGAGAAATAGCGGGACGAGCGCTCGCGGGTAGGACTGGCCACTTTTGGCGAATCAATTACGTGCGCGAGTGCTCCTCGGTTATATAGTCGGGCGACGACGCCATTCGTGAATTTTATATTGAAACCTTAGTTATTATCTCACGAATGATGTATACAGGGTGTACGGGAAATACCACGTCATACTTAAGGGGTTAAGCCACAGTAACGGGTAGAAAATCATGGGCGAATTTAACAATTTTTTTTTCGTATGCAAAAGTGATTCACTCATAAAATTAATTACACATCTATTTAGTTTGAATATCAAGCTGTTAGAGAATATTATTTATTTTTTTTCGATGTACAAAATGGCCGACTACTAATATTTTCTTTTGTTATCTTTTTTACCTAGAACAAAAAACGAAAATTCTCGTCAATCTACATTAGAATACCTAGACAAGTACGTACGGAATTTAAAAAATATTGTTTTATTCAAAAGTTGTAGGTATTTGAATGAATTTTCAGTGAAAAATTTCGCATAAAACTGCTCATAAAATGAAAAGTTTTCGATTAATCAGAAATTCCGTACGTACTTCTCTGCGAAATGTAATTAGGAACATAACTTTTTAATTTGAAGTAAATCGAGTGAAAATCGTTGAAGTTATTTGTCACGCCAATTGGAAAAAAGCTTTTCCGAGAAAAACGCGTTTAAAGTTTTAGGTACTCTATGGCCGTGCCGGAGGTGTGCTTACGTTATACAATAAAGGGAGATACCTTGAGGCCAGGAAAGAATGGCTGATTTTCATGATTTATTTAAAAGAAAAGATTTTTTAAACAATTTTTTGGACTTAGGGTTCAATTACTACTTTTGGCTGTTGCATGGTTTAATTTTATTTTTATTAATCTTAAAAAATGACGGAGGTATGGCATGGTCTTCTGAATGGATCGCGGCGGATGTTGTTAGATGGCGTGTCATGTAGCGTCGGCGGGATTAGCCTGAAAAAAAAAACGAACGAAGAATTTTCTCTCGTTAACACTCATACGCAGAATATGAACCAAGAAAAAGTGAGAAATGTTGAAAATCGATGAAGTGGTACGCTTTTAAACAAAAAGATTTAAATTTCCGAAAAAAGTGGCTACATTTTGCAAAAAAAAATACATTTTTCTAATTTTCAAAAACATTTAGGGTCATGTTTGAAACAATAAGGTTAGAAGGGTCTGTACCAAATTTTATCAGAATCGGTCGATTAGTTTTTTTGCTACACGTCACGTCCGTTTTGAAAATGCAGTTCAGAAGACCGAGCCATACCTCCGACATTTCGAAAGATCGATGAAAAAAAATCTCATGTACAGCCAAAAGAAGTAATAAAACATACCCTTAGTCTCAATTTATGGCACCAAGAGACTAATTTATGATGCATCAATTGTCTAAAAATCTATCAGCTTTACAACATAGTTTCGGAGATTTTTAATGTTCAAGTCGAAGCTTTATCCATTTAGTAATCACACGACACCTCGTGAACACTAGTTATAACTAGTCCCTACAGTATTTAAGTTTTTAGGATTTAGTATTTAAGTACTAAATACTTAGTACTTAAAGTACTAGTATTTACGTATTTAGGAGTCAAGGATTTAGTCCCTACAGCCCTACAGGGCTGTGGGAACGAAATACGTCTGAATGCCATGGAGTTTTTGGGTTAAAAAATAAGCGAACCGTGGGTATAGTGTTAGGAATGTCATCCTGTCCAAAAATTAAGTGGTTCCTCTACTTCGTTCATTAATAATACTCGAAAAAAGATGTGACTTCTGAGCTTGAACGGTATGTTCTCGAACATCAACGAAACTTGAAGGTTAAGCATGGCGCAACGCCTTAATTGGCTCCGTCGAGTGAGCCACTCGCAGTCAAGCATCAACTAGCGGGTATTTCAAAATCCATAATGGTGTTTAAAACGTACATAGTTTGCAGCTGACGACACTTTAGCGATAGTCAGTAGTGCCAATGGCAGAGACTGTCACTGTTGTCAAGTCTATAGGCTATTTTTCGTTGGATAAACATTAAATATATTTATATTGAAATGTAAAAATTATATAACTATTGATATCAATTCCCGGCTTGGAAATGTTTTTAATTATATTATGAGTTAGAAATTGCCCAATAAAAATTTAGTTTTAGATAAAATTGTATTCGCAAGAGCATCCTGCCGGAAACTCATTGTAGTTTTATCCGCACTCTCGCACCCTACATACGGTCCCGAAATTCCTATGGGGTGCTAAGTTGGACAATGACCCGCTAGAATATTAGAATTTTCCCTAAAAATCCCACCATTTTTGTTTACATTATTTTCATCCAGTAGAAGAATGTAAGCAATTTTTTTTTATTTCTTCAATATGTCTAACATTTTTGGCGCCATTTTGGATGCAATACAGAACGCAACTATTCAAGACCATTTTGATACTAACATTTCTTACAAAAAAATTAATTTGTCGAAAACACAGCAGACAAATTATGCAAGGTGAAGAATTTTATGAAATAAAAAAAGGTTCAAAAATCGAAAAAAGAATGGGATTTTTCCTTGAGGCAAAATTTGATGCTCTAGTAAAGTATGATCCAATTCAGCTCCCCCTTAAGTACGAAGTGCAATTTACGGGACACCCTGTATATATGTATAGGCATCAGTGACGCGCCCTCTTATTTCGTAGTACAGACTTTGACATTCGACGATTCGTTTTCCCTCTCGATGTTCTCTGTATTCGTCGTTCGACGAGTACATTAATTTTATCAGAAATTTTTAATTCCGATTAAACTCACGTTAATCGTACAACAGAAATTCGGGAAATCTGTTTTGCCGACGGAGATGCGGTCTCACGACGTGAAATATGCCGCACCGTGGGTGTATCTTATCAATTTACGAAGTTTGAGTGGCGCACTCTTGTGGGTGTATGCAAGAAGGATGATGGGTCACGTTGGTTTTTTTCCATACTTCACAGGACACGGCTAAGTATCCGAGATCGATATTTCTCATCATCGCCACGGAGTTCTGCGAGAGATTTTCCTTTTGCGGACTGAGAAGTGAGACTTTGTATTGACGAGCTTGGTAGTTTTTATGGAACATCCGTGTTGATTAAATTAAACAGCTAATGCTACTGACATGACGTTGAAGTTTCCGTCCTTGGAATGCAACGAGAATTGTTATTTTTTAATTGCTCAATTTTATTGTTGCCTTGGGGTAGGAGGATCCCGTATACATTTTTTGTCTGCTGATTAGAGACGTACGACTAGATCTGCGAAAAAACGTCTTGGATGGAGGTAGAGATAAATTTAAAAAACACATTGCTGCTCGAACGATCCAAACTTCAAGGTCATCTCCTCGATACATGCGATCGTGTATCTTAAGGGGGGAAACTCCTCCAGATATCAATTTTTTTTATTGCTCTAGAAATTCATGTAGTATCTGAAGAATGTATTCCCAAATTTTAAGCCCAACAGAAAGTCCTAAAGGTCCCTAGGAAGTCACCGAAGTGATGCCCTCCAAAAGTACCGAGAGTAGGTAAGCGAGCGCGCGCCCTTTGCGACCTCTACCTTTTAATTTATCAGCCAAACAAGTTTGCTAGTTTACTGTTTGAATAATAGGGGGCACTTCCGACGATTGCAAAGAAAAATTCGGCCTGTGTAACTGTCGTTCTTCGTTGTCACACAAACAATTCACACAAAAAGAGAAAAAGCTAGTCCAGATAGAAGAAGGCTTCCTTTATAGCCCTGGCATCGGAGATTAAGCTTGGGTAATTATAAATCACGCTAAACTCTCCTTTTTAAGAACAAAAACTTCAATCGAGTTTTTCTCGAAACGTGTTTTTTTTCCGTGCTGTGGAATGTAACTCAAAAAGTGATGAACCAATCAACTTGAAATTTCGTACAAATATTCTTTAACTTATCGGCCTTTGCACAAACCTAAAATTTCGTATAAATTATTTCAATAAATATAGTTTTTAACGATTTGTTTATAAAAAAGTGTTTTTTTTTCTTCTTGTCCTCAAATTTTCAATTCTTATTTTTTTTTGCTAAATTTAGGTTCATACAAATCGGAATGACTTATTTTAACGAAAAAAAAAATGGTTTCGTTGATTTTAATAGACTACTACAAGAACCTGGGAGCGTTCCACGGCGCAAACTTTAGGACCCAAGTTCGAGCACCTCTAGCGCTGCTATTGTGTTTTTTTTTCACTCATGACGATTTTTTTGTATTCATTTGAACGTCAACATTATTATAAAATTTGATTCATTGCAATAAATGCTCTCTTTTTTTTGTCAAAAATTATTGAAAACCTGTTGTCTGGAGGAGGTTCCCCCCTTAATACATGCGGACTATTTTGTGCAGAGCGGTGATGTAAGAAAAGAAGTATTTCCTATGCGGTAGGATAGTATGCAATGGATATGTATTATATTTGATGTACACATATGTTAGATGTTAAATTAGGTGGCTGCATATGAAATAACCCGCTGCCTATAGATGTCGTTGGGTACACTATTTTCTCGAATGAAAAGTCGGCAATCCACATGAAGATAGGTCCATAGAGTGCGGCTAAAACGCCATAGGTGACATTCGTGCGACGCGTTGACATCACGGTCTTACATACAGGCCTGGAACCGACGGTGGTGAGGGTGCGTTCGCTTAATGGTCGCGCTTTTCGTTCCGATCACGCCCGCGAGGTGCGTGACGATAGATAGGTACGCTGTGCAACGAAGACAAAACACAATACAGAGTAGCATTCTGTCTCTCGTTCTACCATATAACGCATAACCCTAACCTCATTACTCGTATTTATTCCATGTTTCGTAAACAATATTTAATTTATTCACGAAAAAAATACAAGTGCATGTTCTACACGATGAAAGATAACTAATTAACGCTTCATCGGTTTTAGGTTAAAATGTAAACTGAACACTTGCAAAATTTAAGTGATTCTGATGAAAATGGATGACATTCCGTTCAATGCGAACACAGAGGTGATTTTACCAAGTGGATTCGTTCTGAGCTTACGCTTACAGTATTTTGTGTTCAATTCCCTAACCGGCGTATTTTTTCTCCTAAATTTATTTCCGATGTACACAAATCACTCAGTAATAAAGAAAGTATAGAAGAAAACCCCGAGCAAATATGTAAATCGATTTCGCTGCGGTACTCAGGTTATGTTCAACACCGGCTCTCACCGTACCGATCGATAGCAGCGACGCGCAGTGGCGTTGAGGCGAATAAAAAGCTCGGTCAATAAGAGTACTACTCCCCACCACCGAAATTCGCCATCGTTTCCAGACCTGTATGTAAGACCGTGGTTGATATCAATTGCCTTTACAATGGGAAGTTTTCTTCCAAATAAGTCACATTTGCGGGAAGTTATGCTCCATTATCTCCTGGCAAAGAAATCGACCGCGGTAACACATCGCTTACTAGAGGAAGAGTATGTCGAACATGATTCATCGAGTACAACGTGCAAAGAGTGCTTTCGCCGCTTTCAAAGTCGTGATTTCTCTATGGACAAGAAGAACCGCGGAAAACAAGCTTAAAAGAGGGGTGTCGTGTATTATGAGCTGCTGAAAATATCGGAAATCATCACTGGGGATCTTTATCGGCTGAAACGGATGCGTTTGAAGCGAGCTTTGCACGAGAAGAGGCTGGAATGGGAGAATCACCATGACAAGTTAATTTTGCAGCACGACAACGCTAGGCTAAATGTTGCTCAACCGGTTAACCCTAGGACCCTCCACTATCTGTACGAAACAAAGAACCTACACGAGTTACGCGCGCCCCAGCACTTTAAATTGACGCTGCTAACGACCTGTTCGTCGTAGAAAGTTTCTTCTTTCCATTCGAACGCTAGAAGACTGAAGAATGGAATAGGATATGCGGGAAAAACCTAGTATAAATTCGCCTTGAATCTAATAAAAATGCGATTGAACAAGGCAAGAAAAATTATTTTAGCATTTCTCACTAATTATGTGGAGTTTGCGGTACCCAGGTGTAGGGTCCTAGGGTTAACAAGGACTTAAAAGGAGTGAACTGGGAAGTCCTAGCTAACCCGCCATATTCCCCAGACATCGCTCCTCCCGATTACCATTTATCCCGGTTGATGCAGTCAGCGCTTACGGCTCACCACTTCACCTCGTACGAAGGAGTGAAAAAATGGCTAGATGACTGAGAAGCCTCTAAAGAAGCCTAATTCGTCCTAAGGGGATTCCGATTGGCGGCCGCAACATGGGCCAAGGTTGTCTGTTCCGAGAGGCAATACTTTGAACGAACCGTTTCGACGACCTACTGAACCACTATGTTTCCTTTCGCTCGAAAATGGGCCGTTTCATATGCAACCACCCAAACTAAACAGACCGCAAACTGCTCGCGCCGAGAGATATCCAATAGAAGCTTCTCTTTTCTAGGAGGTTTCCGGAATACCTTAGCTCTCATTGGATATCGGTCGTCGTAAATTGCCGTACAGTATGTGGGCACTCTTAGAGAGAATCACCGGTATTCATAGACCATCCTCATTTCTAGAGCGAAGAACGCCTCCATTAGGGTTCCCTTCGCTCTTGAAAGCCGTCATCGTTCCATAAATCAAGCTCAGGGGGCTGGCATCTTTCAGAATTTTTGCTACGCAAAATATCCTCTGTTTGTAGTGTCCTACTCTGCCACTCGTAACGCTAGTTGTTTTCGAACAATCCGGATGCGCGCGCAGGGGCTATGCGTATATACACACACGCACACATATAATTCGAAGACTTTCCATAGCTTTGAATGCGAGGATCGGCTAGTACGGTGAAAAATGCACCTTTTCGGGATTACGCGGGCACCCTGAGGTACAACCGTGCACAACACACGGCATTAGCACACAAGGATAAGTAATTTCGGTAATTTCATCAATTCCGCACCGCGGCTTAAACTCCAAACGTGAAAATAGTCGTATTCGGCTTCGGGGTGGTTGAGTACGCCGTGCGGGCCTTGCGCCTGCGCAATAAGAATATTGTCAGTGACCTACTAGCGCCACGGGGAGAGGTAGAACTAAATAAAGCGGTAAAAAAGTAGCATTTTTATATACGGTAAGGGATAGGAGGTGCCAGCCCCCTGATCGAGCTTCACCCTTCCTTCTTGCCTCCTCTACATGCCTCCTCTACATGCCTTCTTCGAGAATGAAGGCATGTTTTGGGGATATTTCGTACCCTGTGGTGGCAGTACCACAGAGTACTGATTTCAGGCGGATCTTGCGTGCAACCATATTACTTTAGGTTATTTAGATGTTTAAATGTAGGTATATTAGGTTGTTTAGGTGCTTAAGGACACTATTTAAAACACGCGGGATTGAAAACGCATACAGTGGAGTTTGCGTAGCGTTTAATATGTGTTAATAATAGAAAAAACAAACAAGTATCCATTATTCAAAACGAGAAAAGCTGCTCTTAGCGTATCTCAATTCAGAATCAAAAGCTCCATCAATGGCGAAATGCATAGACCATGGTGTGAAATTTGGTTCAAGATGATTTAACTAATGGCAATGGAATGTCAATCGTAGCACTTTTACTAAATCTGGACCGTTTTTTGAAAAGGGAGCTCTTCGTAAAATTCTATGGACATTGCCAAATCATGAATGAACCACCAGTCACGGTTGATTTCTTCCCGCTGAATTCTCATCTTCAGAATCATTATCTGAATTGTTCAAAAAATCATTATTCGCTACTTCTCAACAAACTTTTAGAGGTTATGTGCGGTTCTGTTCTACAAACCGTTATTTAAGTGAAGTATTTTGTGAAGGTGAACGTAGTGCAATAAACTTCGCATAGACTGTTCGGAGCGCTAGTTGTCCCACTCTGCTACACCGGACTTTTTAAGAAACCTCGAGAGTAGGTTTCCCCCTTGAAGTAAGAAAGCCAATGAGAATCCTTAATCAATCAAGGAAGTTTTATGAAACGCGAAATAAGGAACAAGGAATCCTTCTGCCTCAAGGATAATCTATGAACACGGATGTATACTTTGAAATAATGATACTGACAAAGTTACGCTCCAATTGTCATTGCAATACCGTCACTCTTCCTTAAGGAGTTTGGAGCGGTCCAGTGAGGGAAATGCCGGTTTATGAATTTTTTTTCAATGAACCTCATAAAAGTGCATACGAGCTATAGATTTATTCTGCAGATGCGAATTTCCCAGAACACATTTATAATTAAAGGGCAAAATTCCAAAAAAATCGTAAAGACAGTATAGTCTAGATAATAACGCATATTAAAAAAGAATTCGATTGTGTATTGTGGCTAATGCTTCAACCTCCTTAGTTTCGATATTCAAATTTGTTCTTCCGTTTCAGCGATATTGTCGCTGTATCTGCGTAACGTTTTGCTACTTCACGAGAACGGGGCGACTGTGATATATCACGTGTTCATAATGCTGTGCTATTTCGTGCCAGTCGCAGGTGCTATTCTCGCCGACAGCTATCTCGGCCGATTCAGGTGAGCAAAATTGAAGAAAAAAAACGAATCAGTCTAAGGAATACGCAAAATCGGCGACTGCGCGATAGTGCAAGCGTTGCTGAAATTCTTTGTTGCAGAACGATATTGTACTTCTCGGTGATTTATGCCATCGGGAATATTCTCATGTGTTTCGCAGCAACGCCGCCGATGGCGCTGTGGCCCGTGTAAGTTGCACATTTTTGCCCATAGAGCTAAGAAAAACAGGAGGGAATATGTAGGCAGCCGGGGCTGGGAGCACGGTCTTACATACAGGTCTGGAAACTCCAGTGAAAGGGGTAAGTAGCTTATTGCACGGTCTTACATACAGGTCTCCCAACGGCGGTAGTGAGGGTAGGCACCCTGAACGGTTCTGTTTTTTATTCCGATTTCTGCCGCTGAGTGCGTGACGGCAAGGGGAAGTAGTGGTGCGACGAAGAGAGAAATAGCTCTTCTGTCCTTTTCCCTCCTGAACGCAACGCATGCGCCGTTTGCCCTAACTTAATTTATCGTACTGTCGTGTAAACTGCGTAATATCCGAAAGCAATAAAAAAATGTGTTAATTAAAAAAAAGATGACTACTTCCATCTAAAAAAAACTGATAACTTTTTTAATACATTAATTCATACCAGCACATATTACGACCATTTACATCCTTTTTTCTCCAATGTCTCACAATACATCGTTCTTCGAAATGTTTTTCGCACATGTAGTGAGACTCTTTCAGTCCCGGAATAGCATTGAGCATTTTTTTGTATCGTTCGACGTTTCTGAACACGCGAAACACGGAGCATTTCTGCTTACAATTTTTGTACCCCGTTTTACAATTGCGATCCGCGCAACCCTTAGCTATTTCGCATTTTTTTCGCAACCACTACCAAAAAAATTCGCACTTATGCGTAAAAACACGATAAAAAAATGTATCACGGTAAATCGCGTAGAACCTTCTGGTATATGGTCGCAAATAAAGGTTATTCCGACAATCGCGCTCCAAAAACATACGTAAACACATTCGGCCCATTCGCCGGTAAGAGGCAAGGGGGAAACTACTTCCCCTTGCTAGTAGCGACGCGTAGCGGCGCCTAGTGAATCAAAAAGTGAAGCCGACAAGCGTGCCTACCCCCACCACGAAAATTTAGCTTCGTTGCAAGACCTGTATGTAAGACCGTGGCTTATTGAAGCGAGTTGGTAGTTCACTAGTCGCCACTAGGTTCGTTGCAATCAGAATACCCGCTGCGGCGCGGTCGGGGGATCAGACAGAGACAGCACTAGTCGTCCATGCTATCCCTGTCCCACTTTCATGTTCGTCACAAGGATATTTTTTAAGTTCGAAATACTGTTAAAAGTGCCAGGAAAAGGCGTCAGTCCTGTCAGTATCGATTAATACAATAAAAAAATATATGATCCTAATCGTAATCAAACAAACTTTCTAAAGTTTCTAAAAATACGAATGCAGTAAATTCACTGATATCTTTTATTTTCGTCCGTACATTTGTTTTCATATCGAGGTAAGCAGAATGAAACCGTTCAAATTTTTTTATGCTTCCCTTCAATGCGCCGTTGGGCGCACCACATCACCATTTTGAAAGAATATGCTTTAAATTCATCAGAAACGTACTGTGTCCAAACGGCAGAAAAAACAACAGTTACCAAAGATTCAGCGACACGCGTTTTCAACCGCTCAGTCCGTTGCTCGCCGTATTGAGGTTATGTATGTCCGGGTTTCGGAACCGCAGCGACAACTAGTGGCGGCGCTGGGACCGAAATTTGCCACGCTAACTGATCCATCGGATCGCAGCTGCCAGCATTAGAGTTTCCAGACCTGTATGTAAGACCGTGGCTGGGAGAAACCGCGGCGGAAGTGCGTCGTGCCAACCATCTTGAGGCGGCACGTTTCATGACGTTTATGAGCGCCGCCTACACCCACTCGTGGCAATCTGCTGATACGTTAACGTCAAACTCGTCATAATATAAGTAAAGTGACGCTGAAAAGATTATAAAGAAGATGAAAGACAAAACACCATGGTGCATTTTCAGACACGTGGAATAGAAAAAGCAGCTAAAAATTAGAAGGTACTTCCGGTATCTCTGTCATGCTGCAGTGCCAAAAAATCAAGTTGGGCACCAGTGAGGGGGTATCTTAAGGCGGCACTTTTTATTACTGGACTTCCATCGAATTTTCGTAGCATTGTATGCTCCCTCCTGTTTATTACCGTTGCCATTTATTGTACTATAATAAATTCGAAAAATGTAATTTTTTAAAGGGGTTCGGCTGCTGTCCAGCACCGAAAATCAGGACAATTGATGAAGAAAAAGAAATTGTGAGCGAATAAGCAAGTTGATTGAAAAATCGTTCGGACCTTTATTTGTATGTAGGGCAGAGCGTGGTCACTTGATAATGATTTTGTTTTAAGCAGCCTAGCTCCGAATTAATAAAGTGATAAGTAACGATATCTTTTAAAATAGCTAGGTTGTTTGTTTGGCTATGTAACACCATAAAAAACTTTAGTAAAAGCGTTGCTTACTAGACTGAACTTAGTCTAGTAATTTTTGCATAAATCAAAAATCGTATCATGTGCGCTATAGCCATTAACATACTTAATCTAAAACCGTTTGATTTTTTAGGACATTTTTTCAACTACCTTTTTCGTCTATAAATAGTGACTTAAGTAAATAAATCATTTAAACAAAAAAATGTAATGCGAAAGTGTACTTATTAAGTAACAACTTTTATATCAATATCTACAATATAAACCTATAAAAAAAAAATGAGGAAATGAATTAGGAAATCAAAATACCAATACCTGGAGACCAAAAGATGCGACGAACTGTTTTTTTTTACTTTTGGCCGCGAAAATAGTAGCAACGTATATGACACTCAAACCGAACACCGGCCGGCGACCGTCTTTGTGCTAGCGTGGGTGGGATAGGAAACCCCGCAGCTCATAAGACCCCGCTCTGCCCCACGACAACGAATTTAGTGGATAAATTTCAATCAAACGGTACCATATCGTCAATTGTCCCGAAACTCCTTGAAGTTAAAACCCAAGTCCACAGAACAACGCAATAAAAAATCGTATTTCTCAAATTTCGAACTTACGCAAATCCCTTTAGCTCAACCCCTTAGGAAATTGAAGCAATGCAAATATATCAATTCTTCATCCACTTCAACGATGTACACTTCAACTATGTAAACTTCAAACCCGCGGAAAACAATCTCGTGAAAATAATCATTTTGACAGCGGAATGACGTACGTAGGATTGATCTTGATAGCATGGGGCACAGGTGGTATAAAGCCCTGCGTGGCCGCTTTCGGTGGCGATCAATTTCATTTGCCGCAGCAGCAAAAACGCCTCCAAGAATTCTTCTCGATATTTTACTTCACCATTAATTTCGGTGGGTTCATGGGCATGATACTGACACCGATATTGCGAAAGGCCTTCACCTGCTTCGGGGACGACACCTGTTACGCTCTCGGTTTCGGTTTTCCTGCAGCACTTATGGTCACCGCTCTGTGTAAGTGTAACGCGCGACCACTCGACCCACTTTTTTTTTAATCTACAGATCTCTCTCGTCTCATCGACAATCGCAACCGCGAAGCTTTGAATTTTTTTCCGCTTACTGTTTACTCAGCGATTTGAAAGGAACGAGCGATTCTCGATCGGAAATTCGACACAATAATCTCGTAACTTTATCGCATTATCTAATGGTTCTTGCTTATTTTATCGTAGAAAATTCCTATTATGGTTTAGCATCGGTTTTTTCCCTATTACTATTGATTATTTTGTTACCATTACGATAAACATCATTATTCGATTATCAGATTATTGTTTAATCGTTCTGTCAAATCTTTAATGATCAATATATATGACTAATACTAATGATCATGGACTAATAACTAATCATTGACTATAATCATTGAATTATTTCTATACATGTGGTTATGATTACATTTACTAAAATGATAAAAACAGTCATATATTATGATACGTGAACCTACGAAGAAAATAGCGAAACACGGATGTTAAACTATAATAACAATTTCCACGATAAAATAACATTCCGATTCTCCACAGCGCAGATAATTATCGTTGTTGTAGTTATGATCACGCCATTCCCATAATTATATCCGTAATCACTATTATATTTATCATTATTTATATCATCATCGTCACTATTGTCATTAAGGGGGCAGTCCACTTTGGAGCCACGAAAAAAGGCTATATAATATATAATTTGAATATAAAAGATTGTTGGGCTTGATAAATAAAGTCTTGGAATGCATTTTTAAAAAAATTATTTATTTTTATTCATTTTTAAGTACAAAAACTATAGTTTAACGCAAAGCCTCAAAAATAGGTGGGCTAGGTAGCTCCATCACAACTCGGCAACGGCTTGTCTGAAACAAAAAAATCGAAGTCCATTAGATTCAGTATGACACCAGCTACAAAATGACCCTTGGATATAAAGTTTTATCAAAAAATAAAAAATTGGCAGATGAAAAACAAAAAAAGTAATAAAAAACGCGTTTTTCGCAGTTTTTCGCAAAAAGAGTAAAAATCAAAATTGTTAAACCATCGAGGATCATCTTGTTGCGAATCATGTTTACAATATGTAGTTCGAATTTCAAGAGAATCGGTTTATTAGTTTTAGAGATACGATGGAGCTAGATTTTGAAAACGTTGTTTCGCGAAAAACGCGTTTGAAGTTTATACTATGAAAAACTCTTACCTAAACTCAATCGGCAATTCCTGCACCGTACAAAATCCCTTCTGATTGCTCATCATCGTCGATTTCTTCAAGTCTTGCTTGCTTTCGATTTTTTGAAATTTTTAAAGTGGACTGGCCCCTTAAATGAAATTATTCTAATTATTGTTTTCTAATATTCATTATTATTATTATTCATTATCATTATCATGAAAATGATTTTCCATTACTATTATGACAATTTTTATTGATATCATTGTCCTCCCTTCATTATTATTGACTTATAATTGATATTTAATCGATGCACGTCACTTCCGGTTTGATTAATTGTGAATAACAAAATACTCACTTCCGCAGTTCTCTTTTTGCTCGGGAAGCCACTCTATCGTCTCAAGTACCCCAAGGAGAATATAACGCTGAGTTTCATAAGCTGTATATTTGTGAGTTCGAGGTAAAACAGATAATAATTGGTCAATTGTAAAGGCGCGCTAATGAGACAAAATAATAAAATGAGAAATGCGTAGTACGCGATAAGGCGGAAATTCACGTCACAACGAGACTCACCGGAAGCCCGATACGAGCACTGGCTGGATCGCGCCTCGGATCGATTCTCAAAGAAATTAATCGCCGACACAAAGATCGTTCTTGCTGTCTTTTTTCTTTACATACCCCTGCCACTCTTCTGGAGCCTCTTTGATCAGCAGGTAACAATAAAAATTCGCGGCGGAATTCGCCTCGAGTAATCTTTTATCAGGTTGCAAATAAAATTGTCGGTGGTTATTGTGGATCGATGTTCTGTTTTTTTAACAGGGCTCACGATGGACGTTTCAAGCGTCTAGAATGAATGGGGAATTTTTAGGAACGCAAATGCTACCGGACCAGATGCAGGTAATTCAGTTGATTATTTACACAGTTATTAGAGCTTATATTGAAGATTGACAATGATTGATTATTGTTTATTTCTTTAAATTACTGAATTAGGAAGTAGGCTACTGTGACGAAACGAAAATCAGGGTTGGTTGGACAAATTAATTTTGAAGGATTAAGTAAGATGATTGAATAATCGTGCGGACATTTATTTGTATGTACATTAAAGGGGTTAGGACACTCTAGAGGCCGACAAAACAGGCTTTTTGCGGATTCTTTTTGTCGGAAAAACTACAAAATAAATCGACATTACAAAAAAGGGGGTTTATGATATCTGTTATTATGATTAACAATTATCTGACGATTTTTTAGGCAAATTTTTCACTTTCCAAAAATTTGCCTAAAAAATCGTCAGATAATTATTACTAACAAATTAACCATGCAATTAAAAAAAAATCCTTTGTACTTCCACAGACAATATATTTATCAAGATATGTTCACCATTTCAAGTGAATCGGTTGAAAATTGTCTGAGTTATGTTTCCGACCAACTTAAAAAATGGCGGTTTGAGATAAACGCTGCACAGCCGCGATTTTGAAATTAATCGCTTTAAAAAAATTATTGTATACAGTCACTGATACGTATGAAAAACACCCTTTTTTGTAAGCTCGGTTTATTTTGTAGTTTTTCTGAAAAAAAAATCTCCAAAAAGCCTATTTTTTCGGCCTCTAGAGCGGTCTAACACCTTAAGGTAGTTCCTCTGCGAAAATCTCAACCAAAAGTTTACATACCATGTTCATGTTTAAAAGATCGATAATCGGTTCAATTAGTAATGAATAAAATTAAAAACTACGCAATATTGACTCGGTACTAGTAGATAATACGATGGATATCATTTATTGCCGTAAAATATATTTTGTATTGTGTTTTTGATCGACCATTGCCAGTAAACTTTTTGCCGGGACTGTCCAGGCTTTGCCCCAATTGTTTTTTTTCCAGGCTTTGCCAGGCTTTACACCAAAATTGTGAAGGCTTCTCATGGTTATATCTTGGAAACTAGATGGTGAATAATTTTCACATTATTCGTGATATCTTACTGTAGCTTATCCTCGTTTTTTATCAATTTCTTAATTTTAGTTTTGACGGTAGAATTAATGATGCTCTGTTTGCCCATCATAACGCATTTGTTACGTGTAAACCAAGCCAACTTTAAGTGTACATATCTCAGGTTTGGGGTGGTCAAACTTATTCAAATTGCACAGATGTTTGGATAATGTATTAAATAACGTATATGTCAAATTTCAACCATTTCTTAATTCAACTCTTCTGTGGAGGTACTACCTTAAAGCTGAAGAGTGTCCACCGGCAAATGTTGCGAAAAAATGTCATCATTTGCCGTTAGCTATGTTTATTACCTTTTTTCTACATTTTAAGGTGATTTTTTTGAAGCTGTCAACATGTGTACCTTTATGTTTTAAAAAGTGCATTTCTTTTTCACCATACGTTCCCAGAAAAAACGGTATTTGGCCGTTTTTTCGGGTCTCTGGGTAGATGTAGCCCCTTCAAAAAGGTAATATTGGCTCAGACTTGACCGAGCTTTTTTATCGTGTGAAAAAACTTTTTTTAATTTTGATTTTTTCCGTTTTTTCGCGTGAAAATGACATTATTTTTGTTAATAACTAATGAAAAAAAATGTTAAAAAGAAAAACGTCGGTTGAAACTAAACTACTATCACACTGAACAAGTGTACCAAATTTCAAGTCAATCCGTTTATTTGATGTCGAGAAATCGTGTACACCGTTTTGAAAAACATAGTTTCGAGAAAAACGCGTTTCAAGTTTTACCAGCAGTTCTATCGTTGCAATCATAAGTTTACCTTAAGATAAGATTCAAATCTGCGATTCCTGTATCATATATTGGATCTTTTTCTTCGATTTGAGTTGCCTCAAGTGACGAGCAAGTGTTCGTTATTTCCACAGTAACCTAACCCCTTAAGGGAGAATTATTAATATTAATATATACTATTAACGTATAAAATCGTTTGTATTAGAACAATGTATCAATAAATGTAATGTATTATAACATGACGGTGGAACTCAGAAAATAGATTATATTGAATAAAGAACGACCTTAAAGTATTTAATTGACATGTCGTGACTCAAAACTATTATATATAATAATTTTCTCATTTTAATCGAAATTCCAAAGCGTGATGTTGCAATTTTCAGCAAGCTTACAGGATTATCAAATAAATTCAAACAACAATTTGCTCAATTGAATAACTTTATATCAGCCTTTATATCTTTATCAGCGAAATTCGATAAATAATTCGCTCATCTATTAATCAACAGTGACGAAAACTCCTTTTGAATGCAGCCAATCGGAATTCTTTTTTACAGGTCATCAATCCGGCGATTGTGCTGGTGCTCATACCAATTTTTGATAAGAGCATATATCCCTGGCTTTCCGGGACCCTTTATTCGCCACTGCAACGCATGATAATCGGCGGTATTTTTGCTGGACTCGCTTTTATAGTCAGTGGACTTCTAGAGCTAAAATTGGAGGTCATATATTATTATTATTTCCGTGTGATTGAAAATTGTGGATTATAAGCCATCCTTGGAGAAATTAGTCCGCCAACTACCATTAAATTTCCCATATTTCAAACTCATTTCTTCGTTAAAATTGTTGAATAGAAAATCTTGCACCATATATTACCGAACGAGCCTGAAAAATCAGTTTTTTTAGACCGCCAATTGTTGTAAAAATTTTCGAATTTTACATTAATTTTTTCGACGAAATATTTGAATACAAATTCTGGCGGTAAATTTGTAGAACAAATATTTCTGTTTTTTTATTTTTCTAATTTGATGAATTTGACTAATTTCTTCAAATTAGTCTGGAATTCGTAAAATTTTAGGAGGGTTGTGCCTAAGATGACATACTTTTACTTTTACGAAAAATATTTAAATAAATGAAATACCCAAGCGTATATGCATAAAGGTTCATTGATGTAATTAAATAGAATCAGTTTCAGGACATTAGTTACTTGAATAAAAAAAAAAATAGAAAAATAAAAAACCACAACGACGTTCGTGAGGCGACATACTTCAGTCTTAGATGACATGCTTATGTCATCTTTCACACATCGACCGATTTATGTTCAGATACATGAATTTCTGGGTTGGAGGTTAGTTTAAAGCAACCAATATTCATTGCAACATCATTATAGTGACGATAAAGTGTTGCCTGCGGCACGTGAAAATGTTTTGATGCTAAAAGCCAACCCATTCTATTCTTTATAGCTTTAATGGTCTTGGTTACGTGTTCTTGTGACTTCTTACGTGTCGAGGCTAGTCAATAATAGCTAGGCATCCTATAACGATAAGTCAAAAAAATCTGATTTTATATCCGGTTTTATACGCAGCAGGGTAAGATGACACAGTGGGTCATTTTGTATCAACGTCTGGTATGTCAACTTACCCATAAGTGAATAGAGATTTTGTTTATTTGTTGTGACAAAAACTTTTGTGTTGAAATATCCGTTGTGCAGTATTCGTGAAGTACAATGACCCAGATTATGAATAAATCGGTTCAACTAGAACAAATCTTTCTCGACAGGTATTTTTAGCACCTGATAATAACGCGGTGAGTTTTTTTTTGCATTTGGAAATCACGAAAATATTTGCTACGGAACAGCTCACGTTCACTAACGGCTATACTAGATTTGGGTAGCCATGAGTGTCACGAAGTAGTAGCCATGAGTGTTGCTAGTTGTAGCTATGAGTGTCGCTAGTAGTAGCCATGAGTGTCGCTAGTAGTAGCCGTGAGTGTCGCTAGTAGTAGCCATAAGTGGCGCTAGTAGTAGACATGAGTGGCGCTAGTAGTAGCCATGAGTGTCGCTAGTAGTAGCCATGAGTGTCGCTAGTAGCAGCCATGAGTATCGCTAGTAGTAGCCATGAGTGTCGCTAGTAGTAGCCATACGTGTCGCTAGTAGCAGCCATGAGTATCGCTAGTAGTAGCCATGAGTGTCGCTAGTAGTAGCCATGAGTGCCGCTAGTAGTAGCCATGAGTGTTGCTCGTAGTAGTGTCGCTAGTAGTAACCATGAGTGTCGCTCGTAGTAGCCATGAGTGTCACTAGTAGTAGCTATAAGTGTCGCTAGTAGTAGCCATGAGTGTCGCGAGTAGTAGCCATAAGTTTCGCTAGTAGTAGCTATAAGTGTCGCTAGTAGTAGCCATGAGTCGCAAGTAGTAGCCATAAGTGTCTCTAGTAGTAGCCACGAGCGTCGCTAGTAGTAGCCATGAGCGTTGCTAGTAGTAGTGTCGCTAGTAGTAGCCATGAGTGTCGCTAGTAGTAGCCATGAGTGTCGCTAGTAGTAGCCATGAGTGTCGCTAGTAGTAGCCATGTGCGTCGCTAGTAGTAGCCATGAGTGTCGCTAGTAGTAGCCATGAGTGTCGCTAGTAGTAGCCATGAGTGTCGCTAGTAGTAGTGTCTCAAGTAGTGATCATAAGTGTCGCTAGTAGTAGCCATGAGTGTCGCTAGTAGTAGCCATGAGTGTCGCAAGTAGTAGCCATAAGTATCGCTAGTAGTAGCCATACGCGTCGCTAGTAGTAACCATGAGTGTTTCTAGTAGTAGTTTTTTTTTTTTTTTTTTTTTTTTTTTAAGAGGTTTCAAAAATCTTCAATAAGACACCGACTGGGTGGTATTTGTCGGTAGTGCCAGATTTTTACTGGCTAAAAACATTCCTCTTTCCGCCCCTCCTGTTGGGAGGGGGGCCGGGCTGGAAACCGCTTTCGCATTACTTCAGCCCGACCTGGGGTGCGCCATTAGGCGTGTGCGGTGGTTGGGTGCTCCAGCTTCTTGGCTTTCAGCACATTTTCTGCGAAGCTCATAATCGCTTGCCACTTTATCTCAGAGTTGATGATGTGGGGGATTATGTTTTCTGGGCTAAGCATGGCTCCAATGGCTCTTTCGGCATTGTTTCTTTCCATCACCCATCTACTACAGTGGAAGAAGGTGTGGTAGGCATCGTCGATGTTCTCCGGGCAGTAGTTGCACATAGGGCTACCTATTTTTCCCATGCGGTGCAAGTAGGCGTTGAATAGGCCATGCCCCGTGAGCAGTTGCGTGAAGTAGTAGTTGGTCTCTGCGTGTTGAGAGCCAACCCATGCTTCTATCGTTGGGATCAGTTTGGCTGTCCATCTCCCTGTGTCGGCGCTTTGCCATCTGCGTGTCCATTCTCCATACGTCTGTTTCCGCTCAAGCTCTCGGGATGTATCGTCGAGGGTGCCTGCTGAGCGTCGTTCTTGTAGTCTTTTCCGTTCTTTCGCCATGAGGTCAATTGGTATCGTCTTGGTTATAACTAGGATTGCCGCTTCCGAAGTTGTGCGGTATGCACACGCGACTCGGAGGGCGGCTCGTCTTTGTATTGCCGCGAGTTTTCGTCTATATTTTTCCTGGGTGAGTTGGTCTGCCCAGATTTCGGCGCCGTAGAGTATCACAGAGTGTACCACGCTCTGCAGCAGTCGCCTTTTGGCATATCGAGGCCCTGAGGTGTTGGGCATTATCTTCGACAGGCTCGCCACTATTTTGTTTGCCTATATGGCCGTTCTGGTGAGGTGCTCGCAGTACGTTAGCTTTTCATCGAGCTGGAGACCCAAGTACTTTAACGAGGGTTTCGCTATGACGTTGGTTCCACCAATGTTTATCGTAAACGGCTTTTCGAACCAGCGTTGTCTGGTAAGGACAACCATCTCGGTTTTGCTGGCGGCTAGCTCGAGTCTGTGTCGCTTCAGCCAGTCGCTTAGTCTCTCTACCAGGCAGTCGATTTTCCGGCGAGCGTCCTCGTTACTGTTAGCGAGGACGATTCCGGCCACGTCGTCCGCATATCCGACAAGGTACGTGTCCCGTGTTGATTCCATCCTTAGGAGGTCGTCGTATCGCACATTCCAAAGATCCGGGCCCAGAACAGAGCCCTGTGGGACGCCAGCTGTCACTTCGGTGGTGAGCGTGCCCTCCGTCGTGTTAGATACTAGCTCCCGTTCGCGGAAATAATCGTCTACCATGTCCCGGACGTACTCGTCCACCCCAAAGTCATCCTTCAGTGCGTCGAGCACATCTTCCCAGCTCACGGAGTTAAAGGCGTTTCGGACGTCAAACGTGATGAGTACACCCACTCTTCGGGAGCGGTGGTTCCCTGCCCAGGCCTGTTTTACGATAGACAGGGCTTGGTCTATCGCCGAGACTGTGGAGTGCCGTTTTCTAAAACCGTGCTGGTTATTGGAGAGTCCACCGGCTCTCTCCACCGCAGCGGTTAATCGTGTCTTGATTAGCTTTTCAAGTAGTTTGCCAGCGATGTCAAGCATGCATAGTGGCCTGTACGAGGATGAGGTTATCGGTGGGCCTTTACCTTTGTCGAGCAGCACAAGGCGTTGTCGCTTCCATCTTTTACAGAAGATTCCGCTAGAGAGGCACGCATTGTACATCCCGAGCAGCATCTTGGGAGCTTTTTCAGCGATTTTCTTTATTACGCTCGTTGGAACCCCGTCCGGTCCGGGGGCCTTTCCTGGGTTGAGCGTGCGTGCGGCGTCTTGTAGTTCTTCTGTTGTGAAGAGTGGCGCTGCCGTTCTAGCCCGGTTCTTTTTGGGCGGCCTCCGTGGGTGTCGTGGGAATAGGTCCTCTATGATTTTCTTGGTCGTGGTCGGGTCCATAGGGGGTACGGGTGCTTGCTTGCCAAGTCCCTTGACCGCGATTTGATACGCCTTGCCCCATGGATCCTCGTCTAGTTCTGCGCACAGATTCCTCCATCCTCGTCTCTTGCTGCTTTTGATAGCCTTTTTAAGGGCTTTCTTAGCGTTGTCAAATTGGTTGGCCAGTGCATTAGGCTGTCCTGGTTGTCGTCTTCGGTTGGCTCTGACAAGCTTTCGCCGCAGTGCCAAACACTTTTGTCTGAGCTCACTGATCTCATTGTTCCACCAGTAGTTTGGCCGTCTCTTGCATCGGCAGGACCTAGCAGGCATGGATGCATCGCAGGCCGCCGTGATGAGGCTCATCGTCTTCTCGACGAGCGTCTCAGCGTCCAAGCTTTGGTTATTTACGATGGCGTCAATGGTCGTTTGTTTTCCTAGGAGAAAGTCGGTGAGTTTCCGTTCGTCAAGCTTCTTCTCATTCCATCCCTTTCGCTGATATCTGGTTTCGGCTCTGTTTGGCTTAACGTTGGCGATCCGGAATTGGATATACTGGTGGTCGCTGGCGTTGTAGTCTTCTAGAACCCTCCAGTTCTGGATGGCGGCAGCGGTGTTCGACGTGGCGAAGGTGATATCAATGATAGACTCTCGCTGGCCGGGCCTCCTGAAGGTGGTGGTGTTTCCTACATTGGCGATGACCAGGTCAAGGCGGGCCGCCATGTCCGACACCTCGTTTCCCCTGGTATCGCTGCGGTCCATGCCCCATTCCGTCGATTTGGCGTTGAGGTCTCCAGCGATGACGACTTCCCCTTCGATGTGCCGCACCGCGTCTTCTATTTCGCTGAGTTTACGTCTGAACTCATGGATGCCTTCATTCGGTGATAGGTAGCAGCTAAAGATGGTGTAGCCCTGGAATTTGGCCCAGGCAAAACCGTCACCTTTCCCGGCGTCAATGACCTGTAGGTCTGGGTTTACGATCCAGATAGCCGCCGTGCCGGTGTTGTCTGGGATCCAGCGAGGGGTCGGTATGTTAGAATATTGTTCGGACAGTATGCATACATCGATCCCCTTCTCCGTGATGTGCTGATGCATTAGGTTTTGTGCCGTCCACCCACGCGCCAGGTTTCCTTGAAGAACAGTCGTCATCTTGCCTTGGCTTTTTGAGCTCTCCGATAGCTGTCGCAGTGCCCGGTGCCAAGGATGTGGTCGGTGTTGAGTCCTTCCGTTTCTGCGCATAGCACACACTTGGGTGTTCCGTTGCAGGAGGCGGCTTTGTGATTAGCCTTCCCGCACTTGTAGCAGAGATTACTGCGGTCGGGCCCGGAGCAGTTCCTGGAGACGTGCCCGTATCCAAGGCATTTGAAACACCTCTGGACGGCTTCGTGTAGTCTCACCCGACAGACTATCCAGCCGATCTTGATGCGGTTAGAGGAGAGGATCTTCTGTGCTGTGTGGTCGCTGAGATCGACGAAGGCCATGCGTTGTCCGCGGTTGACATTTTTGGAGAGTCCTATTCTCTTTATGTCTGCATTTTCGCCCAGGTCGCGTATTAGTGCTTCTCGGATGTCGTCCTCGTTGGAGGCGGAGTCGATGTCGCGTATCTCAATCGTGATCGTCGGAGTAAGGTCTTTGACAGCCCCGCTGTTACCGACCGCGGTGATGACGGCTTCCGTGAAAGATTTGCTGTGGTCGGAGCTCCTATCCAATTCCAGCAATATCCCACCGTCTCGGGTCTCTCTGATTGTGCGTATGCACGTATTGTGTTGGTCCGGGTTGACCTTCGTCTTTATATTCTTCAGGAGGTCGGCGTATGTTTTGCCTTCCGCTGGCTTGATGAGGACAGCATTGGAACGTTTGCTCAGTGCCCCTGTCCCCTTGTTTTTGGCCGTCGGGCGGTCTGCGGGCGTGGAGTGGTCTTTGCCAGCAGCTATGGCAGTCTGCTGTGCGGTCGGCGCGTTGGGCGGCGCGTTGGTACGCTGTTTTTTTTGTCGACGGGTGACTAATGCGAAGTCACCGTCTTGGTGCCTTAGCGCGTCCTCTTCTGGGCCTACGGGAGGGCTGTTTGCCGGTCGTTTGCTTCGCGTAAGGCGCGGCGTCGTTTCTGGGCGGCTTGCTCGGAGGAGTTCGTCACGCTCTTTCAGTTTGCCGCGGAGGGCTTCTCGCTCCTCGGTTTCGGCGTGTGTGAGTCTGCGCTGGGCGTCTTTCCAGGTTTTTCGGCTGGCTAGCACGTCGGTGAGTAGCCCAAGTGCTTCTCTGACGCTTCTCGTGACCTCCGTGGGTACGGTGCGTTTCGCTTTGATAGTTTCAATTGTCTCCGTGATGAGCATGTGGAGTTCACTCAACTTGCTATCCTCTTGTCCGATCGCGGTGTCGCGAGCGAACGTGTGTTGCTGGAGCGGGTCGTCGGGTTGTGCGCTTGGCGAGGTCCAGCCTTGGGCGGTTTCCGTTTCTGTGCCTCCTTGTGTGCCTACTTGTGGCAAGGCATAGGGCTGCGCTGTGCCGCCAGTGCCTCCGCGGTTAGAAGGCGCTGTTGTTCGCAGTTGCTCTTCTGATTTGTTTTTATTTTGTTTGTGGGTATCCATGGTTTGATGTGTACTCCAGAGCGAGAGGTCGTCTCCGAACGCGATGCCTCGGGAAGTGGGGGGGTGATCACCCTCACAGCTACCCCCATTGCTGTGGGGGCTTTTGACCATTAAGGCGGGAATGGTCATCCGCCCCGGCCGTACACCCTCTTCCTTCATCGGCTTCCTGACGCTCCCTTGGGTGCGGCGCGTAGACGCCGGGAGTGTCCACGTATGCTGCGCTGTGCAGATCATTTCGCACATCCCTTACGGGCAGCGTCACTGCACCCGCTGGTCTACGTGACCCTGGTTTTTGTGGCGGTTTTCCTTCCTCCTCGCACCTCTTTTTGTCCGCGGGGGTTATTTTATTTCACCCCTGTCCGCCGGTCTTACGGCCGGGTAGGACGTTCCTCCATCCGCAACCTGAGGACGCGCCCGGTAGGTGTTGGGTTTCACCCCCGGGGTTTCTAGTAGTAGTGTCGCTAGTAGTAGTGTCGCTAGTAGTAGCCATGAGTGTCGCTAGTAGTAGTGCCTCAAGTAGTGACCATAAGTGTCGCTAGTAGTAGCCATGAGTGTCGCTAGTAGTAGTGTCTCAAGTAGTGGTCATAAGTGTCGCTAGTAGTAGCCATGAGTTTCGCTAGTAGTGGTGACACTCATTGGCTGACCATGGAACGTCATCGTTACTCGTATAGCGCGAATATTTGAAAAGGTATTGAGGGTGGTATCATCTTATCTGATTATGTCATCTTGAGCACAACTCGCCTATAGTCAGTGGCCTAAAAAAGCAACCGTGTTTCTTTTTTTTCGCTATTCGTCAGGAAACGTATCCAGTTTTGCCGAATCGTGGAGAATCGAGTCTAAATTTGATCAATACACTGGAATGTGACGTCGGAATATTGTCGTATTTCGATTCGGAACTTACATTGAAAGCAGGCGAGAAACAAGCCTTTAACGTGTCGTCGCCCAACAATGGAACAACGTACGATCTTTATCTGGTAGCGTCGTCCGAGTGTTGGGACGTCCGACCGGACGAGGCGACCTTCGTCACGAAACTGCGACCGATCGAGTATAGAGTCGAGACCATGATCCTCGGTCTCGTCGGCAATTCTTTGCGTCTTTTCTCGACGGAGCTCGACGATTACGCGAAGAGTCTGAACGGTCGTCCGAAACTTAGGTGCATATTTTAATCGGGGGTCCTTTTTCGCGCGTTAAGGGGCCATACCAGTGTAAACGCTGAAAATTTGGGTGATGTTCGGGAATTTTGTGGAAGAAAAGTACTCAATTAAATGTTTCGGAGAATTGAGAATATATTTGGCTATATTTGACCTATATTACATAATCTTTTCATAGAAAAATATTGAGATCCAAGCGACTCATGCGCTGGCTTCAGAGGCGCCAAAAAAAAGTTCCTCCATTGCTAACATGATTCCGGCCGATTGAGTAGCTGAAACCGAAAAAGGACAAAATGTCGCTAAACTGGAAGGTATTTCCCGTACAATGACGTAGGATTTTCTAAGCATATCAAAATCTAACAAAATGGCGTAGTTATGAAAAAAGTCTGTTTTCTTGCCTAAAAAATGGTCGTTTTTTTTCAATGCCAAATCGTCAATTTTCAGCCAATCAAAAATATCCTACGTCATTGTAGAGTAAATATATTCAATAGTAGTCAGTTCAAATTTCAAGTCAATCGGAGAATTGCTCTTAGAGTCACAATGTAAGCAAATTTGAAAAATCTCATTTCATATTCTTGAAAGTATAAAAATCTCATCTCGTATTCTTGAAAGTATAAACTGTCCGAAAAGGCAAAAAAAAATCGATTTTTTGAAAGTGTCACACTGGTATAGCTTCTTAAACGTAGCAGTGAGATTAGCTTGGGGATTTCAGTATTTCGCGCCGCGGGATGAAAATCCTGCCGATAATCCACCTTGTGGAGGATCCAGGGCTTCTTTTTCTTGGAATAATAATAATATGCATGAATAATCTATTTTATTATTATTGTAAGTACTTTGCAATACATTCATTGTAAATAATAATTCAATTTAATAATTTCATATTGTTGAATAATAAATGTATATTTAATAATGTCAGTAAATTATTTTTTAATAAAGAAGTATAATATCATACACTTAAATACTTTGAAATTAAAAATGCAACTTTTAGAAACTTTTTCTCTATTTATTTACGTTTTTATGAACATTTTTGGGAAATCGTATTTTTGCTCCAGAAGAGTTTGTAAATATTTTTTCAAAGCTGAGGAAACATCAAAAATCATTTTCGAAAGCTGAGAGCGAAAGTTTTCTAAAAATAAAAATACAAATTTTGAAAAGTGTTCTACATATTTTAAGCAAGCTTTCTTTCCTATTCTACAGAGGAATTCTAAATATTTTACAACTTATTTGTTTTAGAAAGCGTTCTGAATATTTTCAATCTACTCAGCCTTCTAGAAGTTTTTTTAAGGCTTGCAAACTTTTTCTTCCAGAAAGTAATCTCCATAATTATAGATAACTTTTTCTTCTAGAAAATGTTCTAAGTATTTTTGCAGAACTTTCTTTTCGTAGCGGAAGCTCAAAAAATATTTTTAGAAACTTTTAGTTCCCTTTTGAAGAGCTCTCTACTTATTTTTAATAAACTTTGGTTTCTTCAAGAAACTTGTTTTAATGTTTTTAGGCAACTTCCTATTTTCCAAATATCTCTAGAAAACTTTCTATTTTTTGAAATAAGTTTAGAGAACTTTGCTCTGTTTTTGAAGTTTTCAACTGATTTTTAGAAAACCTCCATTTTCGTTTAGAAAGTTTCTGAAATATTTTTAGAAAACGTTCATTTTCTTTTAGAAACTGCGTCAAATATTTCCCCCAAAACTCATTTTCTCCTACACTGATTACCAATTTTTTTTCCTTCGAACTTCCGCATGATTCGTTGACAATTTTGAAGTTAAAAAGATCCCACAACGTTCCGTATCGCAGAGTCATATACCTCCGAGACTCCAGGGGCCTGGGCAACGTTACCGTCACATTGGCAAGTCGAAGCGGTCTCGAAGACAAATACTTCGTCCCAGGCGACACTCACATATCCGAGTCTACGTACATGGAACTCGAGCCAGGATTGTAAAATTTTCCACGACCGTGACATTTGCATCCTCGGAATGCAACGAAATTACATTTCCCTCGTATTTATTCTTTCCCAATATGTTACTCGCATTTACGTTAAGTGTGTGTTCTACTTAAAACCCGAGACTTCTCGAAAAAGAATCTGGACAAATTTGAACAATTTTCAGCAATATCGAAAAGAGGAAGAAAATTACCAACTTTTCGATGCATTCCAATTAGATGGAAAATCCAACATATAGACTGCTCGATTATTCGCAATGAATTTCAGCACTTGTTTCAACTGCTGTACAGATTTGAATACGTGATACGAAACGGTGATGAACCGCGAACCGATTGCAAGGCTCTGGTGTTGCTCGAATTAGGCGCAGTTTATGTTCTCGTTTTGAGAGAACGCCATCGCAAAATAATGGTATTTTCTAGTTATTTTTATAATTTATAGAATTATATATATAATTTTATTTGTTTATTTTTTAATTTTTTTCATTTTATTTTTGAAATTCAATTTTTTTTATAACCTCATCGAATAAGGATCTTAAAGAACAAGTGAAGGATTTGCATTGTCACAGTTTCACAGACTCTACACCATGACTCCACCCAACAAGATTCACATGTTCTGGCTCATTCCCCAATACCTGTTGATCTCCATTGCCGAAGTTATGTTCGCTATTTCCGGCCTTGAATTCTCCTTCACGCAGGTGAGCCTAACGACGCGAGCAAAAAAATAATACGCTATTTTTAGAGACAATTGAACAAGGATCATAATCGTGAAATTAATAAAAAAAACACCAATAAGGCTCCGAACAGTATGAAAACTGTGACGATAGCGGCTTGGTACGTGAGCGTGGCACTTGGAAATTTGATGGTCATCATCATCACTCAAGCACGACTCTTCAAGAGCCAAGTAATCATTTTAACTCAACTCGGTCCCAGCGAGTCTCGTTTCCATTTATATACGAATGAATATTTGTATACGTAACTCATAAATCTTTATTAATGATAATAATAATAACTTAAAAATAATCATAATATAGTATTAATTATTAATAATATTTCATTTGTTCATGCAGTGCATAAATTATTATTATTATCGCTAATAATTAAAATTATAACTCAAAAATAAGTTCAATCCAGTAACAATAATTATTGATAATAATATTCAATTTATTTACGCAGTGCATACATTATTTTTATTAATAATAATTATCATATCTATAAAATCATTATAATAAAGTAATAATAATGATTAATAATCATAATTAATTTGTACACATATCGCACCAATTATTATTGATATTGATGCATAGAATATTTTCAAAAACAATCAAATGATGACAGAAGACAAGTTGCTTTCTTTGGCATATTCGATATTTCTCGACCTGTATAAAATGTTCTATCGAAGACGAATATTTATAAATTGAGAAAAAAACGAACAAATGAGAAAAATGTACGAAAACTTTTTCGTTACAGGCTTACGAATTTTTTCTGTTCGCCGGTTTGATCCTCGCGAATATGCTTATATTCGCATTGATGGTAGGTCGTTACAGTTTCGTCGTGCTGGAGGCGGATTCCAGTGTTATTCCAGGTTCGAACGGAGCCAAAGGTACGAAAGAAAAGCAGGAAGAAGAGCTACCACTGCTCGGATGAATGCAATCGTTTATAAAAAATTGGAGGAAAATTATTATTTTTAATGTGGCATGAATTATATTATTTATAAATACGTAGATAAATAAATAAATATATGAACTGATCACACCCAGCTCGTGTCCGGAAAAATAAGCGTTTACGTCATTTTTTTTCTCCCGTTCAAGCACTGCTTTTGATGTGTGAAAGAAGCTCATGAAATTGGAAGATCGGTGTAGTGTTTTTTGACAAAAAGTGGTCACCGATTTTGACAAAGTCGTTTTGCCAAAACCGCGTCTGAAGTTCGCGCGGAACCTATCCATAAACGCTCATAACTCCGTTAATTTTAAGAGAATCAATTTGATATTATCGGAGAATATTTTGGAAATTTTATATTTTGAGAATCCGTTTTTTGTTCCATCAACGCAAACGAAGAACGAGCAATTTTTCGTTCAATATCAGTTCGCCGAACTAAAGATCAATTTCAAAATAAAAATAATCCGAACATTGCTCGAAATTGGTAGTCAATTTATGTTATGCTTGGCGCATCCGGGTATAGGTATATTCCATATCACGGCATGATTGACCCCTTTATAAGACTCACCTTATATCGTAATGCGCCTCAAGGCCTCGAACGCCCATACAGAGGCGACAAATACTTTCGATGGTCCTATCGCGAAACGAAAATGCTTGGCCTACTCTCTGCAACCTTTAACGCGTTATTTTTGCGTGGGTTAATGAACAAAGAGCCAGGAACTACGAATGCGTGACAGAGGCATGCACCGAAGTATATTCGACCTCACCCCTCCCGGAAATTCCTAGTAAATTGTTGGAAGTTAATATTGGGCTAATTTATTTTTGCCGGTGGAAAAACCTGCGACTGGTGCGTGGGTCTTTTGGATCCAGGCTTCGTTGTTTTGGGCAGAATTGATCCAATGAATGCAATGCCGCAGGTCTAGACAGCCACCAACCAGTCTATTATAAGTCTATCGGCTTTAGAAGATCGTGCCTTCATTCTTGATTTTTTTGGGGCACGGCTTCGAAAGATGGAACTTTGAAGAATTTAAATAGTGCGTGGGCAACTGAACTCGGTATACAGTGGGATCCCAATCTGGCGAGCCTCTATTTGAATATCCTATTGGTGTGCAATGCGCGCTGTCTTGGGCATGGGATTTGGTGGGGGAAGCGCTAGGCTTGGCGGGGAAACGCCGCGCCTAGCATCGTGCCGGTGCGGAGCTTGGTGGGAGAAACGCTTAGCATAGTGGGGAACCACCGCGCCTATCGCTACGCTGCCGATGCCGCCGCGTGTGGTGGGAGAAGCGCCACGCCTGTGCGGGCCTCGCTGGGGGAGCGCTTGGCTCGGCGAGAGAAGTGCCGCGCCTGTCCGGATCTCGCTGGGGGAGCGCTTGGCCTGGTGAACGAAGTGCCGCGCCTGTCCAGGTCTGGCTGGGGAGCGCTTGGCCTGGCGAGAGAAGTGCCGCGCCGCTGTTGGCTCCGAGCATGGTGGGGGAAGCACGGAGCCTATCAATGCGTCACCGCGGAACTTGGTAGGGGAAACGCCATGTCCCATTATCGCGCCGCTAGCTCTATACATTGCGCAAGTCCACGTACTAGAATTTGCTACTTATTCACATAATTTCGTCTACAATTTCGTTAACATATTCCGAAAAAGAAGTCTTTGACCTCTTGTTTGTTATCACCCCCTGCCCCTGTTCGTTAATCAACACTTAAGATCGATATTTTGCGTCGTCTTTAAGAAAACACGAATCGCGTTCCGACCCTACAGTATTTCCTGAATCGGAGTTACACCGTGCAGTTGCGAGCTGCACTCGCCGATTATGCAAAAATTTCGGTCGACTCGCTACGCAAGTGAATCGACGCGCGGTATATTCGATTAAGGCACTTAACTTGATCGTCCGAGCACACTACAGTTACGATGCGTGTCTGCCTTGAACTCCCAGCTTTCGAACAACATGCGCATGCATATGCACGTGCGTGTATACTCAAATTATCAAAATGAAAAATAAATAAACGGCAGTATCATCAAAAATTATAAAAAAATTGTGACTTGCTTCCGTGATAATTTCTCTCATTTAAGGGGTCTGCATATTTTCTGAAACAGTGCAAGTCGTATCTGAAAATCTTTTCGTCCGTTTTACTTCAAATTTGGAAAGAGCATAGCTTATAACATTTTCTACCGTATGACCAAATAATTGTTTTATATGTTTATCCATTTCTTAACAACAAATTATATAAGTTTTTTCGTCTAAAATCGAACCATTTTTTCTACAGCTCGCCATCATCATGCTAAAAGTAAATTTTTGTATTTTTTATTTCAGATCATGCTAGTTACGGCGGCACTTTGTTTAAGGCCTTATATACGCGAACATTTTTTCATTTTTTAAAATTATTTTTATTCCATTCGCCTGACCGGTTAGGAATATTGCAAGATTTACAGAATTGAAAAATTCTGTACAGCTATTAAGGTAGTTCCTCTGCGAAAATCTCAACCAAAAGTTTAATAACCATGTTCATGTTTAAAAGATTGATATTTGGTTTAATTAGTAATGAATAAAATTAAAAACTACGCAATATTGACTCGGTACTAGTAGATAATACGATGGATATCATTTATTGCCGTAAAATATATTTTGTATTGTGTTTTTTATCGACCATTGCCAGTAAACTTTTTGCCGGGACTGTCCAGGCTTCGCCCCAATTGTTTTTTTTCCAGGCTTTGCCAGGCTTTGCACCAAAATTGTGAAGGCTTCTCATGGTTATATCTTGGAAACTAGATGGTGAATCATTCTCATTTTTTTCACATTATTCGTGATATCTCACTGTAGCTTATCCTCGTTTTTTTATCAATTTCTTAATTTTAGTTTTGACGGTAGAATTAATGATGCTCTGTTTGCCCATCATAACGCATTTGTTACGTGTAAACCAAGCCAACTTTAAGTGTAAATATCTCAGGTTTGGGGTGGTCAAACTTATTCAAATTGCACAGATGTTTGGATAATGTATTAAATAACGTATATGTCAAATTTCAACCATTTCTTAATTCAACTCTTCTGTGGAGGTACTACCTTAAATGAGGTAAGATTGCATTTCCAATAGATACCGCGCGGCGCGCCCGACGGCCAACTTCAAAGCCGTTTTTCCACGATTCACTTTTGTGAAACTTGTGAAAGTTCTAACTCTTGAACGAAGGTTCAGATCGCTTTGAAATTTTGACAACAATTCTTAGTATCATCACCTATCGTGTGAACCACAGAAACAAGAATTTCAATGACACAAAAAAATATCAAAAATAAAATACCGACAGAAAATTGAGTAAAAAAAATTTAAGTTTCGTATTTTGATCGTAATATTTTTTTCAAAATAATATCATTGGTTCACACTGAATATATATTCATTAGCAATTATAAATATGTTCATTTTTTTCAGACACCCACATCGATGCCGAAAACTTTCACCATCAACGCGCGCGCACAAAAATTACATTGCTTTATTATGTTATATCTCCGCCATTTGTCAATATTTCTGATTTTTTTTCGACATATACTCAACCATGTGCATAAATGATCGGTAAAAAAAATGTTGTCGATATATGCGTCATTTTTTTTAACCGCTCCTAGAAAAGTACCCTTGAAAATCGGAGAAATCGCGTATATAAGGCCTTAAATAATAATCACTTTATAGTTTTTCAATATTTTGCGATAAAAAAAACTCAAACTTGGCAAGGCTATGTGTTAATAGTGTGTAAAATCCCGACCACGTCGTCTCAATAACCTCCTCAAAAAAAATTTGGAAAATCTACCTGTTTTTTGAGCCCCAAGCTCACACATATCCGTCGACATCTTTCCATCATTTCACTTTCTTGTCGAGGGTTACGAGCGCCGTTATCATGTTCAAAGACTTATCAGCTCTATATCTCAGCGAATTTGCCGTCAGGATATCTTTTTTTCCTTTTTTCCTGCATAATCGCCGAGATACAACTGTCGATGTAATCCCTCGTTAGAGATTGTCGCGTTTTATGGTACCCGGGTCATTCAGAGCTTCGTTGCATTTGATACACCTCCGTTCCATTTGACACTCAGTAGTGTCGGCCTTAAGGGGGAGGTCCCGAAGCTTCCGTGTCTTCTTCTCTCGCGAAAAAAAAATTGCCTCGCAAATCTCAAAGCTCGTGCAAAAGCTCCTCGAGCCATGCGGATAATCTTCGCCAGCTCCACGCGCGCCAAAAAACGGGAAACTCTCATTGATACGTTATCTTTGGATTTTGATCTTTATACGGCAAGATGTAAACGAAAAAAAAAAATACGAGATTCAAGGGGAGAGAAAAAGCAAAAAGAAATTCGATGGTAAAGAGCAGAAGCGAGGCAATGATAAAAAAAAATGTTGCCACAACATCGATCGTCTTTTTTCCGTCTCGGGTGTACCAGATGTAACTGACGTGCAGGTACAATTGATATTGTAAGATATCTGAAATTCCAGACGTTCTCATATCGTTCCGCAATGATAAAGTGTGCACGGATAAGCTCTGGGCTATCGATAAACATCACAAATTAGGGGGAAAAAAAAACAATAAAAAAAAAACAATTCTTTCGATAAGATTCGATGGTACTCGAGGTGCGAGTCTCGGGACTTGTTAACGGTTGCACAGGCTGGCAGTAGTGCTCGACTTGCTCGTCTTGGAGCACCTTCGTGCGGGAGGCATTCCGGATTCCTCGTCAGTTTTGTGATTATTTTTTTTTCCCTCGTTTCAACCCAAAAATCGAATTTGAGTTTCTTGGCGACGAAATTACGCGGGGGAAAAAAAATGGCGGTTAGCAAGAGGGTATCGGAGATTGAAACGAGAGGTAAATATTGACGAACGCGCTCGTTTTGTCTTATCGCCTCCTCCTCACGTGACTGAAGAAACGTCAGTATCGAAAAAAGTTTTTTTCTTTTTTTTATTTTTATTTTCTTCGCTGCCTTAATCACCGTAACACGTGCTCACGCGCGTTTTCCGCTCATTATTTTTTCCGCTGGTACGTTTCTTATCAGGTCGCCCAAAGTCGACCAGCCGAGTATGTCCCGATAGATTTTTTTTCCACCAGAACGACACTCGTGTGATTTTTATCTTCGGCAGTTCCAATCCGGTAATCACTACTGTCCCGAACGATACGCGCTACACTTCAATGAAACAAATCCGTCGAAACTACTAATTTGATGAACTGCTATTTGTGACGGAAAACCGTAAAAAAGCTCCTTTTCCGTTTTTTATTATTTGGTCTTTTTTTATTCTCTCATTTTTATTCCTGTCTTTATTATTCCCTGGTTTTTATTTTTTTTTTATTCCCTCGTTTTTATTCTTCAGTTTTTTTTATTCCCGCGTTTTTCTTCTTCAGTCTTTTTTATTCTTAAGTTTTTAAAATTCCCTCGCTTTTGTTCTTTAGCCATTTTTATTTCTTTATTTTCATTCTTCAGTCTTTTTTTTATTCCCTCATTTTTATTATTTAATCTTTTGTATTCACTTGTTTTTATTAATTGGTTTTTTCTTATTTCCTGGCTTTTATTCTTTATTTTTTTTATTAATTTTTTCGCTTTTATTCTGTAGTCTTTTTTATTTCTTTGTTTTCATTCTTCAGTCTTTTTTATTTCTTCGTTTTTATTATTTAGTCTTCTGTATTCCCATGTTTTCAATCTTTAGTTTTTTGTTATTCCCTCGTTTTTGTTCTTTAGTCTTTTTTTTTCTTCGTTTTCATTCATCAGTCTTTTTTATTCCCACCCAGGCCGTGAAATCTTTTTTAAAACGCGAGAAAATGAATACTTTATAAAATAAACAATACTCAATTTCACTTTGAAGCAAGTAAACGCGTTCACGCGCATTTGAAGAAAAAAAAGCGCAATGGTCGAGAGGGTATGACGCGCGAAATGAAAACCACTGAAATTATACGGATTTATTGCAGAGCCTGACAACGGACACGAAGTCGAGACTGCTGAAAGGGTGAGACATTTTTTACCAAGCAATGATAACATTTACATTGACTGAGAATAATCATATAGGAGGGAATAATATATTATTATTGCGTGTAAATGCTGCGTATGTATGTTTTTCCATTTGCACGATATGACAATAGAAAGTAGTGAGTAGTACCAATTTATTTACGTATGCCCGAGTAACAATAAGTAGTGTATAACTAAATATACACTGTATACAGATGTGAGATTGAAGTTCGCATCGTCGGAATGCAATGAAAATGAATACTAATACATTTTTAAAATTTCTTTCGGCTAATTTTGTCTACGGATATCCCTCAATTATTTGTTGAGACATTTATCCAGAGATCAACGATATAAATATGGAAAACATAATTTTGCCTATTAAAAAAAATGAAAATGGAAAATTGAAATATAAAAAAGAAGTTTCGTTGAATTTCAATGATTCAAACTTCAATACCATATATACATCTATAAATACTGAATTACATATCCCTGTTACCCAACATATTATTATTATGTGTCAATATATATGCACCTTTACGCACAAATATATAATAATAATAATGAGTAGTAGTAGTGATTTTTATCAATGTTTTTCATTTTTATTATAATGATACAAAATTATTATTTTTTATTATTGTAAGAACAATTCTTTTTATGAGCAGTGTTTTTATTTCTTCGGAATTGCTTCGGTTAATAAATAAAAAGTATTGGCAACTCACGGCTGCAATATTCTCATAATAAGGTGAAATATTAATAATGATAACAATATCAATATTGAATTAGTAGTTATTTTTATAATCATTTTTGATTATTATCACAATGATAAAAGAATATTGTTATTTCATCATTATTATTATTATTGTCATTTTTTTTAAACGTAGTGATTTTATTCGTTCGAGTTTGTTTGGTTTACAATGATAATTTAAAAAAACAGTATTGATTACTCACAAGAAATATCACTTGAGTGTCAATCTTCGATTTTGTTGAAACTCATGATAAAACATTGAAAACAATTAGACACGTATTATTTTTTATCGGCGGGAAAAAACGGTTTCAAGGGGGAAACTACCCCTCGAAGAAAGGCGTGTCGATGAGCGATTTAGAAGTTTCTCCCACGAGCATGTCCACTAATCTGAATGAAATAAAAACCACAATTGCTCTAATGTAAAGCGATAAAAAATACACTATAGAAGTACTCAAAATAAAATTATGTTTCCCTACTTAAAGCTACTTTTTTGCATTTGAAAAAAAGTCTCTCATAGTTTTCAATGCTTTATTACATATATGAGTTTCAACAAAATCGAAGGCGGACACTTGAGTGATGTTCCTCGTCAGTTCTGCAATTCACTCATAATGAACAACAACTTAAAATCATAATAACAACAATAATCATAATTACTTAACAATCCACGCATAATGAACAACAATTTAAAATAACAATGATTACTTAATTCTGCAATCCACTCATAATGAACAATAACAACATAATAATAACAACAACAATATTTAATAATCAGTTTTGGAATCCACTCATATGGAAGCCATTCATATCCACTCATATTCACTCAATAAGTTAAAATAATAATAACAGCAATACCAATAATATTGTAATTACTCAGTTCTACAATCCACTCATATTGAACAATAAGTTAAAATAGTTATAATGATAACAGTAATTCAATAAACAATGGCAAATTGCGCAATGTTTACGACTCGCCGTTAAAAGAGCGCGTCCTGCGTACAAATCCATTGACCCCTTTGCAGAACTGGCCATAAAATATGTGTTTCAAGGACTTCAATGCGAAGCGCCGCCCGTCCTGCTCTCTCGTAATCGAACTCTCATTTCGCCGCATCAACGATTTTCGCATTCCATTCACGCGTTTGTACACTCACGCGTTTTCTCGATCGACGCATCTCTCTCGTGTGCTTAAGGGGGGATATACCTTTGGGCGAAAAAAATGGCTGTTTTTCGTGATTTTTTTTCAAAAGGAAAAATTTCTTCACGGTTTTTGAAACTTGGAATATGTTTTGTTACTACTTTTGGCTGTTACGTGGTATTTTTTGTTTTTATCGATCTTTGAAAATGGCGGAGGCATGGCACGGTCTTCGAAACGGGTTGCGGCGGATGTTGTTAGACGGCGTGACACGTAGCGAGTGCAGGATTAAGGCGGGATATACATTTATACAGGAAAAAAATAAGCAGTATTGTGAGGGATTTTTTAAACTGAGAAATAATGATTCTACAATTATCAAACTTTAGGTATACTGTAATAGTGTATTTAAGAATATAAAACTATTTTTTTAAATTAATTCATCGTTAAAATGACGGAGCTGTGACAGAGTGTTGTAGCAAGGTCGCCGCGGGAGTTGCGAATCGGCGTGCAATCTAGCTTCCCGTAGACTTTGATTTGCAAAAAAGTTCAAACATTTTTTCAGTTAGAACTTCGACCGTTTAGTTTCGGCGATATCGACTTATGAAAAGATGTAATTTTATTCCACACCGAACTCGGGCCCAACGATCCGTAACGGAATGGCAACAGTGTACGCTGCAGCCAGCTGATCGACGCGTGGTATGGAAACTCGAAGCGTGTTTTTTCCCCCGAGTTCTAGTAATTCTGAGACAGATGTGAAATAAATTTATTCTGCAAACAAATTTAATTTGTTCAATTTATGCATGTATTTGTCTTTGTTACAGCGAATACAATTAAAAACTGTCGGCAAGATGTTGCAAATCCACGATCCGATGTCCTTCGACAGCGAATTTTCGTTGCTGATCGTTGAGGTTATGGTTATTCTCGTCGCGTTTAGCCGCATTCGCTTGACACATGGCTGCCACAGCTTTCAGTCTTTTAGCAAGCGCCTTTTTACTGTAAACTTTCCTTTGTATCGCATTTGGGTTGACAGTTTCACGCTTTTTTTTATTTATATAAAATATTTCGCGAAAGACGGTCGTAGGAAGCACAACGCTATGACTGCAGGAAAATCGCGCTGTTGCCACGATTACAGCGCCGCTCTCTATAAGAGACGAGAGTTCGTACCTATCTATGCATGAGGTACGAACCTGTGGGACACATAGAGGGTACAGGCTCTGTAAAAAATGTACAACCAACAGCATCGTATAGGCCTCCGAAGTAACTCTAGTGGCGCAGCCCTTGCGGCGAGTTTTGGCAAAACTTGGATTGGTTTTCGTCTGCTAGTGCAGTATGCCGGTCGCCATTTAAATCAGGTGTTTGCGTGAATGACAGCACCGCGTGTGATGCTTACATTGTAAAAACAGCGTTCACGTCATATTTGGGATTGCTGACGCGTGTTTGAGGAAGAACTTTTCCCATCACAGTCCTTTTCTCACCCGCAACAATTTCGCGAACTTCCGATACATGATGACTATCGAAAGTTTTCTGCCTATATTACAAAATCCTTTATATGAATTTCCGATGCAAACAATAATTTAAACAGAACATTTCTTGTACGGCAGAAAAAAATTGGTGTGCCGCCAATGCACGCAATTTCATTAACATTCTCTTCGTCACATACCTATAGATATGCTTTTATGGCGAAAGGACCTTCTATCCGCTATCGGTATACAAATGCTGCTCTTTTTGACCGCTTTTTTAGTTCTGCCTCTCCCGATGGCGCTAGCAGTTATCTTACAATATTCTTATTGCGTAGGCGCGAGGCCCGCACGGCGTACATAGCGACCGTATTATATACATAGCCCCTGCGCACGCATCAGGTTGTAAGAGTATAACGAGCGCTGCGAGTGGCAGAGTACGACACTAAAAATGCGGTCATTTTGCGTAGCAAAAATTCCAAAAGGTGCCAGCCCCCTGGGCACAACTTGCCTGTTCAATAGCTCACAGCGGATGCTCTCCGGTTCACGCAGTTACACAAAAAAATACACGTGATATGTCACAACACCCCCCCCCCCCAGCGTGATCAATCGTGATGTTATCCAAACCCCCCTCCCCCTATTTGAGCCTCACTTGATTAATGGACGGCCCCTAAGCATTTGTCTGAGATCATTTAAAATTGAACCATTAATATATTTACAGCGCAAATATCATAACCCTAATTAATGAACAACGAAGAATATTGTAAAAGGGTCCAATGATGTAAATAATGTGCAACAAAAATCACGATAATATAAATATATAACCGCAATTTTTTAAAATATAATGGCTCCCCAATTTTTCGTTCCTAGTCGCTAGCTGAAAAAACTAGGTCGTGGCTAGGTTAGAAATATAATACAGCCGAGAGATATTTCTTTCTATCTAGTCACCATCTAATTTTTTGTATTCAGTCACTAGAGGACCAAAGCGTTACAAGGCTGGGGAGTCAATCGCTAAGACGGCTAGCTAAAAGTGATTCGAAACATCACTTTACTAGCTTGTGGCTAGACGGTGATGAGTTACGTTTTCCACTCGGGACTATACCTGTACCTACAGAACTACCTTAATCTGAAAATCTCTGGAAGTCCAATAGGGTATTTTACTCTATCCAACAAAAATATTAAGAATGTATAGATAAGGTATTTTTCGCAATAAGCAATCGAATAATGTTGGTTTTGATTTACGAAAACACAAAATAAATTTTATAATTATTTTTTTTAATCCTCTTTCTATCTGTTCAACGAACATGCGAAATGGTAGCCATTATGGATTCCGACGTGACGTCATTGACATAGTAAACAAAGAAAGCGGTAGACGTATTACTTTCTAACCTGTGAAAGAAAGCGTCAACTGTATATTCTCGTTTGTCATAGTTATTGCAAATTGTCAAATAGTTATCTGTACTTCAGAAAAGAACAAATGAGTTTTTTTCGGACTATGACTTTGGATCCCTTCTCGCAAGTTTTAACCAAGTCTTCCTCATATTTATATCAATTGGCATTTCAATCCACAACTTTCCCGGTGTTTTTACATTAGTATTCTTACATTTAGAAACAACACATCAATGATAGGGATTGCAACTCATTTTTAACCAAAAAAATTCCGCATTCACAATTGGCACAGCGTCGATGTTCACTATGCAAGTGACGTCACGAATCGAAGCAGCATGGCGGCTAGCGTTTTCGCGCGGAAATTTGAAATGTAAAATTAAAATGCATTTTTGTGGCACTTATCGTTTTCATAAAATGGAAACAAAAATTCTAGTAGTTTATTACCACCAGAGGATCGAATTGAGACTCTTTTTAAAAAAGGGTGTAATACCCTATTTGAAGGGTCAGAATGATGCATTTTTTTTTCGAGTAACACATTTGTTGGAATATCTTAATTTTTTCCCAGCATGTTGTACACATGTTTGTAGTTACAATGTAATTTTTTCGGAAGATAATCTTTCAAAGTGTTCGTGGTGCTGCAGTTGGCGTTGCATTCCTCCCCGTATAGAGGTTGCCATGAGTTGCCCAATGTTACGATCAGGCCACTATTGGGACCATCGTATAAGCCAACAAAACAGGAATAATATTGGCCCATTAGTGTTCCGCTCTAAACTGAAAACTGGCACAATATCGGCCCATCCCTAAAGCCTGTCCTGGCCCATCTTTAAAAACTAATAAACAGCCGTGATAGTTAAACTACATTTGCCAATTTAAAAACTGGGGATACTAAAATACTGACAATTCCATTGGCCCAATATTGTTCCGTTATAAATTGAAGACCGGCACAATATCGGCCCATCGTTTAAAACCAATAAATAGCCGCGATGGTTGAACTATATTTGCCAATTTAAAAACTGTTAATGCTAAAATACAAGCAATCACATTAGCCCATTATTGTCCCGTTATAAATTGAGAACCGGCACAATATGGGCTCATTACTAGAGATTATCCTGGTCCATCTTTCAAAACCAATAAACAGCAGTGATAGTTAAACTAAATTTGCCAATCCTAAAGCTGGCAATTCCAAAATACTGGCTATTACATTGGATCATTATTGTCTCGTTCTAAATTGAAAACCGACACAATATCGGCCCATAGTTAAAACCTATCATGGCCCATCTTTTAAATTCATTAAACAGTCATGATAGATAAACAATATTTGCCAATTTTTAAACCGGCGATGCTGAAATACTGCCAATTACATTGGCCCATTGTTGTTCCGTTATAAATTGAGAACTGGCACAATATCAGCCCATTACTAAAACCTATCCGGGCCCATCTGTTAAAACCAATAAACAGCCGTGATAGTTCATCGAAATTTTCCAATTTTTAAAATGGCAATGCTAAAATACTGGAAATTACATTTAATTAATCTAAGCCCTTTATTGGCTAATTGGGTCAGACCATACCTGCTTTTATTTTATTTAAGCCTTGGGTTATTCATTATCTGTATATTGTGCCAGAATAGGCAAATAACTGGCACGTCATATATTAATCGTCTATATTTTGTAGTTCAGTTTTTGTAATCAAGTATTGGCCTATTATTGGCATTTGTAAATAACCAACATAAGTAACTAAAATATGCCAATTTTGAAACCTGTCATATACGCAAATCACAATTTATTTCAAGGTTATTCCATGAAATATGTATCCATACGGACCAATCTCGGGCAAATCTTGGCCCGATATAGGTTGAACATTTATCACGCACTCAAACAAGACCAAACAAACTCACGGCCCAATATTTTAGATAAACTAACTTCTAGATAGACCAACTGTGAAGGCCCATCATAGAGCCAGTAGTCAATTTCTACATAGGCCCTTTAAGAGGACCCACATAGGGCCAAGTGCAATCACCAACATTGGCGCTACAATGAATTAAATCATTGGCCCAATAATTGTTGGCTCTGTTGGCCGATATCGGGCCGTTCTTATCATTTCTACAAAGGCACCTCATTGGTAAATACTCACGGCCCAATATTCTAGAAAGGCTAACTGTGAAGGCCCGTCCCAGGCCCAACGGTCAATCTCTACATGGGTACAACGATCAAAAAATCGATTTTTTTTCTTTTCTTTAAACGATAGAACTATATATGTAGAATATTGACCTAAAGTTTCAACGCGAAATTCGAAAAACTTTAAACGTTACAGCCCGTCAACCGTGTGCCTCACCGCTCGGATTCGGAACGGGCGTGAACTTTAAACGCGTTTTTCTCAAAACTGCATTATCGAAATTGGCGTGCAGGATAACTCAAAAACTATTAAGCCGATTGAGTTGAAACTTGGTAGAAATATTGATAACATTGGTACCTTCTACTAGACGAGAATTGTCTTTGAAAAATTGGAAAAAACTACTTTTTTCATTCACATTTTACAGAAATGTTGCGGGAAATGTTGATTTTTTTCTGCAAATGCGTGCCATTTTCTTCAATTTGCATTTTCTTCAATTTAATTACCGTCACATAGAAATTATACATGTTCTAATTGAAAAAAATGTTTTAACTTTTTTTCAAATCAAAGTCTACGGGAAGCTAGACTGCACGCCGATTTGCAACTCCCGCGGCGACCTTGCTGTAACGCTCTGTCATAGCTTCGTCATTTTGATGATGAATTAATTAAAAAAAATAGTTTTCTGTAGAGAAAAACAATTTTTTAAAAATTAATATAATTAAGTTGATTGAATTGAATTAAATTGAATTAAGTTGATAAAAAATAATATAATAAAGTTGATTCAAAATTAATATAATTAATATGAGAAAATATATTTTTTTTAATGTACTATTAAAATACACCTAAAGTTTGATAATTGTAGAATAATTATTTCTCAGTTTAAAAAATCCCATAATATTGCTTTTTTTCCTGTCTAAATGTATATCCCGCGTATAAAAAATCATGAAAATCAGACAAAAAAATCCTCGCCGAAAGGTGTCTTCCCCCTTAATCTTCAAACTTCCTGATATAAATTATGAAAAAAAACCCAAAGCCTAAGTACGCATCGGCGATAATTGTGTTCCCCAGGAGTGCGGCTGGGGGACGAGGGGGAGGGGGGTGGCAGAGGGCAGGGACACGAAAGAATACTCGTCATTTTTATCCATGGATGGGACACATTCGTTAAACGAACTTCAATTGCCCGATTACGTGTATCGCGTAACCGCGAGGAACTTTGCAGCGCAAGTTTCATCAAGGCCGAGCAAAGGAGCCGCGGCGCGAATTAGAAAAATTGCGCTTTGTTATTGCCATGACGCTGTTTGATCCCGCAGGCGCGCGCGAATCTAGTTTCCTTTGATCAATCGAGCGAATTTGATGATTTTGCGATTTTTGGAACTTTTTTTTTAAGACGCAGCACAACAAACGAGGAATGTATACAAATTCCAAAATCACACGATTTTTTGCATTATTGAGCTCTGACGCATCCACCCCTTCCCCCACACCCGAGTGCAGAGCCTAAAATGCGTGTTAGGAATATTTGAAGATAGGGGACCTGGGATGCAAAAATTTTTATCGAATTTTTAGACACGCTTTTTTCGCGATTTTAGGCTGCCAAGAAGTTGATTTCTGGATAATTTCCCAAAATTAGGTACTAACTCGTTTACCTTTTATGCTATTTAAAAAAAAATAGCATCAACATGAGAGGTATTTTTACTTTTTGACAAGTTTTTAATTATTCAACACGTCCCATTTAGTTGTGTGGATACAAATTGATTGTATTGGTGTTTGCCGATTGAATACACATTAAGGGGTTAGGGCACTCTAGAGGCCGAAAAAATAAGCTTGTTGCGGACTTTTTTTTAGAAAACTACAAAATAAATCGAGATTACAAAAAAGGGTGTTTTTTATCATACTGTGATGTATTGTATACAGTGACTGTTTACAATAATTTTTTTGAACCGATTAATGTCAAAATGGCGGCTGTGCGGCGTTTATCTCAACATTGCATTTTTAAGGGGCCAGTCCACTTTGGAGCCACGAAAAAAGGCTATTTTCGCGATCTTTTTTTGAGGATTTTATAAAAGTTATGAATATAAAAGTTGTTGGGCTTAATAATTGATGTCTTGAAATACATTTAAAAAAAAATTAATTCATTTTTATTCATTTTTAAGTACAAAAACTATAGTTTAACGCAACGCCTCGAAAACAGGTGGGCTAGGTAGCTCCATCACAACTCGGCAACGACTTGTCTGAAACAAAAAAATCAAAGTCCATTAGATTCGGTATAACACCAGCTACAAAATTACCCTTGGATATAAAGTTTCATCGAAAAATAAAAAAATGGCAGATGAAAAACGAAAAAAGTTTTTAAAAACGCGTTTTTTCGCAGTTTCTCGCAAAAAAAGAGTGAAAATCAAAATGATAAAACCATCGAGGGTCATCTTGATGCGAATCATGTTTACGATAATCATGTTCAAATTTCAAGAGAATCGGTTAATTAGTTTCAGAGATACGATGGAGATAGATTTTGAAAACGTTGTTTCGAGAAAAACGCGTTTGAAGTTTATACTATGAAAAACTCTTACCTAAACTCAATCGGCAATTCCTGCACCGTAAAAAATCCTTTCTGATTGCTCATCATCGTCGATTTCTCCAAGTCTTGCCTGCTTTCGATTTTCTGCAATTTTCAAAGTGGACTGGCCCCTTAAGTTGGCCGGAAATATAAATCAGACAATTTCCAACCGATTCTTTTTTTTTATATTGCATAGTTCATTTGTTATTAACAATTATCTGACAATTTTTTAGGCAAATTTTTGGAAAGTGAACAATTTGCTTACGAAATCGTCAGGTAATTGTTAATAACAAATGAACTATGCAATAGAAAAAAAATCCTACGTACTTCCATAAACAATGTATTTTTCAAGATATATTCAACATTTCAAGTGAATCGGTTCAAAATTGTCTGCGTTATGTTTCCGGCCAACTTGAAAAATGCAGTTTTGAGATAAACGCTGCACAGCTGCCATTTTGACATTAATCGCTTCAAAAAAATTATTGTATACAGTCACTGATATTTATGATAAACACCCTTTTTTGTAATCTCGAATTATTTTGTAGTTTTTCTGAAAAAAAATCCCCAAAAAGCCTTTTTTTTCGGTCGCTAGAGTGGCCCAAGGCCTTAAGCCAAGACACAAATAAGTTTTTAGTTACCAACTATAGGACATAGGACAGATCGGGTTTTTGTAGTTTATTAAACAAGAAATGAAGAACCCATCCGTTTTTGCAGATTGAAAAAATTTTAATTATTAACTAAGTTACAGCTATATTAATATGGCTAAAAAAACTTGGGCCGCCGTTCTTAGTTCATGATAAATTAGCTTCCAGTGGCCTGAAAAAAAAAATTCGAAAATTTTAATAATCTGTAAGCATGTCACTATTACACTTACTAGAATGAGAGACAACATTTTTTAATGAATTGCGACGGTGTAATAGAACACAACGAATTTTTGGTGCAATAATTACCAATTATGATGCATGCCAAAAATAGTTCATAAATTTTTATCGTGTTGATTCTAGTATACGTAATACACACCAGTATACACTACAAGTGGTTTAAATTTGAAGTAAATCGGTCTATTAGGTTTCGAAATATCTTGCCCAAAAAATTGAAAAATATCGTTTTGAGAAAAACGCATTTAAATTTGAAGAAAGGTACTAGCACAAATATGGTGAAAGCTTCGAACTTACACTCAATCCATCACACTAGACGATGGCCTTAAAACCATACTCTTTAATGTAAAAAAATAATAATTTAGTAGATCTGCACACGTTTTCTTGAAAAATTCACGGAAATTCCACTCCTTTTCGGCCACGAACTGCAGTGGGTAAAAAAATATTTGTACACGTCGTCTTTTTCAAATTATGCTACGATTTTTTTTTATTAAGTTGCTGTATTCGATAGATTATCCTAAATATACATGGTGTCCCTTCGCGAAAATTTTGGGAAAACACGAACAAAAAAATTAATATATATTTACATTTTTATGCTCCAAAATATTTATTATTATTTTTCTATACTGTATCCACTTTGATATTCTTGTTGCAGATAATTTTCTGCAAACTGTTTCTTCAAAATATGAAAAGTTTTTAAAATAGCACACTGTAAAAAAATTTAATTATGCTCCAAAATGAGATACGATTTTTCGATGATTCACGGTGCAATTTTTTATCTGTCTTCGTGAATTTATCAGTGCACATTCCGGATGAAACATTCAAATCAGTAAATTTTTATTACTGCTGATTCTTGAAAGACGCTATCGTTATTCGCGTGGGGGATCGTCGCCATCGATAGGAACCGTTCACGTTGAACAGGAAACGAACTCGCCGTGTTGCAGCTGCCCAATAATCTTGTCGTTTCTGGTAACATTATCAGGGCTCGCGCTGTCAATCGCCACGCTTCTGGGCGCGTTGTTCCGTTGATAATGACAAGTCAACGATATTCACAGTTCAAGGCTCCGTTTTTTTAAATATCGTATCGACGCGAGTGGAGTTTTCTCGAAATTTATAAGAATCGCTCACCCTCGCGGCGTTGAGAGAAAAAAATTCTGATTATTTTTAAAAAAAATTTTTTAACTTTGAAAAAAAAAAATTTTTAAGACTTGATGTATGCTTTATTACTACTTTTGACTGTTAGATGGTATTGTTTATTTTTTTTTTATTGACCTTTAAAAATGGCGGACGTATGGCACGTCTTCTAGACGTGTTGCAGCGGATGTTGTCAGACGGCGTGATACGTAGCGTCGGCGGGATTAATCTGAACAAAAACCACCGAAGATTTTTATTTTATTAACACTCAAACGCGGAATATGAACCAAGAAAATGTGAGAAATGTTGGAAATCGACGAAATGGCACGCTTTGAAACAAAAAGAACGCATTTTCCGAAAAAAAATTATATTTTGCACTTAATTTTTTTTTAAGTGCAAAATGTAACCTTTTTTTCAATTTTCACTAATCTTTAGGGTGATATTTTAGACAATGAGGTTAGAAAGATTTATACCAAATTTCATTAGAATCGGTCGATTAGTTGTTTAGCTATACGACACACCAATTTTGGAAATGCAATTTAGAAGACCATGCCATAGTTACGCATTTTTTGAAGATTAATAAAAATAAAAATGCCATGTAACAGCCAAAAGTAGTAATTAAACATATCGTAAGTTTAAAAAATGGTGAAGAAATCTTTCGTTTAAAAAAAGAAAACATGAAAATCAGCAATTTTTTCCGCGCTTAACGGTATCTTCCTCCTTAATTGGAGCAGTTCCAACGGATTAAAATTATCGCCGAGATGTTGAGCCATTTTTGCAAAGTCACTCTATTGTGACCTGGTATCGTAATTTGTTTTTTGATCAGATTTCGGATAAAATTTGGATTTTGAACTTTTCTCGAGGTTCCTGCTCCGAAATTGTTCACGATTTATAGGCCCGCAACAGTCTGCGAAGCTTCGACGTTGCGACAAAAATGCAGCTCCGGGATATTTTAAAAAATGAAGAAAAGAAACGAATAATATAAATCGTAATTCGAAAGTCGGGAGAAAACGAAAGAAAAATGAACGAAAATTATTTTCTTTTTGTAATGCATTTTTAAAAAATTGTTATTCAAGAATTTTTTTTCAACGAAATTTATTTTCAATTTGTTTTCTATGATTTTCTATTGTTATTCAAGAAAATATTTCATTCAATGAAAATTATTTTTCGTTTTTCTTCTATTTGTATTTTTAATGTTATTCGGGAATTTTTTTTTTGGCCGGCAGCCTCTGTGCATTCTAAAAAGGCATTGAATAAAAATGCATTGCATTTCAACGATGCAAGCTACATCAGTATCTTTAAACTCTCTTTTTTCCACATATATATATATATATGTGGGAAAACATATATATGTTTATATATATATATATACATACATATATATATATGTGTGTGTGTGTGTGTGTGTGTGTGTGAGGCATTCCACGTCACTTCAGCCAGTAACAAAAAATCCACAATGAATTTTGAAAAATCGAGTTACTTTATTGAAAAATACTCACCGAGTGTCGACATTTAAAAAAAATTTCTGACGTTTTTTCTCGTTGATTACCATTTTTTAACATTTTTCCATTCAAATGGCTGTATCTTTGGCAGGATTTCACGTATTTACATTCGTAAAAAAAACGTAAAAATGCGTCTTTTTCTAGCCTTCCAAAACAAAATTAATTTAGATTTTATTGAGGAAGTCGAACGTCCGTTCCAGGGCAAAATATGCAAAAATATTTTTCTTCTCAAGGAATGACACTCGTTATTTTATTTTTTTTAATTTCCCCGAATTGTGAATACGAAAAACGGATTTCTGGTATTTGTTATATTATGGGATTCCTAAACACCGTGAAGTAACAGCTATTTTTATTTTTCATATTTTTTTATTAATATTCGATTGAAGAGTGTGGAGCACTCCAAGGCTCCAATGCATATAACATATATGTCATATGTATTTCAAAAACCTGGTAAACATACAGCGAGTGCTCCACACTCTTCAATCGAATATTAATCAAAAAAATTTTAATAAAAATAGCTGTTACTTCATGGTGTTTAGGAATCCCATAATATAAAAAATACCAAAAATCCGTTTTTCGTATCGACAATTCGGGGGAATTCTTAAAAAGAAAATAACGAGTGTCTTTCCTCGAGAAAAAAAAATTGCATTTTTTGCCCTGAAACGGACGTTCGACTTGCTCAATAAAATCTAAATTATTTTTTCTGGAAGGCTAGAAAAAGACGCACGTTTTCGTTTTTTACGAATGTAAATACGTCAAACCCTGCCAAAGATACAGCCATTTGAATGGAAAAATATTAAAAAATGGTAATCCACGAGAAAAAACGTCAGAAATTTTAAAAAATGGTCGACACTCGGTGAATATTTTTCAATAAAGTGACTCGATTTTTCAAAATTATTTGAGGATTTTTTTTTACTGGCTAAAGTGACGTGGAACGCCTCATATAGTACGCAACATATTCGCAACTGACTTTGCAATTAGTCGGAACAACGCGTAATCACGTAGTGACCTTACGAACAAAGTATAACGTGTGAAAAAAAGAGTATAGTTTCTCGAGTGCAGAACGGAATCGCACTGACGCAAGACATACACAACGGTAGAGCAATTCATCAAGAAACATATCAAGAATTCCACACACATCTTACACCCACAGAAAAACAGCCTGATGTAACCAGATGAATATGAATGTCCTGTGATGTGCAGGATTCGTACAACCGTGTAATTTCGTATAGGGTGCCACGAAGAGACGATTTTCAGGATGAATAGCTACACTATGCGCGAATTTCAATATTTTTTTGTGACGATTTTCAATATTTTTTTGTGACGAGAGTAGTGGGCTGGCGAGGTTGGGTTTTTACACAAAATAAACACATAGTCTTGCCAAGTTTGAGTTTTTATTTTATTGAAAAATATTGATAAACAACGAAGTTATTATTATTTAAACAACGTGCTGCGGTTGCTGCATGACCAATCGCTGTAGGAGGTTCAGGCAACTAGAGTCATCGGAAATGGAAAATAAAAAATATATATTTAATATAATAGTAAAACTTTCGTATTCCTAGATACTTTGTCGAAATTTTGAAAATTACGATAATTGTAAGCTGTGGAAAGAAAGGTTCGATTTTCGAGATAAAAACAACGCCAATAATTTTTCATGAACAAATAGATGAACATATGAAAAAACAACTTCCGGTCATGAGATAGAAAACTTTGTAAAGTGTACTGTGTCCAAATTTGAAATGAATCGGACGAATGGATTTTGAGATACGACTTGAACCGTTTCATAAATCGTCTCGAGAAGAACTCAGAAGAATGGGCATCACAAAAACCGTCATAACTCGGTCACTTTTTTGGAATTTGTATACAATATTCGGTGCACATTAAGGGGGGAGATACCTTTCGGCGAGAAAAAAAATCTGATTTCTATGACTTTTTTTCAATTTCACTTTTTTCATTTCATTTACGAATTTCACTTTTTTTTTTCATTTTATTTTTATTCAATTTTATTTTTATCTTTATTCAATTTTATTTTATCAAATATTCAATTTATTTTTATCCAATTTTACACTTTTTTTATTCCATTGGCGAATTTTTTCATTTCATTTTCAATTTCAACTTTTATTTACTGTTTTTCAAAAAATTGCTGATTTTCATGATTTTTTTCAAAACGAACGATTTCTTTTCCACTCTTGCCACTTAGGGTATGTTTTTCTATTACTTTTGGCTGTTACATGGTTATTACTAATCTTAAAAAATGGCGACGGTATAGCACGATTTTCTAATCGGGTCTCAGCGAATGTTGTTAGACGGCGTGACATGTAGCGTCGGCGGGATTGATCTGAAAAAAAAAAACCAACGACGATTTTTCTTTCATTAATACTCATACGCAGAATGTGAACCAAGAAAAACTGAGAAATTTTGAAAATCGATGAAATGGTACGCTTTGAAAAAAAAAGATTGAATATTCCGAAACAAATGGCTACATTTTTCAATTAAAAAAAAACTATTTTCTTATTGATTTTCAAAAACATTTAGGGTCTCGTGTTAGATAATAAGGGTAGCAAGATTTATACCAAATTTCATCAGAATCGGTCGGCTATGTCTTTCGGGTATACGTCACGCCAGTTTTGGAAAATGCAGTTTAGAATACTATGCCATACCTGAGCTATTTGTAAAGATGAATTGGTAATTAATTTGTAAAAATTATTTGATAAACTGTAGATAAGTGACTTTTGTAAAGATTAATTGGTAAGCAGTGGACATTTGTCAAGATTTGCGCCATTTGTAAAGATTAATTGGTAAACTGTAGACAAGTGACTTTTCCGAAAAATGGGCGTAAAATTATTTTGTTTTTGATATTTTCTCATTTATTGGGTTGTAGATGATGATATTCAGTTGGGAGAAGCCGAAATTGACCTACCCATAAATAGTTATAGGGTTTTGAAGTTTGCGGAAACACGTGATAAAATAAGGCATTTTTGAACATTTCGACGCCTATATTGGGTTTGTTTGGGTTTGTTAGGGATTGTTTGGGTTATTGAAAAATTCGAATTTATCCGAAAAAGTCACTTATCTAAAAAATAATCGCTCACAAAAGTGGAGAAAAAATGTCACGCAATTATTTTTACGGCTGTCACTCGATGCCTTGCAGCTCTCAGCTTCCGTGCTTGTTACTCGCACTCAGCAAGAAAGCGTGTAGATTTATCTATGACGGTCAGCAAGCTCGACGTTACGGTTGAGCTCAGCGATAAAACATCACCGAAAGCAACTAATATTCCGTCCCATACGCGAGTCTCGATAAATCGGTGCGAATATTTTGAAAATCCATTTCTTATCCATTCCGTATAGTCCCACATCGAGTGACACTGATCCATCGGTAATTACAGTTGCATTATTAATTCTAGCAATGACGTCGCAAATATATTTGCAGCCAAGCCAAGATCATTACTCAGGAATATTGAACGAACAAATTTATAATAAACGAGTTTATAAAAAGCACCACGTTTGTCGCGTTGCGATTCTTGCGGAAGAAAAATCTAAAAACAACTGATTTGTTTTATTACAATGGCACGCACGTTTTTCAATGAGTACGTGAGATTTTTATACATGGTTTCTTTTGAACTCGAGAGAATATTCATTCTTCCTGAAATATTAAACGGTGAGCTCAAAAATAATCATCTTTGAATTTTTTATTTTTCGAATCGTATTTTCTTTCCTCTGAATTGAAGAGTCCAATAAAATGTCTGCAATAGTACAGCAAATTTTCAAAGTATCAATGTAGATCTATCAATTTATAAGACTTAAGGGGTTATCCCCACTTGCGATTTTGAAAAAATCGATTTTTTTTTATTGCATTTTTTTGAAGTATAAGTATCTGAGAATATGTCCTGGAAATTTCAAGTCGATCCGAACAAAATTGACTGAGATATGAGCGTTGAAAGAGAAGAATCCGTTGTGTAAACGACCGGCTAGTCTGCCGTCTGGCGCGCTCGACCCTCCCTCCGACCTTCAATGCATTGTTCGATGAAAAGGGTCGTATACCTGGCATTCAAAACGTTCATATAATAGACTGGAATTTATAAAAACGGGCCCGGAATAGATGACTCTAGGTAAGTTTACAAAAAAAAAAATTTTCTTCGTGTAAACTGAAATTGAAACTTTTAACGCGTTTTTCTCAAAATGGCATTTCTGAAGTCGGTGACCAAGATTACTCGAACACTAATGAACCGATCTTCTTGAAATTTTGCAGGCTTATTTAATACATAAAAATGTAGTCTTTAATCGTTCGATTTTTTTTTTCGAAAAAAAATGGCCGTTTTATAGCCAAAAAACGGCCGTTTTTTTTTCGTTAAAATCGAACAAATAACTTTGACTGTTCGCCATTTTGTGAAAAATGAATATTTTTTAAAATCCTTCGATCAAAGACTAGTTTATACTTATATTTGACTGAATCCATCCGCATTTTGTTTTTCAGATGATCTACTTCGCCGCAATGTTCGTCACCGCAAACCGTGTATACAAAAACATTATTTCATTGACGGCCATTTGCCACTAAACAATGTAATATTTTTCAATAAAAAAATTACTGAAAGTTCTTCAAGATGTGTTTTTTAAGACAGTATATTGATCGATTAAAAAAGGTTTGTAGTTTTCTTTAAAAAAATTCATGAAAAAGGCCTTTTTTGCGCTACAAGTGGGGGTAACGCCTTAACCCTGATTACTTCGATGTACTATATGCGAGAGACAGTACTTCAATATTACAATATCCATATGCAGGGTGTATCTTAACTAGTCGTTTTCCGTTGGTGAGCATATAGGGTGCTTCTTTCCAAGCAAAACGCTTTTTTGTAAATGTCGTGCGACAAAAATTGGCCGAGATATTCACGAGTAAAGTCCAACGATGAGTGAACAATGGCACCGTAGTTTCGGCATCGAAGCAAGAGTGAGCGCTGGTTCGAATCCATGTTCGCGCAAGTGGATTCAAATCCATTGATTTTTGTTGAATTGAAATTGAAATTGAACGTTCAAACTTTCAATTCCGAATTTTGAAATTTGAATTTTGAACTTTATCCGCTCGCCCAAATAATATACTAAATAATAAATGAAAAATGTTAGACAATATTGTCCATTGTTTACTCGAAGGATCGAAAGATCTAAAGATCTTCCAAGTAAACAATGGACAACATCGTTTAACATTTTTTATTTATTATTTAATACTTTATATGGGCGACCGGATAACGTTCAAAACTCAAATTTCAAAATTCAAAATTGAAAGTTCGAATCTACTTCCCCGAATGTGGATTTGAACCCGCGCTCGCTTGGACGCCGAAACTACTGTGCCATTGTTTACTCACCGTTAGACTTTACTCGTGAATATCTTGGCCAATTTTTGTTGCACAATATTTAAAAAGCGTTTTGCTTGGAAAGGTACAACTTATATGCTCACGAACGGAAAACTAGTAGTTAAGATACATATTAAGTGTAGTAATAAATGATTTTTAAATGTACCTTCAATACATGTTTTTTTAAATTGTCGCCTCTGGATAGCTGCGATGTATTATAAAATATGCAGGGTGTCCTGTTATGAATGAATAATCCTGCGACTGTCGATAGGTCAGATTATGCATGTTTTACTATATGCTGGAATTTCAGTTTAGTAAAAGTCCCACGGTTTTCGATATTTCAGGCTTTATGTTACTTTTGTTGTACTAAACTGAGCTACATCATATCTTCGTAAAATAAGAAATAAAATTAATTTGATTGGTTTCATATACCGGTAGTATATATATATTAGGTAATACATATATCTATATTAGGTAGTATATATATTTAGCCTTCTGGATGTCTCAGACCTTAAAAAAAATGTCCAATCCGAGGGTTTTCGTTTTTCATATGGCGTAGTCATATACTTATGGTGTATATCGTGATATTTTATGGTGAAAATTTATATTACGACACCATACAATATCATACACCATAAGTACATGACTACACCATAAGAAAAACAAATAACCTTCGTATTGAACATTTTTTTCAAGGTCTGAGACATACAGAAGGCTAAAAACTTTGAACACTAAAAACGAATTCAAAGAAGGATTTGTTCGTTCAGAATCGCAATGTGTATATGTGGATATATATAATAATAATAATAATAACATTAATAAAAAAATAACTAATTAACAAGCATAAAAATAAATATAACATTTATGTATATATATACATGTTATATTTATAATTATTATGCTTATTGATTAATATTTTTTTTCATTAATGTTTAAGTGTTTTAAATTTTATTAAGTAATTATTATATACATATACACATATGTAGATGTTTAGCTTATTAGATTTCTCTTTCCTTTGTTTCTTCCTTTTCCCTATCCTTCTCCACCACGAATTCGCTCGTTTTTTTTTCTAATTCATTTCGTTCGACACTTTATTTCACGTACACTGACACAATCTTCACCTAAAAGGCACACCATAAGAATTCATTTTAATTCTTAGTTGTCACACTTAGCTATAATCACGTTATAGTCATACTGGATCCATGTGACCCCGGCGTTTTTAAATTGTTATAAATAATGAAATAATGCATTGAGCGATATGAAAAAAATAGTGAGGTATAATTTGAACCTTGTTTAATACAAGGATATTGGTTAGATATCAAAAATCAAATTTTAAATATGCAAAAAAAATTGTGCAAAGAAAACGTCAAAAATGACATTTTTTAACAAAAATTGCTGTAACTCTTGTAATTATTGACAAAATGAAAATTAAAAAATGGTTTTACAATCTGAAAACAATGTACTTTGAAATAGACATAACGGTTTCTGTGGACTTTTCAAAAAGTATATTTATTTCAACCAACGCAGGTGCGATTTAGAAGGAAAGAATGAAACGCTTATGCATATAAAAAAATGTATGTTTTATTGGGAAAAAAAAGTTGTACGGCATCAAAATAATTTGTTTGGGTCCCATGGACCCAGTGTGACTATTAAGGGTTCAATTCTACATAGCAAATCCGAAAGATTATCCCAACCGGACTAACAACAATTAATTGTTTAGTTACTCAAATTCGTCTCCACTAATCAAGTTTTCTAGAAATTTCCAATAATCATAATAAATGTATTTAAAAAATAATACAAAGTAAATCAAATGCGTCCCCGTACCGACTTGGATAAACCGTAGTACTTTTTTTTACCCAGCCTACGAGGCTTCTTCCCCGAGTAGGAAAATCTCGACGACGGTAACGAAACGACGTTAAATAAAAAAGTAGAAAAAAAAACAAACAAGCGGAAGTTGTAGAGTGATGCTTCAATTTCAAAACGTATGAAGTCCTTTGCAAATGAACGGCGCCACTTGGCGTTCCTACACGTTTCTCTGACAGTCAGAGTCGCGCGACCCTAAACGACCGTTTTCTCCCGCACCAGAAGAGTACGAACATTATATATACCTCTCTGGTGTGTGTGCGCGCGCGCGCGCGTGTGTGCGTGTGCGTGTGTGTGTGTGTGTGTGTGTGTGTGTGTGTGTGTGTGTGTGTGTGTGTGTGTGTGTGTGTGTGTGTGTGTGTGTGTGTGTGTGTGTGTGTGTGTGTGTGTGTGTGTGTGTGTGTGTGTGTGTGTGTGTGTGTGTGTGTGTGTGTGTGTGTGTGTGTGTACTTGTGTGTGTGTGTGTAAATATACTGTAGTAAGATGTGGCTCGTGTCTCGCGAGCTCAAAGAGTATAACGCAGTGCTGTGCTGACAGTGGAAGTGAGTACACCGATAGAAAACGATCCAGAGAAGAAGAAGATTAGCGATGGGGGGAGAGAGACAGAGAGAGAGAGGGAGAAAGAGAGAATGCTTGCTTGAGTCTTCGTACAGTTTCCTTTCTCTCTCCCTCCCTCTCTCTGTTTCTCTTTTTCTCGTTTCATTCGGCATAGAATAAATTATTTTTACCTTTGGGACTAACCTGATTACGAGATATATTTATTTCCGTCACAGGAATACAAATGCACACACACGCACATATATATATATATATATATATATATATATATATATATAGGTATGGCTTTTGTGAGTGTATTTGTATATTTGTAACAAAAACAAATATACAGTGTCGTCAAGTTAGACCCAAAGATAAAAACCATACATACATACATAATTACACACATACATATAGATAAATAAATAAATATATATGAGGTATTCCACGTGAACCCGGTGGACTTTTTCCCTGATCCTCGCCAATTCGTTTCATTTTTTCTTATCTGGTTCCATTGACTCTAAAAGACACCCTGATTTTTTTTTTTAATTTTTCGAAACACTTAGTAAAAAACAAAAATTCTCCGAAAAAAACGCCCCGATTTAAAAATCTGAAAGAATTCATTGTGCAGAAAAAACACATGCATTTTTGGTAATTTTTACAGATTTTCAAATCGGGGCGTTTTTTTTCGGAGAAATTTTTTTTTTCGACTAAGGGGTGTTTCGAAAAATGTAAAAAAAATTCAGGATGTCTTTTAGAGTCAATGGAATCAGATAAAAAATAAATAAATCGAATTGGCGGGGGTTAGGGAAAAAGTCCACCGGATTCACGTGGAATACCTCATATATATATATATATATATATATATATATATATTGTTATGAATTAATTTGAATAAAAAAATGATTCATTATTGAAGTATGATATTTCCTACAATTAATATATTTAATAAATAATATTACATTATTATTTTATAATAACTTTTATTCAAATTATTATTTAAATAAAAGCAAATTAATTAGAAAAGGTGTGTGTTTATGTGTATATATCTATATATTTTGTAAACGTCGATACGTGGACGAATTGTTTTCTCATAAATGAAATACCCGCAGTCCTCAAAAACTCAAAGAAATAGATCGACACTCTCAATTTCATTTCCCACGCAAACACACATACTCATTCACGAAGATCCACAGTGCGAGAAAACGATAAATGAATTTCGGCACGCAAACGGACTGATGGCGATTTGCGAAGAAAAAGGAAGGAAAAAGACACGATGAGACGATTTGAAGTTTCAAAGTGAAAGGCTAACGCGTGCGAGCGCGAACGAATTTGACGCCAGTGCGGATCGCGCAGTGATATAAGATCGCGCACGTTCTATATTCTAATAAACTATACACCGTGTTTGTCGATTTTTTTTCGTTGCGGAAACCGGTATTTGTGTTTTTTTTTTTCGAATTCTTTCGTCGATAAGATTTCCGATTGGGAATTTTTGCGTTTTGTACGCGAATTGCTGCGCGAGAGTGGTATCGACGCTGTGTGTGCACAATGACCGCTGAAAGGATCACCGCGCAACAGGTATTTCCATATCGATTATTAGCCATCGATCGTGAATATGTTCGACAAATTTGTCAATAGTTGGATAGCGTATTTGATGTAATTTGGATCAATGTGAGTGCAAATAAAAGTATTGTGTGTGGGTGGGACGAAATCATTGTGTTTTATATAATTTGACATATTCGGCAAGCATCTGTAGAGCACATTTTTTGAAGAGCATCTGCATCAGCTGCGGAGCCGAAAAACAGGTCGATTTTCAATTTTTATTCTCGTGAGGGTATTGAAATGACGAGGTTAGGATTTTATATAAAATTCTTGCCGAGCTTGAGTTTTTTTCATTAAAAATACTGATGAACAATGGCGTTGTTATTATTTAAACAAAGTGCCACCGTTGCTGCATGGTCAATCGGTGCAGGTCGTTCTGGCAACAAGGATAATGTGAAACGAAAATTATTTATTTTAATTTTTGAAAATTACGGCAGTGGCAAGTTGTGGAAAAAAGCTCGATTTGTGACATTACTTCAATTCTGACATTACTTTACATCCACTTTGAAGCCACGAAAAAAGGCTATTTACACGATTTTTTTTTAGGGTTTTATAAAAGATACGAATATAAAAGTTGTTGGGCTTGATAGATAGTCTTGAAATACATTTTTTTTAAATGTGATTTATTATTATTCATTTTCAAGTACAATAACTATAGTTTAACGTAACGCCCCGAAAATAGGTGGGCTAGGTAGCTCCATCACAACTCGCCAACGGCTTGGCTAAAATAAAAAAATCAAAGTTCATTAGATTCAGCATGACACCAGCTACAAAATGACCCTCGGATATAAAGTTTTATCAAAAAATAAAAAAATGACAGATGAAAAACGAAAAAAGAAAAAAAACGCGTTTTTTTCGCAGTTTTTCGGGAAAAAAGAGTAAAGATCAAAATTTTAAAACCATCGAGGGTCATCTTGTTGCGAATCATGTTTACAATATGTGGTTAAAATTTCGAGAGAATCGGTTTATTAGTTTTAGAGATACGATGGAGCTAGATTTTGAAAACGTTGTTTCGAGAAAAACGCATTTGAAGTTTATACTATAAAAATCTCTTACCTAAACTCAATCGGCAATTCCGGCACTGTACAAAATCCCTTCTGATTGCTCATCATCGTCGATTTCTTCAAGTCTTGCTTGCTTTCGATTTTTTAGAATTTTCAAAGTGGACTGGCTCCTTGAGGCGAAGTAGAACATCTACCACGTGACATATGAGTGCGACAGAGATAGCTCAAATTTTCGAACAGAGATTTCTCAGGGGTGAATAATATTTAGGGCAAAAGGAAATCATCAAGCTCTGCGTCAGGGAATTCTCGAGAGCCTAATGCTTTGTTTTTTCCAAAAAATTTAACCATCTATGAGAAAATTGGGTTGGAAAATTGTGAGGTTATGTTGACCTCGTACATGCAATGAAGGCCGGATATACATTTAGACAGGAAAAAAATAAGAAATATTGAGGGATTTTTTAAACTAAGAAATACTTATTCTACAATTATCAAACTTTAGGTATACTTTGATAGTTTATTTAAGGTAGTACCTCCACAGAAGAGTTGAATTAAGAAATGGTTGAAATTTGACATATACGTTATTTAATACCTTATCCAAACATCTGTGCAATTTGAATAAGTTTGACCACCCCAAACCTGAGATATTTACACTTAAAGTTGGCTTGGTTTACACGTAACAAATGCGTTATGATGGGCAAACAGAGCATCATTAATTCTACCGTCAAAACTAAAATTAAGAAATTGATAAAAAACGAGGATAAGCTACAGTAAGATATCACGAATAATGTGAAAAAAAATGAGAATGATTCACCATCTAGTTTCCAAGATATAACCATGAGAAGCCTTCACAATTTTGGTGCAAAGCCTGGCAAAGCCTGGAAAAAAAACAATTGGGGCAAAGCCTGGACAGTCCCGGCAAAAAGTTTACTGGCAATGGTCGATCAAAAACACAATACAAAATATATTTTACGGCAATAAATGATATCCATCGTATTGTCTACTAGTACCGAGTCAATATTGCGTAGTTTTTAATTTTATTCATTACTAATTAAACCAATTATCAATCTTTTAAACATGAACATAGTATGTAAACTTTTGGTTGAGATTTTCGCAGAGGAACTACCTTAAGTATACAAAACAACTTTAAAAATTAATTCATCATCAAAATGTCGGAGCTGTGGCAGAGTGTTACAGCAAGGTCGCCGCGGGAGTTGCGAATCGGCGCGCAGTCTAGCTTCCCGTAGACTTTGATTTGCAAAAAAGTTCAAACATTTTTTCAGTTGGAACACGTATCGTTTCTATGTGACGGTAATTAAAATGAAGAAAATGCAAATTTAAGAAAATGGCACGCATTTACAAAAAAAATCAACATTTCACGCAACATTTCTGTAAAATGTGTATTAAAAAAGTAGTTTTTTTCCAATTTTTCAACACCAAATCTCGTCAAGTAGAAGGTACCAATATTATCAATATTTCTACCAAGTTTCAATTCTATGATAATAAATCGATTTTTTAATCGTTGTAAATGTATATTCCGCCTTAAAAGGTTGCTTAGTTATTTTCGATTCATATCATTTATACAAATGTCATGCGGAATACCAAAAGCCGATGATTTTTTTTCAAATAATAACATAAAGCCCAAAATCACGAGAACCGTGAGACTTCTACTGAACTGAAATTCCAAAATATAGTAGGACCTGATCTGACCTTAGAAAGCTGCTGGATTATCCATCCATAACAGGACACCCTGTATACATACAGACATGCACAATGTGATTTGTCTAAACACCTCGTTTTCTCTCGCAATTGCTGTCTCAATACGTAATCTAAGACAAGACACTTGAGACGCCTTCGAATCTCGTTAACTCATTGGGTCAATGACACCCTGTAAAAATAGCTTTACATCATGTATGCCTACTTTTATCTGCGCACTTTTCCGTCTAACGATTAATCTTTCCGATCAATAAAAAAAACCACAATTACGCGATTAATGGTCGTCGTTGGAAAATCGTTCCGTAGATGGACGTTGCAGGAAATTTCCGATGATAAATGAAATTTAACAAAATGTGTCTGTATGTACGATAACCGACAACGAGGGTGAAGTTTTTATCGTTGAAACGCAACGAAAACTTTTATTCTTCTTTTAATTTTCTTGTTTTCATTATAATCCGAAATCACGTTTTGCAGATCTAACCTGCTGGTCTCCAGAATAATGATCGAGGCGAATGTTTTGGTCAGTCCTGTCGATTAAATCCGCTGACGGAAAATTTGGCAATTCGAAAAAATTCATTTTTATCGCATTCCGATAATGGATACTTCAGCTTTGTGTAGCCTTACAAAGACGATTCTCGATTGCAATAGAAACAATGAAATTTATATACCAATACATTTGAAATAATAGAATTTGAATAATAATTTAATAAAAATAATGAAATTTAAATAGTAATAAAATTAAAATTAATAAAGTTTTAATAATGCAATTCAATCAATGTAAAGAAATTAAAATGATAATTCAATTAAAATAATAATTATCGTTAATTAGCTTGTTATGTCAGTGGTGGTATTTTATTTCTTGTCAGTAGTATCATATTTCTTGTATACCATTGTTAAGGGTGTTTAAATAAATGTCCCTCCCTTCTCATCTACATCAATTATATGTAACTATTTTAATCAAAATAACAAGATTTATATAATAATTTAATTAAAATTAATAAAATTATAATGATGAAATTTAAGAAATATGTATGTATGAATAAATAAAGTAAATATGAAATTTGATCATTATGTATGTATGTATGTATGTATACATACATACATTTAATCAATATAACGAAATTAAAATGCTTATTCAAAGAAAATAATATCAATCGTTAATTAGCTTGTTATTATTGTCAGTAGTAGTATTTTATGTCTTCAGTAGCGGTATTCTATTTGTCATTAGTAGTAGTAATATATTTCTTGTATACCGTTTTTAAGGGTGTAATGCCCCTCCCTTCTCATTAACATCAATCATATGTAAATATTTTAATAAAAATAATACGATTTAAATAATAATTTAATTAAAATTAATAAAGTTATAATAATGAAATTTATTCAATATGTATGTATGTATGTATGTATACATACATACATGTAATCAATATAACGAAATTAAAATGCTTATTCAAAGAAAATAATATTAATCGTTAATTGGGTTATTATTATTGTCAGTAGTAGTATTTTATTTGTCATTAGTAGTAGTAATATATTTCTTGTATCCCGTTTTTAACGGTGTTCACATAAATGCTTCTCCCTTCTCATTTGCATAGATTACATGAGGAAAGCTCATATTGCGAATCCCTCGAAAATATTTTTCAGCAAGGGGCAGATTGATTGCATCGTTAATTACGATTGTTGTTGTCGAAACTCATCAACTTCGGTGATTTCGACACTGCTTTTTTTGCATGGAACATTATTTTGTTCGCGTCACCTGCGATACTCGTTGATTTCCGCATCTTCCAATTCTTTCATCAATTAAAAAACAATCTTTAAAATTTTTCCATCAAGCGCGTACATCCGCGATTTTGTTTGAAAAAAACCCCGAAACTTACGAAAACAAATGTGAATGCTCTGATAATGTGTAATCGAGCGATTCGAGATTGCACGTTGAGGAAGGGAAGGAGAAAAAACGAATGCGACAATTCTGCTTTACGTATCTGCTTTTTAAATTTTTTTGTTTTTTTTTTTGGCCCTCGGAATTTTTGTCGCGTTTATCGATTTATCGCAATATTTTGCGCATATTATTACGAGGAAATAACGCGTTACGATAAGCGACGTGGGTCAACGCGAATACGAAATTTGATTTTATTTCATGACAAACTTGGATCGAACTGTCAAACGTCGATAATTTGACGTTTGTCGAGGGGGGAGGGCAGAGAGAGAGAGTCGCTAAACGTATTTACATAAAATATCGGAATACCTATGGTACAAATGGCAAAATTTGTATGCACAACGAGAAACGCTTTTCACTTCGCTATCCTTGACTTGCCGTTACTCAACCGTGAAATAGAGAAATCACAAATCGATAAGACCTCGGATGATATTTCTGAAAGACAAAACTAGTGAAAAAAAAAAATAACAAAGAACGTGAAATATTTCTTAAAATTACTATAACAATGATGGAAATCTTAAGGGGGTCATCCCAAGTGACAGCTATTTTTTCCCCGCTCTTTTGGGATTTTTTAAGATGAACCATTAAAACCCACTATCTTTGAATTTTTACCACACATTTATTAACATTTTTACAAACAAAAATAACCAGTTGAATTGACTTTACACCGTTTGGAAGACAGTCATATGGAAAATAAGTTGGTTGACGGCTGCCATGATTCCGAAGGTTTCGCTCATCTGAAATAAAAAAATCAAACGGAATTTTAATTTGTAGACCTGAGGCCATCGCCGGAACTAGAGTAAAGAGAAAGTATCGAAAATCTAATTTTTGGCACGGTTTTTAAAGTTAAGTTCCAAGTTTCGTCACTTTTTTTATTTTTCAGCTGAAAAAAAAACTATGGCAGATATCAGAAATATTCTAGTTCGGGTGAAAAACTGAATATTTGGATATTCAAGTTTTCAATTTGAATTTAACTTTTCAATATTCAAGTTGAATTGAATATTCAATATTCAAGTTTTTAATTCAATTGAATTCTTCATTCGTGAATTCAATATTCAAGTTCTCAATTTGAATTCAACTTGAATATTTGAATATTCAAGTTTTCAATTTGAATTTGAATTTCAAATTGAATTCAATTCAATTTGATTAAACTTGAATAAATCTTGAATCAGAAATATTCTAGTTCGGGTGAATAGATGTGCTGATTATACTACACAAATTTGAGCGAAATCCGTTCAATAGTTTTTGAGATATCCTGCAAGCCAATTTAAAAAATACAGTTTTGAGAAAGACGCGTTTAGACGCGGATTGTCTTTTTTTTCGCAAAATTTACCGCTTTTTGGGAATTTTTTTGTGAAGAAAGTATACAACGGAAAATTTGTGAAACTTGGCATATAGTTTTATTGATCTGTTTACTACATACAAAAGAATTTTTAAACAATTTCATCAAAAAATCCGCCTCCCGCCCCCCTCGACGCGCGATGGTCCTTTTTTGATGGTGTGCACGATTACAGCCTTCACGTTCATCCTGCAACAAAAACCCAAAAAGCATTTTACTTTAGACACATATAGCTATCGTTCGATGAAGGGAAAAAAAAAATTGGCGATTTGGTGACGTTTTGAACTTGAAGTATCGATTTTTCGAAAAAAATTGATCGATTTTTTGTTATAAATAAAAAACTATTAAACGTATTGCTTTTTTGCTTCATCAAACGATAAAAGGATGTCAGCTGAGCATTCTGTCCAAATTTGAAGGCAATCGGTTGAATAGTTTTTGAGAAATCGTGCACACCATCAAAAAAGGACCATCGCGCGTCGAGGGGGGTGGGAGGCGGATTTTTTGATGAAATTGTTTAAAAAAATTTTTGTATGTAGTAAACAGATCAATAAAACTATATGCCAAGTTTCACAAGTTTTCCGTTGTATACTTTCTTCACAAAAAAATTCCCAAAAAGCGGTAAATTTTGCGAAAAAAAAAGACAATCCCCCCTTAAAAGTTCAAGTACGATTTACACAAAAAAAAAATGTCGACTCACCGTTAGTCTGCTATGCCAGGTCCATTAACACGCACACATTTTTTCCAATTTGTGCAAACATTTTTTGTCGATTTTCTGGACCTGTCACATCGGATGACCGACTTGAAAACCGAATTTGATCAAAATAACAAGCGTCTTCATCTAATAATTAAATGATAATGACGAAGATCAACGACCTTCAAGACACAAATAATGAAGAAAATGATAAGCTACTCGGAGTAATAATTTTTTAGGAATACTGATAATGAAAATTAAGAGGGCACCTAATACATGGGAGCAGCAATGTGTACAAACTTCACCTGGCATACCGAAAAACAAATTAACGTAATAATCATACTCATTAACATCTGGAGACAAAAATAATAAATAACATCAATAATTTTTTTAAAGTCATGAATATCTAGAAGCTAAATGTAACAAAAATAATAAGCAACAAGGAATAATAATAAAATAGTAAAAATTACAAAACCAATGGAAAAAATAATAAAAATAATGAATAACGCATCCATGTAAACATTTAAAAAATTGCAAGGAAACGGAATTAAAATACTAAACGACACAAACTAATAATAATAATAATAAATAACCTCTCGCTCAATTTATTACGAGGTGCGACGATTTGGAGCTTAAAAAAATGATCTAAAGAATTATTGTTCACAATATTTATCCATAAAGTTTTTTTTTTCGTCCTTCGTTCATCTAAGTATGCTCTTCTTCAATTATTCAACGTTTTTAATTTACTTCCAGAAAATTGCTTCGTTTTTTTTTCAATTTTACAATTGTCCTAAAATTGTTGAAAAATCCTACAGAAATGCAGGGGGCCGATTATCCTTGTCGGGATGGAAGAAATCATCCTCGAGAGGGAAGAAAAATGGGAAATCGATTTTTGTTCTTTATCTAGAATAAATGATTGCGATTAAACAATTCGTGTTAATAAGCTCGTAAAAAATGCCACACGTATGAGAGGCTGAATGCTCGTAATCGATGACTGCCTGGGAATACCCCAGTAGCCATTTACGATTTAAGGTCATTTTTTCTGTTTCGTTTATAGATGATCGAGACGAAAGTTGGTTTTTTATTCGCAGCCAGGTGTGCCTCGTATCTCATGCCAGAGCAAGGCTTCAATCGCTCAATATCTCTCTCTCTCTCTCCCCCTCCCTTCGTGTTAGACGACGATGATCGTCCCCCGTAGGCCATTGACTCGAAATTTTTTTTTTCCTTTTGTGCGTATAAGAAACGCACAGAATGACCTACATGTTGAAACATATATTCGCTCTATCTATACAGATAAATCGATCGTGGCAATTAGATACTTATTACTACGTGCAATCGTCGGTCGTTTCTCTCGAATTTATAAACTTTTGTACGATCTATAATTACTACTCGCTCATGCAAATTTGTGAAAATAAACGTCAGGTCGATTGAAATTTTTACGCTTTTGATTTGATCCAATTTTCATCGACTTACGAATTAGAAGCAACTCTCGTTTCCGCTGCAGAATAATTGGCAGTCGAAACGCAAAACTCATTTTAATTTTTGTATTCTCGAAATATTTACTTGCACTGAAATTATTTTTTATTCTTTACCGAGAGAATATGGGCGATTTAATTAAGGGGGAGATACCTTCAGGCGAGGCAAAAAGTACTGACTGTCTGATTTTTTTTAAGGAAAGATTTGTTGACAATTTTTGGGACTTAGGGTACGTTGTATTACCACTTGTGGCTGCTACATGGTATTTTTTAAATTTATTAATCTTTAAAAATGGCCTCGGAATGTGCACGGTTTTCTAAACGAATTTCGGCGGATGTTGTCAGACGGTGTGACATGTAGCGTCGGCAGAATTAATCTGAAAAAAAAACCAACGAAGATTTTTCTTGTATTGACACTCATACGCAGAATATGAACCAAGAAAAAGTGGGAAATGTTGAAAATTGATGAAATGGTACGATTTGCAACAAAAAGATTGAATTCTCCGAAAAAATGGCTCCATTTTGCAATAAAAAAAAGTTGTTTTTTCATTTTCAAAAACATTTATGATTATGTTTTATACAATAAGGTTAGAAAGATTTATACTAAATTTCATCAGAATCGGTTGATTTGTTTTTTTAGCTACACGACACGCCAGTTTTGAAAACGCCGTTTAGAAGACCATGCCATACCTCCGCCATTTTTTAAAAGTACCATGTAACAGCCAAAAGTAGTAAAAAAACACACCGTACGTCTCAAAAATGGTGCAGGATTCTGTCTATAAAGAAATCATGAAAATCAGCAAAAAATTTTCTCGCCTACACGTATCTCCCCCCTTAAAAGCACTACGGATTTGTCTCATTGTTATCATCATCATAAGAGTGTAATTCCTCCACAAAGGAGACTCAATTGGAAGCACTAGAAGTGTCTATTATCACTACTATAAGAAAGTGTAGATTGTCTATAAAGTACAAAAGAATCGACTGAAAGTAATACAGGTGATTATGATTTTTTATTCAAACAAACGTAATTTTCTTATACAAGATAGCGGATTCAATTGAGAGCATTGAAAATGCTTTTTGTTATCGTTATTATCATTTTTATTATCGAGTCCAATTTCTCGCTCCCTCGTATCCACTACAGATAATTTAATTAAAAGCACCACGAATGTTTATTGGTATTTTTAAAATGTAATTTATCACCCTCTTTTTTCAATCTGAGCGATTCAATGTAAAGCACTAGCAATGTTTGAAAATTATTGTCGGTGTAAAATGCATCATTATTTTTATAATATATTAAACTCTTTTTTTTTGCAGCAGAAGCTCAAATATCCCAAATCGGTTTTCTTCATCGTTTGCAATGAGTTTTGCGAGAGATTCTCGTACTATGGAATGCGAAGTGAGTATCGCCGAGAATGGAGAAAAAAATGAACATTTTTTGTTTCCTTTACTTCCGATTATAAAAATGTTCGTTCGACGATAAATTTGAATTCTTTTCTTTTTCAGCGATTCTTTCGTTGTACCTGGGTGACAAGCTCAGTTACAGCGATGACACGGCGACCGTTATTTATCACGTTTTTACGATGTTCGTGTATTTCTTTCCACTTTTCGGGGCTATGCTCGCGGACTCGTGGCTTGGGAAGTTCCGCACGATTTTTTACCTCAGCATCATTTACGCAGCCGGCCAGTTACTTTTGGCAGCAACGGCCGTCCCAACTTTTAACATTCCAGTGAGGTAAGGACTCTTGGTTAAACTTGAAACTGGTAGATGGTTGAAGTTATAGTTGAACTATAGTAGTAGCAGAGTAGCGAAGAGGTGTGCTTCGAATAGTATGGTAGTATAGACGCATAGTAATGTATTGGTATAGTAATATAGCGATATAGTAGTATAGTACTATACCTGGTACATTCGTCGAGAAGTGCATCGGTATAGTTGTATAGTAATACGCTAGTATGGTCACATAGTCGTACATGTGGTGATAGTAGTACCGTAACTATAATCGTATAATAAGATGCTCGTGTAGTTGCATAGTTGTATACTAGTTTAGTAGTATAGTAGTATAGAACTAGAGTAGTACACTAATATAGTACTATAGGAGTACAAGGATATACTAGTAAAATACTATGGTAATTATAGTAGTGGTATAGTGGCATAGTAGATGAAGAGCAAGGTAATGTATCAGCATAGTGGTATGGTACTGGGATAGGTACAGTACTATACTACTATACCACAGTACAGTAGTGCAGCAGTATAGTTGCCTAGTACTGTGGTACTGTGGTACCCAGTATAGTGATATTGGCCGCGGTCCGAATTGCGCTGTAAGCGGTTACAGCGCAGCACCCACTGCAATCGGACGAATCAGATCAACCGTAAGCACGCTATGAACGCTGTAAGCGCAATTCAGACCGCGACCATAGTAGCGTAGTAGTACAGCAATTGAAGAGCATAGTAATGTCTCAGCATAGTTGGTATAGTACTATACTATTATACTACAGTATAGTAGCGCATCAGTTTAGTTGCGTAGTAATATAGTAGTATAGTAATATAGTAGCATAGTAGGTATATCCGCACATTAATGCATCAATATATGCAGTAATATAGTAGTATAGTAATACAGTAATTGAAAAGCATAGTAGTAATTTCGTATAGTAGTATCGTACTATGGTAGGTGTAATACTATACTGCTATACTAGAGTACAATAATGCATCAGTGTAGTGCCGTAGGAATATAGTGATATAGTAGTATAGTAATACAGAAATTGAAGATCACAGTAATATATTAATATAGTAGGATGGTACTATTAGGTATAGCACTATGCTACTATACTGCAGTGCAGTAGTCTATCAGTGTCCGCAGTAATATAGTTGCGCAATAATAATGTAGTGTACTATATAGTAATATAGTTTTACAGAAGTATCCTAATATAGTAGTATGACAGTTGAAGAGCATAGTAATGTTTTAGTATAGTAGTGTGGTACTATGGTACGTATAATACTATACTATACTTGAGTATAGTAGTGCAACAGTATAGTTCTGTAGTAATATAGTCGTGTTGTAATAAAATATCAGAGTAGATGTAGTCGAACGGTATTGCACTAGTATGAGCAGTAATATCGTTCCGAAGCAATATAGTAGTATAGTAATATGATAGTATAGTAGCATAATAATATAGTGGTATAGTAACGTGGTAATATAGTCGTATGATAGCAGTACAGTAGGTGTACATAGTAGGGTGGTACATTAGTGTAATAGTGCCGTCGAGTTGAATAATAGTAGTAGTATAGTAGGTATAGTCCTACAAGAGTACATTCGTATAGTAGTGTACCACATTCGAATGATAATAGTAGCAAAGTAGCATAGTACAGTCGAACCACAAAATTTGTAGCATAGTCGCATAGTACAGCGCATCATAATAGGAATAGTAGTAATAGTTGCGCCTTTTTTCAAATGATTCTAAGCTAAAAACATTGTAGTTTCTGTTTTTATCGATTTTTTATACTAAATCTTGATCTATCATCTTGAAATTCGATGTGTGAATTTATTATTAGGTCCTTGATAAAAATCTGAAAAAATAGTGGTCCATTTAAAAAAAATGGGGTGACCTTGAAATCTCCGAATTGGCTCGACCTGTTTTTTGCTAAGCCTGATAGGTTAAAACATATTTTTACTGATAATAGTTGTTACCTCACCCTGTATAGTAGAACCACGAACCTTTCATTTCTTACGACGAAGAAATTGAGAAAAAAAAGGAAAGGCATGTGGTTGTACTCGATGTATTCGGTTTGTACCAGGTTGGTCCACTCGTCAAGATTGTCATTGCGTACGAATGCGATAAAACAACTCTTACCACTCAATTTGCATAACTTCATTTGCGACATCGAGTGAAAGTCACAAGACACAAGAACGGTCTCGGGGGGAAATAGCGAGAAATTTGAGGAGGATTTTTAGACTTAGATATGTCCGAGAAAATTTCCACGTCGTAATTTCCCACACTTTGGTGCACAGGATAAAAAAATGCTTGTAAATATTTTTATTTCTCACTTTCAATGGATATTTTTTTAAATTATCATACAACACTCCCGAGGCAAACTGCAATAGCCTCTGCCAATACATGGATAGGTGACCGCTTAGCCGCGGCTTGTGCCCCAACTATGTCGAGCGGGACGGCATAGCAGTTTTACCGAGTTTTCGGTGGTGAACGCAACCGAAACTGAAAAATATCGCTAGCCTGTATCGACACGGGTATTCCACAGTTTCCCCATGTCCCGCGTGCAAACGCAACACAGTTTATTGTATAAAAACCCATATTTTTTAATTATAATAATAACCATTTGAAAAAATGTACTATGGTTATTCTAAATAACAATAATAATATACAAAATACTATTACGATATAAAAAAACGATATTTGTCTTATATAAAAACAATTCTTTTCTAAAATTGACTATAGTCATTTTGGAAAATATTAAAAACCAAATATTTTTCAAAATTGACTACAGTCATTTTGAAAAAAGATTTGAAAATAACTATATTTCAAAATTTACTATAGTTATTTCAAAAAAAAGATTTTAAAAAACTATTCTTCAAAATTGAGTATAGTTATTTGAGAGTTATTAAAAAAAACGATTTAAAAACAACTATTTTCCAAAATTGACTACCGTTATTTGAGAGTTATTTTTAAAAGATGATTGAAAACAACAATATTTTTTTGTTATATCAAAAGCAATATTTTTTGTTTAATTTTTAGATCATTAAGGGGCTATACCAGTGTGAACGCTGAAAATTTGGATGATCTTCGGGAATTTTTTGGAAGAAAAGTACCCAATTAAATGTATCTAAAAATTAACAATATATTTGGCTATATTTGACCTATATTACATAATTTTTTCATAGAAAAATATTGAGATCCAAGCGACTTATGCGCTGCCTTTGGAGGCGCCAACAAAAAGTTCCTCCACTGCTGACATGATTCCGGCCGATTGAGTAGCTGAAACTGAAAAAGGAAAACATGTCGTTAAACTGGAAGATATTTCCTGTACAATGACGTAGGATTTTCGAAAAATATCAAAACCTAACAAAATGGCGTAGTTATGAAAAACAGTCTGTTTTCTTGCCTATAAAATGGTCGTTTTTTTCAATGTCAAATCGTAAATTTTCATCCAATCATAAATATCCTACGTCATTGTAGAGTAAATATATTCTAGATTACTCAGTTCAAATTTCAAGTCAATCGGATAATTGCTCTTTGAGTTACAATGTCAGCAAATTTGAAAAATCTCATTTCGAGAAAAACGCGTTCAAAGATTTAACTATCGATTTTTGCAAAATAAAATGATATTGATATAAATTATATAAATGATAATAATATTCTTGAAAGTATAAACTGTCGAAAAAGCAAAAAAAAAATCGATTTTTTTAAAGTGTTACACTGGTATAGCCCCTTAAATTCCTCAACATTTTTTTTTCATTTTTCCATAGAGAATTTTCCTTACTGGGATTGCTCCTGATAGCAATAGGGACAGGTGGAATAAAGCCATGCGTCGCTGCCTTCGGTGGTGATCAGTTTGTACTTCCCCAGCAAGAACGTTATCTGGTGACGTTCTTTTCTGTGTTTTACTTTGCCATAAACTCGGGCTCTCTCGTATCCTCGTTTCTCACACCGGAATTGCGAAACGGAGTCAAATGTTTCGGCGAGAGGGAATGCTACTCTTTGGCTTTCCTCGTGCCCGCTGTTCTCATGGTCATTTCGATCGGTAAACCATTTTTTTTCCACCTTCGCACTATTCATGCGATCGTAATATCGAGCGAAGAAAAAAAAACCGAGAGCAACAATAATGTAACGAGTATTTCTGATTCAAGTTGTGTTCGTGCTGGGCAAGCCTCTGTACAGGGTGAAAGAACCGCAGGGAAACGTCGTGGTGAACGTTACCATGTGCATATCCGTGAGTAAAACGACGAGCTTTTTTTGTTATCGTGTTTCAATCATCAAAAAAGAACATTTTATTTTCTTTCGATTTTTCGAGAAAAAATGATAATATTGTTAATAATTGATAAAAAAAAATGGAAAGAAGATAAACGTCGGTCAAGACTAAACTACTATTGCACTGAATGAGTGTACCAAACTTCAAGTCAATCTGTTCATTAGATGTCGCGAAATCGTGTACACCATTGTGAAAAACATTCGAGAAAAACGCGTTTAAAGTTTCACCAGCAGTTCTATCGTTGTAATCATAAGTTTACAATCAATCTGCGATTCCTGCACCTTCGTTGAACCTTCCTCTTCAATATGAGTTGCCTCAAGCGACGAGCGAGTGTTCGTCATTTTCACAGTAGCCTAACCCCCTATTTTTTCCCGCAAGTTCTTCATGTTCAATCGATTTATTGATTATTTTTAATATCTATCATTGTTTTCATTTGCACTCGGATCAATTTTCGTTTTTGCGAAAAATCTGTAAAATACATAAATAATCGATTCTCAATGAGTTTCCCGATACAGTTGAAGACGAAAAATATTAAGGCCTTAGGCCACTCTAGAGACCGAAAAAATAGGGTTTTGGGGATTTCTTTTTTCAGAAAACTACAACATAAATCGAGATTACAAAAAAGAGTGTTTATCATACATATCAGTGACTTTATACAATAATTGTTTTGAAACTATTTATTTCAAAATGGCGGCTGTGCAGCGTTTATGTCAAAAATGCATTTTTTAAGTTGGCCGGAAACATAACTCAGACAATTTTCAACCGATTCACTTGGAATATTGAATATATCCTGAAAAATACATTGTCTATGGAAGTACATAGGATTTTTTAAAAATATTGCATAGTTCATTTGTTATTAACAATTACCTAACGATTTTTTAGCCAAATTTTTGGAAAGTGACAAATTTCGTCAAAACTATGCAATATAAAAAATCAGAATTCGTCAGAACTATGCAAATAACAGTGACAAATTTCGTCAGAACTATGCAATATAAAAAATCAGAATTCGTCAGAACTATGCAATATAAAAAAATCCTACGTACGTTCCATAGACAATGTATTTTTCAAGATATATTCAACATTTCAAGTGAATTGGTTGCAAATTGTCCGAGTTATGTTTCCGGCCAACTCAAAAATGCAGTTTTGAGATAAACGCTGCACAGTCGCCATTTTGAAATTAATCGCATTAAAAGAATTATTGTATACAGTCACGGATATGTATGATAAACACCCTTTTTTGTAATCTCGATTTAGTTCGTAGTTTTTTTTAATCCCCAAATAGCTTATTTTTTCGGTCTTTAGAGTGGTCTAACCCCTTGAACAGAAAGAAGAAATGACCGAGTCTTTTCGCGACAACAGCGGGCGATCAAAAACAAGAGTTCGTCGAAAACGATTGAACGGGACCACTGGCTGGATCACGCGGACGACAAGTACGACAGGAAGACAATAGACGACATCAAGTCGGCCCTGCGAGTGATGACGCTGTTCATTCCACTGCCGATATTCTGGGCTCTGTTCGATCAGCAAGGCTCGAGATGGACTTTCCAGGCGACTAACATGGACGGCCAGATTGGCAGTTTCATCCTCAAGGCAGATCAGATGCAAGTCGTCAATCCCCTCTTCATCGTCATATTCATACCGATTTTCGAGACCTGCATTTATCCGCTTATGGCCAAAATAAGAGTGATCGACACGCCTCTGAAGAAACTCACCACCGGTGGTTTGCTCGCGGCCATCGCTTTCATCGTTTCCGGTATACTCGAGCTACAGTTGCAGGTAAATGTTTTCCCCAGTAGGGCAACTCGGGGCAAATAGATAACGCTGAGGTGACATTCAAATTAAACAGTATATATGAATCAGTCAATTTTAATTATTCTTTTAACCCTTCGCGGTCAGACGTTCTGGCTATAAAAACCTGGTCACAGGGGGTCAAAATGACCCCCGCCATGTTTCAAACGATGCCGCGATGACCGTATTGTTCCGAATGACTCATAAAAATTCAGAATATCAGTTTGAACATTCTAAGATGTGGCTGTCTCGGTCTTGTATTTTTATCGAATTTTAAAATGGCGGAAAAAAATTCAGCAAGGCGTCAATGCGTAAAAAAGCACTTTTTTACGTGAAAAAGTCATAACTCTTGGAATTTGCAATTATTTTTCATAACATTTTTGGGTGATACTCTTGAGATATGATAGTTTAAGGAAAAAATTGCTCCATAGTGGAAAAGAGTTTAAGGCGTTAGCCCCACTTGTAGCGCAAAAAAGGCCTTTTTCATGAATTTTTTTTAAAGAAAACTACAAAACTTTTTTAATCGATCAATATATCATCTTAAAGAACACATCTTGAAGAACTTTCAGTAATTTTTTTATTGAAAAATATTACATTGTTTAGTGGCAAATGGCCGTCAATGAAATAATGTTTTTATATACACGGTTTGCGGTGACCAACATTGCGGCTAAGTGGATCATCTGAAAAAAAATGCGGATGGATTTAGTCAAATATAAGTATAAACTAGTCTTTAATCGAAGGATTTTAAAAAATATTCATTTTTCACAAAATGGCGGACTGTCAAAGTTAATGGTTCGATTTTAACGAAAAAACGGCCGTTTTTTGGCTATAAAACGGCCATTTTTTTCGAAAAAAAAATCGAACGATTAAAGACTACATTTTTATGTATTAAATAAGCCTGCAAAATTTCAAGAAGATCGGTTCATTAGTGTTCGAGTAATCTTGGTCACCGACTTCAGAAATGACATTTTGAGCAAACCGCGTTTAAAGTTTCAATTTCAGTTTACACGAAGAAAATATTTTTTTTTGTAAACTTACATAGAGTCATCTATAGAGTCAATAAGCCCGTTTTTATAAATTCCAGTCTATTATATGAACGTTGTGAATGCCAGGTATACGACCCTTTTCATCGAACAATGCATTGAAGGTCGGAGGGAGGGTCGAGCGCGCCAGACGGCAGACTAGCCGGTCGTTTACACAACGGATTCTTCTCTTTCAACGCTCATATCTCAGTCAATTTTGTTCGGATCGACTTGAAATTTTCAGGACATATTCTCAGATACTTATGCTTCAAAAAAATGCAATAAAAAAAATCGATTTTTTCAAAATCGCAAATGGGGGTAACCCCTTAAGGGAAAAAATAGCGCGACGTCTGACCCTAGTCTGTACTTAGAAAGGGTTACCCCAAAGCACCGTGAGAAGGCAGGCCAGTCGACTTGGCCGCCAACAACTTATAGTAATTTTGGCTTGAAGGGGCGCTTGGGGTCATTGTGACCCCGGAGCGACCACGGAGGGTTAAACTAATCAATATTTATTAATCGTTAATTTTTTTTATCAAATTAACTGAAAGGACGGTAAACTTTACCAAAAATTAGATGGTTCTGTCAAAAAATCGGGCGAAGAAAAAAAATGTCCACGAAATCGAACGTGGTTGATGATAAGTTTTGAATTTCTTTTTTCAGGCTACCTATCCGGTACTTCCCTCCGCGGGAGCTGGCCAAGTGCGAATCTTCAACCCACAAGACTGCCTCATCCAGGGCCAAGTGGCCGGCGAGCACGTGTCCATCGGACCCTACGAGATGTGGGCGAAGACCGACATCAACGTTATGAATTTTAAGCAAATCGACTACGCGGTCAACTTCGAGAAGTGTCAAAATGCGACGAACTCGACGCAAAGTGGTAAGGCTTGTTTGGGTTTGTTCTTTCAATGCGATCACCGAGTCCCAATTGGGTTCTGATAATGAGCTATTGGTTTTTGATGGATTGGCTTACGACTAGGTAAGATTTTTTTAAGGCGTTACCCCCACTTGTAGCGCAAAAAAGGCCTTTTTCATGAATTTTTTAAAAGAAAACTACAAAACTTTTTTAATCGATCAATATACCATCTTAAAGAACACATCTTGAAGAACTTTCAGTAATTTTTTTATTGAGAAATATTACATTGTTTAGTGGCAAATGGCCGTCAATGAAATAATGTTTTTATATACACGGTTTGCGGTGACCAACATTGCGGCGAAGTGGATAATCTGAAGAAAAAAGTGCGGATGGATTTAGTCAAATATAAGTATAAACTAGTCTTTAATCGAAGGATTTTAAAAAATATTCATTTTTCACAAAATGGCGGACAGTCAAAGTTAATGGTTCGATTTTAACGAAAAAAACGGCCGTTTTTTGGCTATAAAACGGCCATTTTTTCGAAAAAAAAAATTGAACGATTAAAGACTACATTTTTATGTATTAAATAAGCCTGAAAAATTTCAAGAAGATCGGTTCATTAGTGTTCGAGTAATCTTGGTCACCGACTTCAGAAATGCCATTTTGAGAAAAACGCGTTTAAAGTTTCTCTTTCAACGCTCTTTCAAAGCGGATTCTTCTCTTTCAACGCTCACATCTCAGTCAATTTTGTTCGGATCGACTTGAAATTTTCAGGACATATTCTCAGATACTTATACTTCAAAAAAATGCAATAAAAAAAATCGATTTTTTTTTAAATCGCAAGTGGGGTTAACCCCTTAAATATCGATTTTTGGTGACGGATTCTCTAAACATAATATTTAAAAAATATTCTCCGAAAACTTCAGGTCAATCCGTTAAAAATTAAGGCAGTATTTGATTCGAAGAGCTTTGTAGGTAGGGCCCTTAAGGAGTAAGGCTACTGTAGCGGGAGAAAAAAGAAGTATATTTTGGGAATTTTTTTTAGCGGGACAATGGAATAAATCAAAATCCTGAAAAGGCCCTTTATTGTACATATCATAAACTGTATAAAATATTTTTTTCAAACTCATATAAAACAAAATGGCGGCTGCACATCTTTTCTTCGACGAAGCCTTTTTTTCATCGGCGCGCGCCGGACCAACGGCACCTGCAGTTTTTAATTTACAGCAAATGAATTTTTTTTCTCCATTATACATGTGAACAGCTACAGAAGTACGTAGGATTTTTTTGATACATCGATTTTTGCAAAAACAGCGTGTTTTTTAAATGCAAGTTCAAAATTCTCAAAAAAACGTCATCCGAAAATTGTTTATAAAAAAAACTATGTAATATGTCGAGAAAATCCTACGTACTTTTATGCAGAATGGAATTGTGAATATACAGTTAAAATTTCAAGGCAATCGGTCAAGATTTGTTGGAGTTATGAGTACGGCCGACTTGAAAAATGTAGTTTCGAGAAAAACGCGTTTAAAGTTTTCGGTACGGATTGCATCGGACTGAGGGGCTGCCCCGAAATTAAAAATAGAAGTATTTCGACATTTTTCCCACCTTAATTCTTTGAGTATATCATCTTTAAGATATTGAGACATCTTTAAAGAAAAAAAATCGATTTTTTTTTATTTTTACAGTGGCCTTACCCCTTAAACCGGCGAACTTTTGAGGGGCGAGATACCTTTAAGCGACGTAAAAATGGGTGATTCCATGATGTTTTTTTAAAGTAAAGATTTCTTCAACATTTACTTAGGGTATGTTTAATTACTACTTTTGTCCATTACATGGCACGGTCTTCTAAACTGATTGCAGCGGATGTTGTTAGACGGCGTGACACGTAGTGTCGCGGGATTGATCTGAAGAAAAAAAACCAACGAATATTTTTCTTTCATTGACACTCATGTACGCAGAATATGCAGAATATGAACCATCAGAATATGAATACGCAGAATATGAACAAACAAAAAGTGAGAAATGTTGAAAATCGATGAAATGGTACGCCTTGAAACAAAGATTGATTTTTTCGAAAAAATGGCTATATTTTGCAATGAAAAAAAAAACGTTTTTTTCATGTTTTAGACAATAAGGTTAGAAACATTTATACTAAATTTCATCAGAATCGGTTCATGAGTTTTTAGCTATAAGGTAAAGGTACCAATGCTTGGACGGTTAAGAGCATCCTTAGATTATAGAGTTTATTATTCATTTATGGACCGTTTCAAACAAAAATGACCGGAACTAACGTCAAGCTCGTGATTTCTAGTTTTCAAAACACATACAATAACTGCCGGAAAGTTAAATATTTTTATTTTTATACACTTAAATACTCGATAGTACCCAATGTACCAATTTTCGGACAGCTGTTAGTGTTACGTACCTACGTTCGGACACTATCATGTCCGAACATAGGTCCGAACCATTTATGGGACACGTTCCTATAACCACATAACCACAAATTTTGTTTGCGTCGCGACTAGTTACGTTACCTATTATATTATCTAAATATGGAACATATGTACTAACCAATTGATTTTATCTTTTTCTTCACTTCTTTCTTCAAAATCACAAACTAAGCTTAATAAATCATTTATCGCGAGGTACACAGCGAAACGAAGTGTCAACGCTTGGCGTCCGGAGATTCGGTCTCTGCGGCTACGTTCTCTCGTACTAGTAATCGGACATGAGATTCGACCGTGGTACATGCGTGGGATAGATGTCCCAATGAATGAGACGCTGAATTTATTATATAAAACCTTATCCAAACCAAAATGTAACGATGTAACAAAAAATAGACCTCTATTACTATCGCAAATTATCGCAACTCCTTAGCTCTTCGGTTTAGAAAAGTGCATTCATGACATGACTGACGCGGACTCGTTAACATAACTCGTCAATTTTACTACTAAAATTCATTAGTAGCGTACAATTTTCCAATAATCAATTAATAATTGAAGGCTGAATAGAATGCAAGCGTCACTTTTCGTTACCTGTCAATTATATAGCTAATATAATGAAATATTCGAAGTACCCGTCCGAGCATTGGTACCGTTACCTTACGTCACGTCAGTGTTGAAAACGCAGTTTAGAAGACCGTGCCGTATCTCAGCTATTTTTAAAGATTAGACTTTTCGGGTAATGAAAAACAGGTACATCTAAATAATATGAGCTGGTTTTTATTATTTTTCAACAAATATTAATACATTGAGGTGAAATAATTGTTTAATTAATAACAAGATTAGAATTGGGTGGGGAGAGGGCACTTTTCAACAGGCATTCAGCATGTCGCAGCACCTCCCACTTTACTAGACCACAATGGCAGTGGAGTGGAGGTAGAGTTAGTTTCGTGTGACATCCAGCTAACTCAGACCCCTATACCCAGCCTACCTCAAGGGAAGGGTAGGGGTTTCAGCGTGAAAAAAAAAACACTTTTTGGCGAATTTTTTTCATGTATATGGATGGAGTAAATTTATTGAAACCTTTTGTACATTGTTAAGTTTCATTTCAAGAACATTCCGTGAAATTTGTACGCGAAAATATCCACAAAAAGCCGGTGACAAAGCTTTTTCAACAACGTCTTTGGAAAACCACGATTTGCGGTGTTCACTGTCTCTCAACTATAACTTATCTGAAATCAAGTACCATTAATATTTAGTCACAGTATCATCAAATCCTCCCCCCAACGGTCTTTGATAATTTTTTTTTCTTTTCTAAATTTTTGGTGGTCATGAAAAGTGAAAAGAGCTATTTTTCACGAAAAATTCCGCCATTTTGGGGGTGGAAAACCCCCTCAATGTACAAAAAATGACAAACTAACCGTTGGGGGGAGGTGTTTTATATGTAGAAAGTGTGTACCAAGTTTGAAATAAATCGGTCATGTAATTTTCAAATGGCAGTGGACACGGACTTTGAAAAAGTGGTTTCGAGAAAAACGCGGCACCGGCTTGTTTGTGGATATTTTCGCGTACAAATTTCACGGAATGTTCTTGAAATGACACTTAACAGTGTAGAAAAGGTTTCAATAAATTTACTCTATCGATATAGATGAAAAAAAATCGCAAAAAAGTGTTTTTTTCACGCTGAAACCCCTACCCTCCCCTCAACAAACATATACAGATTTAAAAGCATTTTTAATGTTAAAAATACCATGTAACAGCCAAAAGTAGTAATAGAACATGCCCCGAGTCTCAAAAATGGAGAAGAAATCGTTCCTACTAAAAAAAATTATGAAAATTATCAAATTTTTTCCCAGCCTAAAGGAAAACTTGCCTATCTCCCTCCTGAACTTTTCGCCCACGTACGAAAATGTACTTTTTGCACAGCATTCGTGCGATTTTTTAAATGTCTGTTGGGAACTCATCCGTTGCAGGAAAATTGAACGTGGCGGAGAACCAGGCGACGTCGTACATGCTCCTCCATGAGAACGATACATCGCCATACGGTTATCAGGACTTCGTGAACAAGAGCAGTAACGGCGCGCCGGTTGTCCGTGTCCTCGTAAACAACGAGAATTACAAGAGCGACAAACAGATGCGTCTGATGCTAAAAGACGAACATTCGGAGAAAGAGTATCTCGTTACTTCGATGTTGTTCCGTTCGGGCATTGAGGTGTTCAATCCAACGACTTACGAGATAGTAGTGGACGGCAAAGTGATCGAATCTTACACCTTCAAGCTCGGTGGTGTCTACACTATATTGGTACACTCGAGGGGCGATACGGTGGAAGTTCACCCCATAGTGGTTACCCAACCAAACTCTATACACATGCTGTGGCTGATACCCCAGTACATAATCATTACGATGGGCGAAGTGATGTTCTCAGTGACTGGTTTGGAGTTTGCGTTCACGCAAGCACCAACTAGCATGAAGTCCCTGTTGCAGGCAGGCTGGCTCTTGACCGTTGCCTTTGGCAATCTGATCGTCGTCATCGTAGCCGAGATCAAGTTCTTCGAAAAGCAGGTGAGCTACTTGACGTTCTTGGCTACTTGGCGCTACTTGTCTCAATGTTTCTTCCATTTCATCAGCCACTTCAGTTACTCAGCTCCCTCCAATTCCTCGAAAATCCCATCCAACTATCAGCCCCAGCCAAAGCTCGTGGCCTATTAGGGTTCTCAGTTTGGGTGTAAGTGACGAAAGTGAGGAGCTCAGCCCCGGATCTACGATTTTTCCGAGCCCGGGCATAAACTTGACATTGACGCCCCTCTCCTTCAGCATTTGAGGTTAATGGTTTTAAAAAACTCATAAAACCAATATACTGGGTGGGATTGTTTGTGACCCGGAGAATAAGAATCCTTAAATTTGCGCTCTTTATTACCGACTTAGGGGCCGTGCGCAACTTACGCAACGCAAATGGGGGGGGGGGGGGGGGCAGCCAGGCGTTACGGTCTACGTACGGGCGGGGGGGGGGGGCGTTACGTCACGATTTTAAAACTGCCAGAAATTTGCGCTCTTTATCACCCACTTAGGAGCCGTGCGCAACTTACGTAACGCAATTAGGGAGGAGGAGGTCTGCCAGGCGTTACGGTCTACGCACGGGGGGGGGGGGGGGGGGGTGCGTTACGTCACGATTTTAAAACTGCCAGAAATAGCAAAATTTCTGCATGTTCAAGTTTTAAATTTAAACCTCGCTTGCAATTTTACCGTGGACAGCTCACAGCTTTTTATACGCAATGACAGTTCATCCCCCAAGCAAAGTTTGAAGGATTTTTTTTTGTTTTATAATTCTTGAAAGTACATGTATTGAAAAATATGTTGGCAACATTTTTATTCACAAGTCCGAAAATCGACGGATTTATAGTCACTTTAGTGAGAACAGGTAGCGCGACCGGTTAGTGCCCTCAGCCCCTACAGGTGTGGCATCATTTACAATAGATAAAGTACAGGCTCTTGTTATTTTGTGAACTATCATGAAGATGAAGAACCGTCATATCGCCCGCGACTAGATACTTCAATTTAAGTATCAACATTCTAGAAAAAAAAACATAACTTTATATCAAGAAACACGGAAACAAAACTTTGACCGCGATTTTCTCTAAACTAGTTTTTTCGACCTTGTCCGAGCGACTACTTAAAAACTTATCAACCGATTTTCAATTTTTAAAAGAACATTTTTGTAATCGCAGTGACTAAGGTTGCACGTATCCGCGTTTTTAACATTTGATAATTGCTATTTTCAAAGACTGCTTGAAAACAGAAAAAGGGCCTTGAAAATAGAATAAATGTCCAACCTGTCGGCATGTTGTAAAAAAAACCAAAATAAAAAAAAACGGCTACACATAACGATAGCTACATTTGTATGGATATCGATAAATTATTGACTTTTAATTTACAGATAACCTTTCATAAAAATCTCGATGGGACAATGAAGAGAAAGTTTTTTTTCGTCGTTAAACCAAGGCTTATATCTCAGTTAATTTTCAGGATTTGGTCATAAAAATTTCTATAAAACTAGATGAATATATATTTTATAAAATGAGTATAAACCCGATCCTTTTACAACTAGTTATGTCTATGAAAAAAATCGCAATTATTGGCGACAAAGCACCCGTTACGTAACGGAATAGGGGGGGGGGGGGGATTGGGAAATTTTGGGTTACGTAATTTGTGTACGCCCCCTTACTAATAACGATTCCTTGTGCGTGACATTAAGGGGGTAGGCCACTCTAGAGGCCGAACAAATAGGCTTTTTGGGGTTTTCTTTTTCAGAAAAACCACAAAATAAATCGAGATTACAAAAAAGGGTGTTTATCATACATATCAGTGACTGTATACAATCTTTTTTTTGAAGCGATTAATTTCAAAATGGCAGCTGTGCAGCGTTTATCTCAAAACTGCATTATTTAAGTTGGCCGGAAACATAACTCACAAGGAACATCCCTCAGGTGACACCCTTCGATTTTGTTGAAATAGCGATACGTATTTTTTTTATCGGCGGAAAAACGGTTTTAAGGGGTGATACGAACCCTCGAAAATAGGGGTGTTTTTCGTTTTTCGTCGATAACGTTATCGTTCTCATCTCCCATGTATAGTGCACAAAAAAATGAACATTGTTGCAATTTGAAATTTTTTAATATTTCGTACCGTTAAAACGTTATCGACGAAAAACGAAAAACATCCCCATTTTTGAGGGTGTGTTCAGCCCTTAAAACCGTTTTTCCGCCGATAAAAAAAACGTATTGCTTACTTTTCGGTGCTTTATAACATATCCAAATTTCAACAAAATCGAAGGGTGTCACCTGAGAGATGTTCCTTGTCAGTCAATTTTCAACCGATTCACTTGAAATGTTGAATATATCTTGAAAAATACATTGTCTTTGGAAGTACGTAGAATTTTTTATATTGCATAGTTAATTTATTATTAACAATTATCTGACGATCTTTAGGCAAATTTTTCACTTTTCAAAAATTTGCCTAAAAAATCGTCAGATACTTGTTTAACTTGATGAAAACCATCATTCGCGTGTATGATGGATTGGAATCCATCATACACGCACAATGACGATAACAGCACGGAAGCCACGGAAGTATCGAATCGTTCTTGACAGCCAGCGCTAGCTAGTAGCGATTTCAAAAAATAAAAAACCAGGACAAAACGCGTTTTCGTTTATCGTATAGGAATAGTAGGCCAGTGTCAGAGGGCTTTTGCGCGGTGCAACTGCGAGAAGTGAGAAGTCTCACACGAGAACCGTAATAAGCCCCCTGCTAAAAGTTTCTCGTCAAGAGAAAAATTTTTTCACTGCCTACCGTTTCCCCCAACACCTCCCGATTAAAAATTATCGTATTACTTAGATACAATTATATAAAAATGATATACAATTATATATATATTTATATATATGTTTATATATAATTGCATATAACTCTATACATTCGTAGATATAATTCGATATAAATGTACTTCTATTAAATTTGATTTGATAAAATTATACATACTTCTGTATATAATGATGTATGGAGATACTATTTTTATAGGGAGTTTATATAATTAGATATAATATCATATACAGTTATATATAATTCAATATAGTGTTGTATATAATTATATATATACGTGAAAACTTTATTTACGGTATATGAAATTGTATATGACTGTATATGAGTACTTTTATTTTCTTTTGAAATACATATAATTGTATATATTTTTATATGGGTTCATATATGATTAGATATAGAAAAAAATTTCTTTGGTTTTATTCGCGTATGGAAGCAGGTAAATCAAAAGATTGTTTAGTAAAAGTTAACAAATTATGTATTGATGCAATATATTTACCAAATTTGATTACAATTATTGGGTTTCTTACAGAGATAATTTCCAATTCTGATCAGTTGATTGATATTAGTTTTTTTTCTTGATATTTTACTAACAAAATGCCATCGCTTTTTTCGACTGGTATAATATGTGTCACAATAGCTTTGTTTTCTACATGACAAAACATATCAACGTATTTTACATTGAAACGTTGAATTATAAAATATAAACCCGAGTAAAAATGAATATGTATAAACATATATAATTGTATATTAATTGATCATATACAATTGTATACAAAAATTGGCCCGATAGAATTCTATATATTCGTATATAAACGTATACAATTGTATATGGTAATATACAGTTATGTACGATAGTATATTAGTATATCGATTGTATACGTTGATATACAATTATATAAAATTCTATTGGGCCAATTTTTGTATACAATTGTATATGTTCAATTAATATACAATTATATATGTTTATGTATATTCATTTTTACTCGGGCTTCAACATGTCCCACTGTGAAAATTCCACGGCTAATAATTTTTCCACCGTGTCCGATCTAGTCCAGCGAGTTCTTTCTGTTCGCCGGCCTCATGATCGTCGACATGGCGATCTTCGCGGTGATGGCGAAGTTCTACAAGTACGAGGACCCGGCCGAATCGGAACCCGTGATGGAGATGAGCTTTGGAGAACACAGCGGACACGTGAATCCAGCGCTCGAGACTCTGGACATGAAACTCTAGTCGCGCGATAGTACCTAGAATAATACAAAGGAAATCGTCATTCCGGTTATTCGACGTTTTAAACGCAGGTGGATTTATCGTTCGTGTGCGAAGAGATGAAAAAAATCATGGAAATCATTCTTTGGGTAAAAGATCATTGTAAATAATTGTCGTCGGTACATATGAATTAAGAATCATTTCGACTGATTGCTCCTCCACGATGACTCGTCTCCTTTTGGACGCTTCATTTCATTGTTTTATCCATGATTTTTTTCTTCATACAGCAATCGACGAAACAATTTTGCCACTGAGCGGGGATCCATTTTTCAAAGAGTTGCTGCACCTGCAGTAACGGAAGTTGACAAAAAAAAACGCTACTCATAATACTTACTAATTCATCTCGAGTATCTCGCGATCGTGAAGACAAATCTAAGTCAGAGTAGTGTGGAAGTCAAAAACCGGAAGTCCCTCGAGTACATGCGCTCCAGTGGGATCCCAAAGATCGGTAATTTTGGGAATCGCTGAGAAAACTGGTCGCGCGATTTACTTAAGGGGTTAGGCCACTCTAGAGGCCGAAAAAATAGACTTTTTCGGGATTTTTTTTTTCAGAAAAACTGCAAAATAAATCGAGGTTACAAAAAGGGCCTTTATCATACATATCAGTGACTGTATACAATAATGTTTTTGAAGCGATTAATTTCAAAATGGCGGCTGTGCAGCGTTTATCTCGAAACTGCATTTTTTAAGGTGGCCGGAAACATAACTCCGACAATTTTCAACCGATTCACTTGAAATGTTGAATATGTCATGAAAAATAGATTGTCTATGGAAGTACGTAGGATTTTTTTTTATACTGCATAGCTCAGAGTTGGGCGTAATTCTATTTATAAATATTCACAAAAATGTGAATATTTACAAAAAATCCTGCGAATTGAAAAAAAAAACACATCAAAATCTGTAAATGCAAATGTATTCACAAAAAATTATAAGTACAAAAAAAATCACAAAATAAGTTGTGAATTTTTTCGTATTTGAGACAAATTAAAATCGAATTCACAATGATTAGATTAAAATTTACACCAAAAGTGAGTTCTTACGTATTTTGAGAGAAAACATTGCCGCGAAGCGAAGAAATTTTTGCAAAAAAAGTTGTGAGTTTCAAATGTTACATTATAAATATGAAAAAAATCACAAAATGAGTTGTCAATTTCCTCACGTTGAAGAAAGAAGGAAGGAAAGAAAAGCGTAAGAACTCACTTGTGGTGTAAATTTTCATATAATTGTCGTGAATTCGATTTTAATTTTCTTTAACTTGAGCAAGTTCTCATTTTGTGAATTTTTAAAATATTTATAATGTAATATTTGAAACTCACAACTTTTTTTGCAAAAATTTATTTGCCTCGACGCAATGTTTTCTCTCAAAATACGCAAGAACTCACTTTTGGTGTAAATTTTGATCTAATCATTGTGAATTTAATTTTAATTTGTCTCAAATACGAAAAAACATTTTGTCTTACATACGAAAAAAATCACAACTTATTTTGTGAATTTTTTTGTATTTACATTTTTTGTGAATACATTTGCATTCCCAGTTTTTGATGTGATTTCTTTCCAATTCACAGGATTTTTTGGAAATATTCACATTTTTTGTGAATATTCACAATTTTTTCTGTGAATTTATTTGTATGTTCAGAATATTTGTGAATACAATTGTATTTGTATGCATGCATGTGAATACAAATAAGTAAAGCATGAATAAATTTGTATTTATATTCACATGAAAATCACGATGTGAATAAATTCGTATTCGTATTTATAAATAGAATTACGCCCAACTCTGGCATACTTCCTTTGTTCATTTTTCACTTTCCAAATTTTGCCTTTAAAAAATGCACTTTTGAGATAAACGCTGCACAGCCGCCATTTTGAAATTAATCGCTTCAAAAAAATCATTGTATACAGTCACTGATATGTATGACAAACACCCTTTTTGTAATCTCGATTTATTTTGTAGTTTTTCTGAAAAAAAAATCCCCAAAAAGCCTATTTTTTCGGTCTCTAGTGTGGCCTAAGGCGTTAAAGGGTTACACCACTGAGAACATCTGAAATTGAGTGAATTTCGCGATTTTTTTTTGGTACCATAAGTAAGAGGATAATATTCAAGGATGTTATTTGTCACATCTTCGTCAGTCAGTGAACAAAGAAAAAATATACGTTAAAGAATTATACAAAATGGCGACGATCGAGCCATTCTCGCGAGGCATGTTGAATTTGAGACACTCTGCGGCACGCAGTATAAATGATGCAAATTTGAATTTGTAAAAACAATAACAAAATTCTATTATTTTACATGAGTGCAGCCAGAGAAACACGTGGGGGATTTTGAAAACATGAATTTTGGTGCAATTGACAAGCATTTAAAGTAAAAACTCAATTTTCGACAGAAAAAAAGGACAATCATTTGTTAATAACTAATGTTATAATTAACTCATGGAAAATCTCGTACGTATTTCTCTTGTGAATGTTATTTTAAAGATGCGCTCAACATTTGGAGTGAAAAGAATGACCTTTGTTTTACAGGTACCAAACTTTTTTTACCTTACTCTAGATAGTTCAAATCATCTCTTAAGGCGGGAGTCTGAATTAGAAGGTCCAAAAAAAGCGTTTTTTCGGGATTTTTTTTAGAAGGCAAGAAAAACAATTGAGCCCAGTAAACATTGAGGTATCTTTTCATGTATATTTGAAATATGTAAAAAAAATTCAACATGAAACAACAAATGACTGCAGATTTATTAGCCTATGTGCGTCTTGCCACTGCAGTCCCCAATCGGCGGGAAATATGCAGCTCGCAATTCTTGACTGAGCCAAATAAACCAGTAAAATGTTCAATTGTCATAATTTTTTTATTCTGCGTGAATTAAGCAAAAAGCCAAAAAAATCGTGAAATCGTAACCTTTCTCAGGTTAAAAAAAATATGTGCTTAAAAAAAACACTTTAACGTGCTAAAAAAATTATTTAAGAAGACTTTTTCAACGACTTTTTTAATTCACTAAAAAGAGATTTTCACACTGGAGAAAATAAACTTTGGTTTGATTCAATATTTCGTTTAGTTTTTTTTTTGCCGTCAATTTGGAAAAAACGTGAAAATGAAAACTGGAGAAAATGCGCTTCAAAATTTTCAATAGGAGGAAATATTAATATCAAATATCAATCGCTTCTCGGCTTTTGGCCTAGTATTTTCGAAAATATTTACAATTGGCCTCTGTAACTTTGTAAATATATTCATGGATAGTTTATCTATCGATTTGAGCATTAAAAAAGAAAACGATTTTTCAGACCTCCTAATTCAGGCTCCCGCTTTAAGCCAATTTTGAAAAATCAATTTTTTAATGTTTCTACAGTGGTGTTGCCCCTTAAGGGGTTAAGCTGCCGTGACGAACCGAAAATTAGGGTTATTTGAAAAGAATCAATTTTGCACGAATAAGACGATTGGAAAATCGTTTGGACAATTATATGTATGTTCATTAACGAAGATGTGTGCCAAATTGCATTCAAAAATATCAATAATTGAAGAAGCTATAAACAATCTCGTGAAGGACCTTTGAACGTGAGGGGCTCAACGGTGTACTTGATTTTCTTAAAATAGATCACATTGGCTCAGACTTGACCGAGCTTGTTTCGTTGTCGTGTTTCAATCATCGAGAATATAATTTTCTATTTTTTTTTCCCCGATTTTGCGAGGAAAAATGACATATTTATTATTAATAACTAATTTAATTAGTTATTAATAACAATGTCATTATTCCTCGAAAAATCGAAAAATAAAATGAAAATTAGAGTAGAAATGTTAAGAAACACGTCGGTCAAGACTTAACTACTATTACATTGAATAAGTGTGCCAAATTTCATGTTGATCCGTTCATCAGTGTCGAAAAATCGTGTACACCGTTTGGAAAAACATAGTTTCGAGAAAAACGCGTTTAAAGTTTTACTAATAGTTCTGGGGCCAGGTTGAAATTCCGAACTTTGAATGATCAGAACGTTCAAAACTCCGAAAGAATACTATCCCGAAAGATCAAAATCTCCGAAAGAGTTTTACCCGAAAGACCAAAACTGCGAAAATCTGAACAGCGTTAAAATAATTCGGCAATGGAATTTTGAAAAGTTCCAAAATGTTCGATAAAACGACCTTTACGAAACTTGTAATTTCGGAACATTGAAATTAGAATTTTCAAACATTCGGAGCTTTCAATGTTCGGAATTTCAACCCGGCCCCGCAGTTCTATGGTTGTAATCATAAGTTTACCTCAAATCAGCGATTCCTGCACCATACGTTGGACCTTTCTTTTCAACTTCAGTTTCCACGAGCGACAAACGATTTTTCGGACTTTTCGCAGTAGCCTAACCACTGAATTTCCACAATTCGAATTTTTACCCGCACGAGTACATTTTTTCACGACTATCAAAATTACCACTGAATTTCGGGATCTCTCTGCAACCCCCTTAAGGGGCAAACATATGCGAGGACCGAAGGTGAATTTCTTCCAGAGATTCGAATTTCGACCAGAGCCTTTGTCAGGCCCCACTCGAAAAGTCATGCGAACAATCTGCACAAAAAATCCACGCAGCCCAGCTTAAATTGTACATAAACACTGTTATTTTTTTTCTTCGTAAGTTAATTGTTTTTTTTTTCTATAGGTATTTTGTGATATATGTATATCGGACCAATATTTCAACGAGCACGTATGTTTATCATCGTTGTTGATTTTTTTCGTCATTGTACCACATCTTTACGAATTTTCTTAAGGCCTTGTATACGCGATTTCGCCGATTTTCGAAGGTACTTTTCTAAACGCGGTTAAAAAAATGACACGTATATTGACAACATTTTTTTACAGATCGTTTATGCACATGGTTAAGTATGTGTAAAAAAAATCAGAAATATTAACACATGGCGGTAATATAACATAGTAAAGCAATGTATTTTATTGCGCGCGAGTTCACGGTGAAAGTTCTCGGCATCGATGTGGGTGTCCGAAAAAAAATGAACATATCTATAATTGCATAATGAATGTATCTCCAGTGTGAACCAACGAAATTATTTTAAAAAATTATTATAATAAAAATTCGAAACTTAAAATTTTTTTACTCAATTTTTTGACGCTATTTTATTTTTTATATTTTTTGGTGTCATTGAAATTTTTGTCTCGGTCGTTCACACGATAGGTGATGATACTAAGAAGATGTTGTAAACATTTCAAAGCGATCTGAACCTTCGTTCAAGAGTTGAAACTTTCACAAGTTTCAAAAAAGTGAATCGTGGAAAAACGGCTTTGAAGTTGGCGGTCGGGCGCGCCGCGCGGTATCTATTATAAATGCGATCTTACCGTATTTTTGGACTTTTTAGAATTTTTCAATTCTGCAAAGCTTAAAATATTCCTAACCGTTCAGGCTAATTGAATAAAAAAATTTAATAAAAAATGAAAAAATTTTCGCGTATATAAGGCCTTAAACGTAACTCCTTTCCCTCTCGTCGTATCACCGGAACAGTAGACCAACCATCTCTAGGGAATATCACATTTATTATTCAATTGCAGATGACTCGATACAATTTTATATGATTTGTTTTTCCATTTTTACCGTTTTTTTCCCCCTTTTCCCTCGTTCTAAGAGTGATGCAAGATTTTTTTCTCGCTATTTCGCAAACACGTATAGCGGCATTTTTCTTATCGCTCGTTATCGTCGTCTACGAAGCGTCGCTAAATGCTAACTTCGCACTAGCAGTGCGATGCAACAGTGCTATCGTACCGGCAATCGTTCGAATTAGTCGAAAATTTCGTGAATCGAGTTAATTTTTGTTGCTCTCTCGTTCGCTATATCGTTTGCAAGTTTGCCCGGAGTTAAGTGTCGAGGGGCAGCCCGTGCCATTTTCGTTGCCGCTCTGTATCCCTCTCTCTTTCTCTTGTGTCTAGTATTTAGTGCGAATAACGAATAGCCGAGAGATAAGAGGAGTACGGAGAGCCCGAAGAATCGTTTTGAAATCTCGTCGACGGGCTTATCGTCGTCCGAACTTTGATTTGTCGGTGGACTTCCTCTGAAACACGCAAACACGGATGGTTCGATAACATTTGTACACGCGATCCTCGCGAACGTGTGAAAAATCGCGAGGAGAACGGGAGACTCTTGCGTTTCTCTGCAGACCATTAAAATTCTTTTGCACCGCAATGAAACGAAAAATTGAAAAAGGAATTTGAATCGAGTATTTTTTTTAATCTACTTCAAAGTCCTTAAGGGGGGAGATACCTATGGGCGAGAAAGAAATTGCTTTTTATTTAAGACGGAATGTACATTAAGACAGGAAAAAAATAAGCAATATTGAGATTTTTTAAACTGAGAAATAATTATTCTACAATTATTAAACTTTAGGTATACCCAAACAAACCCAAACAAAAATTAAGGGAACAGTAAAATTTCAAGAAATTTTCATTGATTTTTTAATAGCTGTAACATCGTGAAAAATGTCCGTGTCGTAAAAAAAATGGGGTTTTAAAGCTCGAAGTCTCTAGTTTACGAATCTCACCGGTAACTTTTTTTTTAAGCACCACGCTCGGCTTGAATCTAAGAAATAGCGGAAGCAAACATTTTCGAATTTTTTTTCTTTTTCAAAATCTTCCACGGGCTCAACATTTTTGTTTTGAGCTTCATCAATACTGGGTTCATTTAGCCTGATTCTTCAGCTACAAAACGATATTTTTTGGACCTCTGTATGATCATTTGTCGCTGAGATATCGGCGTTTAAAAAAAAAAGGAGCCGAAATACACTTCAAACATTTCTTAATAAGTCTGCATAATTAAAATTCGGAAAGTATAAAATTGAATTGTTGTGAAAAAAATTATTGAAAGCTCAATTTTAGGAAAGTGAGCATTTTATTTTAAATTCGTCCGGGTCAAAATGACCCAGTGTGTCAAGGAAGGATAAAAAAATCATGAAAATCAGCAAATGTTTCCCTCGACTAGAGGTTTCTCCCCCTCGAGTCAATTCTCGACCTAACCCCGTGCAGAAATGTGACCAGGCATTCCCTAATTTGTGTCCGGCCCTGACCAGACCTGCCTTGTCTGGTTTACCTGACCGGGCCCTCCCATGGAACAAACCGGGAAGATCGCAAAATCGTTTTTTTCACGGCTTACCCTCTATGTTTGGAAATTACAATCTTCTGGCCGCGATACATTGCGAGCAAGTACATCTTCACGTAATGTCTACCTGGCCAGAACATGGACATGTTCTGAAAAGTGGAACCTGTATTGGAGAACTAAAGAACTACTTTCTTTTTCACCACATCAAAGATATTTATAATTGATTGGGATGAAACTAATACATCTGTTGTAATTCTATTCATCATTAAAAGCATTCGTTTCATCAATGATAATCAACGCGGATAACAACGCTTATCGTAAATACCGAAATTACGATACCTAATGATTTGAGCATAAAGAGTAGCCAAATTATTTTGTGAGGCAAAAAAGTAAAGCGGTCATTCGTGGTTTTTGAACGCCGTGTCGCCATGTTGGGAAATATCAATGTTCTGGTCGGGAAGACATTACCTGAATGTATTTCGCCATCAATCCGCCAGGTGGCTACAAGTTTAGCGCTTCGCGTAAGCAAGGTACCATCGTGCGAAGATAAAAGTTCGACCTGTGAGTTGTACCACGCACAGAAGTGCTATGCTTACAGCGTGCACCAATGCTTATGATTTTGCGATACTTGTGAAATAACCCTTTGCACTCTAGGCTTTTTTTCACCCGGATAGTGATCTGTGTACGTTTTTCTGTCTCTTTGCCTATCAGGAAATGCGAGCAAGCGTATGTATACACTCATATACGACCTTAGCAAGTAGATAACCAACAAACAATATGTCGTCGAAATAACCAATTGACACACTCCCGATTTTACCTCCTCTAGGATTCCAAAGACGCTGAAACGTAATTTTTCATTGCCTCGTTTGTTCCTGGTTATTTCCCGATCTATTCCCAACAACTTTCCTGGTCATTTACCGCTTGTTCTCCGGCCCGTTCCTGATCAGTTTCCCCGAAAGGGTACGGCGGATCGGGACCTAGCCTTAGACCCGTTACATTGCGAACCTATTCCAAGGTGGAAGGGCCGACCAGAGCCTGATATTATCTAGGCAAGACAGATCAGGGGCGATACTTTTTCCCGAATCAAATTTCTACACGGGACGTGACCGTATTGGCCCTCAGCGAGCTCAAACTTTTTCCTCTCAATTCCCCGGCCGTTCGGCACCACGGTCTTACATACAGGTCTGACAACGGCGGTAGTGGGGGTAGGCACCCTTAGCGGTTCTGTTTCTTATTCCGATTTCTGCCACTTGGTGCGTGACGGCAAGGGGAAGTAGTGGTGCGACGACGAGAGAAATAGCTCTTCTGTCGTTTTCCCTCCTGAACGCAACGCATGCGCCGTTTGCCCTAACTTAATTTACCGTACTGTCGTGTAAACTGCATAATATACGAAACCAATATAAAAAAAAATGTGTTGATTAAAAAAAAAAGATGACTACTTTCATCTAAAAAAAAAACTGAAAACTTTTTGAATACATTAATTCATACCAGCACATATTACGACCATTTACATTCTTTTTTCTCCAATGTCTCACAATACATCGTTCTTCGAAATGTTTTTCGCACACGTACTGAGACTCTTTCAGTCCCGGAATAGCATCGAGCCATTTTTTGTATCGTTCGACGTTTCTGGGCACGCGAAACACGGAGCATTACTGCGTACAATTTTTGTACCCCGTTTTACAATTGCGAACCGCGCAACCCTTAGCCATTTCGCATTTTTTTACGCAAACACTACCAGCAAAAATTCACACTTATGCGTAAAAACACGATAAAAAATGTATCACGGTAAATCGCGTAGAACCTTCTGGTATATGGTCGCAAATGACGGTTATTTCGACAATCGCGCCACAAAAACATACGTAAACACATTCGGCCCATTCGCCGGTAAGAGGTAAGGGGGAAACTACTTCCCCTTGCTAGTAGCGACGCGTAGCGGCGCCTAGTGAATCGAAAAGTGAAGCCGATAAGCGTGCCTACCCCCACCGCGAAGACTGTAGCTTCGTTGCAAGACCTGTATGTAAGACCGTGTTCGGCACCTCCCAAAATCACCATGGCCGTTCCTCCGCGACGCAAAAGAAATCGCATCAGCCACTAACCGTTTGAGCGGTGAGAATTTTGTCGTAAACGCGACGAGCGGTTGTGAGTGCGCTGGCAGCGACGTGTACGGCCCCGGTGACCAGTGACTCGGGCAAAATATGCAGTGGATCAACATCGTTGAATACCATTTCGTCGATCATTCTCGTGTTCCGCATAGTCGACCAGGCTCCAAACTTGTTCGTACCTTCGCCCGTTGGTGAATTGCCCGTTCCCCCAGCGGACGAGTTCGTTCCTTTGGCCTCCTTCCTCGGCGATTTTGTTTTCTCACGCGTGTTTCGATCTCGATCCTTGTTGGCGAACTCGCGATTCCTCGAGAATGAGGCGGATGAAGATGACGAAGCGGAGGCGGATGAAGATGACGAGGCGGAGGCGGACGCGGTCGATCGTCTCGTGTCACCGAGGCCTTTGCTCACGTTGACATCGACGAATATGTGGCTGCCGGGATTGCCGGACGAGTATGAAAAATCGTGACGTTCCGTGCCCGGTGGCGACGTGTGCGAATGAAAGCTCTGCGTGGATTCGTGAAAAGCCTCGCCGGGTGATTCCTCCCGGCTGTTATTCTCGTCGTGACGCCCGGGCGTATCTTTCTCGCTGGCCTCGTCGTCGAGTTTGACGGTCGATTCGTCGTCGAGCGATTCGGAAGCTTCCTCAGTCTCCTGGACGACTGCCTCTTTCGCTGTTCCCGGCAAGTCGTCAGCGACGAACGAGTACGAGCCGTCGGTGCGTTTCTCGAATACGATTTCACGGGGATCTCCACCGTCGCTGTTGCCGTCGTGTATCGTGCCCTGGGCGTCGATCACGAGGGCGCACGAGTCCAATTTGTCCGGGACATCCGGTTTCTCGGTGTTGACGTTGACGTTGTAATTCCTCGAGTCTTTGAGGCCCGGTGAGAAGTGATCCTCGTCCATGTGGATCGAGAGGGCCGGCGAGGGTGGCTCGGAGAGTAATTCGAAGCTCGACGAGTCTCTGGCCTCCTGATCGTCTTTGCCACGTTGCTGCCTGGCGTCGAGCCTTCGCCTCGTCGCGGTATCCCTCGCGTCCATCAGCTCGTCCACTCGATCGTACGAGCGTTCGACCATCATCTCGAAGCTGTTGCTCATCGGGCGCTGATACTCCGAGCTTTGACTCACGTCCGAGATTATGCTGATGTTGTCGCTGTCCGAGAGGGCGCAGAAGTCGGTCGATCGTTCGGTTCGGGCCTCGAGGACCTCGCCACCCGTTAACGAACAACCCATGCGTGGCGAAGTCTCGCCGTTGCCAGCTGGACCAACGGGCTGTGCCTCGCCGCGAGGCAAATTCGACGCGCGTAACTTGAGTACCGGCGCCTCGGGGAAGTTTCGCGTGACTTCCGGGCGACACGGTCGAACCGAATCTTCGTCCGATTTGTTCGAGTTCCGTGACTTTCTCGGCTGAGGATCCATGGTCCATCTGCTGTGGCAGGAAGTCCATCCTCGCGGTCCGCCACGAGAGAAGTACTGCTCGTCGAGGAGGGGCGTCACTTTCCTCGACTCTTCGACGCTGGGACGAGACATTTTTACCGGACGACGCGGCGAAGACTCCCAATTGCTCGACCCACTCCACTTGCCGTTGCCAACGTGCTTCTTCGCGCGCTGCTGTTTTTCCCCCGTGCGACAACGACGACGCGACTTTTTGCCGCAGAACTCATCGTCGTTCGATGGACGCAACTTTCCTGTGCTATTCTCCGTTTCGCATTCGTCCACCGAGTATTCCCGATCGCAATCGCAACACTTTTCCGCCTCGTACTCCTGGCGAGACTCACGCTTCTTCTGCTGCATCGCGTCGAACACCGTTCTCGTCACCCTCCTCGATACCTCCGTCACGATGTCGTCCTTCATCTGAGGGCGAGAAAATCCCGAGGTAAGTGCCGTGTCTTCGTAGGCTGGTGAACTTTACATCGTTGCAACGCAACGAAAGTTCATTCTTTTTAACTGTCCCAATTTTTTGGGTGCCATTTTAGGCTGTGGGAATCACTGAAACGTTTTTACGTGTTCTTACTAGGGATTCGCGACCTCAATTTGGTAAGAAAAGGCTTTGCATAATGATAAAAGTAAAGAAATAACGCGTGAACAAAAGAAACATCATTGCATTCCTACGATGCAAACTTCAGCTTCTTGGCTTCGTACATGTGTCTGTACGGGAAAAGGATTTTTCCGCCACTTGCGGATAATATGGTGGATGGAACCGTGGCAAATTAGTAGATCGTTTTTCGTTTTTATTTACTGATAATAATTGCTGAGGGTACGCTGAATAGTTTTACTTGACGTCAATCAATTAGTGGTCCATAATTATGGCAGATTTTAATCCGAGTGGGGGTCAAAATGAAATAGGTGATAAGGGAGGGGGCGTCGAGATATATTAGAGAAGTGATGAGAATGGATGAGACAAGGTGGCCAAAAAATTGCTTACTGGACGAAATTAGAGCGATCCCGTCAAAATGGGGGAAAAACCCGGTGAAGGTATTAAGAGATCTGGAGATAGAAGATATAATAACAATGTTAAGGGAGCGAAAAGAAGTGAAAAAATAGACGAAAGGATAAAAGAGGGACTGGAAAACTTAAAAAGCAAAATTTTAAGGAGGGAAGAGGAGAAAATCAGAACATCGACGTATAACGATAAGTATAAACATATTATATAAAAGGACGAGATGCCATGGAAATATTGTTCAGATGAGGGAGTAAAGGGTAGGGACAAGGAAATATGGGCAAGGCTAAGATGTGGCTACATAGGAAGGGCGGGAAAGAAAGGGGAAAAGGATTGGAGGTGCAGAATATGTAAAGAAAAAAATGAGACATTGGAGCACCTTAATAGCACCTAAAAAGCAAGGAAGAAAGCAGAGGAGTGGATGGAAGGAATGAAGGATTTGGCAGTAAAGAGGGAAATCATAAATATGCTGAGAGGAAAAATTCAAATAGGGATATGCGAGTATTTTAGGGAAACAGAGCATGGGGGAGGAGAGATCGACGAAGTGGACGAATAAATGAAGAAAGGGAGAATGTGAAAATAATGCGGAAGGTAGGAATGTAGGGAGTAGATAATAAGTGAAAAGTATGTATGTGAAATCGTCATGTTGTGTAAAAAGCTTTGCGAAAAAGTTGTGCAAATAAAACTCGATACTACTGAACGAAAAAGATTTCGAAACGATAGAATTGTGAACTCTCAAAATAACGAAGGTTAATTTATTCGAAATGTTATCCTTTGACTGATGACGAAATCGAATAACTATTACACCAAAGGATTATTTATTCGAGAGCTTATTTATTCGAGAACAAATATTCAGATAGTCTGCAGTTTGAGTCATGCAAATACAGATTGGAACAATCTACAACAATTATGTCTCCGAAATAGAAAACAGCAAGTATCTAATATTCGTAATCCCGTCTATAGCAAAAAGCCATATATCGAGACTAAAAACTTCGAATGTGTAGATCTAACGAGGAACATCCTTCAGGTGACACCCTTCGATTTTGTTGAAATTTGGATATGTTATAAAGCACCGACAAGTAAGCGATACGTATTTTTTTATCGGCGGAAAAACGGTTTTAAGGGGTGAAACAAACCCTCGAAAATAGGGGTGTTTTTCGTTTTTCGTCGACAACGTTATTGTTCTCATCTTCAATGTATAGTGCACAAAAAAGTAAACAATGTTGCAATTTAAAATTTTTAATATCACGTACCGTTAAAACTTTATCGACGAAAAACTAAAAACATCCGCATTTTTGAGGGTCCGTTTCAGCCCTTAAAACCGCTTTTCCACCGATAAAAAAATACGTATCGCTTGCTTTTCTTTACGTATACGCTTTATAACATATCCAAATTTCAACAAAATCGAAGGGTGTCACCTGAGGGATGGTCCTTGTTAGAAACGCAAATGATCGATGGTCCGAAATGGCGAATACCCAAATGGCAAATACCTAAATGACGAATACCTAAATGGTGAACATGGCATGGGTAGGCAGCCAGTTAGTGGTCAGTCGGGTCGCCCGACCCGACTGACCACTAACGCCATCTGCCATCTTCATTCTGAAGCGCAAGTAATATTGCTCGAACCCAAGTTTTCGCTATACGGACCGTTCGCCATTTTAGCCCATCGCTATTTTAACTGATCGACTTTTTGGACCTTCGCTGCAATTCGAAATTGTAAACTGTCGTAATATTTACAATTCGACGATTTGACGTCTCGAATTGTTTGGTGTATATATACAGGCGAATCGATATTATATTTCTCATTATTCAGTTAAATCTGATATTTGTTTTCGCTATAAATCAACTTCGAGATTTTTGTATTCACAATTGTGATTAACTATTTTACAGACTAGTCTGATCTATTTATATTGGAACGTTCGTCATTACTGAATTCGAAATTTCGGTCCTTCTAAATATTGATCGTTCGAATTTCCGATCCCAACCCTTTTAATCCAAATATTAGGTGGTTGCATATGGAGCCGCCGGCTGGCAAAAGAGGGGTGTCGCGTATTACTACCTAAAGTGAATATTTCCAAAGTGTCAACTTATTTATCCACGAGTGTGGAATCAGAAAGGGCCTTTTCTTCCGCGACTTACACCTGCTATAAAGTAAGGTTGTCTCTATAAAACGAAACTTCAGATGCCTTCTGCTTTTTGCGATACGAAGCTGAAGTTTGCATCGTTGAACTGCAACGAATATAATTTCGTTTGGCAGATTTTGCCTACAAAAGTCCATCAACTATTTTTAAAGATATTTATTCAGCGATCTTCACGATAAGTCTATTAAAAAAGATCGCCTGTAGGAATGAAAAAATGGAACATAAAATGTAAAACAGAATTTTCGTTGCATTCCAACGATGCCAACTTCAACACTTCAACAATTAAAGTGACCATGCTGTTGCTTGCCTGCCACGAGCTATGCCATTTGTTTGCATTCTGGAAGCTACTACTGCGCTGGCTTGCATAAAACTGCCTAATTTTAATTTTACTCGTTTACTACCCCCCAGTTTACTATTCCCGAGACATCGCTCCCTCCGATTACCATTTGTTCCGGTCGATGTAGTCAGCCCTTACGGCTTAGAACTTCACCTTGTACCAAAGAGTCCAAAATGGTTAAACGGCAGGATTGCCTCTAAAGAATCTGAATTCTTCCTGCGTGGAATCCAATTGTTGGCCGAAAGATGACCCTAAATTGTTTGTTCCAATACTTTGAATAAACCAGTTCGTCGATTTTCTACCAAGCGACTATCTTTTCTTTCGCGCAACAACGGGTGGTATCCCATGCAACCACCTCACACATATTCACCCACACAGTGTCCAACTTATCTTCAGCACCTCAACAACTCAAGAGACTCAAGAACGGCGAAGTAGACCGAAAAATCCTAAGACCCGTCTCGAGTAGATTCACACGAGGACCAAAATGACAAGATAACTTCTTTATTCAATGGACGTTATCAAGCTGATTTCCAGGTCAATTCTACTTTTCAATGGAAACCTAAACTTTCTATAGCAGCATCTTATTCCATGTGAAGAATGTTATTGGGTGTTGGAATTAATTCGTAGCGTTTTACAAGAGATGGCGTAGGTAGTACAGTATTTCGTTGGTACCGACAATAATGTATTCATCGTGAAACAGCTATCATTGAATGTCATTTGCTGTACATAACCTCTTTTTGAATCGTAAATAACAACACTTTATAATTTATTGAATATGTCAACATTTGTGCCGAATAAAGTGTTTTTGCGGGGAGTTTTAATTCCCGCTTTTTTCCCGGTTTTTTGCATCGAATTGTCACTGGTGATGAAAAATGGATGCATTACGACAATCCGAAGCGCAGAAAGTCATGGGTTAAGCCCGGCTAACCATCAAGATCAGTGGCAAAGCCAAATATCCATGGGTCTAAGCTCCTGCTCTGTATTTGGTGGGATCAGAGGGGTGTGAATTATTATGAACTGCTGAAACCGAATGAAACCATAATTGGGGATCGCTACGGACTGCAATTGATGCGCTTGACCCGTGCATTGAAAGAAAAACGGCCGGAATACTCCGAAAGACACGACAAAGTTATTTTGCTGCACGACAATGCTCATTTGCACGTCGCAAAACCGGTACAAACATATCTGGAAACACTTAAATGGAAAGTCCTACCCCACCCGCCGTATTCTCCAGATATCGCTCCTTTTGATTACCTTTTGTTTCGTTCTTCCGACACGGTATTCATACCCTGCTCGAAAGATGGTCAAAAGTAGTAGAAGGCGAGGCCAATACTTTCATTAACGTATTTTTTTATTTTCATTTAAAATAAATATTTTTTTTTCCATAAAAAAAAGCTACGAATTAATTCGAAGTCCTAATACTTGTCACCACACACGTTCCATTGTTCTACCAACCTCTTCAACACCGAATGTATCTCCCAGAGGAGCGTGACATTTTTCCGCTACCTACTGAGTCACCGAGTCTCGCTTACCCTTTGCATGTAACACGTGAACCATTTTGGTGGCGTATCGTCCGAGGATTCGGGCTCCCTGACGTTGTAGGTTGTCGCCGTCTCCGGCAATCGTGTGCTTGTTTCTCGGCGTTGGCACGACGCGCCGGGCGCCAAATTCGTGGGAGCCATGTCCGCCCGGATAGCAGCAGTCGTCACTCGATCACCGATAAATTTCCTCTCGTAGTCCGCGCCGCGTCCGGATCGATAAACGACCAAGTGGAAATTGTTAGCTTGCGAGCCTTGGCCAGTGGCGGCTGCGGCTCGTTGGGTCGCGATTCTCAATGCTTCGTCCAATTCGCACTGGGACTCGATTGGTATTTCGTCATCGTCGCTGTCGACGTAAGTCACCACGTCGTCGTCCGAATCTCCGTATGGCGCGAACTGAGAAGAATTCAATGATATTCGTTGATACGTGCCGCTCGAAATAACTTTCATTCAGCTATGAGACTTGTGGAGGAGTTGCCAAAAATATCTGTGATTCGTGTGTATCGACTTAACCGCTGCCACTCTCGTTGTATATACCGGCCGGTCCGGCAACTATCAGCAGCGTCATGCTGTTTCAGTATAGTATCTCTTCTAGTATCTTCGAAAATATGGCTGTCGGGGGAAATTGGCCTAATCGGGGGTGATGACGATTTTTTTTTGTAGCTGGAGTTGCCTCCACGATACGAAGGTTATTTTTTCAAATGAAATGCTGAGTTTTGTGTCTACCATCTGATAGTGGCCGTTGAGACGAATATAGTCATGTACAACGCAAGGTCATTCAAGGTGGTTGAAGTTGCATTTGTTTACCAAATAACGTTGGAGGTTATAGGACGTGGGACTCAATTGGCGATAAAAAGACGACAATGTTGTCATGGTACCAGACGGTCTTCATATCGAACATCGCTGACAAACAAGATAAAAATAAATCAATCAGATCAAAAATATACATCTTTGGTTACTCAGAGGCAATCATTCACATTTTTGTAACAAAAGATTGATATGACCATTTTAGAAAAATACAACGTATGAACCACAAGTATATGAACAAGTATACTGGAAATGCCGTGCAAGGTCTTGGAGTGCATGGTTGAGAAAAAAAAGCTCGACGACGGATTTCGACTTTCCAACTACTCTCAGATGGTATTGAAGTTTACCCAAATACTCTCAGATGATATTGCAGTTTGCATCGGCGGAATGCAACGAATTTTTTTCCCGTGTTGCCAATTTTGTTGGCACACTTAGACTACAAATGTCACTGAAATATTCTTGAAGATCCTTATCAGGGATCCATAGCCTAAAACTTCAAAAGAAGAGTTTAGATAGTAATGAAAATAGAGCATTTTCGGTGCACCCCAACTATGCAAACTTCAACACCACACTCTCAGGTTTAAACCAATGAAATAGCTTAGACAGAATGCTGTTGAAGTTTGCATTGTTGGAACGCAACGAAAGTTTCGTAGCTCAATTTTTTTGCCACATCTAGCTCTCCAAAATCACTCAAACGTTTTTCGGAATCCTCATTAGAAATCTTCAGCCTTAATATGTAGGAAAATATTTTGTATGGTATTGAAAATAACGAAATAATTTTTTTTCGAATTTTCGTTGCTTTCCAATGATGCAAACTTCAACATAATCAATCAGATGGTAGCGATTGAAGATCTTTTTTTTTTAATCACGACAATATGCTCATTTTGGAAAGTGAATTTTGCATGACCGTATTTCAAAGAAGTAGAAGACAGTCAGCTGTCGAGGAGTGCGAGGCAAGCGAGTTATGGAGGCACTGCGTAGGTCCGGTCTACGTCACGAGGCTGCGCAGAGCGAGTCTCAAACGCGTCGCTCTCTGCGCTGTTAACCCTTTGCGGCATAGTGTGACACTGGCGTTACACCTAATTCAATTCAGATATTGACTATTCAAAAGTGTTTTCAAATTAAACATGGAGGTTGTAAATGCGTTTCAAGGTTCCTAGGACTTTAAGAACTACTAAAACATACCTATTAAATTTTTATTTTTCACACAGCGGGTGTCATCAACAACGAAAGTGCAAAAAAACGAACTTTTTACATTATAAATCTGATTACGACTAATCTAGCAGATAAACCATAACCAAAAACAGGTAAAAACTTGGTTTTTGATCCACTGTATACAAACCCGAAGGCTAAACCGTCAAATTCAAAATAGCGGATCCAATTTGGAGGCTGTAAATGGCGAAAACTATAGGATCCTTTCCAAATTTGATGATCAAATTTTTTTTTGGGAGCTTATTTCATGTGACACAATAGGAATAAAACATAAAAAATGTTGAAAACAATGCAGACAACGAAAATCTGATATTTGATTGAGTATACTGAAATTTTAGCGCGCAGTCGTTACTGAATAAGGATTTCATGACATTCGACAGTTCTGCTACACTGAACATCTATCTAATGTGCTAATCGTTTAACAGAACTAACGGCGAGGAGTGTCTAGTTCCATTATTTTTTTAATTAAAAAAAAATTATTTTGGAAATTATATTGTTGAACTTATCTCGTATTTGACTTGTAATCGGCGACCCCGAAAACCCCCGAGTACCAACTTTCGCTACCATCAAACGACGTTTTGTATGTATGGTCCGCCATATTAGATCGGCCACCTTGAATTCTCGAATTTCGAGTGCAGATTCGTAATCAGCGATCCCGAAAACCCCCGAGTACAACATTTCAAGCCAATTGCACGTAAAGAAAAATGTATGCTTCAAAGGGTTAAGAAAAGTGTTACGAGATCCTTAAAAGGGCGTATATAGAGTATTTACGACACAACCGAATGACTTTATTCGATTCAACAAAGCCGCGAGTGTGAAACAATTTTTGTTCTAAAAAAATCACTCGGAAATTCGGCCCAAAATTATAAAATCTCAGGATTTAGTGGACGGACCGAAAAATAAGCGAAACAAAATCGATAGAAAAAAATCACATTGCATTGGTAAAATGTCATTAGATTTTCGATTCGTCGATGCATTTTCGGCTGACGTCGATTTAAAGTTAAAAACGATCAGTAAAAGGTCAGCTTACTGTATAAAGAGTACGTGGCGTGTTCGTCAGGTCGTCAGTGGTGTTGAATTTTTTTGTTGATTACCTGGTGCCAAGATGCTCCCTCGTCTCGGTGTGTGTGTGTGTGTGTGTGTGTGTGTGTGTGTTTGCGAGTGTGTGTGTGTGTGTGTGTGTGTGTGTGTGTGTGTGTGTGTTTGCGAGTGTGTGTGTGTGTGTACATATTTACATACGAAATATAAAGTAATACTATATTATTATAATTATTATTAATTATATTTGTAGTAGCATATTTCGTAGTAACATTACGAGAAAGTAACGGGTTTAGTTACGTTTTGATAATGAATTTGGGAGTTATGTTAACCTACCGAATTCGTAAAATTATCAAATTCAATTGTTTTCTAACGACTAACAAGTTTTTTTTTCTTTTTATTGTTAAAAAATTCGAGCCCATTGCGAATTCTCAACTCTTGGTACGAAAATCGCACATTTTTGGGGAAATAGGAAAAGAATGGTACAATTCTCCAAGTCCTCGGTAGTATAGTGGTCAGTATCCCCGCCTGTCACGCGGGAGACCGGGGTTCGATTCCCCGCCGGGGAGGTTTTTTTTTTTTTCTCCAAATTAGCAATAAAAGTAAGCGGTTAATGATTGTTTTTCACGAACCACCGTTTTTAAGGATATATATACCTGTATATATACGTTAGATATTTAAAAAAAATGGGAAGAGCCAGGAATTCCGTTCATGAATTGGAGAATAATGTCTATCTCACTGACTGCCGCAGCGAGACGGTTTACACGAGTTATTTGCGTCTCGATAAAATAAAATTTTCGAAATTCGTCTTTCTTAAACCAATGACCCGAGACGTATACGTCTCCCACTCTACTTCTTCTAGGCCTCTATGCAACACAACAGACTCGTGGATCATGCACCACGCACCACCACCGGGGTAGGTTTTTCTCCGAACGCCTTGTCGTATTTTCGTTACTCGATACCACTTGAACGTCCTGAAAGGTTGCCTCGTTGGAGTGCAGTGGAAATTAATGTTTGCATTGTTTTTTTTTGGCTGTGGAATTCACTGAATCGTTTTTACGAATTTTTACTAGAGATTAACAACTTCTATTGGCAAGAAGAGGCTTTGGCTAATGATAAAAATAAAGGAATAGAAGACGAAGAAAAGATTCGTCGCATTCCAACGACGCAAAGTTCAACGTCATGAAACTTTTCATGGTTTTAACCCTTCGAGTGCACACTGGGTCGTTCTGACCGTACATATTTAGTAATTTTTCAACGTATTTTTCAAAGTATGCCCCACTTTGAACGAATGTTTTGGCCCTGAATTTTCGTTTTCGGCAAAAAATTAATTTAGGGCCATAAAATATGAATAATTTACTACAAAAAACGTTTCTACAAAAAACATCGTACGTACATATATATATATATATATATATATATATATATATATATATATATATATATATATATATATACATATATATATATATATATATATATATATATATATATATATATATATATATATATATATATAAATACACACACACACACACACACACGATGCTAACTTCAGTATCAAGAAACTTTTTCATTTTACATTCTCATATCGTCGAATTATTTTGACGCTTTTTAAAATCGTGATATATATATATATATATATATATATATATATATATATATATATATATGACTATTTTAAAAAGCGTCAAAATAATTCGAAAATATAAGACTGTTGGTGAAATGGATCCTGATTGAATCCATTTTAACCGTTTCCTGACATTGAAGTTAGCATCGTTGGAATGCAATGAAAATAATTTTTTTTTATCTACCAATTTTCTTTTTTTCAAGACTCTCATTAGAGGCCTACAACTTAAATCTATCGAAAATAGGTTTAGATGACAATAAAAATTGAGAAAAAAGAAAAATGAAACAAAAAATTGTTGCATCCCAACAGTGCAAACTTTAACAACGTAAAGTTTCATGGTTTCGAGGGGAACCGTTGATAGTAACATAATTTATTTTATATATATATAGCCATGCATTGCAAGTCGCATATCAAGCTGCGGTCCGCTCAGCTTCGATCGGACACTTTTTCTCGAATTGTTATGATTATCACTGTTGCCTACCTCAACGAAGCATACATACATATCGCGACCAATTGCACCCACACGCACACACACACACACACATACACCGATACCAAATGCGGAATGAATTGTATAATCGTTAATAAGACTTAAAAAAAAATTGAAAAAAGAACCGCCTGCAAAATATGTGTCGCGCAAATGCGTACTTACCAAATCGCGTCTGAAGAATTCCCAGTCGCGTACGTTCGGCGTCGAGATGACGGACATCCGGTTATGCCGAACTTGACAATTTTCGGCCTCGCGAATCTTCCATATAACCGGAACAGAGAGATTCACGGTTGGTTTTTTGCCAATAGCGCTATCGTGCGTCACGCAATTCGCGTCCCCTGGCGACATTATTGCTCGCGACGACTGAGCGTACGTTGATTTTCCCGTCGATCTATTAATAACGCGCGGCGCGTAAGCCCAACACTGTGACAAATTAGCCGAGGCCACGGCCGATCGTGTTGTTATCGGAAAGAAATTTTTTTACGAGCTGTCGTTTTCGAATGAGAAGAGGCTCAATGAAATCGTGCAAGTCTTGTAGAGTGAGGGGAAAAAAAACGTAAACAGTCGCGACGCGAAGCTCACTCGCGCGTCTTTGTCGATGCTGCCGAAACTGCGCAGGAGCGTCAGCTCGCCTGACGTTTTGGCGACGAAGAAGGGGGGAGGGGCAACGGAGGGGAGAGCCCAAACAAACGAAGCGACAGAGGGAACTTCTCATGCGCGCCGCTGCAGCTGATCGATCAGCTGGAATTATCGGCGTCTTTCTTGACACGAGTAACGTGTATATCAATCGCGATTATTAATAAACCCACGTTGCATCTATTGATGCATTTTTTACTCGTGTAGCGATTACGATCTGACGTTGGGAGCGCGTTGTGTCGCGCAAAAATTAGGACCTTACGCCGGAGAAGGAAGCTGCGAGACCGCAGGATGGCGTTGAGCGCGCAGGCGCTCGCGATGCGGTTGACGATGCGCGCGCAACTCGAAGCCCGATAGCTACGGGGCGGGAAATTCAAAATGGAAATGAAGTTGCGATGAAGTACGAGTCTCGATTTGTTTTTTTCATAAATATAAATCCTTGTTCTTATATTTGATCGAGAATATATCGCGTTCTCATCGTTACGCGGCTATACCAGTGTGACACTTTAAAAAAATCGTTTTTTTTTTACTTTTTCGACCGTTTATACTTTCAAGAATATCCTGTAAAAATTTCAAGGTCGTATCTCTCTCATTTTATCTTGCAAAAATCGATAGTTCAATCTTTAAACGCGTTTTTCTCGAAATGAGATTTTTCAAATTTGCTGACATTGTAACTCAAAGAGCAATTATCCGATTGACTTGAAATTTGAACTGAGTAGTCTTGGATATATTTACTCTACAATGACGTAGAATATTTTTGATTGGATGAAAATTGACGATTTGACTTTGAAAAAAACGACCATTTTATAGGCCAGAAAACAGACTTTTTTCACAACTACGCCATTTTTTTAGATTTTGATATTTTTCGAAAATCCTACGTCAATGTACAGGAAATACCTTCCAGTTTAACGACATTTTTTCCTTTTTCGGTTTCAGCTACTATGAAAAAATTATGTAATATAGCTCAAATATAGTCAAATATATTCTTAATTTTCTGAAACATTTCGTTGAGTACTTTTCTTCCAAAAAATTTCCCAGTCACCCAAATTTTCAGCGTTCACACTGGTATAGCCCCTTAATTTGCTGCAATAAGGAAATTGGAGATAAGGCCATAAGCCAATAAATAAACAATGTATCTATTAGGCAATAAATTGACTATTTTTTTAGATCATAAATTAACCATTCAATTAGGCAATACTTTAATTATTTATTTATTAGGCAATAAAATAACAATTTGTTTATGAGGCAATAAACTAACAATTGATTTATTAGGCAATAAATTAACAACTTGTTTTTTCGGCGATAAATTAATAATTTATTTATTAGGCATTGAATTAACAATTTGTTTATTAGACAATAAATTGACAATTTATTTATTAGACACTAAATTAACAATTTATTTATTAGGCAATCAATTATTAAATCAGTTGCAATGAGGCCATAAAATAACAATTTATTTGTATTCGAAATAATTCTCGACGAAAAAATACTTACTTGGTTTATAAAAAATTACTCGGTTTATTAAGAATAATACAAGGTTCATATTATTTTTGAAAACGCTATCCCGAAAGGTGAGCCGCATTTTCTAAAGATTCAAAATTCTTTAAGATCCTAATCCCTCGAGTGATCGCAACCAAATTCGATACAGTCGTCAATGATATTTTGTTTATGCAAAAAAAATTAAGATCGAACCGTTAGCTTAGAATTCGTGCCATTTTGAGCGTTAGGCGAATGTTTGATTTCGAAAAATTCAAAATTTTCGAAAATTCATACCTTTTAACCAACTTTTGCAAACTTCAGTGCCAACCGTTTACGACACTTTTACTCTTCGCGTCGAAAAAATTGAATTCCCACATGCTCCCACAGACCGTAGGAAGCTGCCGCGTTTTTCGAATCTTCCGTAAGATTCAAAATATTTATAGAATCGTAGTCGTTGCGCCGATTCTCGCCAAATTCAAAGCGGACGGTATGTCAGTGATACTGTTCACACGTGACGAAGCTGCATCCCGACACCTCAAAATTTGTCGAAGTTCAAGGGCGACCGAAAAGCTCGGTGCAGTCACCCATGGGCGTACATCCGGATGTTTTATTGGAAGCGACAGTCCTCGAACTTTCCCGTACATTTTGAACACATTTCCATTCGGGGAGAAAGCGTCACCGGAAGGAAGCCTCGGAGGAGGTATGAGAAAAAACGAGCTCCATGGAAAATCCGATTAAGATCATAACGATTGAAGGTCTCGGAGCAATCCGATGAGTTTGAAAGACAATTTGACCGTGGTACCGTCGACTTTGACGAGAACCTGATCGTCGGTGGTAAGATTCTTCTTCTCGACCTCTTCCTCCTGTTCCTCGTCGATGGGTGCGGTGGCCGGTGCGTTCGCCATGCCGGTTTGATAGAGCGGGCCAGCCTTGTCGGTTCTCACGTGTCCGACGTTGCCGCAAGCCCCGCACTTCAGCTTGAGGTCTGGCTTGAGTTTAGGTTTTTTTCGTCTAGAGGGGGATATGTCGTTTTTGGGATGTTTCGGTGTTACGGATGAGGATTGGAAATTACCGAAAGGAAGGATACTGTTGGAGGACGTGGTGGTCGGGGTGTTGGTGTTGCTGCGATCGAAGACGCTATTGGCGTTGCTGGTCAAATTCCCGCTGCTCGGTGCGCCGTGACTCTTCTCGCGTTCCAAATTCCGTTTGATCCTCCTCAATTGTTCCTGTAGGCGTCGTTTTTCCCTCTTCATTTCCTCCTTCGGTGCCTCGTCGAGGGTGGCGCATTGTTCGATGAACGTTTCGTCCTTGGAATTGCGTATTTTTATGTAGGTATCGATGACCGCGGGTTTTTTTCACGTGCTCGACCCTCGTGTACTCTTTGCCCTCGAGATCGCGATACGTTCGATAAATCTTGAGCACTCGTCCCTGCTGAGAGCCGTAATTGTTTATCGGGCTGTCCTCGTCGTCCTCCTTCTTCTTGTCGTTGGACTTTTTGTCCTGTTCCTGCGTCTCGCCCATCAGCATCTTTCGCAACTCGTGACGTTGTTGCTCCTCGCGCTCGAGCGACAGCTGAGTACTCGTTTTTTTTTTGTTCCACAGCATGTTTTCGATGTTTTTGCCCATTTCCTCGATATCGAAGCTATCCTCGGAGCTCTCGCCCTCGTCGGTACTCAGTACCTCGTGTGACGAGAGCACGCGATTCTGAAGATCGATGATTCTTTGGCACTCCTCATTGTAGCGCTCCTCATGCTCGGCCATTGAGAAACTATGAACGTTTCCTTGGAATTGCGTATCTTGATGTACGTACACTGAGAGAAAAAAAAACCAATTGAATCGAAAAAATATATTGGTTGATTCGAATAAATGTCTGATCGCGGAGTGCCAGCGATTTGTGAGATTGTTACAATACTATAAAATATCGGAAAATGTGATTGATTCAAATAATGTGTTATTTTATTTGAAAATCTCTTCTGTTCTCTGAATATCTACATTATCCTTCAAATAAAATTATATTCTATTGAAATAATTCTATACACAATCCGTAGATGTATGGATGAAATAATTAAGCGGTTGCTACAACATTTTTTATTTCGTACAAAAATATAATGAATAGAATGAATTATTTCTTTACTACATCGAAACGAATATGCCATGAGACGTAAGTTTTTCAATTTGTTTCAAATCTCAAATAAAAAGTGAGCATTAGAATGATCATCCACGATAATAGTGGAGAGAATATCAGATATCCAATGGAATATCCACGGAGAGAATATCAGATGTTCAACTGATAAGAACAGATACTACTTTGATCTTAGCCACCGGCCACGAAGCGATAGTCTTTAGAGTTTCTCCGGCGTTTACGTAGATTTTCGGTTCGCGCTACGCTTACGAAAACGATTCGATCTCGGCCACGATTTTGGTTGATTTTTTTCAACCAAATGCGCAAGAAACAAATTTTATTTTCGCATAATTTTTTAACCAATTCAGACATTTGCTTAATATTTTTCAATCAAAATAAAATATCAATATTTTAACGAATAATGTACTTGAAAATCAATATCGTATGTGGTGAAAAAAAAATAAAATAACATGTTTCCTCAATAGAAATTTTATCTGAATCAAACGAGCGAAATTCAATTTTTCTTGTGTACTCGAATCAACAATATTCATGTTATGAATTGAAACGCTTTTTTTGTGCGTTCCAGAAAATGCATTCAAAACTATATAATTTGTTCGCGATAATTTTTTAGATAGTTTTAATAATATATTGTTCTCGGCTAACAATATATCTTTTGACTGGAAAAAAAAAACTTGAATTTATGATGTTATTAAAGTCAATAGCGTTTTGTTTGGACTAATAAATCCGATTATTCACACGAACAATTTTACAATTGAATCAACGAAATTTCATTCCATAACACCAATGATATTGGATCAATGATTTTTTTTTTCCCAGTGTATCGACCATCTCAGGTTTTTTCACGTGCTCGACCCTCGTGTACCCTTCGCCCTTGAGATCGCGTGGCCCAAGCGCCACGCTCCACCTTGAAGGCTGGCTCCGGAAGAAGCATCACCGAAGTTAAGTAGCCTCGAAGAGGTACGCCAACGATAAGAAGAGCGAGAATAATACGAACATCTACCAATAAACGCCGGCCATGAAAAAATGTCGAACTTCATGTGCATCCCGCGCTCGAGAAACGCGACAGCGAGGCAACGAGAGCTCGAGGCTCGCGTTCGCCAGCTGAACGATCTTTGCTCGAGGAACGTCGAAAGCTCGACGAGACTCGGCGTTTCCCAGGGTAGGGCGCTTCGCCTCCTGACCGCCATATTGCGAGAACGCGATGGCGTCGACCTGGATCGAGCGGTTACACGTGACCTGGTGTCCTGCGCGATCAGGATCTTGTCCCACTACGAGGACGTTCCTCGAGGTCCCCGAACGTGTTACTGGAGGCGTCGTCGCGACTACAAGACCGCCCTGACCCGCTACAACGACCTGGTGAGCTCCGGATCACCCGAGCTGGCTGTCCTCGTGATCGAGGTCATCGGCGAGCGGGCACTCTGGCTCCGGGAACATCTCTGCTGGGAATTGTCGCGTGGCTTGCTGGATCGTGCCGACCAGGCTGGTACGTTGATCGAAGGGCTTTTGGATCGCGTCGAGAGCCCGGATACGAGGCTGCGGAACGCTCGCGCCATTGTCAGACTCCTCTACGAGATCCTCGAGGTCCACCGGTGGCCAAAGACGCCCGGGAGCGTCGCGACGATCGAGAGACTGCTGACGCTTTATCGCGCGAGTCTCGAGAACGGTGAGCACGCAGAGTACGGAGAATTCTAAAAAGTTTTCACAAACGGTCAATGTTAGCTTTGAGAATCTTCGAGCAGGTTGGAGGCGGTAGGGGCACAGCTAGTCGAGAGACATTTTTATCATGAATACGCTCGAATAGTCGAATATTCGGACTCGAGCAGTTTTCGTGTTAAGGTCACAGTAACGGGTATAAAATCATGTGCGAATTTAACCATTTTTTTTCGTATGAAAAAGTGATTCACTCATGAAATTAATTATACATCTATTTAGTATGAATATCAAGCTGTTGGAAAAAAAATATATATTTTTTTTCGATGTGCAAAATGGCCGACTACTAATATTTTCTTTTGTTATCTTTTTTTAGGCGCTCCGCGGCGTGACATTTAGCATCCACAATTTTTTACCTAGAACGAAAAACAAAAATTCGCGTCAATCTACATTAGAATACCTGGAGAAGTACGTACGGAATTAAAAAAAATATTGTTTTATTCAAAAGTTGTAGGTATTTGAACTTAAGAAGTTTATTTTTAGTGAAAAATTTCGTTATAACTGCTCATAAAATGAAAAGTTTTCGATTAATCAGAAATTCCGTACGTACTTCGCAGCGAAATGCAATTAGGAACATAACTTTTAAATTTGAAGTAAATCAATTGAAAATTGTTGAAGTTATTGGTCACGCCAATTCGAAAAAAGCTGTTCCAAGAAGTTTCAAGTAGTCGGCCATTTTGTACATTAAAAAAACATATACTAGGTGCGCAACTAAGTTTCCGTGTTTTTTTGACCAATAAAGAATCGAAAATTTCAAGACAGATACAAAAAAATGGTTCATTCGAAGTATCGTCCTTCGCTATTTACACATTTTGGCCATCTCTCTGGCAATACATAAATACCGCAACGATAAAAAGACACGTCTTTGGACTGAAACCATTCGTCCAACCAATTTTGTACTGCATCGTAATTGGCCAAGTGGAGCCCACCCAAGCCATGCGCCATCGACTGGAACAAGTGATAGTCTGAAGGGGCCAGGTCTGGCGAATACGGCGGGTGCGCCCAATTTTAGACCTGTATGCCAACTGCATGTGTCGCTAGCGCCATCCATGTGTGAAACCCGGGAACTTAGTTGCGCACCTAGTATATTTTCTAACAGCTTGATATTCATACTAAATAGATGTGTAATTAATTTTATGAGTGAATCACTTTTTCATAGGAAAAAAAATTGTTAAATTCACACATGATTTTATACCCGTTACTGTGGCCTAAGGTCTTAAGGAGGTACGGTGATGACCACGCTAGTTAACTTAGAGTCTATTTTGCGCTGTAATACCGCCACGTTTTAGACATATGTATATGGCCTATTTTTTCGAGAAATATTGTTTACGTATTGAATTTCGAGCTACCTATTATTTTTATAATATGGAAAAAAAAACGTAATAATCGCAATACGCGACTTCAGTAGTAGTAGTAGATTCCGTAGTAATTATTGATTTCGTTATAACTGCTCATAAACTGCTCATAAAATGAAAAGTTTTTGATTCATCAGAAATTCCGTACGTACTTCTTTGCGAAATGCAATTCGGAAAGTAACTTTTAAATTTGAAGTAAATCGAGTGAAAAATGTTGATGTTATTTGTCACGCTAATTGGAAAAAAGCGGTTTCGAGGGTAATTATTTACTTTGGTCACTTTTCCGAAAAATGAACGTAATTTTTTTGTTGTTGCTATTTTCTCATTGATTGGGTTATAAATGATGATATTCAGTAGAGGGAAGCTGAATTCCACCTTCCCATAAAAAGTTATGGGGTTTTGAAGTTCGTGGAAATATGTGATGGAATGCGGCGCGAATTTTCTGAAAAATGACTTGAAAATGTTTTCCAGCTATTTTCTTGTTAATTGGGTTGTGACTAAAGTGACTAAAGTAAATAAGCTTCCGGGCTTTAGTAAGTTCATTGGGTTGTGGGAAAAGTGACTATAGTAAATAATTACCCAACAACCTTAAAATCGATAGGTTTAAATTATAGAGTGTTCTTCAAATGATACTTTTTCAAATACCTAATTTTTGTACCAATTTATCACGATTTTCTCGAGAACGAAATCCAAAAAATGAGCTGTTTTCGACTGTTGGAACTAGGCGTAACTCGTTAACAAATAACTAGTCGCTAAGTTATTCGATTTTTCTAACGCGAGCAACGAATTTTACTCGCGAGTCGAACGGGCGCTAAAAATTTTTCCTACCCAGTATTATACTTGGCAGCTGTCAAATTAATTATTTTTCCGGACGCAGCGCGCTGGTCTTCGCTGCGAAGAGGCCTCGAAGTTTGCGTTCGCCACGCGGTAAAGAGACTCGACAACGAGCACATCCTCGTGGTGATTCACCGCGTGTGTTTCTGGTTGATCAACGACGAGGAGGTGGCGGGGAGCGACTCGATTGTTCTGAATTTCGGCGGGATCCTCGAGCACGCGGCGCACGCGCACTCCACTCGCCTCTACAAGGACACCCTGGACTCTCGCCTACTCCCGATCCTCATGCGTATGATAGCGTCCGGCAATCGACTAGTGAGCTTGCTCGGCAATCGTGTGATCCATCGGCTTCTCGATCGTCACGACAATCGTGCCCACTTTGACACGCCCAAAATCTTCTTCCAGGATACCAGCCACGACCTTGAGGTAAGGTTTTTTTTGTTTTAATATGGAAGATGATGCGGCATCTTTTGCAATGCTGAAAATACGTCATGACAGCCCTCGCAAGTTCTTCATTTTTTAAATATTAATGCTTTTATTTTTAAAAATATAAAAACCTGTTGGTTAGACAAGGATGCGCGCTTAGTGCGGTATTATTCGATTTATACATAGATATTTTGGAGGAAAAGTGGGAAAGGAAAAATTAGGGCGGAGTTGTGATAGGAAAGGAAAAGATTTTCGCAATAAAATATGCAGACGATGTAGCGGCGATAGCGGAGACGGTGGAGGGGTTAAGAAGTATAATAAAGGATCTAGAGAGATGGACGCAGGAAAATAAGATGGAAATAAATGCAAAGAAAACAAAAATATGATTTTCAGTAACGGAGAAAAAGTTCAGGAGGAAAAATGGGAAATTAAAAGTGAAGTAGTACAAATAGTAAAGGAATTTAAATGTCTGGGATATTGGTTTACGTGTAAAAACTCACTTTGGGCACATGTAAAAAAGGTGACAGGGAAACCGCAAAATGCAACATGGTGTGGGGAATTTGGAAGAGGGCGGGGAGAGATATGATGGAGGAGAGACTCTATTTATTAGATTCAATCGTAAAAGCAGGAGCAATGTATGGAGTGGAGATATGGGGAATGGGAGAAATAACACCGGAAAAAAAGTTATTAAATTTACTATACTTTTATAATTGGAAATTTCTAAACTCGGCATATGTAACGCAAATTCGCACTTCAGTAATGGAAACTTCAGTAATGTAAATGAATTTTCATAGATTCGTATACATTTTAATATATGGGACATTGAATATTAGTATGCTGCGTATGAGTTTTTCAACGCGCATCATAATAATATAAATATTTGTTTCATTAATGCAACAAAGCGTATATGATTTCATTATTTACACAAAAAGTATTAAAATCGCAATATGACTATTATTTTTAACTTCATTCTGTTGAAAAGTACAATACCTTGTACATTGAATATTACAAAACATTAGGCTTCAGTGTTGTGAAATTCAATACCGGACCTACATTTCATACGGTTTTACATTTCGTAATACGTACGAACTGAATATTAATACACTATCTACAATTTTTCAAGGCGTCTAATAGAAAAATAAATATTCTTAGTTGAAAAATACAATAAGCGCTTTGAATGTATAAAATGTAGACAAAGTAAGAAAATTACAAACTGACTTAATTTTTACCATACTTGGTTCAGGAGTATACAATTTTATGTGCACTGAATATTATGATAGACTGAAGAAAATTGAGAAATGAATAGGACATTTACAATACGAAGGCATGTACATTTTCTGATTTAGTATATGTTTATTCTGATAGTCTGATTTAATATATAATTCAGTGCATTAAAATTCATACAGAGTTTATTAAAGACGCAGAAAGTAAGTAATAACAATTACACTAACCTAACACCGTAAAATTAATACACTTTTCTATGCCAAATTTACTTTTTTTATATACAATCTATGCATATTAATTTTAACACGCTTATAATAGATGCATTGCGGTACGTATATGATTTTTCCAGTACTTAAGTGTTGCGATATTACTGAACGATTATTAGACATTCGAAAAGCAGTGCATTGATTTTCAAACGACAATATTAAAATTCATAAACGGTATCTGTAAAAAGACTTCCTGCACTTTAATATTAATTTTAATACATATTTTTGTTTACAGTGAAGCGTATTTGAAAAAAAATACAGAGCAGGTATTGTAAGATGGCGTTAGGGGTGGACAGAACGACGCCAAATTATATATGGACGAGAGAGCTAGGAGTGCTTACTATGGAATATGTGATAAGGGAAAGAGCGTCGACATATATTAGAGAAGTGATGAGAATGGATGAAACGAGGTGGCCAAAAATTTGCTTACTATACGAAATTAGAGCGATAACAAACGGTAACCCGTCAAACGGGGGAAAAACCGGGTGAAGGTATTAAGAGATCTGGAGATAGAAGATATAATAACAATGATAAGGGCGCGAAAAGAAGTGAAAAAATAGACGAAAGGATAGAAGCGGGACTGGAAAACTTAAAAAACAGAATTTTGAGGAGGGAAGAGGTGAAAATCAGAAAATCGACGTATAACGATAAGTATAAATATATTATAGAAAAAGACGAGATGCCATGGAAATATTGGTCAGATGAGGAAGTAAAGAGTAGGGTCAAGGAAATATGGGCTAAGATGTGGCAACATAGGAAGGGCGGGTGAGAAAGGGGAAAAGGATTGGAGGTGCAGGATATGTAAAGAAAAAAATGAAACATTGGAGCACCTAATAATATGTTTTTAAAAAAGTAGGCTGTTAGTATCAGAGAAAGCAAGGAAGAAAGCAGAGGAGTGGTTGGAAGGAATGGATGATTTGGCAGTAAAGGGTGAAATCATAAATATGCTGGGAGGAAAAATTCAAATAGGGATATGCGAGTTTTTTAGGGAAATAGAGGAAATATGCAGAAAGATGAGTAAGGAGCCTGGGGGAGAAGAGATCGACGAAGTGGACAAATAAATGAAGAAACGGAGAATGTGAAAATAATGCGGAATGTAGGGAGTAGATAATAAGTATGTGAAATTGTATGTGAAATTGTAATATTTTATAAAAAGCTTTGCGAAAAAGTTGTGCAAATAAAGCTCAATACTACTATAAAAACCTGTTTTTAGACAGTTTTTATAAAAAAGAAATTTAAAAACAACAAAAAAAATGTCTAAAAACAAAATAAAATAAAATATTAAATATTAAAAGTTTATTTAGTATGAATATCAATCAGTAAGAAAATATATATATATATATATTTTTTTTTTCGATGTACAAAACGGCCAACTATTCGACACTTTTCGAAACATCTTTTTTCCAATTGGCGTGACAAATAACTTCAACAATTTTCACTCGATTTACTTCAAATTTAAAAGTTATGTTCCTAATTGCATTTCGCAGAGAAGTACGTACGGAATTTCTGATTAATCGAAAACTTTCCATTTTACGAGCAGTTTATGAACAGTTATAACGAAATTTTGTACTGAAAATTCATTGATTACGTTCAAATACCAACAACTTCTGAATAAAACAATATTTTTTAAAATTCCGTACGTACTTCCCCAGGTATTCTAATGTAGATTGACGAGAATTTTTGTTTTTTGTTCTAGGTAAAAAATTGTGGATGCTAAATGTCACGCCGCGGAGCGCCTAAAAAAACGATTGAAAAATAAAATATTAGTAGTCGGCCATTTGGTACAGCAAAAACAAATTCTAACAGCTTGATATTCACACTAAATAGATGTATAATTAACTTTATAAATGAATCACTTTTTCATACGAAAAGAATTGTTAAATTCGCACATGATTTTATGCCCGTTACTGTGAAATTCCAACCATGAAAAATGTTAATTTTTCAAAGATAGAAATGTCAAAATAACAAAATATCAAAAAAATAACATCTTGAGAATACCTAAAATGAAATAAGTGTATCTTGCACATACCGAAACTCTCTTTTGACAAGTGACTGTGCTCGTACTGTCTCAAGGTGGCCCGTTGCGACAAGCAAGACAAGAATTTCCTCCAAGCGAATCGTGAGATTCTGCACGACAGTCTGGTCCGCGGGCTCATGCGTCACTGCTCCGTTCGGATGAATCTCGAGGCCGTCTATCGCACCGTTTGTCTGATCGCCGTCGAGGTACCGTGCGGCTTCACCGCAGCCGCGATCGTTTGCCTCGTCATGAATGTCCAAAAGTTGACCCTGCAACGGGACGATATGCCACTCTACTCTTCTTATCACGTTCACGCAACCGTAATGGCCATTATGAGCTTACTGTGCTGGATACACGAGGCCAGAGTCTTTTACACTTACGTGAACGAGATCATGGCGAGGAGGGCCGAGTCCGCGCCGCATCTCAATCCACCCATCAAGTCCACCTACAGCTTCGCCCTTAATCACGTGTTATGGAACAAGCCCGAGCTCTTCTTCGTCGATTGGGAGGCGCGCTACGGGCTATGGAAGTGCTTCAGAACGCGCGAGGAACGCCGAGGTGGCAACGACGAGCCGTACAGGAGTGATCACTCCGATTGAATTCTCTCGCGATTAATCGGACACACCGATATCTCGATGGGTATGTTGATGGAGTATTTTTTTGAGGTGCCGTACTTGGGGTACCATTTTTTCAGGGACAATTTTCAGGGTACCATTTTCAGGGACCATTTTTCTTGAGGTACCATTTTTCTGGAGGACCATTTTCGGGGTACCATTTTTAGGGACCATTTTGCTTGGGGTGCCATTTTCAGGGTACCATTTCCAAGGTGCCATTTTCAGGGTACCATTTTCAAGGTGCCATTTGGAGGGACCATTTTTCTTGAGGTGCCATTTTTCTGGAGGGACCATTTTCAGGGTACCATTTTGCTGGAGGGACCATTTTCAAGGTGCCATTTTCAGGGTACCATTTTGAGGGACCATTTTTCTTGAGGTGCCATTTTCAGGGTACCATTTTGAGGGACCATTTTCCTGGAGGTGCCATTTTTCTGGAAGGACCATTTTCGAGGTGCCGTTTTCAGGGTACCATTTTACGATGGTCAACTGGAGCGAAGCATTTCTTATTTTTGTTACTTTCAGTTTAAAGGCTTCCTCCGTAGTGAACCACCGCGCAATGTTACCCGGAAAAATGGAACGCCATTTTCGTGCCCTTTAACCCTTTGTCGCTCGATAGAATTCGCCAAGAAGATACGGTAATCCAGCGCAGAAGAAAGATCGAGAAGCCGCGGGAAAAAGAACGATCCGTGTCCAAGTTCACGTAATTGGAATGCAACGAAAATACTTTCCAAATTTGGCAACTTCATTCGAATGTTTTTCGTAGACGAAATGGCTAAAATAAAAATGTCCTCGATCAGAAACAAAAAGAAACCCATTGCATTCCAACAACGCGCACCTCAACGTTACGATTTGCCAGGGGACACTGTCGCGAATTAACATTACATCCCAGATGTTTATGCTCATATAATTCATACACGTGCTAATACAACATTTTGTTTTTCTTTTTTTTACTCCTTTGTTGCAATGATTGTTCTTTCGTTTTCCTCCAAAATATTCGTACGTCGATTTCATCACGTCAGATCACCACGTATCTTATTTTTCTAATACGGAGGACAAAAGTCGACGATTTACCACAGCCCTATTTACATTAGTTCTATCGCGAGAGAAAAACAGAGAGAGAGAGAGAGAGAGAAGAGAGTTCCGGAGGATCACGCGACTGATCCTCGAGGCCGAGCGTAGATTTCGTAAAAAAATATTAAATATACTGTACAACGATTTGCACCGATTGCGAATTCAGAACCACAGATCACCGCCTACGTCTTCCTCGGGTTGACTCGGTTGTTGGGATTCCTGATTCGTTTGTTCGGCGTTATTACGCGCGGCTGCCATCTCATTTTCCTCGTCGCTCTCCGAGACCGCCAGGTCCTCCTGTATCTTGTTCATGTCCTTCTCGTCTCTGTTCGCCAAATCAGCGAGAAGCAAATCCGACGGATCGTAATTCGGATCTACGTCCATACTTTCGTCTGCGAAGAAAAAAACACATGAAATTGTATACATTCGTCACACCTGTACAAAACAACGTTTCCCGCGCAACTTTGCGTGCTCGCGACAAATTGAGAAAACGTGTGGACCATGCCAGTTGTGAATACAATTTAATGGAAAAATAAACATTGGACAAATTCCGACTCGTGATATTGTCGAAAAAGATTTTGTAGTTGGAAAATGATATTAATAGTCATGATTTTTGCAATTAAGTAAGGTTAAAAAAATGCAAATATCAAATAGAATTCTTTAGGTTATGATGATTAACTACTTTACAATGTACTTTTAGAAGTAAATAACGTCAAAGTTATAATGTTCATACACTGAGCTGTAACAAATCCTTCATTTCTTTAGTCTGCAGATCCGGAATGATCTGAACATAGCCTTGAATGTTTTGTGGCTGTAAAGAGCTTGCGGCGTTTAGCAATTTCTCATTGCTTGCGAAATGTTTCGTTTTTAGGAAATAAATGAACGCCTTCGCTTCTGCATCCAATTGCGCAACACTGATGCATTCTTCACAATTTATTCACGACAAACGGATTATTTAAAGGAAGTTGAACAGTAGTCGTAGAAAAACGGGCAAACCGAAAGAGAATCTCACTAAACGTCATGTTCTGTTTACGTTTTAATACAATGTTCCCTCTAGTAGTACAGTCGTGCGTAGATTGGAATCGGAAAAAATTTGAAGGCTCATTTTTTGACAGGTGATTATGTAGGTGCCGCGGGTGCTAAATCCAAGTTTGCCTAAAAGTCGGGGTGTAGGATTTTTTTAGGGGACGAAAGGGGATGGGGGTGGGTTAATGCCAAACGACAGCCCCCACGAGGTCGGCGCTGGGAGACAAAATGTTCAGACAAATCCGGGCTTTATTTTTGTCCACAGCGCCGAAGTCGTGACAGTTCATTTTGGGCGTAAAAAAGTAGGGTGAAATTTTGAAAAATCAGTTTTCATTCGATAACTCTTTAGGAAAAATTCATACAATTTTTGTTCAAGCGGGAACGTTGTAGCCCTTGAAAAGACGAGTCGATCGAGCATTTGATCATCCCTCTCCAATAATGTCTTAACCGCCAAAAAATTGTTGAGGTATAAAAAAAAATTGTTTATTGAATAGCTAAAAAATAATCGATTTTTCGGGGATGGTTTACATGTACGAAATGTAGAGTATAATTTTCTCTATATTTTCGGTCCTATGGACCACCCTTGAATTTTTCTTTTTCGAACTCCTCCCAGGGGTAGAAAATTCAAAATGAAATTCTGGGAAAACTATTGACCCAAAATAAAGAGATACGAGTTTGGCGCTGTGAACAAAAATGTAGCTGAGGGTTCAAGGTACAAATTCTTCCACGGCGGCGAATTCGTGCGGTCAATAGTTTTCCCAGAATTTCATTTTGAATTTTCAACCCCCGAGAGAGGTTGGGAAATTAAAATTCAAGGGTGGTCCATAGAAACGAAAATATAGAGAAAATTATTCTCTACATTTCGTACATTTGAACCATACCCGAAAAATCAATTGTTTTTGAGTTACTCAATAAACAATTTTTTTTGTATTTCAACCATTTTGTTGGGGTTGACGATATTATCGGAGAGCGATGATCAAATACTCGATCGACGCGTCTTTTCAAGGGCTAAAACGTTCCTATTTGAACAAAAAGTGTAGTGATTTTTTCTAAAGTGTTATTGAATTAAATCTGATTTTTCAAAACTTCACCCCACTTATTCATCCCCAAAATGAACTTCCACGACTTCGGCGCTGGGGGCAATAATAAAGGCCGGATTTTTCTGCACATTTTGTCTCACGGCGCCGACCTCGTAGGGGTTGTAGTTTGGCATTAATCCACTCCCATCTCCTTTCATCCCCTAAAAAAACCGCTGGACCCCGATTTTTAGGCCAACTTGGATTCAGCACCCGCGGCACCTACAAAATCACCTATCAAAAACTAGCCTCCTTCTAATTTTCTCCGATTACGGGGTTTTTCAGCGACAGCACGACTGTACTGGGGGAGGAGGTGGGGGCGTCAAGGTTTGCGTTACGTCACGATTTTAAAACTGCCAGAAATAGCAAAATTTCTGCATGTTTAAGTTTTTAATATAAACATCGAGTGCCATTTTACCGCGGACAGCTCACAGTTTTGTACACGCCATGTCAGTTAAGGGGAGGGTAGGGGTTTCAGCGTGAAAAAAAAACACTTTTTTGCGATTTTTTTCATCTACATGGATAGAGTAAATTTATTGAAACCTTTTGTACATCGTTAAGTGTCATTTCAAGAACATTCCGTGAAATTCCTACGCGAAAATATCCACAAACAAGACGGTGTCGCGTTTTTCTCGAAACCACTTTTTCAAAGTCCGTGTTCACTGCCATTTGGAAACTACATGACCGATTTATTTCAAACTTGGTACACACTTTCTACATATACAATACCTCCCCCCAACGGTTAGTTTGAGATTTTTTTTTACATTGAGAGGTTTTTCCACCCCCAAAATGACGCAATTTTTCGTGAAAAATAGCACTTTTCACTTTACATGACCACCAAAAATTTAGAAATGAAAAAAAAAATGATCAAAGACCGTGGGGGGGGAGGATTTGATGATACTTTGACAACATTTTAATCATACTTGATTTCTGATAATTTCTAGCTGAGATACAGTGAACACTGCAAATCGTGTTTTTCCAAAGGCGTTCTTGGAAAAGCTTCGTCACCGGCTTGTTTGTGGATATTTTCGCGTACAAATTTCACGGAATGTTCTTGAAATAACACTTAACAATGTACAAAAGGTTTCAATAAATTCACTCTATCCATATAAATGGAAAAAAATCGCCAAAAAGTGTTTTTTTTCACGCTGAAACCCCTACCCTCCCCTTAAGGGGGAAAATCACTGTGCGAGAACTTGCACAGTAGCTTTCCACATCCCCCAAGCAAAATTTGAAGGACATTTTTTTTATTTTTATAATTCTTGAAAGTACATGTATTGAAAAATATCTTGGCAACATTTTTATTCACAAGTCCGAAAATTGACGGCGTTATAGTCACTTTAGTGAGAACCGGTAGCGCGACCGGTTAGTGCCCTCAGTCCTTACAGGCGTGGCACCATTTAAAATAGATAAAGTACAGGCTCTTATTATTTTGTGAACTATCATGAAGATAAAGAACCGTCATATCGCCCGCGACTAGACACTTCAATGTAAGTATCAATATTCTAGAAAAAATCCTATCTTTATATCAAGAAACACGGAACGAAAACTTTAAACGCGTTTTTCTCGAAACTAGTTTTTTCGACCTTATCCGATGCGAATACTTAAAAACTTATCGACCGATTTTCAATTTTTTAAGGGGTTACCCCCACTTGCGATTTTGAAAAAATCGATTTTTTTTTATTGCATTTTTTTGAAGTATAAGTATAATCTGAGAATATGTCCTGAAAATTTCAAGTCGATCCGAACAAAATTGACTGAGATGTAAGCGTTGAAAGAGGAGAATCCGCGTTGAAAGAGCGTTGAAAGAGAAACTTTAAACGCGTTTTTCTCAAAATGGCATTTCTGAAGTCGGTGACCAAGATTACTCGAACACTAATGAACCGATCTTCTTGAAATTTTGAAGACTTATTTAATACATAAAAATGTAGTCTTTAATCGTTCGATTTTTTTTTTCGAAAAAAAAAAATGGCCGTTTTATAGCCAAAAAACGGCCGTTTTTCTTCGTTAAAATCGAACCATTAACTTTGACTGTCCGCCATTTTGTGAAAAATGAATATTTTTTAAAATCCTTCGATTAAAGACTAGTTTATACTTATATTTGACTAAATCCATCCGCATTTTTTTCTTTCAGATGATCCACTTCGCCGCAATGTTGGTCACCGCAAACCGTGTATATAAAAACATTATTTCATTGACGGCCATTAGCCACTAAACAATGTAATATTTTTCAATAAAAAAATTACTGAAAGTTCTTCAAGATGTGTTCTTTAAGATGGTATATTGATCGATTAAAAAAGTTTTGTAGTTTTCTTTAAAAAAATTCATGAAAAAGGCCTTTTTTTGCGCTACAAGTGGGGGGTAACGCCTTAAAAAACATTTTCGTAATCGCAGTGTCTAAGCCTGCACGTATACGCGTTTTTAACATTTGATAATTACTATTTTTAAAGACTACTTGAATACAGAAAAAGGGTCTTGAAAATCGAAAAAAAAAAGTTCAAATTTTCGGCATTGTGTAAAAAAAACCGAAATGAAAAAACGGCTACGTATAACGATAGCTGCATTTGTATAGATATCGATGGGACAATGAAGAGACATTTTTTTTTTTCGTCGTCAAATCAAGGCATATATCTCGGATAATTTTCAAGATTTTGTCATAAAAATTGGTATAAAACTAGATGAATATATACTTCATAAAATGAGTATAAACCCAATCCTTTCATAATTAGTTATCTCTATGAAAAAATCGCAATTATCGACGACAAAGCACCCGTTACGTAACGGAATGGAGGGGGGGGGGGGGGTTGGCCAAGCGTTACGGTTCCGTTACGGGGGGGGGGGGGGGGGGGGGGTCAAAAATTGGAAAATGTTACGTTACGTAATTTGTGTACGCCCCCACTATAGCGGGAGAAATTGGTACTAAGGTTCCCTATTGACTCGGGCGTAGTTAAAAAAGCGTTTATCTCGAAACAACGTTTTCCGAAAGAATTTCGTTACCTTGATGCAGCAATTGTTGCTCGCCAACGTAGAAGCCAACGTTTCCGAGTTGCACCATCGCCTCCGCCGCTTGCTGGCTGTCGTCGTCGGCAGGCACTTCCCCGGAGTCTCGAATTTCCCCAAGCTCAAGGTTGTCCAATTCGTTGTGGTCGTCGCCGCCGAATGGAACTTCGTCGAAATCGTCCTCGCTGGAGAATTGGAGATCTGCAAAGCGAAGCGTTATTCGCGTCGATCCAACAAACCCAAACAAACTCCAACTCGAGAATCGATTGGGTCAATTTTCGCAAGTGCGCCTATAATTGCAACAAAAAAAAACAAACAAAATGTCACTCCACCTTCTTCGAGAACGTCTTTTTTCTTGGAATTTGGAATGCGACCGCCCATTTCGCCCTCCATGTCACCCTCGACGTCCACAAAGTCGAACTCGTCCATGCCGCTTTTCCCGAACGGATTTTCGGGCGAACTCGGTAGACTCTGAAAGACAAATTTCCGTTGAAACACACGTTTTTCATCGCGTTAGTTCGCTTGCTCAGATAGTAGCGCGTTTACCCCGCGAAAATCTTGCTCGTTGATCGTGTAGTTCTCTTCCTCGGGACCCAATCGGGAGGCGTCCATGTCCGCCTGTTCCATCGCTCTCTGCTGTACCAGCGCTATGTTGTTCTCCAGCTGCGTCATGTGCTCGTCGTACTGCAAGGAAATTAGGGCTTTAGGCGAAATTGAAAGATTAAGCGAATAAGAGAAATTAAAATCATTTTTATAGTGTATATTACAAAATTATGACTATGGATCAGACAAATTATATGTGAGGTATTCCAAGTGTTTTCGAACGCCTGAAAGCCTGACCTTCTTCAATCTTTTTCAAAGTTGGTGATGGTTTTGTATCATATATTTTGCGTACGTGGCATTTTTCTAAGATTTGGATCGGCTAGCTAACTCGGCTAACTCGGAGATAAGATTTTACATGCGATAAAATTTCAAATGATCGTATCGTAGTGATCTTCTCGGCGTACGAAAAAATGTCCTGTACAAAAAAGATGCGTTTGTCTATGAACTATTTTGGAAAAAAAAATCAAAATTTTCCAAGGACTACAACACTAAAAAAAACGAAAAATCTTTCATTTTTTAATTTTTTAACCCCAATGACTAGGTTGATCCCGCTGAAATTTACACTGAATTTTCTTTTATTAGTGTAAAACAATATGTGTAAGTTTCATTCTGGGCTGGGCTTGCGTTCTGTTAATATCGTCGACTTAAAGTTAATGGGATATCGTTTTTGTTGAATAACTCGGCGATTTACAATTTTTAAGTAAAAATGGCAATTACTAAACTTGTGGGAAATCAGGTGCTTTACAACTTTGGTCATTGCAGTTTTTTGTCTACCATCAATATTTTTCGAATTAAACCGGAAAAAAGCGACTATTATCTCGTTCATTTTTTACTTTAGAGCATAAACGAACATAAACAAACTTGTAGAGAATGAAATTCTCGACAATTTTGGTCTCTACCTTTCTTTTCCTAGAATCAATATTCAAGGTTGTACGCTAACGGTAAAAAAGAGAGAAGCGTTAAAATATTATTTCGCGAATCATTCGCTCTTTTCTTTTACCGTTAGCGTACGACCTTAAATATTGATTCTCGGGAAAAAAGTTAGAAACAAAAATTGTCCAAAGTTGTATTCTGTACAAATTTGTTCATGTTTGTTTATGCCCTAAAGTTAAAAATAAGCAAGATAATGCAATAGCCGCTTTTTTCAGGTTTAATTCGAAAAATATCGATTGTAGAGAAAAATCTGTAATAACCAAAGTTGTAAAACACTCGATTTCCTACAAGTTTAGTCATTACCATTTTTACTTAAAAATTGTAAATCACCGAGTTATTAAACAAAAACAATTTCCCATTAAATTTAAGAAGACGATATTAACTGAACGCAAGCCTTGCCCAGAATGAAACTTACACATGTTGTTTTGAACTAATAAAAGGAAATTCAGTGTGAATTTCAGCAGGATCAACCTAGTCATTGGGGTTAAAAAATTAAAGAATGAAAGATTTTTCTTTTTGTAGTGTTGTAGTACTTGAAAAATGTTGAATTTTTTTCCCTAAATAGTTCGTAGAAAAACGCATCTATTTTGTAGAGGACATTTTTTCGTATGACGAGAAGATTACTACGATACGATCATTTGAAATTTTATCACGTGTAAAATCCTATCTCCGAGTTAGCCGAGTTAGCGAGCCGATAAAAATCCGAAAAAAAATCCACGTACTCAAAATGTATGATACAAAAATATCACCAACTTTGAAAAAGATTGAAGAAGGTCGGGCTTTTAGGCCGTTCGAAAACACTTGGAATACCTCATATATATATATATATATATATATATATATATATATATATATATATATATATATATATATCCATTATGAGTGTCAACCGTCTCTGAAGCAAGTGTCATACAGCTGGCATTCTAAATATTAAAAAAAGTTCTTTCTGAAAATCGAATTTTCAACATTTCGAGAATCGAATCAGAAAGAATCGAATTTTCAAGATTATTTTGTCGTTAATATTTATATTCTACGCGATTGAAAGAAAAATTATAATTACGTAGAACAAATATTTCCGAAGCAAAAATCTCGAAAAGCCTCCTCTTTGAAGCATATTCCTTGAAATAAAAAATGAAACAATTTCAGATGAACACGACGATTTTATAAGACTTCCCAGTGGCTATAAGGAATGCAAAATAAACAAAAAAAAACAGATAATAAAAAACCGTTCGAATTACCTCGTCGAGCGAATCCCTGCAAATTTTAACCAGCTGCTCGGCCTTGTTCGTGAACGGTGATTCCTTGCCGTTGTACAAAGTACAATTCTCGAGGATTTGTTCGACGTCTCGCATCAAATCGTGCCTACTGTGATACTTGTGAGCGGCTATTTTCTTCGATATCGTCTCGAGATCCATAGGCCTCTTGATAACGTTGTAATAATCCTTGACGAGTTTTTTGCTCACGGGCTTGAGGAAGGGCCACGCCTCGGCGAGGGACTTGAGTTTCGTGTTGATGACGTTGTCGAGGATAAACGTTAGGGCAACTTGATCGTTGTCGTCGAGGAGCGGATTTATCGCTTTTTCGAGCCTCATAAGACGTTCCTCGCGCTCGCCGAGTCTCTCGACGCAAGTCTCGAGCATTCGTTTCGCCGCGACCGTCAACGAGCTCTTCGCCCCGTTGTAGAGAGTCGAATTCTCAACTATCTGATTAACATCCGCGAGAAATTCTTCTCTGCTCTGATACCTCTTTTGACGCAAATTCTCGCGTATCGTCTGAAGGTCGATCGGCCGGTGGACGATTCTATAATAATCCGGCACCGCCTGTCACGAATAATTTTTTTTCGGTTTATTAAAGCAAGCAGAATATTTTTCGAATTACTTCACAGCGAAAACGAGCGAAGCAGGATGGTCCAGGAATGGCTTTGCGGAATGTTTCTCAAAAATAATTCCCCAAATGACAATTTCTCGACAACAATTGCTCGAATAAACAATTTTCCGAAAGAACAACTCCCCGAAAACAATTTACTGATTAAACAAATTTCGAAATAAATAATTTCTCGAATACAATATCCCGGATGGACAATTTTCAGAATGAACGTTTCCCAAACAAACCCAAACAGACCCAATTTTCATTTATCAACGAATCGAATGATTGGAGATATTACAATGTCTGTGGCCCCTAATTCTGACCACGCAGCCTTCATATTTGACTCAAAATAAGTCTTTTTCAAGAGTGGTAAAAATTGAAATTCGACGCTTAAGAGGGTGAACCAGGGGTTTTAAAGTTTGTACGAGACAACGTATTTTTTGTCAGATTTGCTTGAAACTTGACGTAAATACTCTACAATAAAAATAATCGAACACGTATTTCAGCATTCCCTAAAATTCAACCCTTAAGAGGGTTAAACGGGGGTGTTAAAATTTGTATGAGACGACATATTTTTTGCCGAATTTACTTGAAACTTGGCATAAATACACTAAAATACAAATAATCAAACATGTATTTCAGCAATTTTCAAAATGTGACTTTAAGGGGGTCAACCAGGGGTTTTAAAGTTTGTACGAGACAACATATTTTTTGTCAGATTTGCTTGAAACTTGGCGTAAATACTCTACAATACAAACAATTAAACACGTATTTCAGCATTCCCTAAAACTCAACCCTTAAGAGGGTTAAACGGGGGTGTTAACATTTGCATGAGACGACATATTTTTTGTCGGATTTACTTGAAACTTGGCATAAATACATTAAAATACAAATAATTAAACATGTATTTCAGCGATTTCCAATATTTAACCTTTAAGGGGGTTAAACGGGAGTGTTAACGTTTGGTTGGGAAAACATTTTTTTACCAGATTTACTTGAAACTTGCCAAATTTATTTTATATATAGCACTATATGTTTTCCTCGTTGTTCGATGCGAATAGAGAGCCAAGCAGTACTTTTAACCCCTTAATTGTGTTTGTTTAGGTTGGCATAAATACACCGAACAAACCCAAACAAATACATGTTTAATTATTTGTATTGGAGGGTATTCATACCAAGTTTCAAACAAATCTGACCAAAAAATATACTGTCTCGTATAAACTTTAAAATCCCCGTTTCACTCCCTTAAGGGATAACAACACTCTAGGATTTTGGAAAAATAATTTTTTTTTGGCTTAAAAAATACTTTGGGGTCATAAAAACAATATGCAATTGACCCTGTAGCGATTTTTGTTTGTTTAAGGTTCAATTATCGATTTTACCGCAGCGCCTCGGACTTCTTTCAGGCGCCTTGTACAACGTTAACCGCGTTTTTCTCGAAATCACTTCTTTCAAACTTGGAGGACGGATTACTCGAACACCTTTGCATGGATCGATTTGAAATTTTCATAGTAGCTTCACAATTACATTCTCTATGGGAGTATGTAACCGTTTTTTGATTAAATGTGAACTTTTTTTTAATAAACAATTTACTGCTTATTTTTTGGGCAAGAAATCGATGTATTTATTTCAAAGAGCTCTATTTTTTTTTAATTTGATTAAAAAAAATCCCTACGTATCCCCTAAAGTTACAAATGAACGAGATAATGCTAAAGTCGCTTTTTCAGGTTTAATCCAAAAAATATTGATGCTAGAGAAAAAACTGTAATGACCAAAGTTGTAAACCACTCGATTTCCTACAAGTTTCGTCATAACCATTTTTACTTAAAAATTGTAAATCGCCGAGTTATTCAACAAAAATAACTTCCCATTAAATTTAAAACGACGATATTAACTGAACGCAAGCCCAGCCCAGAATGAAACTTACACATGTTGTTTCACACGAATAAAAGAAAATTCAGTGTAAATTTCAGCAGGAACAACCGTCATTGGGGTTGAAAAAATTAAAAAACTAAAGATTTCTCTTTTTTTAGTGTTGTCGTACTTGGAAAATTTTGATTTTTTTTTCCAAAATCGTTCATAGAAAAACGCATCTTTTTTCTAGAAGATATTTTTTCGTACAACGAGAAGATCACTACGATACGATCATTTTAAATTTAATCACGTGTAAAATCTTATCTCCGAGTTAGCCGAATCAGCGAGCCGATAAAAATCTGAAAAAATGCCACGTACTCAAAATATATGATACAAAAACATCACCAACTTTGAAAAAGATTGTGGAAGGTCAGCCTTTTAGGCCGTTCGAAAACACTTGGAATACTTCATATAGATTATAAATTTTGGTGGGTTTTTGTTCCAGGTTTTATACTTTACGAGAGAACCTCCCTCCCGTGAAGCTATTTGTAAAAAACTCGTTTTTCAAGATGGGCTCTGTCGCCGCCATTTTGTATGAAAATTATGATTTTTTTTACGTTAATATGTGTTAAATATACCCTCTCAAAAGAAATCCGACTTCTTTTTTCATACTCCCAAAACAAGATGTTAAAGTTAGGCCTTATTTTCGGCCGCTAGAGTGTCGACCCTTAAGGGTCGAATTCCGATTTTTACCACTCTTGGAAAAGCCTTAGTTTGGGTCAGATATGAAGACTGAGTGGTCAGAATTAGGGGCCACGTAATACTGCCGAATAATTGCATAGTAGTTTAATTATTAAATTAGTATCTCAACGAACATGGACACTTTTCTAATCGAAAGTATAATTTAACGCTGTATAAAGATTTTTTCATTGAGACAAACTGAACGAAATCGCAAGATTTTTAACGCAAAATGATACAACCAAATAAATCTTACGTACAAAATGCGTTCCACGAAGTATTTGCCTCGATTAATGATGCGATACAAATGCAAATATTAATTATTCAAAATTCGAGTTATTCGATTTATTTATAATTTGATCGTTCACCCCGAAAAAATGTGTCCATTCGGGAAATTGTATTAAAGAAATTGTCGTTCGGGGGCAATTGTTATCGAAGAATTTACCGCAAAAGCGAGGGATGCTCACCTTGCCGTTAACCGGAAACAAGAACGGTTGAACGTCCGGCAAGTCGCGCATTTCGTTCAATATGTTCTCGAGCATAGTCGACATGACGACAACCGGATCGGTTCTTCGTCTGTTCGCCGGTCGTTGCTGACGCTTGAGATAATCGCAGTGATCGTCGCCGGTCGCTCGACGACGTTTCTTCGAGTTCGCACCGTCTTTCGGCACTTTTAGGAGCAAAGTTCGCCTCCTCATTTCCTCGGCGTGCTGGGAAACGCGTTCGCTGTCGATGAGCTGGAAAAAAAGAGATTTAGTGCAACGTTGAAAGGTCCGCGACCATAATTCCAACTGGCGAATGTACTGGGCGTACATCCGGACCACGGTTGTTGCGCATTATTGACTCGGAATTCCCGTGACTTTTCCAGATTTTCCACACAGGTCTTGCCAATAATTCAGGGAGATTGGGGTCAATCGACATCATTTTTCAAAAGATTAAATATATGCAAATGTTAATTAAAACGAAAAATGTGGAAACAAACCGAAATTCGGAAAATAATTTAACCACTGTGAAGTAAAAAAATACATTAAGGGGTGAGATGCAGTCAGAATTTAAAAAAAATCGATATTTTTACATTTTCTTGAAGTATGATGGTTCGAAAATATTCCCTGAAAATTTCAAGTCAATCCGATGAATCGTTTCCGGGATATCCCACAATTAGTGAAGGGGCCACGTCTACTCTCAACGTACAGACGTGGCTGACAAACGCGCAAACGATAATACCCGGGAAGGCAGAATTGATATTTTGGAAACTTCCACATCGGCGGAAGTCCTATTGTATGGGCCAGGAATTGATAATTCGATGTCAGTAACTTTTTAATTAGTATTTCTATACATGAATCAAGTGTAAAATCGGAAAACTCTTTCAGAAATTTTCAGAAATGTATTACTCGAAAACTATGAACTTCAGCAAAATTTAATAAAGAATACTTTCGTTTTAAAATTGCCCAAAATGTTTTTGAAAAATAATTCATCCCGAAAAACTTTAATTTTTTGAGAAATTGTCTTAACAATTGGCTATAAACAATTGAATGCTCGACTTTTCGGCAAAAATTGTGATATTCGAATTCAGCTGATCAAAATACATTGAAAAAAATTTCGCTTCATCCATCGAGCTCAAAATTTTACGAACATATAATACCGTATCCACATCGAAAAACTTTAAACGCGTTTTTCTCGAAACGATGTTTTTGAAGTCGGTGACCACTATAATTAAAAAAACACTCAATGGATTTTAACTACATTTGGTGCGCTTATTGATAACATTAAAAACTAGTCCTTAATCGAAGGATTTTCATTTTTGTTGAAAATTTATATTTTTTTTAACAATAAACGAGCGATTTTTTGGTTCAAAATCGAAAGTTATCCGTCGGGAGCCGCCAATTTGTTACTTTTTGAAAAAAAGCTTCGATTAAGGACTAGATTTATGATTAAACTAATGACTTTTTTTAATTTCAGATGATCCAGTAAAATTGTATGATGGTCATCGCAAAGTATACACGCCGAAGGAGGTCCGACAAAGATGGCGATATTTTTATAAATAATCAATATTTTTCTTTGAAAATTTGTACAAGTCAAGTTGAAATATAACATAAAAAGTCTGTGTAACCACTTTTATAAAACAAACATAATAACTATTAAAAAAATGATTGAAAATGCTCGTTTTTTTACGCCTCTGACTGCATCTCACCCCTTAAACCTGCGACAAATTTACGGAATTCTATTTTTGGCCGCCTAATTAGCAGAAGTATCCCTATGTGCGACGGATCTTTTCCGAACATTCCGACCACGTGTTCGTTCGAATCACGTTCCGGCGACGGAAGGAAGCTTCCGAGTAGTTATGAGAAAAAACGAGGTATGTAAAAATCCGTCAACGATTACAACGATTGAAGGGATCGCAGGAAGAATACCTTGATGAGTTTGGAAGACAGTTTGACCTTGGTGCCGTCGACATTGACGAGATCCTGATCGTCGGTGGTAAGATTCTCCTTCTCGACCTCTTCCTCCTGTTCCTCGTTGATGGGTGCGGTGGTCGGTGCGTTCGCCATGCCGGTTTGATAGAGCGGGCAAGCCTTGTTGGTTCTCATGTGTCCGACGTTGCCGCAAGCCCCGCACTTCAGCTTGAGGTCTGGCTTGAGCTTAGGTTTTTTTCGTCTAGAGGGGGATATGTCGTTTTTGGGATGTTTCGGTGTTACGGATGAGGATTGGAAATTACCGAAAGGAAGGATACTGTTGGAGGACGTGGTGGTCGGGGTGTTGGTGTTGCTGCGATCGAAGACGCTATTGGCGTTGCTGGTCAAATTCCCGCTGCTCGGTGCGCCGTGACTCTTCTCGCGTTCCAAATTCCGTTTGATCCTCCTCAATTGTTCCTGTATGCGTCGTTTTTCCCTCTTCATTTCCTCCTTCTGTGCCTCGTCGAGGGTGGCGAATTGTTTGATGAACGTTTCGTCCTTGGAATTGCGTATTTTTATGTAGGTATCGATGACCGCGGGTTTTTTCACGTGCTCGACCCTCGTGTACTCTTTGCCCTCGAGATCGCGATAGGTTCGATAAATCTTGAGCACTCGTCCCTGCTGAGAGCCGTAATTGTTTATCGGGCTGTCCTCGTCGTCCTCCTTCTTCTTGTCCTTGGACTTTTTGTCCTGTTCCTGCGTCTCGCCCATCAGCATCTTTCGCAACTCGTGACGTTGTTGCTCCTCGCGCTCGAGCGACAGCTGAGTACTCGTTTTTTTGTTCGACAGCATGTTTTCGATGTTTTTGCCCATTTCCTCGATGTCGGAGCTATCCTCCTCGGAGCTCTCGCCCTCGTCGGTACTCAGTACCTCGTGTGACGAGAGCACGCGATTCTGAAGATCGAAGATTCTCTGGCACTCCTCCTTGTATCGCTCCTGATGCTCGGCTATCGAGAAACGATTGCCGCGGGAAAATTTCGTCATTCCCTCCTCGCCGGCTTTTGCTTTTTCGGTCGATAACGTACGAACGACGTCTATCACCTCCCAACGCGACAATTTCTTTATCTCCTCCTCGGGCACGCCGAATTTCCGAAGCAACGCCTTCGCGTTGTTCAACGACAAACGTCGGAGATCGGCGTCCGTGCCCGTCACCGTTCGCTTCGGTTGAGCCTCCTGCTCCTCCTTGCTTATCGTCGGCTTGTTCGGCACTCGCACGTACGAGAAACCCTCGCCGCAGCCCGTTGGGTCCGCCGGACCCGCCAATTGCAACAGACACTTACCCTTCATCGCTTGGATGTAGGCTCGCGTCGTGTTCCAAGGCGCAACCTTCACCTCGTCGTCCATCTTCAATTGCATCTCCTCGTCGTCGTCGTCCTGCGGCGTGAACAAAAACTTTTCACCGTAACCCGCGTCCTTCAAACGCTGCTCGGCCGCTACCATACTGAAGTAGGCGCAACATTGCTCCGGCGACACCATCGCTCGTATCTCCTCCTCGCTTGGCAAACGGAAGTCCGGCTTTATCACCCACCAGTTCGAGTCCATTCCTGTCGGTGAACCATACTGCGTTATTTGCAAACTATACGGCGTTTCGAGTAGTCGACCATTTTGTACATCGAAAAAAAAAAACATATATTTTCTAACAGCTTCGAGGTCGAAAAAATCGATTTTTTTTTCTTCATAAATCACATCTACAACATGTGTAGAAAATGTGTGCCAAAGGATTTTTCGATATTCGAAGTGGTTCACAAGTTACGGCCCTGGAACGGAGCAGGTATGAGCTTCTCGGAGAGGCTGAGCAATTCAAACACAATAAACCGCCTCTTTCTGAAGCAGTTCAAAAAGTTATAAAGCCAATTTATGAGGATTTATCCAAAGAAGAATTGTTAAGCAGATGCCTGGGAGCGGAAACTCAAAATAATAACGAGTCGCTCAATTCGTTAATCTGGACTTTTGCTCCGAAGCACCTCCATTCTGGGCCAAAAGTGGTTGAAATCGCCACGTTTCTCGCTGTCGTAATCTTCAACGAAGGATTCAAATCTATCCTGAAGACCTTGGAAACCATGGGAGTGAAAATCGGCCCACAAGCTAAAGGATATATGTTCAACAGCGTGATAGCTCTCGGATCGACCGTTCAGAAAGGCGCACGAGTGATGTTGTAAAACAGGCCCGAATCGCGAAAAGGGAAGACGGAGCAGCTCTGCGTGACTTCCAAGAAGAAGAGGAAGGCCTATTGTATGGTCCAGGCATAGCAGATTGACGGTGAGATGAAATTTTTAGTATAAATCACATGCGCGAACTTTCAACCGCGTTTTTCTCGAAGCACCATTTTTCGAAACGGTGACCACGATATTTCAGACACTACTGCACCGATCTTGTTCAAATTTATACAGCATCTTTAATATGTCATAAGCCAGCGATTGAACTAGGATTATCATGATTGCTTCGATCGTTTTTTTTTTGTACGAGCGAAAAACTTAAGAAAAAATGAGTAAAAAATAGAATGTAATTTTCAAAAGTGTATAAAAAAGTCAATTTTTGTAATTTAGAATTCACTCTAGTTCAATCGCTAGGCTTAAATATGAAGATTAAAATGCCGTTTGGTTTTTTGATTTCAGATAAGCAGAACAGCCGCAATCTTGGTCACCGTCAAGCACCTCTTTTACTTGATGTCTTCCGGCCACTATAACCATTATTCTATTATATATTTCGACTTCAAAAAATTTGTAAAGCTTATTTAAAAATGTTAGTAAAGATTATGCAAAAACAATGAGATTGATTATTTCGATGCTTTGCCCGTAAAAAATTATTGAAAAAGCCGTAAAAAAACAGCCGAGAAACTAGAGGACCGCGTTAAATTCGCACATGATTTTATACCCGTTACTGTGGCCTAAGGCCTTAAGTGTAACAACTTTTACATCAATATCAATAATATAAATCTATAAAAAAAAATAGCCTTTTTTAGCGTCTAAAGTGAGAAGACCCTTAAGGGATCATCACAGTGTCTAATTTTCAATAAAACGATGTTTTTTTCATTATCCGGGGGTATAGACCGTTATAAAAACATGTCGTTCATATACTTACATAAAGGTAAGTAGACAATTTATACGAAAATTCCACACTCGAAACTTTAAATGCATTTTCTCGAATCGTCGTTTTTCAAAACGGTGTACACTCTCAAAGGAAGAATATTCAAGCTATCCGTCTCAAATTTTGACACAACCATTCTGACACAGCCATTCTTTATTTTAAATCGAAGCTTTTTTTTTAAACTCCATATTTTTTTCACGAAAAACTGTCGAAAACCAGGCTTCTATAGACTATTTTTATATAGATTTGTAACATTTGTTTGTCGGTTACATAGGAACATAGGTTTATAACATTTTGTATCGTATGACCGGATTATTTTTTATATTTATCCATTTGTTAATAACAAACGATAAAAGTTGTTTGTTTTCGTCGAAAATCGATTTTTTTTTTCGCTATAGCTTGCCAAATTGGTATTCAAAATTCCAGAAAAGTATCCGATCGTACGCAAGTTTTGGTATTATACTAAAAGTACGTTTTTTTTTTTCATTTTCCGGTGACCCTAGTTTCTTCTCATTTTTCTAGAGCTCTTTCATAAGAGTATTTTCCGGCTAAGAGAGATCGCGAATTTTTCAGCAACTTTTGCGACATCGTGAGCTAGGAAAATGTTGTTTTGGCAAACAGAGCTTGTAAAATATTGGAAAAATTAATGCTCGAATCATGCCAAGCCCAAACTCACCGGTTCTTTTGAAATCGGCGCAAAGCTTCAGACGCTTTCTGATGCTGCTCTCGCTGTGCGACGGAAACGCCTTCTTAATGTCGTCCATTTTAATCCTCCGCGGTAGATCGCGCGACTTCCAGAACAAGCGATATATGAAGACCTGAAGAAAGTCGCGCACGAAGTTGTTGGCCCTCTTGGAGTTTGGGCCGGGAACCTCGTAGAGCGGACACTGCTGTCCGGCAACGAAGAGCGCGTCGACCTCGCGGATGAAGTATTGCTGCCTGTGGCCGGAATAATGCGAATTAAGGGGAGGGTAGGGATTTGCACTTTTGAAAAATCGATTTTCTTGTCTTTTCTTGTTGTTAAACATTTCAAAAATCTAAGCCCAAAATTTCAAGTCAATCAGAGCAAAACTCTCGAAGTTATTGACTATTTAGTCCCGCTCCTCTAAGACTGTAGCTCCGACTTCTCCAAACTTCAAACGCGTTTTTCTCGAAACCACTTTTTCAAAGTCCTTGTTCACTGCCTTTTGAAAACTACATGACCGATTTATTTCAAACTTGGTACACACTTTCTACATAAAAAATACCTCCCCCCAGCGGTTAGTATCAGATTTTTTTTTACATTGAGGGGGTTTTCCACCCCCCAAAATGGCGGAATTTTTCGTGAAAAATAGCACTTTTCACTTTACATGACCACCAAAAATTTAGAAATGAAAAAAAGGCTTGTTTGTGGATACTTTCGCGTACAAATTGCACGGAATGTTTTTGAAATGACACTTTTTGTCATTTCAAGTGTTTTTTTTCACGCTGAAACCCCTGCTCTCCCCTTAAGGACAGGTCACCATTTATGACGATGAAGAATTCGATTTTTTAAATTAGGTGTACAACTTTGCTTGCGCCGTTTCCCGATAGATGGCTGCAGCGTTAAGTGCTGGTCGAAATAGGCAGATAAAAAATGTCACACACTAAGCTTGGACATCTGTCAACATAACGACAGCACCACATTAGTGAATTTGTGTTTGCATCGTGAATTTATTTTCGATCGAAAATGTCAGTTTTCGAGCCAAATTCTCAGCATTTGCGGAAAGTTTTGATTTTCCGCTTCCATTTGAAGAAAACTGGAGCTGAGGCGCATCGAATTCTCTCGAGTACTTACGGAGAGTCTGCTATTAGTGAAAGAACATGTCGCGAGTGATTTCATCGCTTCAAGAGCGGTGATTTCGACGTCGAGGACCGGCATGGCGGTGGAAGAGAGAACATTTTCGAAGATTCCGAACTGGAGGCATTACTTGATGAAGACTCGTGCCAAACGCAAGAAGAATTCGGTATCGAACGCAATTGATGCGTATGAGCCGAGCATTGAAGGAGAAACGGCCACAGTACCAAGAGAGACACGACAAAGTTATCCTCCAGCATGACAGTGCTCGGCCACGTGTCCCAAGACCGGTCAAGACATACTTGGAAACGCTAAAATGGGAGGTCTTACCCCACCCGCCGTACTCTCCAGACGTTGCTCCTTCCGACTATCATTTGTTTCAATCGATGGCACACGGCCTGGCTGGTCAGCCTTTTCGCTCTTCCTAGGTGCGCAACGAAGTTTCCGGGATTTTTAACCAATGAAAAATCGAAAATTTCAAGACAAATACAAAAAATGGTTCATTCGAAGTATTGTCCCTCGCTATTTGCACATTTTTGCCATCTCCCTGGCAATACATAAATACCGCGACGATAAAAAGACGCGTCTCTGGACTGAAACCATTCGTCCAACCAATTTTGTACTGCATCGTAATTGGCCAAGTGTAGCCCACCCAAGCCATGCGCCATCGACCGGAACAAGTGATAGTCTAAAGGGGCCAGGTCTGGCGAATACGGCGGGTGCGGTAGCAGATCCCATTTCAGTGTTTTTATGGTGTCCTGGACGATGGAACTGCGATGGCACGGAGCGTTGTCGTGCTGCAATATCACACGTTCGTGTCTCGTGTCCCATTCTGGCCGTTTTTCGAGCAATGCGTGGTTCAAATTGATCAGTTGTTGTCGGTAGCGATGCCCATTGACAGTTTCGCCCGGTTTCAGCAGCTCATAGTACACGATTCCTTTCTGGTCCCACCAAACGCAGAGCATTGTCTTTTTTTCCGAAGCGATTTGGCCGTGACGTCGATGTTGACGCTTCGCCAAGTGGAAGCCACGTTTTTCTGCGTTTGGGATTCTCGAAATATATCCATTTTTCATCGCCAGTGACGGTTCGATGCAGGAAACTCGTTCTGTTCTGTCGCAAAGGCAAAATTTCGGAAGCGGCTCTTCGATTTTCCATTTGTCTCTCAGTCAACTCATGCGGCACCCACGTTCCTTCCTTATGAATTTTTCCCATGGCGTGCAAACGTTTCGAAATACATTGCCGAGTCACATTTAATGCCTCGGCAAGTTGATCTTCTGTTTGAGTGTCATCTTCATCCAATAACGCTTGCAGATCGGCGTCCGCAAACGTTCGCGGTCTTCCCGAGCGCTCCTTGTCCCCAGTCTCAAAATCGCCACTTCTGAACCGCTTGAACCAATCTTCACACGTTGTTTTTGATGGTATATGTTCGCCGTAGGCCCCCTCAAGTAACCGACGTGCTTCAGCTGCTGTTTTTTTAGGTTGAAGCAGAAAAGCAATGCTTCCCGCAAATGCTGTTTATTTGGCACAAACTTTGACATCTTCGAGGTTAGAAAAAAGGTCGTTGTGTTGTGATATTTATTTATGTTACGACTGGGTATTCTTAACAGATGGCCAAGATATAAAGACACCCAATTTCAGACCTGTATGCCGACTACATGTGTCACTAGCGCCATTCATGTGTGAAACCCGGGAACTTAGTTGCGCACTTAGTATGAAGTAGTCCGAAGATTGATCGATTCGTGGATCGCATAGTTTTTTTCGAGATGGTATCCGACGATTGCCAAAAAGCTGGGAAAACGTAGTAGCTAGCGACGGACGGTATTTCGAATCATGAATAGATTATCACTTTTTAAAAATAAAGCCTCAAATTTTGGGAAAAAAAACGGCGGTAGCTAAGTTGTACACCTAATACATAATTTGCATCCTTAAGGGGAGGTACCTGAGTAAACGGCGAGAAAGACAGGTAAACTTCGGGAATTTTCATCTAAAAAACTAATGTTTCGATTGGATCCGGGTTTTTTTTAGTGGAAAATATGTACATTGAGGTATGTTTAGGAATTTTTTGAAATAAATTCGTTGACTGGAAGCGATTCAAACGCGATTATCTCGAAACATAGTTTTCAAAGTCGGTGCCAGATGTATCTCGAAAACGGCTTGGCCGATTTTGTCCAAATTTGGATACAATATTCTTCGATAGTTTTTCTCGTTCGCCACGTAGGGGTTTTTCATTTGATCGAACCATTGCTTTTTTGCGAACGAAATTGCGAACGAAAAACGAATGTTAAATTAAAACGGTCGCAATTGCGTCAAAAATGAACATTTAAAAAAAATCCTCAAAAACCAACGAATTTATTTTTAAAAATTCCTAAACATACCTCAATGTACATATTTTCCAATAAAAAAAAACCCGGATCCAATCGCAACATTAGTTTTTGAGATAAAAATTCCCGTAGTTTACCTGTTTTTCTCACCGTTTACTCAGGTACCTCCCCTAAACCCTTTGACTGCACACTGAGTCGTTTCGACCCCATTTTTTTCAACTGTATCGCAAAACGTGGTAATCCATTCGGGCGCGGTGCGGCGGTCGAAAAAAAATTCCCGGAGTTCATGCATTTTTCATGCCTCTCGACGGTAACGTCCCGTTAAAAACGCGAGATTTTTCCGTCCGCGGCTTCGTTCTTGCGGAACAATATTAGACGGTTAATTTCGAATATCGGAACGATCGTTACCTCGTCCGTATGATGAGAAAATCGGTCTGAGGCATTTTGTGGCCGTAAATCGGCGCCCTGTACATATTGTTCTCGATCGCCTGAATACTCTGGCCCGGCGTGAGAATGCCGAGAAACGGACTCGTGTGGGCGTAAGCCGTTTCCCCGTATTTGTACTTTTGAGGGCCCTGATCCTTGCCCGCCTTTCTCTTGTAATAATTCTTCACTTTTGAGCACATGCCAACTTGATTCATCAACGGTGGATGTTCCTCGGAGAATTCCACGAGGACGAGCTCGCCGTCGCGTCCCGTGAGATCCTCGGCGGTTCGCATGAAGAAAACGTCACCACCGCCCGACGCTATTCTCTCTTGTTCCCGTTGCTGACGAAAAAAAAAAAACAATAAAAATCGTCAAACGGTGCCGAAATCAATTGACCAAAAAAAGCCTTACGATAAAAAGTCCGCGGGGCGTTCGAGAATTTTTTTGAATCGAGTAAAAAGGGCAAGGTATCTAACAACGCCGGGGTTGGAAAAAAGTCCTTAACTAACCCAAACATGTTATTTATAAACCCAAACAAATCGTCATCGCAAATTCGTTGGTTTTTTTTTTGGGGTTTTCGAGGCTCGCTATGTTGCGAGGTACCTTTGCTTTTTTCTTGATTTGTTTTAGAAGCGGCAGAACGCCGTGGGGAGTCGGATGAGAGAGCGGTCCGTTTTTGAAAGCCCTCAAGGGTGGCCTGTGGAAGTTTCTCAGTCTCATTTGTCCCATGTGAGTTTGTACGAAAGGTGCTCGTAACTCGACGACCGGCGTGCTGTGCTGTATGAGATTTCCCCCGCCGACCTTCAACCTCAGCGTCGTCTCCGACGATCGCGGCATGTAATAGCTGCGAATTATCGAAAAATGTATCCAATTTGGCCGGTGCAAAACTGCATTATCGAAATTGGCGTGCAGGATTACTCAAAAACTATTAAGCCGATTGAATTGAAGCTTGGTAGAAATATTGATAATATTGGTAACTTCTACTTGACGAGAGTTGTTTTTGAAAAATTAAAAAAAAAACTACTTTTTTAAAGCCTTAGGCCACAGTAACGGGTATAAAATCATGTGCGTATTTTACAAATTTTTTTCTTATGAAAAAGTGATTCATTCCTAAAATTAATTACACATCTATTTAGTATGAATATCAAGCTGTTGGAAAATATATATATTTTTTTTCGATGTACAAAATGGCCGACTACTCGAAACTTCTCGAAACGGCTTTTTTCCAATTGGCGTGACAAATAACTTCAACAATTTTCACTCGATTTACTTCAAATTTAAAAGTTATGTTCCTAATTGCATTTCGCAGAGAAGTACGTACGGAATTTCTGATTAATCGAAAACTTTTCATTTTATGAGCAGTTTATGAGCAGTTATAACGAAACTTTTGAATAAAACAATATTTTTTAAATCCCGTACGTACTTCTCTGATATTCTAATGTAGATTGACGAGAATTTTTGTTTTTTGATCTAGGTCGAAAATTGTGAATGCTAAATGTCACGCCGCGGAGCGTCTAAAAAAAGATAACAAAAGCAAATATTAGTAGTCGGCTATTTTGTGCATTGAAAAAAAAAATATATATACTTTCCAACAGCTTGATATTCATACTAAATAGATGTGTAATTAATTTCACGAGTGAATCACTTTTTCATACGGAAAAAAAATTGTCAAGGAGGTACGGTGATGACCATGCTAGTAAACTTAGAGTCTATTTCACGCCGCAATACCGCCACGTTTTAGATATATGTATATGGCCTATTTTTCGAGAAGTATTTTTTAAGTATTGAATTTCGAGTTTCCTATTATTTTTATAATATGGAAACAACCTTAACAATCTACTACTCGACTTCAGTAATACACCACATCGTTGACGTTTAGTATCGTCGCATTTTCGGTGGCTGTCATCGGTTTCACGCGCCCGGCTTGTTATTTTTTGTAGCCGGTTAACATGGAGAATGAAAATACTGTAGAAGTTTATCAAAAGAGTAACGGGATTGTACCTGAAGTCCAGTTTAGAGACAAATGTAGATTCTGACGGACAAGAATTAGAAAATGAAAAGATAATATTGCGATTGCAAATAAAAAACGTCGCGTTGAAGTTAACCTCAATATCCAATGTCCAATCTGTCCAAAGTCAAAACATATTTCATCGATTGCTATGTTATTTTTCCCTTTCCCAATTTTCACAATATTTGCAGGTATAAAAAGGAACGTTTATTTCATATGACGGTTCTCCCATGCTGAATTTATATATAGATGCATTCTATAGGTACATGTCGCCAGAAAAATTGAGATGCCTTTGCTGTACGTAAAAGAACTTCAACTAAATATCGACGAAAGGCCCTTTATGATCCATAAAAAAATGTACGACCTCGCACAATCATATTTTTAATTCGCGTTGAAAATATCCGATAGACGAATCAAATTTGCGCGGGTATCCGGCGTTGCCACACGTCGAGCAAGATGGCTGCTGTTACGTCACGAGAAGTTTCGCTCTCCGAAAACTTTGGTTTTTGCGACTTTATTTCTAAATTTATTGCTTATTTCTACGGTGAGCTTTCCAATTCAAGGTGCCATATCGATTACAAAGATTCAACTAACGCAACTATCAGTTTTTTTTACGTGTTTCTTGGCGCCAAGTAGCACAAAAAAATCGATATACGAGAGGACAGGCAAATTTTGTCGTCTACGTGTGACTAATTCACCAATTTTAACAATTAATAACTCGGAATGTGTACGGCAAATCTCGTGAAAACTCCGCATACGCATGGACGAAGGTCTCGACAATGCTATAAAAAAAAATCGGGCTTTTATCTTGAACTCGCTCCAATCACCGTACCTCCTTAAAGTCGCACATGATTTTATATCCGTTACTGTGGCCCAACTCCTTAAGCCCATTGACATGAAACTTGGTAGAAATATTGATAATATCGATACCTTTTACTTGACGAGAGTTGTTTTTGAAAAATTTGAAAAAAACTACTTTTTTAATCCACATTTTACAAAAATATTGATTTTTGTTGTTGTAAATGCGTGCCATTTTCTTAAATTTGCATTCTCTTCATTTTGATTGCCGTAATTGGAAAAAATTGTTTTGCATACTCAAATATACTATTAAAGTATACCTAACGTTTGATAATTGTAGAATCATTATTTCTTAGTTTAAAAAATTCCTCATTATTGCTTTTTTTTGTCTAAATGCCCGCCGTAATTTTCGTTGCAAACTAGCTGGATGTGTCCGGCAAAACTCACGTGTCGTTGGAAATATTAAAGGGGTCCCTGTCCGGAGACTTCGGTGGGGGAGGCGGTGTATCTTCCTCCAGAACGTTGATGACACCGGCCTTGCCGAGCAGCAGTTTGCTCTTCTTCACGTGAGGATGAGGTATCTTGACTTTGGGCTGGGGTCCGTTTTCCTTGTGCAGCAACGCCGGATCAATGTCGTCCGGTATACCGAGCACGATATTCTCGTCGTTCGGATCGAGCGTGAGAATCTTCGGTTTCGGAATTTTCTTCATGTTCTCCGCGTCCCATATCACCTCCTCCTCCCAAAGGCCGTAAACGAGTTCCTCGTTTTCGACCGGAAATATCGAGTACCAAGTGTCGTCGTAATTGTCCTCGCGCTGCTGCTGCTGACCTTTTCCGGCCCTGCAAAACAACCGATTCGGTCATTTAATCTTCTCTTTTGGGCTCGCGCGCAAGCGCCTACGCGGTTGGCCGGTCACCCTACGGAGTATCGGTGCTGCTTCACACACCGGAGACGTACATTTTATTTTTTTGCGCTTGCATGTGCAACGGTGTCGAAATTTGCGACGTTGCCAATCTGACGTTCGGCGATACGGGCACGGGTGCACCTTTTCCCGGTTGACTGAAGGCCTGGGCGGTTCTGTTGCCGCTCGACGGGACCCAGCCAGCGGCGTTTATTTTGCTGTTCAATTTTTGCATCACCTGCCGACCGAAGTAAACGCACAATTTTCTTCGTCTGATTTCATTGAGGCGTTTGAGGAACCGTTACAGTGTAACATTTTTTGAAAGTCGTTTTTTTTCCTTGCATTATCTAAAAATATGAACTTTGATAAACATGATGGTCAATTTTGATCGCGAAATTCGAATTATTCCAGCGTTTGACCAGCTGCGTGAGACCTGGTGCGGATCGACGCGTTTTTAAGAAACGTCGTTTTTTCGAAACGCTGGAAGATTTTAGATGAGGAGTTTTCAAGCTGTCCTTAAGGATTTAGGGGCCGTGCGCAAATTACGTAACGCAATTTTTCTACGTACGTGGGGGGTCAAGGTTTGCGTTATGTCACGATTTTAAAACTGCCAGAAATTGCAAAATTTCTGCATGTTCAAGTTTTTCAATTTGAACCTCGCGTGCAAAATCGAAATTGTTTCTTTCCGGAGCCACCATTTTGTCAAAAAATAAATTTCGACTATTCCTCCGATCGATACCTGGATTCATGTATCCCCTAAAAGAATCTATTTGTTTTTTTCATTTTAGATAATCCAAACCGGAGATACTTTGCTCACCGCCGGTCACTTTTTTTTCGGGGACCTCCTACAGGAGCAATGTTAATGAATATTTTTGAAAATAAAAAATGGCAATCTAAAGCCAAAAGATGCCACTACACTGCCTAATACTTTTCGTTTTGCCCAAATGAAATCCTTTTCCAGAAAAAAAATCGTGAAAAAACGACTTTTTGGCCTTGCTACTGCGTATAACGCCTTAAGGGGGAAAGTCACTGTGCAAGAACTTGCACAGTAGCTTTCCCACATCCCCCAAGCAAAATTTGAAGGCATTTTTTTTTTTTCATTTTTTATATTTCTTGAAAGTACATGTATTGAAAAAAATGTTGGCAACATTTTTATTAAAAAAAAAAAATTGGTATATGTTGTGTAACTTAATTTGTGTACGCCCTCTTTCGAAATACATTTTGAAAAAAAAAAATTATTTATTTAAGTCACTATTTATAGACGGAAATGGTAGTTAAAAAAATGTCCTAAAAAATAGTAGGTCTGCGCTGATGAAATTTCGGAGATGGATCTTCCGAAACACAAAAGCAAATGGTTTTAGATTCAGTATGTTAATGGCTATAGCGCAAATCATACGATTTTTTAAATATGCAAAAATAACAAAATGGCGAACATTTTTCGAGGAAACAAAAAAAACGTGTTTTTTCTCATCGTTTTAGACAAAAAAAATAGTAATTATCAAAAAAAAAAAATTAATCCTTGATATGCGCTATAGCTATAGTTGTAAACCATATGTAGTTAAAATTTCACAAGGATCGGTTCGGTAGTTTCGAAGATTTTATCAACAAGCCGTCGAGAAACGTTGTTTCGAGAAAAACGCGCTCAAAGTTTGTTCGAGTTACATAAATATTAGGTGTAGTAAAAAGAAATCCATTATTTTTGCAACAGACGGCTTTAGTAATCTGTATCTCGCGTTGTATAAGTGCGATCGGATTACGCGAGATGGCGTTAGAAAGATAAGATTTCGTACTAAAATAAACATCTAAGACAGTTTTGTGATTGCTTGACTCAATATTGTTTGAGTGCGGGTCAAAGATGGCCACCAGCAAAGTGAGATTACGCCATATTTTACAGTTTTTCTTCGATAAAGGCGAAAACGCACGCCAGGCGGCTGAGCATGTGAATAGTGTTTATGGTCCTGATATTGTAAGAGCCAATCACGCGCAATTTTGGTTTCGTCGATTCCGTTCCGGTAATTTTGATGTCAAAGATGCACCGCGCTCTGGAAGGCCAATTGTCGAAAATGTCGATAAAATAATGGAAATGGTCGAGTCCGACCGTCGTGTAAGCACTGTTTCGATTGCCCAGGAGCTAAACATTGCACAAAAAACCGTTTGGAACCACTTGAATAAGGCTGGATACAGAAAGAAGATCGATGTATGGATGCCACACGAGTTAACGCAAACAAAACCTCATGGACCGAATTTCCATCTGCGAATCGCTGCTGAATCGCAACAAAATCGACCCATTTCTGAAGCGGATGGTGACTGGTGATGAAAAGTGGGTCACTTGCGACAACGTCAAGCGAAAACGGTCGTGATCGAATCGCGGTGAGCCGGCGCAAACGGTGGCCAAGCCAGGATCGACGGTCAGGAAGATTTTGCTGTGTGTTTGGTGGGATTGGCAGGGAATCATCTACTATGAGCTGCTCCCCTACGGCCAAACTCTTAATTCGGACCTGTACTGTCAACAATTGGACCGTCTGAAGGAAGCAATCGCCCAGAAGCGGCCAGCTTTGGCCAATAGGAGAGGAATTGTGTTCCATCGGGACAACGCTAGGCCACACACATCGCTAGTGACTCGCCAGAAGCTCCGGGAGCTTGGTTGCGAGCATCTTATGCATCCACCTCATTGTCCGGATCTGGCACCAAGTGATTACCACCTGTTCCTGTCTATGGCGAATGATTTTGCCGGTGAAACATTCGCCTCAAGAGAAGCTTGTGAAAATCGACTGTCCCAGTTTTTTGCCAATAGGGACGAGGGTTTCTATGAGAAAGGCACAATGAAATTACCTTCAAAATGGCAACAAGTTATCGATCAAAACGGTGCATATTGGACCTAAATCGTATCATTCTAACTATGCTAAATAAAGCCTTCAATTTCATGCAAAAATCATGGATTTCTTTTTACTACGACATTTTTTTAAATGCATTTCGAAAGTGTATCTATTAAGTGTCATAACTTTTATATCAATATCTATAATATAAACCTATCAAAAAAATTCATAAAAATAGCCTTTGTTTAGCGTCTAAAGTGAGAGGACCCCTTAAGTAAATAAATCATCATTTTCTCAAAAAGAAGCTCGATAACTTGCACACTCAATATTTCAACGTCGCGAGACGAATGGAAAAACCTGTACAAGTGACGAGCTTGCCTTGTGTTTGATTTCGTCGCCGTTCCAAACAACGTCGTCCTCCCAATGCAACTGGGAAACCATGAGGAAGGCATCGTCCGCAAATTCCTCGGGTCTTGTCGCTTTCGTCTCTTTCTCTTCGTTCGGCTGAACAGACGAAAAAGATACACGCGTTATGTTCGATTCGTGCAATAAAAATCGCGTATCGATGAATTCATTGGACAACCTTTTCATTGAGCTTGAAGCCGTAGTTGAAGCCGTCGCCGGTTTCGGGAACTTCGAGCATGTCGTACCAAATTTGGGCGGGACCGAAGCGCCAATCGGCGACCTTCGGGCCCATATCGCCATTCTCGCCAGTGTCGCCGCTCTTGCCCGCCTGCTCCTTGTCCTCCATCGGCATCAGCAGCTTTGCCTCGTCGTCCGAGACGCACTGCTCCGGCGTCGGCTCGGGACCGTACTGCAGCGCCCAACCCTTGAAGGCAAACCTCGATAAAGTCACCCTATCGCATCGATCTAACGGCGTGCACGCGACGAAAGGAAAAAAAAACGTGCCGAATTAGAAAAAATCGCAATTTCACTTGGCTGACGTATCATCTGGGGGAAAATTTGTCGAGCGATTTCTCGAATGTTTGTCGATTAACACGACGAGCTAGGTGCGAGTTTCTAATTCGCACACGCTTCTTTTCGAAATTCCATTTTGGATTCTATTCACGGGCTACGTCTACCTAGGTGGGTCAAAAGATTGCATTTTCCAACAATATTTTCATTCGATAGTATCACGTTTTAGAAAGATTCATTGAAATGTTCCTAAAATTGAACGAGCTTGAATTGACTTGAAGCTTGAATTGAATGAAAGCTTTGATTGAATTGAATTAAAGCTTAAATTGAATCAAAGCTTTAATTGAATGAAAGTTTGAATTGAATTGAAGCTTGAATTGAATTAAAGTTGGAATTGAATCAAAGCTTTAATAAAATGAAAGTTTGAATTTAATTGAAGGTTAAATTCTATTACAGCTTGAATTGAATTAAAGCTTTGCTAAAATCAAAGCTTAAATGTAATTAAAGCTTGAATTAAATTGAAGCTTGAATTAAATTGAAGCTTTGCTTGAATTGAAGGTTGAATTCAATTGAATTAAAGCTTTAATTGAGGAAAAGCTTCTGGGAGTCGGCCGGGCGAGCGGTAGTAGCACCATACTTCAAACTTCAAGGGAACATCACAGTTTACAATTTTCAAAACAACGATTTTTTTGCTTTATCCCTACATAAACGTAAGTAGACAATTCATACGAAAGTTCCGCACTCGAAACTTTAAACGCGTTTTTCTCAAAATGTCGTTTTTCAAAACGGTGTACACTCTCAAAGTAAGAGTTTTCAAGCTATCCGTCTCAAATTTTAACACAACATTCTTCACGCCATTCTTCATCTTGCTATGGAAGCTTTTTTTTGTTAAAATCTTCATATTTTTTCAACGAAAAACTGTCGAAAAATAGGCTAAATTCGATACGTTTTTTTTTCTCAAAACGCCGCCCTTTTTCCAATTGTGATTTAAAAAATTAATAATCCATTTGCAAATTTTGTTTCGGCCAAACAAATTCACGGCCACAACCGTGTACACCGTGAGGACTCCTTTTTTTCGAAGACATGTTCAACCGTTAAAAAAAATGTCAAAAAAATAAGAATAAACGCTCAAAAATGTATGTTCCGTTCTTCACGAGTGCTTTGATGTGACAGTTAAAAAAATCAGACTGGCGTATTTTAACGATCGAAAAAAAAATCGCGAACATCAGCTGCTTTTCGACCCGTTACACTGTGATGATCCCTTAACTGGAGTGTCCATCACCAAACGTCGAGAAAAAATGTCACCATCTGTCGGCGGCCGTGTTTTTGTTGTTTTTCTGTATTTTTCGGCAATTTCTTTTTTAAATCTCAACGTATGTACGTTTTTGTTCGAAAAAAATGAGTTGCTTTGTCACCAACCGTTAACGAGAAAAAAAAATTGCAATTCCGCGATTTTTTTCAGGCCTCTAGGTAGGTTTGAAAATAAATTTGAAATAAAACTTCCGGTAAAACAAAAACTTTCCCTATGAGGAAGGAAGAAAAAAAATGGCAAAAAGAGGCAGAGGTGTACTTTGAATTTGGGTTTTCTGTCGTCGTGATCCGAGCCCGAGTCCGAGTCTCTAGTCTCGTGATGTCGTTTTTTCTTCCGACGTCGCTTCACGCCACGCCATATTTCCGGCAAGCTGCTCGGCTTTCCAGGGCCGAACAGCCGGGAAAATCTCAGCACTTTGTTCGCTCGAAAGTCCGGGAACAGCTCCGTGACGTTGATATCGGCGTATTTGGAGGGCAACATCGAGGCGAGAGGAGTCTCGAGTTTTCTCTGACGCGCCGCTTCCGCTTCCTCCGGCGTGATGGGCTCCTTCTCCTCGGGTATAGGCGGCGGTGGCATCAGCTGAGTGTCCGATTTGTTCTCGACGTCTTCGTCGTCCGCGTCGTAACCGGCGCTCTCCTTTTCGCTCTTTTTCGTCCCGTCCTCTCTCGCTGCAACGTTCAATCTACATTACTTTTACGATTCACTGCCATACCGAACAGCGCGCTTAGTTAAAAAACTAAATGTAAATAATCTTTTTGAAAACAAACTTTTATTTATATAGTATTGAACTAAAAATTAAAAAATAATATTTAGCGTAGGGAGATGAATATCAATCAATCGATAGAGTTTCATTTGCATAACTTTAAAAAAGTTTTTTACAATGCTTATACAATATCAGACAGGATATCTTTAACAAAACTTATAATCTCTCGGTCTCTCTCTTATGCTCTCTCGGTCTCTCTCTCTTATACTCTCTCGGTCTAATAACATAAATGAAACATAAATATGGTCTAATATCATAACTAAATGTTACTTATGGTCTAATAACATAAATAAAATAAGAAAAAAATATATACCTTGGACATTGAGTATTTTTCCCTCGTTTTAACCTCCCAAAAAAATGCTTATGTTCCCGGTACAAAATAGGGTATCTGGTTTATTCCTACGATACTGTAGTATTTTTTTCCTTAAAGAACAACATTATTCATTTGAATAACCGTTTATTAAGGCAGTAGTCTGCTTTACAGGCTTCAAAAAATCGATTTGAAGAAGAGGAAGGATTATTGTATGGCCCGGGGATAGCTGATTAACATCTAATTAGTGTAAGTATCCAAAAACTTATATTTTCTTGGACCGAAAACTTTAAAGCCCGTTTTCTCGAGTTTTCATTTTCACAAGTTTTAGAAAACGGTGCCGGCGATAGCAAAAACAATATATGTCCGATCGAAAAAAATCAAAGTGATCTAGCTTCAGTATTAAATTATCTTCTCTTTGAACTAAAAAAGTTGGACAAAAGTACTATTTAAATTACTTGTTTTGCAACTTGAAGTGAATTTTTTTTTTTTAAAGTGAATTTTTTTTTCAAACTTCGAAAAAAATCGAAATTTCATCATTTCTTCGGTATTTTTTTGGTTCATATAGAAAAGGAACTTATAAAAACTAAAAAAAAATTTGGTTCGACTGTTTCAGATGCATCGCACGACCTCCATCACCGGCACCGATTTACAAGTGCAGACTCCAGGCGCCCCAGAAAAATCGTTACAACTTTGAAAAATTTCAATATTTTTTAATAATAAAAATTGTTTTTTAAAGCTTGAATATAACACACTATCGTCTCAAAATTTCGTTTACCGCAATCATTTCCTTACCTTTCAAAAAAATTGCTGAAAAAACGCTTTTTTTTCGGCTTCTAAAGCAGACTACTGCCATAAACGTTTTTCCCATAATTTTTACGCCCGCTGCATTAATAAAAAAAAAAAAAAACTTTTTTCGCATGCATTGCTTCACATTTGTTGAAAAAAAATGATTAAAAATTTAAAAAAAATCTGTTTTCGCTTTAAAAGGAAAGTATAAAGATAAACCATGATTTTTTTCAGATTTTTTTGATAAAAATTGTAAGTGCGACAGCGCCCAGCCGAAAATGACCCCGCTTTACGGAATTAGGGTGCCGAGAAAACCTTCACGGATTGAGGGTTGTGTCAAGAAGCACGAATACCAAATATCGAGTAAATCCGACTAGACTTCCCAACAGGTCCATACAAACTTTGCAACCCTTTTTCTTTTCTTAAGGGGAGATATACACCTAGATGGTCGAGGTCAAGGGTTTAGAAGCTATGAACATTTCGTCAACCGTAGAAGACCTACACTATGGGCCTGGTATCGATGATTCCATGTAAGTTGACAAATTTCATGATTTATTCATTCCCAAATTTTCAAACGCGTTTTTCTCAAAACCACGTTTTTCAGATCGGTACCCAACGTTTCTCGAAAACCAATGAACCGATTGCCTTGAGGTTCTTTGTGGTTATTCTATTCACCATTATCTAGTACTTGCCATAGGATTTTTCTTTTCCGTTACTTCGTTTTTGTTTTATAGGCAAAATAATAACTAATTTTTGGCCCAAAAATCACTATTTATGGTCAAACGTCCACCATTTTGTCATCAATCGATATTTTCAAAATCGTCTGTGACAAGTACTAGATTATAGTATCTAATTTAATAATCTTTTTGGTTTTTTTTTTCAGATGATTTTTTAAGAAACGCCAGTGGGTACCGTATACGCAGATTTTTTTACGACGCTCCAAGGATCATAAAATATCCTTGTAGATTTTTGATATTTTTGAATAAAGAAAATTAAACATATTTTCGAATGTATATACTTTTAGATAATTAAAACTCCGATCTGAAATTTCAAATAGTTTTCCATGAAAAAATTCACAAAAATGACCTTTTTTCCGGCTCCTAGGTGTGTATCTCCCCTTAAGGGTTGAATTTCGAAAAATTCCTTCTCAGGTGCTTACGTCACAAAGACCTACTGTACAAATTTCAGGTAATTAGCTTCAGTGGTTTTCACGGTAATTAGCGTCAAATGCGTTCGTTGTTGAAATTTAACAAGAGAAATTACCGCTGTCTTCATTGAGATCTTCGGCCAACTCGTTGATGTCGGAGAAGTCGAGAGCGGTAGGAGATTTGTCTCCGTAATCGACGTTGTCTCTGTCGTCGCTGTCAGCGCCGTCGCCGTTCTTCTCTCGCTCGTTATCGTCCTCGTGTTCCTTTTCCTCGCTCTCGGCGATCATCTCGTGGATGAGAGAGCCGAGGCCGAGTCTGCCGATGCTGAGCGAGGCCAAATGTTGCTTGGCGTCATCGTCGAGGACGTCGTCCTCCAGTTGGCCGTTCTCGTCGATATTACCGAAGAGAAAACCCGCCATGTTTATTCCCGCCTCGTATTCCCTCTCGTTCTCGTCCTCGGAGTCTCCCATCGTGAAATCCTGCGGGATCTCCGCTGAAAAACGTTCGAGAACCGACGCACCGGAGGCTACGCTCCGAAAAGTGCGGTTATGTGCGAATGTTTTGATCAGCTCGGACCACTTTGTTTACGGTGTTATTTGCAATGCATCGCGAAAAAGAGACACTCCGCGTTGGTCGTTTTGCAGCTTTTTTCCAGTCGCGCCGGCGAAATTTTTACTCGGGTGGACGTAGTTTGATGGACAAGCGGAGGGAGAAAAGCTACGCGTCGAAACGTCCGAACTACGGAGGTTAGAGCACGGGAGCCCAAACTCCATAGGGAAGGCGGTAGAAAGAGCGTCGGAGGGAATGTAAAAAGCTCAGGTACGAGATTTCACCACCGGCGGCGCTTCGATCGCGAGCGACCCACCGACACGGTCTTACATACAGGGGGCCTATTACGGTTCTAGGGTGAGACTGACACTGGCCTACTATTCCTATACGATAAACGAAAACGCGTTTTGTCCGGGCTTTTTAGTTCTTAAAAGCGCCACTACCTAGCGTTGGCTGTTACGTGACAGGCGTCGGCTCTAAATATTCCGATCAGCTGAACGATTCGATACTTTCGTTTCGTGCTGTTATCGTTATTGCGATAACAGCACGTACTGTTACAGCGATAACAGGATCCATCATACACGCGAATAATGGTTTTCGTAAAGTTATCTACACTAAACTTTTATTCATGTGAAATATTCGAAACACCGGTGCAACGTACATATATATGCATGCCTGTCACACGGCTACTAGCGCCACAGTGCGGAAAGGACATTTTGCGAACAGCATTTATCTACCAGTGTCAGCCCCCTGGTTTAGTCACGCTATTACGGATCGGTCGGGTGAAAATGTCAGATCACTAGGAACTTCCGGCTAGTGATGTCACATTTTCACGACACCGTAGAAGGGGGTATACTAGCACGCCTATCAAACCCAGCCAAAAACGAAAGACCTACGCATCGACAAAAACAACCTCTTCACTCGAATAAGCAACAAGTTTAAATAGAATCTGAGTTTGCAACATGAATGTTACCGAAAAACAAAAACAAATGTTATTAGATTTTACGAAAAAAGACGAAGATTAGAACGAGGCAGATTGCGACACAGCCATTTGAATAAATAAAAAAAACTGGTAATTTTTGTATCATATTAGAACATAAAATGTCTCTTATAATACAGTGATAGAATTATTGTTTTATGTTAATAAATCGAACTATTACGCAATATATTCTTGTTCCGTTATACTGAAGGGATCCAAGGCTGCGCACAGTGACCGTCGTATACGAAGCATTCGATTTTTCCGATCTCGCAAAACCACAGTCATCAGCAAATTATTCATCATTATCGAATGACATTACTTAACTCGCTACGATATCAACTTTAAGTTGCTGAATTTTATTAATTATTCGGTGTCGAGATGCTGCCGTCTCTGAATCAGCTATTTCATAGTAACTTGTGTTATGTGCTAGCTTTGGACGTGTCGTCGCTGCGTTAGGAAGACGCTCACGCATGCGCATTTCGATTTTCGACATGACATTTCGTGTCGAGTAAACTTACGTGAATAATCTCGCATTTTCACTAGGTGAAGAGAACCGTAATAGGGTGAGCTGCTCACTTTTGTCCCGAATGGAGAACAGTAATAGCCGCCCAGGTCTGACAACGTCGGTAGTGGGGGTAGGCACCCTTAGCGGTTCTGTTTTTGATTCCGATTTCTGCCGCTTGGTGCGACGAAGAGAGAAATAGCTCTTCTGTCCTTTTCCCTCCTGAACGCAACGCATGCGCCGTTTGCCCTAACTTAAGGGGTTACCCCCACTTGCGATTTTGAAAAAATCGATTTTCTTATTGCATTTTTTTGAAGTATAAGTATCTGAGAATATGTCCTGAAAATTTCAAGTCGATCCGAACAAAATTGACTGAGATATGAGCGTTGAAAGAGGAGAATCCACGTTGAAAGAGCGTTGAAAGAGAAACTTTAAACGCGTTTTTCTCAAAATGGCATTTGTGAAGTCGGTGACCAGGATTACTCGAACACTAATGAACCGATCTTCTTGAAATTTTGCAGGCTCATTTAATACATAAAAATGTAGTCTTTAATCGTTCAATTTTTTTTCTCAATGAAAATGGCCGTTTTATAGCCGAAAAACGGCCGTTTTTTTTTCGTTAAACTCGAACCATTAACTTTGACTGTCCGCCATTTTGTGAAAAATGAATATTTTTTAAAATCCTTCGATTAAAGACTAGTTTATACTTATATTTGACTAAATCCATCCGCATTTTTTTTTCAGATGATCCACTTCGCCGCGATGTTGGTCACCGCAAACCGTGTATATAAAAACATTATTTCATTGACGGCCATTTGCCACTAAACAATGTAATATTTTTCAATAAAAAAATTACTGAAAGTTCTTCAAGGTGTGTTCTTTAAGATGGTATATTGATCGATTAAACAAGTTTTGTAGTTTTCCTTGAAAAACATTCATGAAAAAGACCTTTTTTTTGCGCTACAAGTGGGGGTAACGCCTTCATTTACCGTACTGTCGCGTACACTGCATAATATACGAAACCAATAAAAACATGTGTTGATTAAAAAAGAGATGACTACTTTAATCTAAAAAAAACTGAAAACTTTTTGAATACATTAATTCATACCAGCACATATTACGACCATTTACATCCTTTTTTCTCCAATGTCTCACAATACATCGTTCTTCGAAATGTTTTTCGCACACGTACTGAGACTCTTTCAGTCCCGGAATAGCATCGAGCCATTTTTTGTATCGTTCGACGTTTCTGGGCACGCGAAACACGGAGCATTTCTGCTTACAATTTTTGTACCTTGTTTTACAAATGCAAACCGCGCAACCGTTAGCCATTTCGCATTTGTTTCGCAAACGCTACCAAAAAAAATTCACACTTATGCGTAAAAACACGATAAAAAATGTATCACGGTAAATCGCATAGAACCTTCTGGTATATGGTCGCAAATAAAGGTTATTTCGACAATCGCGCCACAAAAACATACGTAAACACCTTCGGTCCATTCACCGGTAAGAGGTAGGAAACTACTTCCCCTTGCTAGTAGCGACGCGTAGCGGCGCCTAGTGAATCGAAAAGTGAAGCCGATAATCATGCCTACCCCCACCACGAAAATTTAGCCTCGTTGCAAGACCTGTATGTAAGACCGTGGTGTGGCCTCCTGGGTCTAGTCTATGGTTCGAAGGCGCCTCCGCGAAGTCAGCAGCGTGTGGTTCGCGAATTGTCCGCTTGGCGGCGTTCCACTCGCGGCTTTCATCTAACCTGTCGTACGTGCGACAAGGCTAACGGGTATTCCGATTTATCATTGACATCGTCTCGGGGGAATAAAGAAACAAAACAAATGCTTATTTGCACGAAAGTGCACGTTTACCGGCTCCGTGTCGTTCTTGTCGTTGCGAAATAAAAACGTGCTTTTCAGCCTCTAATACATCGCCTACACCCATCGTATCTCAACACTAAACATCCTCGACTCCTCGTACCCCCGGAAACTGAAGTTATCTGTCGACAAAGCTAAAAAAATTACCAACACCGTGAAAACTCGTTTTTCTCCACTCGCGACGAAGTCGCCAGAGCCGCGCATTGTTGGCAGTGAGTGAGCGTCGATGCGTGCTCTCTCTCCCGCGGCAAACATCGAACACGCGGAGTGTACGCCATTCGGACCAGCCGGAGTTTCCGCGTAAACAGAATTCTCGATAGTCCGTTAATTTTTTTGGATTATTTTGTTGCCTTTGGTGCGGGCGATACGCTAGAGAAGTGCGTGCGGCCGTGGCTTGATGATGAAGAAGAGTTGAGACAGAGGCCCTAGTCGCGCAGCTGTGTTCACACAAGGTACGTGCTAAGTATACGCGCACCGAATTTCTCCAACGTCCCGAAAGTCGACCGATCGAGGCTAAGTTACCGATTTTTTTTTTCGCATCGGTTTCGAACATGCGCGTCTCTGATGCAAATTTGACTTTGGAAATGTTTATACAAGTTCCTATCGAGTTCGTCGAACGCGGCTCTGTCCGCCGTGTCGGCGTCTCTTTCCAGCCTCGTACGGTCCGATTGCTCGGCGCTCCTTGCGACTTTTTCCCAATCGGCGCGTCGCCCTTCGTCAAGATCGAAAAAAAATTGTTCCAAAGTCTGTCAAAAATCGCGGCGGTCAATGACAGCTGTTTCGAGTAAAAAGATGGATACCGGTTTTCGATTAAATCGAAAAATCGGAAAATATATTGAAAAACCGATATTGGACTGGAACAATACCGATATTTCGATATCAGATTGGAAAAAATAAAAATATTAGAATTATTATTACTTGCATTTAAGTTACTTTTACTTTTTTTTTACTACGTTTAACAGTCTTGAAAATTATTACCTACATTCAATATTTCCGAAGTGTCAACTTGTTTATCCTCGAGTGTGGAATCAGAAACTTTTGTTCCGCAACTCGGAACTCGAAACAGAGGGCACTCACGTGCCCTCTGTTTTTTGCAGCCATTGTTTGAGCAATCCTAATTTCATTAATTAACCCTTCAACTGCTCACTTCGGCCACGAACCTCTGATTGCACATGGGGTCGGTCCGACCCCAGACGTTTTTCAGATCGTTGTATTTTGGTAAATATGCACTTTTTTGCAGAGACGCTTTTTGTAGTCAATGATCCTATTTTTATGACCCAAAATTTGTTTTCCCAGAGAAACAGAAATTAAGGGCCCAAAAATTCGTTCAAAGTGGGAGATGCGTTGAAAAATATGTACTTGCACGAAAAAGATCACTTTTTTTTCAAAATGTAAAAAAAAGTCCTTTGAGGTTTTTAAGGGGCTATACCAGTGTGAACGCTGAAAATTTGGGTGATTTTCGGGAATTTTTTGGAAGAAAAGTACTCAATGAAATGTTTCGGAAAATTGAGAATATATTTGGCTATATTTGACCTATATTACATAATTTTTTCATAGAACTATCGATTTTAGCAAGATAAAACGATATCGATATAAATTATATAAATGATAATGATATTCTTGAACTTTACTATAGTAACGCAAAATAAAAAATATCTATGAGCATTTTCTATTGTAACTCACTTACATGTAACAAAACACCAAATTTCACGAAAAAAAAATGTTTTCACTTTCACCGCACTACTGCATAAGCGGGGTCGATTAGACCCCAGGTCCTTTTTCGACACCTGTCCTCAGTACATGGGCACAATGTTGCCAGATGGTTCTGGCCGCTTCCCCCTAGACCATCACTGGTTCCCCCTAAACATCTAACTAGCCCCGACCGAGCTACTGGCCTGAACATTGCTGTAAATAAAGGGTCATTTTCGCGATCGGTCAAATAGCTGTTATTTAAAATGCATTTCCTACTTGTGTATTAAGTATTTTGTTTTGAAACGTGATTGCTGCGATCTGTGCGAATTATAGATGAAGATGAATACTTCTTTTTATGGAAATAATTGTTGTGGTTAGGTGAAACGTACGGTCGGAAAAAACATTTATCGTGGTATGGTAATCTGTCTGAGCCTTGGAGGGGATTTATTTCTTTTCAAATTTGCATATTACAAGAATCCCGCTTCTATATTTGTTTATTATTGCAATTTTTTACTTATTAGCCGTGTATATACTTTGAACTATTCTATAGTGTAACTTATACTTATTGACGACGGTCCATTCCCAGTGCATTTAGCGTATTTTTTCCCCCTGAATACAAATTCACTATTAATTCCCCCGAAACCCTCAATTTTTATTGAAAAAGTGTGGAAAAATATGCTAAAATCGATGGTCCCTCTTTGGAATTCTGCCAAAAATCGAAAAATACCCGCAGCACGATGGATGAAGCGGCGTTTTAAAGCGAAAACGCTAACGAACAGAATGAGCACAGAGTGGATTCCCCATCGGATTGGTACTTATTGCAATGAAGAATTCACTGATGCACGAACAACTAAATTTCGGCCTTAATTGTCAGGAAATATATCGAGGGTTCCAACATCGCTGTCATTTATATTATTATAAATATTCTCAGAGCTGAAACGCTTCAACATACGAGCTGTCGGCTTAAAGTCACAGCAATCAACGCTGAGCGCGAGTTGAACGCGCATTATAGCCTCGACCATTGCGACCGACATTTTGTTTCGCAGCTCGTATCGGTTGGGTATGAATGATTGTTTTCGTTCGTTTGGGCTTACTTGCTTGTTTACGTTCACTCGGAATTGGTGCACTTGTGGTTGGTTTTTTAACTTGTTTTGAGAAAAAAAAACCTCGGAAATTTGTAATCCCCTTGAAATACCCTCACGCTTCAGAATTCTCTTAAAAAATCTCCTACAAATTTTTTCCTCCTATTTCTCCCCTAACCCAGGTAAAATACTCCTAAATCTGGAAGGAAATCTCCTAACCTGGCAACACTGCACGGGCACGATGTAGGATGGGGACCAAGTGTCCACCCATAGAGTAGGAGTGGAGGAAGATTCGAGCGCCGCCCTGCGGCCGAATAGGTCACCTCGTTTTGCGATACAGTCAGTTAAAAAAAAATGGGACCCAGCGTGCAGTCGAAGGTTTAAAGCGACCGTGCTGCCGCCTGCCTGCAACGAGCTATGTCATTTGCTTTCATTCCGGTCGTAACCACTGCGCTGAACTGCATAAAACTTCCTAATTTTAATTTTGGTCATTTACTATTTTTTTATTTGCATAAAAGTTCCGATTTTTTGTTTTTCGTTTGTTTATTTACTTTACGTTGGGTTGGATATATTTAAGGTAGCAGAGTATGTTTATAAATGTATAATAAACGAAGATCTCAATAAAAGCCGGTGATTTTTAATAAATACTGTTGTTTCACTTTACTATGCACTATTATTTCTACAACCTCCATCTTCCCTTTCAAGCTTCTAACGTTTTTAATCAAGGTTTCCCATAAATATCGGAAAATGTCGAAATGCCGGTATTCCGATATTGCTACTTGTTGATATCGAAATAATACCGGTAATAGAAAAAGCTTGCACGTTCGGTACAACAGATGTGCCGATATATGCCGCGGTACGGTTTCGCGTCTTATTCGCGATCGCATGACCGCATAGTTTTCGCCCGAACTTCCCGCTGTGATAACCGCCGCTAGCGACGTTGTAACGTTCGCAGTAGAAAAATGGCGATCTGTGAAAGTTTTGTTTTGATAGATGCTGAAGAAAACAAAGAATACGAGGTTGTAAACCGCGACGAAGATACGAAAAAAGTACAAAAAAGCAAGTGTGGAAAGTATACTCTTATACCGGGTGTCCCATTTTTATCTTACACCGGCTTTATCTCGAAAAATATGCTCAAGTATTGAGTAAAATAAATTTTCAGAGTTCTAAGGGAGAAGTTAAAAAAAAAATTCAGAAAAATTCAGAAAAAAATTGGTTCAGAATTCAAAATGGCAACATTAAGATGGTCGACATGTTATTTTTAATTTAAATTATTATTCTTTTTTAATGTTACTAGTCTTTAACATCCCTAGTGTAAGTGTGTGTGTGAGTGTGAGTTTGTTTGGGTTTGTTGCATAACCCAAGCAAACTCAAACGAGGATTAGGTCTCTGCAGCTCGTCGCTTCGGCCGAAACATGATGTTCTAACCTAAAAATTATGAACGTTTACAAAAAAATTTTTCCTACAAAAGTTATTAGTTTTGGCCTGATAAGTGTTTTGGTAAAAAAAAATCATGATCCCATTATAAAAAAAACATGGCCATCTTAACGTCACCATTTTGAATTTTTGACCCAATTTTTTTTTCACGTCCTCCTTTGAACCTTAAAAGTTTTATTATACTCAATACTTGATCGGAGCAGTATTTTTCAAGATACATCAGGTGTAAGATTAAAATGGGACACCTGGTATAGTATTTGGTAAAAATCATCGAACTTGTTACTTTCTTCACAACGAAGCTGACGATGCTGCAAAATTCGTTTCGTTGCAGCAGTGCATGTGGGTTGTTGAATTAAATTTCCTTCTTTCATCGTGAATATCACGTGCGGTTTTTGTTACGAATATTATTAGTTTTTTTTATTGAAATTTGTCTACTTCCGAAATTACCCGAGCGCGCTGTGACGTCACATGGGCAACGATAAAGTTAAATAGGGTAGAGGGGCCTTACGCAAATTACGTAACGCAATTGGGGGGGGGGGGGGGGGGGGGGGGGTCGGCCAGGCGTTACGATCTAGGGGTCGTCCATTAATCACGTGAGGTTTTTTCGGCCACTTTTTGAACCCCCCCTTCCCCAATGGAGATATGTGGTGAGATTTCTAGCCAGCCCCCCACCCCACCCCTCAAACATCACGTGTATTTTCTTGGTTAAGAAACGTCTGACACAAGCGATAGATAGTGCGGTATTTTATTATGACAAACGAAATTATATATATATATATATATATATATATATATTGTGAGCATATTTAAATGGCATCGTCCGCGCACTTACAAAAAAAGTACACGTGATATGTCACAATACCCCCCCCCCCCAGTGTGATCAATCGTGATGTTATCCAACCCCCCCCCCCTTATTTGAGCCTCACGTGATTAATGGATGACCCCCTACGTACGTGGGGAGGGCGTCAAGGTTTGCATTACGTCACGATTTTAAAACTGCCAGAAATAGCAAAATGCCTGCATGTTCAAGTTTTTACAGCTACAGGAACATTAAAAAATAACGTCCTTACACACGCGATTCCGCCGATTTTCGAAGGTACTTTTCTAGACGCGGTAAAAAAAAATGACGCATATATTGACAACATTTTTTTACAGATCATTTATGCACTTGGTTAAGTATGTATCAAAAAAATCAGAAATATTAAAAGATGGCGGAGATATAACATAATAAAGCAATGTATTTTTTTTGCGTGCGTTGAAGGTGAAAGTTCTCGTCATCGATGTGGGTGTATGAAAAAAAAAATGAACATATTTATGATTGCATAGTGAATGTATCTTCAGTGTGAACCAACAATATTATTAAAAAAATGTTATAATGAAAATTCGAAACTTAAAATGTTCTTACTCAACTTTCAGTCGGTATTTTTTTTTTTAATATTTTTTGTGTCATTGAAATTTTTGTTTCTGTGGGTCACACGATAGGTGATGATATTAAGAATATGTTGTAAAAATTTCAAAGCGATCTGAACCTTCGTTCATGAGTTAGAACTTTCACAAGGTTCAAAAAAGTGAATCGTGGAAAAACGGCTTTGGTTGGCGGTCGGGCGCGCCCCGAGGTATCTATTATCTAGCTGTAAATGCTGTAACTTTGACAATTTTTGGAATTTTTCAATTCTGTAAAGCTTAAAATATTCCTAACCGTTCAGGCTAACGGAATCAAATTTTTTTTAAATTAAAATTTTTGAAATTTTTCGCGTATATAAAGCCTTAACCCTTAATAGTCACACTGGGCCCACGGGACCCAAACAAATTATTTTGATGCCGTACAACTTTTTTTTTCCAATAAAACATACATTTTTTTATTTGCGTAAGCGTTTCATTCTTTCCTTCTAAATCGCAACTGCGTTGGATGAAATAAATATACTTTTCGAAAAGTCCACAGAAACCGCTATGTCTATTTCAATGTACATTGTTTCCAGATTATAAAACCATTTTTTACATTTATTTTTTGTCAATAATTACAAGAGTTACAGCAATGTTTCCAAAAAAAAGTCATTTTTCGCGTTTTTTTTTTGCATATTTAAAATTTAATTTTTGAATTCTAATCAATATCCTTGTATTAAACAAGGTTCAAATTATATCTCACTATTTTTTTTTCATATCACTCAATGCATTATTTCATTATTTATAACAATTTAAAAATGCCCGGGTCCCATGGACCCGGTATGACTATAACGTGATTCTAGCTAAGTGTGACTGCTAAGGGTTAATGATAAAAATAATTCTACAGTTCATTCATAACCTCTCAGGGCAATGATGAAGTGGATGGTAAATTTTCGACGAAGCAAAGAAAGATTTTATGTTACATTTTATTCTTTATATGGATTGATGTAGGTTTCCACGCAATCCTGTCGTATAGAAAAATATTGCCAAGTGTTACCTGTTCTAATGCCAGTGAACTCGCACGCTCCATCTTCCCCCACCACAGACACCTGTACACACACGTATACGGTTCACCCAGATTGTGACGGACTATTCATAAGTACGTGTCTAAAGCTATATACATATACACACACCCATATGAAGAGAAAAAGAGAGACGATACATGACTCGTCGTATTCAGGAGACGGAAATAGTCGTTTAAATCTAAACAAAAAACCGGATTGAGAAGTCATCGTTACGAGACTACGAATTCCCACCTCCGTTTATTTATAGCTGCGAACGGCGTTAGAGAGTGAGCGGAGAGGGGGGGGGGGGGGGGGGGGTTACAATATTTACTAGGGTGAATAAAAGATTTTTATAATCATTGATTTATTAAGATCGACGATTTCGGAATAAAGATTTTCCGGAAGCATACTGTTATTTTTCATTTTTTTTTCTAGTTGAAGAAAAAGAACTTTGCGATTCGTTGAACAATAATTATGTAATCTACGTTGTTTATAACTTTCCGTCCTCGTTATTAGGCGGAAATTACGTATCCTTGGGTTTTTAGGATGCGTGATTTTTTTCAAATTTTTATCGCACCTCTAACTATGGAAATCCGGGAATCGCGCGAAATGGGTATATACCGGGTGTCCGAGTTAGAAAGTGAAACGGCTCAATAACTCGAGCACGTTGGGAGGGATCGAAAAATTCTTGGGACAAAAGTTGTAGCGTTTCGCGGGTGCGACACGATGGCCATCGTCAAAAACTTCGCTCACACATGTTTTAAGGTTAAATGAAGGTCACTCGCAGTTTTTCGGAGGCAAGGTTATATTTTTTTTTGCGAAACTCGATTGTAGATTTTTTTTCAGATTTTTATCGCACTCTAACTATGGAAATCCGGGAAACGCGTGAAATGGGTATATACCGGGTGTCCGAGTTAGAAAGTGAAACGGCTCAATAACTCGAGCACGTTGGGAGGGATCGAAAAATTCTTGGGACAAAAGTTGTAGCGTTTTGCGGGTGCGACACGATGGCCATCGTGAAAAACTTCGCTGATACATGTTTCAAGGTCAAATGAAGGTCACTCGCAGTTTTTCGGAGGCAAGGTTTTATTTTTTATTGCGGAACTCGATTGTAGTGTCAGACAAGTAGAAAGTGGGAGGAAAAAAATTCTCCAGGTGGAAAATCGCCGGTGGCAATGTCCGCGACCGCTGGCGAGTCGAGGTGCTTGATTTTGCACAGCTAGCATGCGAGGTCTAAGCGTGTTTTGCACGTACGACGATTAAGGAGGTTGAACGGTCCAGTTGAGTCAAATTACAGTTTATGATCTTTTTTTTTCAATAAACCTCAAAAAATGCATACGAGATATACATTTATTCTGTAGATGGTATTTTTTCACAATATACAGGGTGTCCCTCTTATCTTTGCCACCCGAAATAACTCGGTAATTATCGACGCCACACAAAAATGTTCCAGACAAAAGTTGTACGGTGTGAAGGGGGCCATCAAATGCGACCAATTTTTTTTTTCAATTCGGTGGAGGCGCTGACGCACAGTGACGGTCACCTCTACTTTCTTAAATGGAATGGTACATTTTATTTTAACCATCTTGTGGAGCACCTCAAGCCGCATGAAAAACATTAGGAGGTGAAAGTCGTTCAAGGTCCGTATCGATGATACAAATTTAAATATCTCGGATCACTACCAAATATTTGGTAGTGATCCGAGATATTTAGATTTGTATTTCATTTTAATAGGTGACCTTGAATCACCTTGAACGACTTTGACCCTCGAGTGTTTTTTGTGTGGCTTGAGGTGCTTCACAAGATGGTTGAAATAAAAATGTACCATACCATTTAAAAAGTGGAGGTGACCTTCACTGTGCGTAAGTGCCTCCACCGAAATAATAAAAAAAATTGGTCGCATTTGATGGCTCCCTTCACATCGTACAACTTTTGTCTGGAACATTTTTTTGTCACGTCGATAATTACCGAGTTATTTCGGGCGGCAGAGATAAGAGGGACACCCTGTATAAACGTAGAGGGCGAAATTATGCATTTTCATATTTTTACCATGTAAATAAGAAAAACTTTTGTATTACTACCAACTTGGAAAAGTATAACATTATCAATGATTGTTATGAAAAAAACTGCGTCAGCGAATGTTTTATACAACTCAAAATGAAATTTGGAGTCATTTATATTGTAATGCTGCGTTACAAATATCGAGACTATCCGAGATGAGTGAAGTAAGCAGGCTGGCGTAGCTCAGTGGTCAGAGCAGTCGACCGGCAATCGAAAGGTTCCGGGTTCGAATCCCGGCCCAGAAGCGCACAGCATTTTTTCTCGAATAGTTTTCTTGGGGTTTTTTGTAGGGAGGTGTTTCATAAGCATAAATATCGTGAGTTCACAATATTTATGCCTATTTATGTTTATTATCACCATTACTTAATATTGAGTGTTGTCGAAATACGGCAACTTCGCGGACATTGAGGTTGGCAGCAATGCTCTACATTTGCCAGCCAAGATTCGTAATCTTTCATCAAACCTCGATGGTTCAATATTGAATATATATGGTTTACGATGGGCAACATAGGAGTTTATTTTTCTAAATGTTTACAAAGTTTTAGTTTGCGTTAATCCGTTGTTAGAAATGGTTTATCTTTGTGCTAAATAGCCAAAAAAATTACATCACCCGTAGCGTGAACGTCTTGCCCATCTGACTGCACGTAAAATTACATGCATTAAACTATTTCTTAGTCCCAGTGTTTTGGGGTGAAAAAAATTCAAAAAATTCTTCAAGCCTCAGTATAGTCTAGACAATAACATATATTTTTTCCGAATTTAATCTTTGATTGTGGCTAACACTTCGGGCTCCTTAATGTTCCCGCGATTGCGTGTTTTGCCTCAGAGGCAAAACGTACCCTGAATAAAATCGCGCGCATAAATGTTCGAAGAGACAACGGAAGAGACTTTAAAGTTTTGGGCGCAGGCTAAGAGTTTGTATAGGTTTTTCTCGAGGTCTCAGTTTGCGCCGATCGATTGTCCAAACTTAGAATTGCACGAATCGCACTTTCGTTGACCGTATGAACTGCCGGTGCACTCGTGTGCACGTACTGGTCACAATGGCTTTTGTAAGTACACAAAACAAGGGCGGAGAGGACGTGTCACGTCGTTCTCGTTCTTTTCGAACGCGACATGTTATCGCCTCTTTCGATCGGTCTATTATCCTACCAGTCATTTCGTCCGCCTCGTGCTTCACCCCCCCCCCCCCCCAGCCCCTCGTACCTCTGTGATACGTTGACCCCAAGGACGTCACCACGGCTCGCTGAAATGAAATGGTGTTGAAGTTTGCATCGTTGAAGGGCAACGAAAGTTCTTTTTTATATTTTAAGGGGTGAGATGCAGTCAGAGGCGTGAAAAAACGAGCATTTTCAATCATTTTTAAAAAATAGTAATTAAGTTTGTTTTACAATAGTGGTTACACAGACTTTTTATGTTATATTTCAACTTGACTTGTACACATTTTCGAAGAAAAATATTGATTATTTATAAAAATATCGCCATCTTTGTCGGACCCCCTTCGGCATGCAGTGCTTTGCGGTGATCATCATAAAATTTTACTGGTTCATCTGAAATAAAAAAAAGCAAAAAAAAATCATTAGTTTAATATTAAATCTAGTCCTTAATCGAACTTTTTTTCAATTAACAAAATAGCGGCCTCCTACTGATAACTTTCGATTTTCGACAAAAAAAATCGCTGGTTTATTGTAAAAAAATTAGACATTTTCAACAAAAATGAAAATCCTTCGATTAAGGACTAGTTTTTAATGCTATGAATAAGCATACCAAATTTCATCAAAATCCATCGACTGGTTTTTCAATTATAGTGGTCACCGACTTGAAAAACGTAGTTTCGAGAAGAACGCGTTTAAAGTTTTTCGGTGTGGATACGGTATTATATGTTCGTAAAATTTTGAGCTCGATGGATGAAGCTAAACTTTTTTTGTGTATTTTGATCCGCTGAATCCGAATATCACAATTTTTTGCCGAAAAGTCGAGCATTCAATTGTTTATAGCCAATTGTCAAAACAATTTTTCAAAAAATTAAAGTTTTTCGGATGAATTATTATTTTTTTAACCTTTTTGGCAATTTAAAAACGAAAGTATTCTTTATAAAATTTTGCTAAAGTTCATAGTTTTTGAGTAATATATTTTTGAACATTTCTGAAAGAGTTTTCCAATTTGACACTTGATTTATGTATAGAAATACTAATTAAAAAATTAGTTACATCGAATCATCAATTCCTGGCCCATACAATAGGGCTTTTGCTGATGTGGAAGCTTCCGAAATATCAATTTGTTGTTGTCTTCGAAGCATTTTGCTTCCCGGGTATTATCGTTTGCGCGTTTGTCAGCCACGTCTATACGCCTTCACTAATTATGGCATATCCCGAAAACTATTCATCAGATTGACTTGAAATTGTCAGGGAATATTTTCGAAACATGATACTTCAAGAAAATGTCAAAAAATCGATTTTTTGAAAATCCTGACTACCTCTCGCCCCTTAATTTACTTATTTTTTACTATTATGCAAAATTCTTATTTTTTCTTTTTTTTTTATATTGTGGATCTCTGGATAAACGTTTGAAAAAAGTTATTGAGGCTTTATTGGTGTTACCTTGTGATGATATTTTTTTAGTAACTTTTAGTTTTTATTTTTAGTTTTGGTTTTTAGTTTGAACTTTTACTTTTTTACGTTCATATGTATTCTGTAACTCTAGTAACTTTTATTTTAGTAAGTAGATTGGTGAACTTCCTGAAAATATCGACTTTTGGTTTTTGGCGGATTCTCGAAATATACCATTTCCAAAATATTATCTGAAAATTTCAAGTCTATCCGTTGAACATTTCGATACTGAAGTTTGCATCGTTGGAATGCAGCGAAAATTCATTTTGATCGAATAATCCGATTTTTTTGACAGATTGCTGTAAAATTACTCTGTGTTTTTTTATATCTTACTGGATATCGACCACTCGAATCAGCAGGAAAGATTTTCGATATTAATAAAACCAACGAGTAAAAAAAATGGATTTCGTTGCATTCGAACGATCTAAACTTCAACGTCGTTCAACATTATGGGGGGAGATACCTTTAGGCGAGGAAAAAATTGGTGATTTCCATGCTTTTTTTTTAAAGAAAAGATTTCTTCAACATTTTTTAGACTTAGGGTATATTTCATTACTACTTTTGGCTGTCACATGGTTATGGTACGGTCTTCTAAGCTGCATTTTCAGAACTGGCTTGGCGTATAGCTAAAAAACTAATCCACTGATTCTAATGGAAGTTGATATGGATCTTTCTAACCTTATTGTCCAAGACACGAAACTAAATGTTTTTGAAAATTTTGAAAAAAGTATTTTTTATTGCAAAATGTAGCCAATGTTCGTGGTTCATGTTCAGCGTATGAGTGTTAATAAACGAAAAATCTACGTTGATTATTTTCAGATTAATCCCGCCGATACTATGTGTCACGCCGTCCGACAACATCCGCCGCAACCCGTTTAGAAGACCGCGCCATACGCATGCCATTCGTTAAAAATTAATTTTGAAAAAATGCCATGTAACAGCCAAAAGTAGTAATAAAACATACCCTGGGTTTCAAAAATGGTGAAGCATTCTTTCCTTTAAAAAAAATCATCGAAATCAGCAATTTTTTCCCCCCTTAAGATCGTGGATCTGTCATGAGGATAAGAAAAACCGTTTAGGTAACTTCCCTACCTTAAATCGACGAAATAAAGATGAGCAATAGAAGAAGAATTAACTTTCGTTGCATATCAACAATGCAAACTTCGAGATCATTAGTTTCGAAGATATCAAAAGTCCTAACAGTTACCGGACCATCCGGGACGTATATGGGGTGGCTCAAAATGGCCTGACATTTTAATTTTTTAATAAAACGTATTATTTACTTTGCTCAAAATGGCCTGACATTTTAATTTACTAATAAAACGTATTATTTACTTAAATAGTGCGAATATGTTTAATTTAATATTATAAGGTACAAATGTGGAGGTTATGTGTGGAACACAATATAAGATAAATGGCCGCCTCGTCCCCGTTTGCAAACGTTCACTCTTTTGACGAAATTTTCAATAACTTTTTGGCATAATTGCGGACCAATTTCACTAATGGTGCGTCCAATTGCTTCCTTGAACTCCGGAATGGTATGTGGATCATCGGCATACACTTTTCCTTTTAGAAAACCCCAAAGAAAAAAGTTCAATGGCGTCAAATCGCACGATCTATGCCACGGTCTTATATACAGGTGTTGAGGCGAGGCGAATTTCAGTGGTGGGGGAAAGTATGCTTGATCCTCCCGTTTTTAGGGCTTAAGGCCTTAGGCCACAGTAACGGGTATAAAATCATGTGCGAATTTAACAATTGTTTTTTCCTATGAAAAAGTGATTCACTCATAAAATTAACACGTAACCGGGTCGACTGTATATTGATAAACGTAACTGACGAATGGATCAAGGTACCTCAGATGCGAGACTCTGATATTGAGATCACACGTTAAATACTTGAGACTGAGATAGTTTAACCCGATACGAAGCAATACTTTGAAAGATTTGACTCGAAGGGCGGAGTAGTTCTCCGACAAACGAATACGGAGAACAAGTATGTAGTACCACGTGCATCACGCTTTAACATCGTCAGGATGTGTCATGACGACCAAGAACATTAAAATAACACATCTATTAAGTATAAATATCAAGCTGTTAGAAAATATATATATTTTTTTTCGATGTACAAAATGGCCGACTACTCGAAACTTCTCGAAACAGCTTTTTTCCAATTGGCGTGACAAATAACTTCAACAATTTCTATTCGATTTACTTCAAATTTAAAAGTTATGTTTCTAATTGCGTTTCGCAGAGAAGTACGTACGGAATTTCTGATTAATCGAAAACTTTTCATTTTATGAGCAGTTATAACGAAATTTTTCACTGAAAATTCATTTCTTAAGTTCAAATACCTACAACTTTTGAATAAAACAATATTTTTTAAATTCCGTACGTACTTCACTAGGTATTCTAATGTAGATTGACGAGAATTTTTGTTTTTTGTTCTTGGTCAAAAACTGTGAATGCTAAACGTCGCGCCACGGAGCGTCTAAAAAAAGATAACGAAAGAAAATATTAGTAGTCGGCCATTTTGCACATCGAAAAAAAATTAATTCTAACAGCTTGATATTCATACTAAATAGATGTGTAATTAATTTTATGAGTGGTTACTTTTCCATACGAAAAAAATTGTTAAATTCGCACATGATTTATACCCGTTTCCGTGGCCTAAGGCCTTAATGTAGCCACCGCGCGGCGCCTGTGATAAGGGGGTAGAAAGAGACAGACTGTATTCCCGTATTCACCTGTAAACAACTGTATTTAAATTATTATATTCACTGAATTAATCCAAATATATCAAAATATTTCTACTTCCATACTTGTGGTTACAGTTATCGCCATGGTGAAGCGGTGCGCGGTCCCAAAATTCAAAGCGGGGTATAAACCCGTTAAGGAAAAGTGCTCCCTCTTCAAAGTACCGGCGAATATTGAGCAATTAAAAAAATGGCAAGCGGTGATTCCTGGCCTCGTCGAGTTAAACAGAACACGCTGTTGCGATTAACGGAATGCCGGGTCTTCACACATGTACATGTTTTTACAGGTTATTTGTGCAAGAAAGTATTAAAAATGTACCACTCGTGTACTATTTGCCGAGATCGTGTAATATCTCATACCAATGCCCATAATTACACACGGTTATGATTTATTAAAGGGAGGGTAGGGGTTTCAGCGTGAAAAAAAAACACTTTTTTGCGAATTTTTTTCATCTATATCGATAGAGTAAATTTATTGAAACCTTTTGTACATTGTTAAGTGGAATTTCAAGAACATTCCGTGATATTTGTACGCGAAAATATCCACAACGAGCTGATGACAAAGCTTTTCCAAGAACGCCTTTGGAAAAACACGATTTGCGGTGTTCACTGTATCTCAGCTAGAAATTATCTGAAATCAAGTACCATTAAAATTTGGTCAAAGGATCATCAAATCCTCCCCCCAACGGTCTTTGATAATTTTTTTTTCATTACTAAATTTTTGGTGGTCATGTAAAGTGAAAAGTGCTATTTTTCACGAAAAATTCCGCCATTTTGGGGGTGGAAAACCCCCTCAATGTAAAAAAATCTCAAACTGACCGTTGGGGTAAGGTATTTTATATGTAGGAAGTGTGTACCAAGTTTGAAATAAATCGGTCATGTAGTTTTCAAATGGCAGTGAACACGGACTTTGAAAAAGTGGTTTCGAGAAAAACGCGGCACCGGCTTGTTTGTGGATATTTTCGCGTACAAATTTCACGGAATGTTCTTGAAATGACACTTAACAATGTACAAAAGGTTTCAATAAATTTACTCTATCCATATAGATGAGAAAAATTCGCAAAAAAGTATTTTTTTTTCACGCTGAAACCCCTATCCGTAGCGCCGCCCTTGCGGCCACAAGTGGAGATAATTTTTGGGGCGCTAAGCGAACACCACCGTCGTGTCAAGACCTGTATGTGAGACCGTGGTCCATGCCGTCTATGCCATTTATCGGATATTGTGTTACATACCTAACCTCCATGTTTGTACCTTATATTAAGGCAGTCCTCTAGTTTCTCGGGTCGAAAAAATTGATTTTTTTTTTCATAAATCACATCCACAACATGTGTAGAAAATGTGTGCCAGAGGATTTTTCGATATTCGAAGTGGTTCACAAGTTACGGCCCTGGAACGGAGCAGGTATGAGCTTCTCGGAGAGGCTGAGCAATTCAAACACAATAAACCGCCTCTTTCTGAAGCAGTTCAAAAAGTTATAAAGCCAATTTATGAGGATTTATCCAAAGAAGAATTGTTAAGCAGATGCCTGGGAGCGGAAACTCAAAATAATAACGAGTCGCTCGATTCGTTAATCTGGACTTTTGCTCCGAAGCACCTCCATTCTGGGCCAAAAGTGGTTGAAATCGCCACGTTTCTCGCTGTCATAATCTTCAACGAAGGATTCAAATCTATCCTGAAGGCCTTGGAAACCATGGGAGTGAAAATCGGCCCACAAGCTAAAGGATATGTTTAACAGCGTGATAGCTCTCGGATCGACCGTTCAGAAAAGCGCACGAGTGATGTTGTAAAACAGGCCCGAATCGCGAAAAGGGAAGACGGAGCAGCTCTGCGTGACTTCCAAGAAGAAGAGGAAGGCCTATTGTATGGTCCAGGCATAGCAGATTGACGGTGAGATGAAATTTTTAGTATAAATCACATGCGCGAACTTTCAAACGCGTTTTTCTCGAACCACCATTTTTCTAAACGGTGAACACGATATTTTAGAAACTACTGCACCGATCTTGTTCAAATTCATACAGCATCTTTTATATGTTATGCACCAGCGATTGAACTAGGATTATCATGATTGCTTCGATAGTTTTTTTTGTACGAGCGAAAAACTTAAGAAAAAATGCGTAAAAAATAGAATGTAATTTTCAAAAGTGTATAAAAAAGTCAATTTTTGTAATTTAGAATTCACTGTAGTTCAATCGCTAGTCTTAAATATGAAGATTAAAATGCCGTTTGGTTTTTTGATTTCAGATAAGCAGAACAGCCGCAATCTTGGTCACCGTCAAGCACCTCTTTTACTTGATGTCTTCCTGTCGGCCACTATAACCTTTATTCTATTATATATTTTGACTTCAAAAAATTTGTAAAGCTTATTTAAATGTTAATAAAGATTATGCAAAAACAATGAGATTGATTATTTCGATGCTTTGCCCGTAAAAAATTATTGAAAAAGCCGTAAAAAAACAGCCGAGAAACTAGAGGACCGCGTTACCATAAAAATATTCGTACTTTTTAAATAAATAACACGTTTCATTAATACATTAAAGTGTCAGGTCATTTTAAGACACTCTCCAGTTTATTCGGTGCACTTTCATCAAACGTCCAATTTTTTACTACAGACCTTTGGCCCCCTCCACCTCATTTCCATAAATATAAATCTCTAAAAAAAATACTAACGTGAAAACTATCCATATATTTGACAAAAATAATTCTGATCCTCCAAGGATTCCTAATGTAATGTGTTTTGACATTTTTCTATACGCAAATGCTGTACTAAAGCATCGACGGGGCGTTCCTCTCGCCAACGTTTTGTACCCTCGCGCTTGCCTGCGTCCCTTCGATCGTCACATTTGTTATGAAAAACAGCGAGAAATTTATGTCCTTTTTTGTCTCTTTTGTTTTTATCTGATGTACCTTGATACACGTTACAAATAAATGACGTGGTATGCTACACGCAACATTACGGTACATGTATCCATGCATACAGGGTGGATCACTAGATATTAGAAACTTGAGGACGTTGAAATGGATCCTGCGGTTATTCCGAAAATTTACTTAAAAAAAATTACGGCGTCAATGGAGAACATTTTGGCTGTTGGCATTTTGGTTATTTAATCAAAATTATCATTAGCCACCGGAATTCCGGTTTTATTCGTTTCACGTGTGTCGAGGTCATTCCAAGGTCACCGTGAACGGTTGATTTTATTTTGAAAAAAAGAAACGATCAAAGGGTAGATCTTGGGGAACCAAATGGTGGCACCGGTTTTTTTTACTCCGGTCGATATTTATAGTGCTCGAGTGCTCGATTTATAGTGACTGACCCGGTATATGTACAGGGTGTCCCGCTTATCTTAAGGAGAAGATTCCTTTAGGCGAGGAAAAAATTGCCGATTTACATGATTTTTTATTAGGAGCAAAAATGTCTTCCCCATTTTTTACACGTAGGGTATGTTTTATTCATACTTTCGGCTGTTATATGGTATTTTTAAAACTTATTAATCTTTACAAATGGCGTAGATATGGCACGGTCTTCTAAACGGATTGCGGCGCCTGTTGTCAGACGGCGTGACACGTAGCGTCGGCGGGAGTCATCTGAAAAAAAAACCAACGAAGATTTTTCTTCCATAAACACTCATACGCAGAATATGAACCAAGAAAAAGTGAGAAACGTTGAAAATCGATTAAATGGTACGCTTCGAAACAAAAAAAATTAATTTTCCGAAAAAAATTGCTACATTTAGCAATAAAAAATACTTTTGTTTTCATTTTGAAAAATATTTAAGTTCATATTTTAGACAATAAGGTTATAAAGATGTATACCAAATTTCATTAGAATCGGTGGATTAGTTTTTTAGCTATACGTCACGCCAGTTTTGACTGCAGTTTAAAAGATCGTGTTATACCTCCGCCATTTTTAAAGCTTAATAATAAATATCATATAACAGTCAAAAGTGGTAATAAAACATACTCTAATTCTCAAAAAGTGTGAGGAAATCGTTCCTTAAAAAAAAATCACGAAAATCAGCAAATTTTTTCCTCACCCAAAGGTACCATCCCCCTTAAGAACGAAAATCCATATTTTTGATAGCTTCATCTTATTCTACGTAACAAAAAACAGGGTACCAAAAAGAACCATTCTTTTTTAATCATTATTTTCGGACATTTTATAAACTTTCGTTTTATTTAAACAAACACGATTTTGTGCTTAAGGATGTAGGCTATTATCGTCACGATTCGACAAGGGTATCATTCGCAACACTTGTCTCAGTATCTGCAGAAAGACTCTTGTCCCTTAATTTAGGTTTGAAACTGGAAGGCCACAATTTTCAGCATCTTTTGTTATTTTTGACAAAAATAATGTCCAAATGAAAAAATGTAGCGTTCAAAAGTCACAAGTTTTTCCCCCGTTCAATAAGATGACTCCCTAAAAAATATAGGTTTCCATATATTTTTATTAAGTTGACCTTGAAATCACCTCAAGGGGTTTTCTCACTTTAGACGCCAAAAAGGCTACTTTCATAAATTTTTTGATAGGTTTATATTACAGATATTGATATAAAAGTTGTCACACTTAATAAATCCATTGTCGAAATACATTTTTTCAAATTATTTATTTAAGTCACAGTTCATATACGAAAATGGCAGTTAAAAAGATATCCTAAAAAGATTGTGGCTTTGCCCTGTAGATATAATCTCGGAGACGGATCATCCGAAACAAAAAATCAAACGATTTTAGATTCAGCATGTTAATGGCTACAGCGCATATGATACGATTTTTTATATATGCAAAAATAACAAAATGGCGGTCATTTTTCGAAAAAGAGGCATTTTTATTTTCACCGTTGTGGCAAACAAAAATTGTAAATAGCAAAATTTAAAAAATCCTTGATATGCGCTATTGCTATAGTTGTAAAGAATATGTGGTTGGAATTTCATATGGTCCGGTTCAGTAGTTTCGAAGATTTTATCAACAAGCCATCGAAAAACGTTGTTCCGAGAAAAACGCGTTTAAAGTTTGTTTGAGTTTGCTTGAGTAGTTAAAATTAGGGTTTGGGTTTGTTTGGGTTGTTAAAATTGTTTTTTCAATGTATTTCGAAACTGTATTTATTAAGTGTAACAACTTTCATATCAATATCGATAACATCAACCTATCAAAAAATTATGAAAATAGCCTCTTTTAGCGTCTAAAGTGAGAAGACCCCTTAAAAATGTCGAGTAAAAAAAGAAATTGTTTTGCCATTTTACTCCTCGTTTGAATTCACTCGATACGTGTATCGGGATTTTTCGATTTACTTCGCTGTCCTTGAGTTGTTTGTAAAGATGGGTCACCCTGTATATAGCTGCACTATCATAATACGTCAGTATTGGAGAAACACATCGCACTTTAGTCGCTATTTACGCTGCACGACCGAGCCATGAGTATTTAATGACGACCTTCTTTTCGCATGTGCGAAGTCGATGCGAGAGTCGTTTTACAAGCGAGCCTTGTCCAACAACTTCGACAACACGACGAAACGATGAAGAAGCAAAGCGTGAGCTTTCGGTTCCCGGCTTTTTCAAAAACGCGTATGCCTCAGCGAATGTTCAATATTCATACGAAAAAGTGGCGACAAGGATAATTATCGAATCAAGTGATCGGAATGATACGATTTTTGTTGCAGAGATGAGCGGCTCTCGACTCGGCAGGGGCCGAGGAGGCCGTCTAGCCGTTTACGGAGCTGGCGGTGTATTGGTGTTGCTCCTCGTCTTTCTCTATCGCGCTGCCACGACGGAGATGTCCAGGTTGCGCGAGCTGCACGTGCAGTGCCTTCATCAGCAGGAAGCGCTGGCGGCTCAGCTTCAAGGTGATTGACAATCAACATGACTATTTGCAGCATCTTAAATTAGGACGTTGAAACTTCCATCGTTGGAATGCAACGATAATGATTTTTTTTAATTTTCTTTGGCATATTTTACCTACGACAATCATGCAAACATTTTTTTGGATTCTTAAGGTGCACTTGCACGGGCAATTTTTAAAAACTATAATTGCCCGGTAATAGTTCACAGCCGGAGGTAGTGAAGCAATTAGTGGAGCAATGTGGATCAATTCCTAAACGATTTTGAACGAAAAAAAATTATATAGGTTCGTTATTTTTATTTCGGGGGATGCCGTTTTTTTTTGGTGGTCTCAATTTTTTTTCCGGGCTACTACAAACGAAATTAAGTTTACTACAATCAACTACAATCGAACGCCTTCGAAAATCACAAAAAAAAAAATTGAGATCGGAGATACTCGGGTGCCAAGTTCACAGAGGTTAAATATTGCTGTAATTGTTTCGGCAGTATTGCTTCTAATTGCTCCATATATTCTCTACTAGCTTTCGCCCGCGACTTCGTCTGCGTAGATCTCGAAATCCTTTTTGAAATACTTTCCAACCCCTTAAGGGATGATTTTTTCTCAACGCTGAAATACGTCACTCTGCATTTATAGCCAATCGGCTGAGCAGAAATTTTAATGGTTCTTAAACAAACGCGGGAACTCCCATACAAAATTGCACTCACGATCTTACCCCCCTCAAGGGTTGGTTTTCCAGAAACGCTGAAACACGCCATTCGGAATTTTCAACCAAAAGCCTAAATACGAAGTTTCATCGGTTAACTTTAAAAAGGACGGATTTAATCCTCTATTTTGCCCACTTAAGGGAAGCATTTCGTAAACATACATGAACCATCTCCGAGAGGCACTCCATCTATTGGTGGAAACTTGGTGATTCGCTGCAGCGCCATCTAGTGGCGAGTTACAGTAAAATGGATAGCGCGAAAATATTCTCCGTGCTCAATTACCTATGTATATCAATTTCCATGGCGATCGGTTGAACGGTGTAGAATTTTATGCGCTCCAGCGCCATCTAGTGGCGAGTTACAGCAGAATGGATAGCGCAAAAATATTCTCCATGCGCAAATACCTATGAATACCAATTTGCATGGCGATCCGTTAAATGGTATAGACCATGGAGCCTAGATACCAGGAGGTTCAGCGGCAATGCAAACGCGCTGAAAAAAGCGTCCCCGAAAATGTGTCCCCAAACGTCGAAATATCCGCCGATTCATAACTTCCTCATAACGGTTCGGAAAAAAAAACGCAAAAGCGAGAAAATATCTCAAACTCAAACTCAGAATGGCGGCGATACAGTCCATCTAGAAAAGCGTGTTTTTTTACAAATAGCTTCACGGGAGAACGGTTTTCTCGTAAAATATAGGACCGGAAACAAAAACCAAAAAATGACAATTTATATATTATTAGTTATGAGACTGCCTAGAAATTTGCTTTCAAATTTTGAAAAAATATCGCACTTTGAAGGAAATAAATCGATTTTTGCCAAAAAAGCAGTAAATTGTTTATAAAAAAAAGTTTACATTTAATCAAAAAACGGCTACGTACTCCAATAGAGAATGTAATTGTGAAGCTGCTGTACAAATTTTAAATCGATGCATGCAAAGGTGGTCGAGTAATCCGTCTTCCGAGATTGAAAAAAGTGGTTTCGAGAAAAACGCGTTCAAATTTGTACGAGCAACTCAGCGCGCGCTCCGAGGCGCTGCGGCCAAATCGATAATTGAACCTTTAAATTTAAAAAATCGCTACAGGACCCATTGCATATTGTTTTTATGACACCAGAGTATATTTAGGCAAGAAAACGTCTTTCCAAAATCCTAGAGTGGTGTTATCCCTTAATACGAATGAGGGTTAGGTACATCATCTGTGATCTGTCTTAGATCGCACCCATGTTTAGCGTATATCTATATACATATAGGTGCCGGAGCACACCAGCGCCATCGTTTCTCTTTCTTGTTTTGGGGACGAGTTGAAAGGCCTCGCTGAACCTCCTGGTATCTAGGCTCCATGGTATAGACGTTGATGTGTTGCAGCGCCATCTAGTGGCGAGTTACAACAAAGTTGATACTATGAAAACCTTCTCCATGAAAAAAACACTTATATGTGCCAACTTTCATGGTGATCGGCCAAACGGTGTCGGAGTCTATAAATCCCAGACATATATACAGGGTGTCCAATAGGAAGTTGCTGAAACTAAATAAGTGTCTCTTCCCTCCATGAATTCAATAGGGGTCCCTTTTTCTAAGGCACATACCTGAGGCCCCGCAGTTTTATTCCAGCCGTGGTTCAAACAAGTACGCGCACGTCAAAATGAGTGAGCTCACCACGGAAGAAAAAGTATATCTTATTGAGTGCTTCTTCTCGAGGGGAAAAATTTATAGTAATGCGTATAGAGGGTTTCGTACTAAGTTTGGAACCTATAGAGTTGTCAGCGAAAACACTCTGAAAAGGTAAGAATTGAACATTTATTCATATTCATCTATCACACAACTTGGGTTTCAATTCAATTAAACTGCATCGAAGTAATTTTACGTTAATTTTTGTAGGATAATCGATAACTTCGTGACGTATGGTACACTCCAGGACCGTAGACACGAGTTGCCAGGTCCATCTATTACGGTGACTGCACCAGAGAAGATCAACGAAGTTGAGAATTATTTCAAACAAAATCCAAATGATTCGATTCGGAAAGCTGCTCAAGCATTAAAAATAACCAAATCATCATTACACAACACTCTGAAACATTTTTTAAAGTTTCATCCGTATAAAATAAGCACTCATCAATTGTTAACTGAACATGCCATGACGAAACGCATCGAATTTTGTAACACTATTACGGGAATGTTTGAAGCCGAAGAACTTGGTGAGAAATTGATTATTTATTCCGATAAAGCACATTTTTGGATGAATAGGTACGTAAACAAGCAAAATGACCGGTTTTGGGGAATGGAAAATCCCAACATATCGCTAGCGAAGTCCCTTCATCCACAGAAAGTAACGCCATGGGCAGCGATTTCAATAAAAGGAATTTATTTGCAATTCTTGGAATCTACGGTAACAGGAGAGAGTTACAAACAGCTTTTGGAAACGAAGTTCTTTCCTTATGCAAAAAAGAGGGGACTGGTTAAAATTGTTTACTTCATGCAAGATGGAGCGACGCCGCACCGGACTCATGAGGTGTTTGAAGCTATTCATCGCGCATATGGGACTCGAGTTATCGGTCTGGGGTACCCTAAATTTGCTCAAGGCGGACTAGAATGGCCTCCGTACTCACCGGACCTAAACGCTTGTGATTTTTTCTTGTGGGGTTATATTAAAGATCATTGTTACGCTAAAAACCCCAGCACAGTAGAAGACCTGAGCGCGGCCATCCAGGAAGTGGTTCGCGGCATTACGAACGATATGTTGGACACAGTTTTTCACAGTTTTCAAAAGAGAATTGATTTTTGTGCACAATCTAACGGTTCGCACTTCAAAAATATCTATCATTAATCACTGTACTTTTTCGTTATTTTTATAAGATGTAATAAATTGACATAAAAAATATTTGACTGGGTTTTATTTGTGTGCGTTCAAAACTGCAGAGTTTCCTCTATTTAAAGCAATTTGGCTTTTCTGATTTTGTGCACGTGTTTTAAAATGACAGTCGATTAGTTTCAGCAACTTCCTATTGGACACCCTGTACCAACATCCATTTATACAGTTGCATGCAAAAGTGTCGGACCAAAGATAATTTTATGATTAAGTAACGTTTAAAGCATGTAAAACGGAAACACAAATGTATCATCGTAAAGTTCTTTTATTATGCAATCATAATATGTAATTCAAAAATTGTTGATAACGATTAACAATTATTTGTAAGAAATATAACACGTTTTGTTGCTTCATAAATGTCCGGCAAAATTTCAAGAAGATATGATTCGCTTCGCATTGTTTACATTATCAGTCGCGAAATCATGTAAATATTGAGAGCTCTGTTCCTTTTGCATTGTACGATCAGTAACACTCAGTCAAGATGTCGAATCGCACGTCTTTAGATATACGTAAAGCGGTTATCAAGTTGCACAACGAAGGAAAAGTTTCACGTGAAATGGCTAAAATTTTGGCGATTGGAAAATCGACTGTTAACGATATAATAAATAAATGCAGGACTACAGGTACTCTAGAAGATAAATACTGTCCTGGGAGACCTAGGAAAACAACTGATCGAGTCGATAAAGTGATCAAAAGAAAGGCTATCGCAGACGTAAAAACGAATGCTGCAATCATCGCACGTGAATTACGCGAAGAAAATTTGGCTGACATTAGCCAAAGTACTGTTTCACGTAGACTGACAGAAGTGGGACTTTTTGGACGTGTTGGAGTTAAAAAACCGCTCATCAGTAAAAAAAAGAAGGCCACATTAGAATTCGCGAAAAAAACCAGAGCTGGGCTGTTGAAGATTGGAAAAAAGTGCTGCTCTCAGACGAAACTAAAATTAATTTGTTTGGAAATGATGGGAGAAGGTACGTTCGACGGCCAAAAGGAACTAGAAATGATTCGCGATATCAAACACCAACTGTGAAACACGGTGGAGGTAGCATTATGCTATTGAGTGCATTCTGCTCTTGGAAAGGCGTCGGCCCAAACTTTAAAATTGAAGGCACTGTGAACTCTGCTATGTATAGAGATATTATATTAAAAGAAATGCTGCCTCATGCTCGTCAGAATATGCCACGAGGATGGATTTTTCAGCAATAAGATCCAAAACATCGATCACAGCTCCTTCAGCAGGTTTTTAGCAAGAAAAATATTCGAGTTTTAGAGTGGCCGAGTCAATCTCCGGACTTGAATCCCATAGAACATTTATGGCAAGAGTTAAAACTAAGAGTAGGAATTGAACATTGTGCCAATAAAGCTGCTTTGTGGGGAAAAGTTCAAGAAGAGTGAAAAAATATCTCTCAAGATAGAATCATCAAACTTATTGAATCGATGCCTCACCGATGTGCTGCCGTGATAGCTTCGAAGGGCATGGCTGCCAAGTATTGATGAAAATCTTACATTTATTACCGTTTTCAATTTTTTTTTTCTTGATTTACTATATTTTTTGTATATAGTGCGTAATTCGTACTTGGCCGGATAGTTATGAAAAAGCGAAAATTGTTATTTTGGTTATAAATAATTATGAACAGTTATATAGAATTTTTCAATAACACGTTTCGATTGCATAATAAATGAACTTTACGATAATATGTTTGTGTTTCCATTTTGCACCCTTTAAAGGTTGCTCCATCATAAAATTATTTTTGGCCGGACACTTTTGCACGCAACTGTACATAGATATTGCTAAATTTCAAGCTTGCTTATCGTACTTCTTTATCGATGCTTCACCATCTTAAACGACACGCACGCAGTTCTGGTAACGCCATCTGTTGGAAAACAGCGAGAACTTATTCAACGTCCTAATATTTAGCGATCCACAGCAAATTTCCCAATATGATTTTGGATAATAATAAAAGTAAGAAATGGAAAAGCACTTTCGTTGCATTCCAACGATGCCAACTTCAACCCTATCTCATAATTGTGGCGAAAAACGATTAAAGTTATTAGTCAGTGTATGGATTTTTCTCGTGCAACACGAACTGAAATGCCCACTGTGAAGAAATAATCGTAAAATACGATTTAGGAATATTCTTTCTTAAGGGGTTTGGCTAGTGTGACGACCCGAAAATCAGGGATAAAAAAATGTATTCTGAAGGAATAATTAAGATGATGGGAAAATCATTTGGGCATTTCAGAGCTCCAAGTAATCGGGAAGTGGGTGAAATATCGATTTTCCGTTTTGCATCTCAAAGAAATTACAGTTGAATAAAAGCTTGTAAAAAAAATTCAAAATGGCTGCTTCAGCTGCCGCCAAATAATGCCATGCAGGGCGTGTTTCGGTCTGCGCGGGGCGCTCCACAGCCTTGCTAGTTCATTGGAAGCAAAAACTGGTTAAAAATTACTAAACTAGACTAAACTTGGGGGGCCTTGCCATTTTTGTTTTCCGAAAAACCCCTGGATAACAATTTGGCAGTCGCTTGAAAAAAAACCCAATTTTCTTGCCTTTTTTGCTTAAACGGACGAAAAAAATATTTCTAAATTAATTTTGGTTAACAATCGCTTCCTGATCCGTGAAAAAAAGCAAAAAAAAATCACCGGGTGCGGGGTTAAAACTTCGAATGGCTAAATAAAGAGCGACAAAGATTTCGAAATGGCAGAATTATAAACTCAAAATAACTAAGGTTAAATTATTCGAAATTTTATATTTCGACCGATGACGAAATCGAGTAACTATTACACCAAAGGATTATCTATCTGAGAGCTCATTTATTCGACAACATGTATTCAGATATTCTGCAGTTTGAGGCATGCAAATACAGATTCGAACAATCTACAACATTCATATATCCGAAATAGAAAAAAAAAATGAGTATACAATATTGATAATACCATCTATAACAAAAAGCCATATATCGAGAATACAAACTTCGAATGTATAGATCTTAGATTCGCAAATGATCGATGGTCTAAAATAGCGAATACCTAAATAGCGAACATGGGATGACTGGTTTACCCGACTGACCACTAGCGCCATCTGCCAGCTTCACACTGAAGCGCAAGTAACGCACTGCTCGATCATAAGTTTTCGCTATCCTGATCGAATTTTTGGCCTTTCGCTTTATGGGGTAAAGCCACAGTAGAGTTTTCAAAAAATCGATTTAATTTTTACATATATACGATACGAAATATACGAAATTTTTTACATATATACGATACGAGATATACGAAATTTTTCATTGAAAATTCATTCAAATACCTACAACTTTTGAATAAAACAATATTTTTTTACATTCCGTACGTACTTCTATAGGTATTTTAATGTAGATTGACGAGAATTTTTGTTTCTTGTTCTAGGTAAAAAATTGTGGATGCTAAATGTCACGCCGTGGAGCGCCTAAAAAAAAGATAACATAAGAAAATATTAGTAGTCGGCCATTTTATACATCGAAAAAAAAATTCTAACAGCTTGATATTCGTACTAAATAGATGTGTAATTAATTTTATGAGTGAATCACTTTCTCATACGAAAAAATGGTTAAATTCGCACATGATTTTATACCCGTTACTGTGGCCTAACCCCTTAATGAATTCCAAATTGTAAACCATCATAATATTTACAATTCGATGATTCGTCGTCTCGAATTGTTCGGTGTATTTATACCGGAAAGTCGACATTATATCACATTATTTTGTTAAATGTTAAATTTATTTTCGCTATTAATCATTTTCGAGATGTTTGTATTCACCATTTTTATTAACTGCTTTACAGACTATCGTAAGATTGATCAATCTATATTGAAACGTTCGTCATTAAGGGGTGAGATGCAGTCAGAGGTGTGAAAAAACGAGCATTTTCAATCATTTTTTTTTTAGTAATTAAGTTTCTTTTACAAAAGTGGTTACACAGACTTTTTATGTTATATTTCAACTTGAATTGTACAAATTTTCAAAGAAAAATACTGATTATTTATAAAAATATCGCCATCTTTGTCGGACCCCTTTTTGGCATGTAGTGCTTTGCGGAGACCATCATAACATTTTACTGGATCATCTGCAATCGAAAAAAAAATCATTAGTTTAATAATAAATCTAGTCCTTAATCGAAGCTTTTTTTTTAATTAACAAAATGACGGCTTTCGACAGATAACTCGATTTTCGACCAAAAAATCGCTCGTTTATTGTTTTAAAAAAATTGAAATTTTCAACGAAAATGAAAATCCTTCGATTAAGGACTAGTGTTTAATGCTATCAATAAGCACCCCAAATTTCATCAAAATCCATCGAGTGGTTTTTGAATTACAGTGGTCACCGACTTGAAAAACATTGTTTCGAGAAAAACGCGTTTAAAGTTTTTCGATGTGGATACGGTATTATATGTTCGTAAAATGTTGAGCTCGATGGATGAAGCTAAACTTTTTTTTTATGTATTTTGATCCGCTGAATCCGAATATCACAATTTTTTGCCGAAAAGTCGAGCATTCGAAATTGTTTATAGCCAATTGTTAAAAAAACTTTTCAAAAAATGAAAGTTTTTCGGGATGATTTTCTTATTAAACATTTTGGGCAATTTTAAAACGAAAGTATGCTTTATAAAATTTTGCTGACGTTCAAAGTTTTTAAGTAATACATTTTCGAAAATTTCTGAAAGAGTTATCCAATTTTACACTCCATGTATAGAAATACTAATTAAAAAATTACTTACATCGAATCATCAATTCCTGGCCCATACAATAGGGCTACTGCCGATGTGGAAGCTTTCAAAATATCAATTTGTTGTTGTCTTCGAAGCATTCTGCCTTCCCGGGTATTATCGGGGGGTCAAAACCGGTTGCTTGCAGCTGCTGTCAGCTACCTGCCATGAGGACTCGACGCCCCTCCACTAATTGTGGGGTATCCCGGAAACTATTCACCGGATTGACTTGACACTTTCAGGGAATATTTTCGAAACATCATACTTGCAGAAAATGTTTTAAAAAAATCGATTTTTTGTAAATTCTGACTGCATCTCACCCCTTAATGAATTCGAAATTTCGGTCCTTCTGAATAACGATCGATCGAATTACCGACATCCACCCAACTCACCGATCAATTTGCTCGTTTGCCCGCGCAGTGATTATCGAGTACAAGGTCCGACTGGAGAAATCACTCGCCGAGGAGAAGAGCTCGAACGCCTCGGCGAAGCAGGAACTCCAGCAACGCGCGACTCACGAGAAGTCCTTGAGGGACAAGGACAGCGTCGAGGCTCTGCGAAGATTCAACTCGTTGCAGCAGACCCACAAGATCCTGGAGTCGGAGAATCAGGATCTCAAGGAGGAGTGCGATAAACAGCAGAAACAAGCGTTGGAGGATCGCAAGAGGCTCGAAGTTACGCTACGGGAAGTTCGCGCCCAGCTACGCGAGGCTCGCGACGACAAGGAAAAATCCTTGCAGCATCTGAAAACGAAGTTCTTCGAAATCGACACGGAGAAAACCAGACTGGAGGACAAGTACAACGCGCTGTTCAAAAGCAGCGCCGATACCAATAGCACAATCGACCATTTGCGCAAAGAAGTCATGCAGCTCAATCGAGAAATCGAAGAGGTATACGCATTTATTCGCATTTGAGGGGGCAGATACCCTTAGGCGAGGAAAAAAATGCTCATTTTCGTGGTTTTTTTTAAAGGAGACATTTCGTCACCATTTTTGAGACTTAGAGTATGTTTTATTACTACTTTTGGCTGTTACATGGTTAATTTTTTTTTATTAATCTTTGAAAAATTCGGTCAAGTGCGAGTCGAGCCTGACACTATTAGGGTTCGGTACATATGACAAATTAACTTTGAAATTGTTTTTAGTTGTTTAAATACCGTATATAGTAAAGTAGATGGCCAAGTAATCGTCACCTTAAGGCGGTCCTCTAGTTTCTCGGCTGTTTTTTTACGGCTTTTTCAATAGTTTTTTACGGGCAAAGCATCGAAATAATCAATCTCATTGTTTTTGCATAATCTTTATTAACATTAAAATAAGCTTTGCAAATTTTTTGAAGTCAAAATATATAATAGAATAAAAGTTATAGTGGCCGACAGGAAGACATCAAGTAAAAGGGGTGCTTGACGATGACCAAGATTGCGGCTGTTCTGCTTATCTGAAATAAAAAAATCAAACAAATTTTAATCTTCATATTTAAGACTAGCGATTGAACTAGAGTGAATTCTAAATGACAAAAATTGACTTTTTTATACACTTTTGAAAATTACATTCTATTTTTTACTCATTTTTTCTTAAGTTTTTCGCTCGTACAAAAAAAACTATCGAAGCAATCATGATAATCCTATCATGATTGTTCAATCGCTGGCTTATAACATATTAAAGATGCTGTACAAATTTGAACAAAATCGGTCCAGTAGTTTCTGAAATATCGTGGTCACCGTTTCGAAAAATGGTGTTTCGAGAAAAACGCGTTCGAAAGTATACCTGCTCCGTATACCTGCTCCGTTCCAGGGCCGTAACTTGTGAAACACTTCGAATATCGAAAAATCCTTTGGCACACATTTTCTACACATGTTGTAATGTGATTTATGAAGAAAAAAAAATCGATTTTTTCGACCCGAGAAACTAGAGGACCGCCCTAAGCAGATCGCTTGATTTTGCAAATTTATATAGCTCAACTAGGAAAGTGAGTGTAAGTTATTTTAAGTCGTTCTTAATCAGTTTTTTATTACGAAGACGAAGGTCGTTGTGAAATTCCCGTGCCTGGTACAGTTTTCGAGAAAATCGCTAGGGAACGTCCCGCTAATCTTCACTCGCGTTTAAACTGCTTTGAGGCCTTATATACAAAATTTTTTTTTTTTACTGACTTAAATTATGTATAAACATGTGGAAAATAATATGCAAAAGTTATACTAGGTGGACATTTTTTTAAAACATGTAGAAAAATTGTAAAACTTTAAACGCGTTTTTCATGAAGAAATGTTTTAAAAATCGGGCGGACTCGTAGGTCCGGCATTTTTTGACCGATTGACTTCAAATTTCTACTATAACTTCTTAGATACATTTTATAGCGATGTACACACGATTTTTAAAATCGTTTAACAATTGCGATTTTTGGAAACGAACAAAGGCTGTTGTTTCAGTCGAAAATGCGACTTTCTTAAAAATCGGGCTAGATGTACAAAAATAAATATTTTATAATAATCTTGTGTACTTCGGTAGCAAAAATCATGTAGATTACGGGGAAAAGAAAATTCTTCTGGGTGCACATGTTCGACTCCAACGAGTCCGCTCGTTGGAGGTACCTACAGATATGCGAAATAAACCCTCTAAACCTTGTTTTGATTGCTTTATTAGTATTTTTTTAAAATCTCAAAAAATCTCTCTTTCCGACCATCCAAAGCTAGATAAGGCCTTAACTAATTATGCAAAGGTTCGTAGGACTATGTTGACTCAATTATCTCCGCATATAGAACGGCAGAATAATTTTTACGCACTCTGTCACAAACTTTATGATTTTTATTTAAAAATTTGTTAAAGAGTTTGAAACATAAATTTCTCTTCCATGGAACTTTATTAATTAAAAAAATAATACTAATTATTGCCTATTGCGTCAGAATAAGAACTTTTATTTATTTGCAGTCATTATAAACAACTATTTTTTCATAAAATGAATTTTAATATGATTTCGATCGAGTGATGTTCACCTGTGTTCAAGACATACCCAGTTATCGACATGGCCACGACCCAGTAATCGACAGCATTTGTTTATATGTATATCTTTTTACTATCGCGAATATGTGTATGACGATTACTCGTCCGTGGATCCTTCAGACAATGCTGATTACGGGCCCGATATTTCTTTTCTGATTTTCTATAAACTAATATTCGATTCGTAAGACTTTTTTCTGCTAACATTGTCCCAGTTATCGAAAGCCGTGGAGATTAATCGGCGTGTGTTTATTTTGCTGAACCGGTAATCGTCATATATGAAAATTCGTTGAAATTAACATAAAACTATAATTTTTTATGCTGAACGCAAAACTAAAATCCTTGGTAATCACGTGAAGGAAAACTTACTTCACGCAAGTCCACAGGCATTCTCAAATCACCCGAAATGTGGCATGGTTCACGTTAACCTCCTAATGAAGGATTCGGCCGAAATGACAGTTAGACGTCGTAGCGGAATATATTTAATTTGATTATTCTTTTATACGTATACTTACGGGTGTGAAAATGTAATACAACATAGTAAATACCTCCTGGAAGCTAATATACCACAGATCGGCACGAAGGACTGATTTTTATCTTAAAATACTTATTTAATGCGCAAACATGACGATCACTAGGACCCTGACGGTCACTGGGCCAACTACCTTACACAATATACAGAAATTCCTAATTCCTAACTAGTTTACTTTTTGAGATAGATAACAAAAATTGTCTAAAACTGACAACTTTGATGGCTCGCCATTTCTTGATTTTTGAAGATAAAAAGAAAAAAATATTTGTACTCTGCTCAATGAGCTTTAAGGTAGAACTACCGTGCACACTTGATTTTTATAGATTTCGTTCAAATTTTAACCAGACATTGTTCATATCATTATGCATGTTTGAGTGTACTTTCAGAACAGTCGACTATTTAGATTGGGAGTTAATGGGTTTTTAAATTTCAACTTTTAACACTGCAGGGTCTGCATCGACCGAAAGTCATGTCACATAATTCGTCGTACAAATCCATTGTGTTTATTAATTTTGAACACATGTTTAGATAGCATACTAGTTAGGGAAAGAGTGAAAAAAGTTTGGATTGCCTTTACTATTCAATTTTGCTAGAAACGTTCAGTAAAGACAGAATAATTCTCCGTAAAAAATATTTATCCCCTATAATGAGAAGACATATGGCAACACCGCAGAACAGAATTGTTCAATATTTCGAGAAAAACAAAATTATCGTGTGCCTAAAGTTAAAAACTTTTATCACAAAAAAATATATGCGTTATAAATATCAATATTTTACATTGTTTATGTTATCTTCATTAACAAATAAAAGGGTTGGATAATTCATAACTAATTAAAAACTTTGTTCGATTAAAAATTACTTTCAAATAAAAATTTGTGTTGCAGTATTATTTTACATATGCCGCGCAAACTTACGTCATTGGATACATGGAACGATGAGGTGTTGCCATATGTTTTCTTATTGTAGGGGAAAAATATTTTTTTACGGAAAATTATTCTGTCTAAATTTCAATGCAGACCCTGCAGTGTTAAAAGTTGCAACTTTAAAATCCATTATCTGCCAATCTAAATAGTCGACTGTTCTGAAATTATACTCAACATGCATAATGATATGAACAGTGTCTGGTTAAAATTTGAACAAAATGTATAGAAATCAAGAACGTGCGCTCGGTCTACCTTAAAAAATGACACGCCACATGCCAGGATACGAAAAAAAATCTGCTCCTTTTTCATGTATAGGAAAAAGGAAAAATAATTTTATTGAATTTCTAATTCAATATTCGGTTTTCGACCAACATTCTACTTAAAATATCCAAGTTCCAGGTCTCGGCACAGACGGCAGAGTGTCATTAAGGTAGTTCCTCTGCGAAAATCTCAACCAAAAGTTTACATACCATGTTCATGTTTAAAAGATTGATAATTGGTTTAATTAGTAATGAATAAAATTAAAAACTACGCAATATTGACTCGGTACTAGTAGATAATACGATGGATATCATTTATTGCCGTAAAATATATTTTGTATTGTGTTTTTGATCGACCATTGCCAGTAAACTTTTTGCCGGGACTGTCCAGGCTTTGCCCCAATTGTTTTTTTTTCCAGGCTTTGCCAGGCTTTGCACCAAAATTGTGAAGGCTTCTCATGGTTATATCTTGGAAACGAGATGGTGAATCATTCTCATTTTCTTTCACATTATTCGTGATATCTTACTGTAGCTTATCCTCGTTTTTTATCAATTTCTTAATTTTAGTTTTGACGGTAGAATTAATGATGCTCTGTTTGCCCATCATAACGCATTTGTTACGTGTAAACTAAGCCAACTTTAAGTGTAAATATCTCAGGTTTGGGGCGGTCAAACTTATTCAAATTGCACAGATGTTTGGATAATGTATTAAATACCGTATATGTCAAATTTCAACCATTTCTTAATTCAACTCTTCTGTGGAGGTACTACCTTAAGGGATACCACTCTAGCGGCGGAAAATAAGGCCTAACTTTGACAATTTATTTTGGGAGTATGAAAAAAGCAATAGGATTTCTTTGGAGAGAGTTTATTTGACACATATTAAAGTATTAACAAAAAATTATTATAATTTTCATACAAAATGGCGGCGACAGAGCCCATCTTGAAAAATGTATTTTTTACAAACAGCTTCACGCAAGGACGGTTTTCTCGTAATGTATAAGACTTGGAACGAAAACCAAAAAAAAATGTACTCTATTTATTATTAGCTATGGGACTACGTAGGGATTTCTATTCTCATCAAGTTTTGAAAAAATGGCGCACTTTAAAAGAGATAAATCGATTTTTTGCCCAACAAATAAGCAGTAAATTGTTTATAAAAAAAAGTGTACATTTAATCAAAAAACGGCTACGTAACCCCATAAGGAAGGCAATTGTGAAGCTACTATCAAAATTCCAAATCGATCCATGCAAAGGTGTTCGAGTAATCCGTCCTCCCAGTTTGAAAAAAGTGGTTTCGAGAAAAACGCGTTTAAAGTTGTACGAGGCGCCTGAAAGAAGTCCGAGGCACTGCGGCAAAATCGATAATTGAACCATTAAACAAAAAATCGCTACAGGACCAACTGCATATTGTTATTATGACCGCAAAGTATTTTTTAAGGGAAGGTTTTGCGTTGTTGGGCCAAAAAAATGTTCAAGTTTTCACGATTTTTTTATGCGAAAAGTATTAAATATAGAATGTTGATATTTGGTATGTCGACTAAGCGGTCTTCATTGAACATCAAAAGATTTTTTAAAGTTTGACAAAACATGGTAGTGGGAGGTGCCACGTATGTCGGTGCGCGGGCGGAGACATTTTTCGCTTGCGGAAGTCCCAAGTCCCGGATAGGTGATCGGAAGCAAAAAAATCGAACATATTTTTACTTTGTACAATATTGTGTATAAGTTGACATAGAATCAAGAAGAAAAATTAGAAAATTGTGAGCGATTGGAAGGAAGTTTGTTTCTTTTCCCAAAAATTTTCGCAGTTTTTTGCTCACTATTTTTTTATTTTTCAATTTTCCTTCTTGATTCTAGGTGAACTTAGACACAATATTGTACAAAGTAAAAATATATTTGATTTTTTTGCTTCAGATCACCTGTCCGGGACTTGGGACTTCCGCAAGCAAAGAATGTCATCGCCCGCGCACCGACATACGTGGCTCCTCCCACTCCCACCACCATGTTTTGTCGAACTTTAAAAAATATTTTGACGTTCAATAAAGACCGCTTAGTCAACATACCAAATATCAACATTCTATATTTAATACTTTTTGCATAGAAAATTGGTGAAAAATCGAACTTTTTTTTGGCCCAACAAGGCAAAACACCTTCCCTTAAGGGGTAAGGCCATTGTAGCGGGGAAAAAATAAGTATATTTTGGGAATTTTTTTAGCGGGACAATGGAATAAATCAATATTCTGAAAAGGGTCCTTTATTGTACATATCATAAACTGTATAAACAATTTTTTTTTTAAGTAATATAAAACGAAATAGCGGCTGTACAGCTTTTCTTCGACAAAGCCTTTTTTTCATGGGCGCGCGGCCGGACCAACGGCATCTGCAATTTTTAATTTAAAGTGAATGAAATATTGTTTTACTCATACATGTGAATAGCTACAGAAGTACGTAGGATTTTTTTGATATATCGATTTTTGCAAAAACAGCCCGTTTTTTTAAATAAACGAAAATTGTTTATAAAAAAAAACTATGTAATATATCGAGAAAATCCGACGTACTTCTATGCAGAATGTAATTGTGAATATACCGTTAAAATTTCAAGTCAATCGGTCAAGATTTGTTCGAGTTTTGAGTCCGGCCGACTTGAAAAATCTAGTTTCGAGAAAAATGCGTTTCAAGTTTTCGGTACGGATTGCATCGGACTTAGAGGAGCTGCGCCAAAATTCAAAATTGAAGTATTTAGAAATTTTTCCCACCTTAATCCTTTGAGTATGTCATTTTAAGATATTAAAGCATCTTTTAAGAAAAGAAATCGATTTTTTTGAAATTTCTACCTTGGCCTTACCCCTTAAGGCCTTAAGGCCACAGTAACGGGTATAAAATCATGTGCCAATTTAACAATTTGTTTTCGTATGAAAAAGTGACTCACTCAGAAAATTAATTACACATGTATTTAGTATGAATATCAAGCTGTTAGAAAACATATATATATATATTTTTTTCGTTGTACAAAACGGCCGACTACTCGAAACTTCTCGAAACAGCTTTTTTCCAATTGGCGTGACAAATAACTCCAACAATTTTCACTCGATTTACTTCAAATTTAAAAGTTATGTTCCTAATTGCATTTCGCAGAGAAGTACGTACGGAATTTCCGATTAATCGAAAACTTTTCATTTTATGAGCAGTTATAATGAAATTTTTCACTGAAAATTCATTTCTTAAGTTCAAATACCTACAACTTTTGAATAAAACAATATTTTTTAAATTCCGTACGTACTTCTCTAGGTATTCTTATGTAGATTGACGAGAATTTTTGTTTTTTGTTCTAGGTAAAAAATTGTGGATGCTAAATGTGAGGCCGCGTAGCGCCTAAAACAAAAAATAACAAAAGAAAATATCAGTAGTCGGCCATTTTGTACATCGAAAAAAAATATATATATTTTCTAACAGCTTGATATTCATACTAAACAGATGTGTAATTAATTTTACTATTGAATCACTTTTTCATACGAAAAACAATTGTTAAATTCGCACATGATTTTATACCCGTTACTGTGGCCTAAGGCCTTAATCCAAAAGAAAAAACGATTTTTCCGAAATCCTATAGTGGTGTTATCCCTTAAGGAGGTACGGTGATTGGGGCGAGTTCAAGATAAAAGCCCGATTTTTTTGATAGCATTGTCGAGACATTAGTCCATGCGTATGCGGAGTTTCCACGAGATTTACCGTACACTTTCCGAGTTATTAATTGTTGAAGTTGGTGAATTAGTCACACGTAGACGACAAAATGTGCCTCTACTCTCGTATATCGATTTTTTTGTGCTACTTGGAGCCAAGAAACACGTAAAAAAAACTGATGGTTGCGTTCGCTGAATCTTTGTGATCGATAAGGCACCTTGAATTGGAACGCTCACCGCAGAAATAAGCAATAAATTTAGAATAAAGTCGCAAAAACCGAAGAGTTCGGAGAGCGAGACTTCTCGTGACGTAACAGCAGCCATCTTGCTCGACGTGTGGCAACGCCGGATACCCGCGCAAATTTGATTCGTCTATCGGATATTTTCAACGCGAATTAAAAATATGATTGTGCGAAGCCGTACATTTTTTAATGGATCATAAAGGGCCTTTCGTCGATATTTACTTGAAGTTCTTTTACGTACAGCAAAGGCATCTCAATTTTTCTGGCGACATGTACCTATACAATGTATCTATATATAAATTCAGCATGGGAGAATCGTTATATAAAATAAACGTTTCTTTTTATAACTGCAAATATTGTGAAAATTGGGAAAGGGAAAAATAACATAACAATCGATGAAATATGTTTTGACTTTGGACAGATTGAACATTGGACATTGAGGTTAACTTCAACGCGACGTTTTTTTATTTGCAATCGCAATATTATCTTTTCATTTTCTAATTCTTGTCCGTCAGAATCTACATTTGTCTCTAAACTGGACTTCAGGTACAATCCCGTTAATCTTTTGATAAACTTCCACAGTATTTTTATTCCCCATGTTAACCGGCTACAAAAAAAAAATAAGCCGGGCGCGTGGAACCGATGACAGCCACCGAAAATGCGACGATGCTAAACGTCAACGATATGGCGTACTACTGAAGTCGAGTAGTAGATTATTAAGGTTGTTTCCATATTACAAAAATAATAGGAAACTCGAAATTCAATACTTAAAAAATATTACTCGAAAAATAGGCCATATACATATATCTAAAACGTGGCGGTATTGCGGCGTGAAATAGACTCTAAGTTTACTAGCATGGTCATCACCGTACCTCCTTGAAATAATGTTCAATGCTAATCGTATTTCGTACAACACGTATCTGATTGCTTGGTCGAACGTTTTCAGAACGTCTGCAGCAAGGCATCGTCCCCAGGCGCGAGTGTGGCGGTGTCGCAAGGATCCGTGCGGCAATTGGCGCAGCCGAACGTGGCGTCGAGCAACGATGGCCGCGCGATCGTGTCCGCGGACGAGCAGCAGGGGGCGCGTCCGTTGTCCCAACAGCAGGTAAGTCGTCCGAGCAACGACGTACACGCGATAGCGCACCCGATACAGGCGCCTCGCGATCACCAGCCGATACGCGAACCCGAGGATGAAAGCAACGGGGCGGATGCTGCGATGGCAATGGGAGTAAAGCTCGCGAGAATTAACGAGACGACGGCCATCAATGGCGGCGAAGGAGACAAAGCGAGGGCGTCGATTCCATTGCCCTACGCTCGCGAAAAGTACAGCGGCGCGAACGCGGAGAAAAACGCCCGAATAGGCGATGGCCCGAGGGTCGAAAACGTCGGCGATGCACCACCCAAACCCGTTCTCGGTCTGCCCAAAGCGCCGAACCCCGCCGAGGCTTCTTCGCCATTGCCGATGAGAGGCGAAAAAAAATCGCTCGATCATCATCGAGAGCCGAGGATTATCGCCGGCGGCCTAGAGAAAACCGAAGGCGTGGAAAACTCGCAGATTCGACCGGAAGAACGCCCCCGCGATGAGGAGAAAGCTCCGCCTTCCGGATCCGACGAGATTCGCGACATACAGGAGAGAGTCGCTGGCATACTCAATCGTCAGGACGCGAACGCAAAGGACGATGACAAAAATACGTAGGACGTTGATACGGCCTGGTGGCGAATGGCTAGGGACTTTTCTGACGGCGCCATGGACGGTCGAATCTCGAAGTATCGTGGAAGTCGCGCGCGGCAGTCTCGATCGTCGGATCACTGCTGACTAACGAGTAACAACCCTCAGGTGACACTCTTCGATTTTGTTGAAATTTCGATATGTTATAAAGCAGAGAAAAGTAAGCGATACGTATTTTTTTTTATCGGCGGAAAAACGGTTTTAAGGGCTGAAACGCACCCTAAAAAATGGGGATGTTTTTCGTTTTTCGTCGATAACGTTTAAACGGTACGAGATATTAAAAAATTTCAAATTGCAACAATGTTTATTCTTTTGTGCACTATACATTGGAGATGGAAACGATAACGTTATCGACGAAAAACGACACCCCTATTTTCGAGGGTTCGTTTCACCCCGTAAAAGCGTTTTTCCGGCGATAAAAAAAAATACGTATCGCTTACTTTTCGGTGCTTTGGAACATATCCAAATTTCAACAAAATCGAAAGGTGTCACCTGAGGGATGTTCCTTGTAAGTGCATCCCAGCACTCTGTTGAGTTCCCGAGATGATCCTACTGCGCTCTGGCAACTTGACTTCGAGGGATAACACCACTCTAGCGGCAGACAATAAGACCTTACTTTGACAATTTATTCTGGGAGTATGAAGAAAGGAATAGGATTTCTTTTTAGAGGGTTTATTTAACACATATTAAGGGACTATACCAGTGTGAACGCTGAAAATTTGGGTGATTTTGGGGAATTTTTTGGAAGAAATGTACTCGTGGTCTTATCCCTTAGGGGATCAGCTGATTTTCGCGATTTTTTTTTCGATGGCTAAAATAGGCTGATGAGTCTGATTTTTTTCTATGTAGAATCAAAGCACTCATGAAGAACAGAAAATACATTTTTACACGTGTATTTTTATTTTTGTTACTTTTTTTTGACAGTTGGAAATGTGGCCGTAAATATTATCTGAAACAAAATTTGTAAAAAAGATTATTAATCAGTATGACAGCCGCTATCTTCCTATGGAGGTTTTTTTAAAATAAAAATTAACAAAATAGCGGCGGTTTGAAAAAAAAGTATCGAATTTAGTCTATTGTTACGATAGTTTTTCGTTAAAAAAAATATGAAGAGTTTAAACAACAAAAAAAAGTTTTGAAAAACGGCATTTCGATAAAAACGCGTTTGAAGTTTCGAGTGCGCTGTAAAGGCTGTAGTGACCGAAATCATTCGAATTTCGCCCCGAAAATTGAACAGTATCTTCATAACCGTCTATGCCGTCGGATAATTCAAAAAAATCGATCTTTTGAAAATGTTACACCGTGATGATCCCTCAACGGACTGCATATACCTAGAGTCCCGAAAATAAACCCAAAATTCCGATTTTTTTTCTGGCGAATGGTTGGTGAAAAAGAAACGCATTTCTTTTCAACACAAAGTTGTGTATATTGAGAGCCTTTAAAAAAATCACCAAAAAATACGGAAAAAACATGGCCACCGGCAGATAACATTTTTTTCGCCAAGTTTGGCGGTGGACGCTCTCCAGCTTAAACGGTCCATCCGAAGTCTAAAAACCAAACGGGTTATTCAAGATAACAATAAATACGAGTCGTCGACGATCGTCGATTTTCAAAATAATTTTTTTTATCAACCTGGCGACGGATTGAAACTCGAGCGGGCAAAATCTGTGGAAAAGTCGTCATTTTTAGGTAACTATTAAAAAATGAAAATCGATTTCTGAAAAGTAAGATCGTCAACGACCTTTGAATATTTCTCGTCGTATCTCCTGTAAATTTGGAAACAATCCATCAAGTGGTTCTCGAGATATCATGTCCACCGACTTTGCCAACATCATCATCTGCCGGCGGCCATGTTCTAATTTTTGTAATTCGACCATGTTGTAATTCTGTATTTTTTGCCGATTTTTTTTAAACGTTCTTAATATATGTACCTATGTGGTAAAAAGAATGTGTTTCTTTTTCACCGACCGTTTCCCAGAAAAAAATCGGAAGTTGGCCTTTTTCCCGGCTTCTAGCTGGATGTAGCCCCTCAATGAAATTAAAGTTTGCATCGTTGGAATTCAATGAAAAATTCATATTTACTAATTACTTTAAAGGGGGAGATTTAGACAGCTGAAAAAAGCGAATTTTTAAGATTTGTTTGTGTTGGAACGATTTTTTCTATATAATTGAAATTTTATGCACATATATATCTTTGAATTTTGCGAATTTTTATGCATTTAAAAATGGCGGCCGCACGACACTTGCTTTAGAGACGGTTGCCAGAGTTGTTCCATGGCGTACGACCTAGCGTCTGATGCATTGGTCTGAAACATGAGAGCTAAGAACTTTTAAATTTCTGAGACCCACACGCTCTATGTGAACCTAAAAAATCCAAAGAAAAGTGGAAATTCGTAAAACAGTACGTGTTTGAAAATTGTTCTACTTTTTGTAATTTTTTTACTGTAGTACTTGACAAAAAAGTACTTTTAAAAAATAATTTTCTAGGAATATTTAAAATTAACGAATAAAACGTAGGGGAGACTAGCCTGAGTCGGCCCACTAAGCCTTTTGTCGGAAAACAGAAGGTAAATCGGATTTCATAGGGCTGCTAAGTGTTTACTTGCGTACAGCGATCGTTTACCTAAAATTCTATGTCGCAGTGCAGTCGGAGTGAAAAAGAGTGATACATCTCTCAAAATAGTGACCATTTCTCAAAATAGTGTTTCTGAGCCGGCACCCTCCTGGTCTTGAGTCGGCACCCCATTTTTTTTCGCTTGAATGCAGGAAAAAACGCATGTTCTCCAAGTTACAACAGGAAATGGACGAAGTTGAACCATTTAGAAGAATAAAACATGCATTTTTTGTCCAATTTTATATGGAAACATTTTTCGAGTACAATGTCGAAAATGAAAAAAAAAAATGAATTTTGAATTGAATGAAAAAAATTAATTGAAAAAGGGATGATCACTCGCTATCGTCGTCAGATTGGCAGTGCGTGGGGCGTACTGAATGCTATAGCGAACGGGAACGCAAGTGCAATCCACTTGTGGAGAACTGCGGAGACTGGCCGGTATCACGCTTTTGTGTCTTGCGTTTGAAATTGCGTCCCATGACTAGAGCAAAAGCACCAAAGAAGCAACAAAAAAAATTACGGAACCAATACAAAAAAGCAAGAAGATAAAAAAAATTGGTGCTGATTCAGGACCACCGGTTTGGTGCCGACTCAAGACCACTACGACTTTCTACACGTTTCGGGTCATTACGCACGCGAAAAAATCCGAATGGAAAATCGACATAACCAATCAATTTGAACATTGCATAAAGAAACGAATGTACGCACTCATTTCAAATTTTTGAAATATTTACATCATCGTAGCTTCTTCAGAATGAATGACGAAAATAAATAATCTGTCGCAAACGAAAAATATAAATGTGTTCACGCTGCGCAGCGCAATCCAAACTGACAACTGTAAGCATAATTTACGTCAGTGTATACCAGCCCCCTGACACTATTCCTATGGCAATAAATTACTCGCGTGTTGTCCGGGATGTTTCATTGCGCTACAGTCCACTTCGTGGCGCTAGTAGTCACCTGGCCGGTTTCTTTTACGCATGCGCGTTCCATGCTCGATATAATAACATTTTCGGAGTACTTGGAGTTTTACGCGTTTTACGGTTGTGTTGTGACTTGTCGCTTGTGAGTAAAATAAAATCTTCAGAACATTTTAAATGTTAAAAAATCAATCCGCGATCGGCGAAGTGTATTCTTGTTTACCATGACATGCCTTCTGTATTGTGTATAGGTTATAATTATCAAACGACGCTGAGCGGCAATTGATAATTAAAAAATTATTCAAGGCAAATAAATATATTTTTCCTCATATTTATATGTATCGATTTATTTCTTTAAATTTTCATGCTCGTTGAGAAATGGTCACCCACGCATACACTTCTCGGTCTATAACTGCCAAAAAACAAATACATCTCTAGTTACATAATTTCAAGCGATTAAAATAATCATATTATAATAATGATTATAATAAACATTTTCTCTATTGTTTGGTGGGTTCGGCTGGTTCACAGGTTATAGGGCATATATATAGTTATCGAGCAGGTGACTACTAGCGCCACACGTAGCAGCGATTGAAAATAAAAAGGACGGACATTACGCGAGCCGTGTATGACTGATGGTGACAGGGGGCTGGTGTATACACACATGTCGTACGACAAAATAATTGACACGCACGCCATCTCTGAGGAACACCATGGTGCCGGCTCAACCCGCAGTGCCGACTCAGGACCACTCTCCCCTATTATTTATTTGAAAAGAACGAATATTTTTATTTTAATATAAGGTACAAAGATGGAGGTGATGTGTGGAACATAATATCCGATAAATGGCCGCCTCGTCCCTGTTTGCAAACGTTCACTCTTTTGACGAAATTTTTTATAACCTTTCGGCATAATTGCGGACTAATTTCATTAAGGGGAGATATACACCTAGGAGCCGGAAAAAGGGTCATTTTTGTGAATTTTTTCAAGGAAAACTATTTGAAATTTCGGATTGGGGTTTTTATTATCTAAAAGTATATACATTCAAAAATATGTTTAATTTTCTTTATTTGAAAATATCAAAAATGTACAAGGATATTGTATGATCCTTGGGGCGTCTTAAAAAAATCTGCGTATACGGTACCCACTGGCGTTTCTTCAAAAAATCATCTGAAAAAAAAATCTAAAAGACTATTAAATTAGATACTATAACCTAGTACTTGTCATAGCCGATTTTAAAAATATCGATTTATGACAAAATGGCGGAGCATAAATAGTGATTTTTGGGCCAAAAATTCGTTATTATTTTGCCTATAAAACAAAAACTAAGTAACGGAAAAAAGGCCTATGACAAGTACTAGATAATGGTATATAGAATAACCACAAAAACCTCAAGGCAATCGGTTCATTGATTTTCGAGAAATTTTGGGTACCCATTTGAAAAACGTGTTTGAAAATTTGGGAATGAATAAATCATGAAATTTGTCAACTTACATGGAATCATCGATACCAGGCCCATAGTGTAGGTCTTCTACGGTCGACGGAATGTTCATAGCTTCTAAATCCTCGACCTCGATCATCTAGGTGATATATCTCTCCTTAATGGTGCGTTCAATTGCGTCCTTGAGCTCCGAAATGATCTGTGGATCATCGGCATACACTTTTTCTTTCGGAAAACCCCAAAGAAACAAGTCCAATGGCGTCAAATCGCACGATCTTGGTGGCCAATTCACAGCGCCGCGGCGCGAGATAACACGACCATGAAACTTCGTCTGCAATAACTGCATTGTTTCGCCCGCCGTGTGGCCGGTTGCGCCATCTTGTTGAAAGAATATGTCTTCCAAGTCCAAGCCGTTTATGCCACGGTCTTACATACAGGTCTGGAAACTCCAGTGGAAGGGGTAGGTAGCTTATTGAAGAGAGTTGGTAGTTCACTTGTCGCCACTTGGTTCGTTGCGATCAGAATCCCCGATTCGGGGTCAGACAGAGACAGCACTGGTCGGCCATGCTTCTATCCCTCTATCTCTGTCCCACCATCATATTCCTTACACGGATATTTATTACGAGTTCGAAACACTGTTAAAAGGGCCAGGAAAAGGCGTTAGTCCTGTCAGTTTCGATTAATACAATAAAAAAATATATGATCCTAATCGTAATCAAACTTTCTAAAGCCAAGCGAGCGTGATAAGCGTATACACACGATTTTGAAGCTGTCACATTGCATGTGAACTTTGACGGAGTGGTTCCGTACTCGCCTCATACTCACGTTGTTGTAGGTTCAAAGCCACTTGTCTCAATTTCGTTTTCTTCTATCCCTCATTCCCGTGTTCTTTATGCAATTTAATAAAAATACAGATGGAGAATATTCTCTGATATATTTTATTTTCGTACGTGCATTTGGTTTCATATCGAAGTAATCAGAATGAATCGTTTCAACTTTTTTTTATGGTGCTCCCTCATGCGCCGCACGGCGCACCACATCACCATTTTGAACGAATATGCTTTCAATTTATCGAAAACGTACTGTGTCCAAAACGTAGAAAAAACAACAGTTATCAGCGACTCAACGACACACGTTTTCAACCGCTCACTTCGTTGCTCGCCGTATTGAGGTTATGTATGCCTGGCTTTCGGAACCGCAGCGACCACTGGTGGCGGCACTGAGACCGAAATTTGCCACGCTAACTGATGCATCGGATCGCGGCTGCCAGTATTAGAGTTTCCAGACCTGTATGATATTTATCGGATATTGTGTTCCACACATAACCTCTATGTTTCTACCTTATATTAAAATAAAAATATTCGTACTTTTCAAATAATTAATACGTTTTATTCACAAATTAAAATGTCAGGTCATTTTGAGACACCCTTTGTTACATGAGAGGATGCAAAATTTGAAAATGATCGATCGATTAGTTTTTGAAATATCGCGTACGAGGTTCACGAAAAAGTGGTTTTCAGGAAAACACGTTTAAAGTTTAGAGACACAAACATTTTTAGAGTAAATGACCTACCGATCGATACGCGATTCCGGGGCCATAAATTAGTTTCTCAGCTTCCTCGTAAAGTTTATTCTCGGCCATAAGCTATTTACGCTATAAAGGTAAGCCCCCTTAATTTTGATTTGCCACATTTTGTCCACGAAAGTCCATCGTCCATTTTTTCAGATACCTTTTTAATCATCTAATATAAAAATTCGCAAAAAAGATTTTGCACAATAGAAATAAGGGGAAAAAAATGCAAAAAGAGTTTTCGTTGCATTCCAACGATGCAAACTTCAACACCATTTTAACCATCTAATATAAAAATTCGCAAAAGAGATTTTGCACTATAGAAATAAGTAGAAAAAATGCAAAAAGAGCTTTCGTTGCATTCCAACGATGCAAACTTCAACACCATTATTTCTATCCTTTTGAGTTTATTCTTCTCTTTCGAATATTCAAGCGCAATCTCTTCCCGGCATGCTAGTGACGCTTGCAAATTGCATGTGAGCGCTTCGTACGAAGTGTGCGAGCTTTTGATCTCGCAACAACAAAAATGCCATTATCATTAATTTCGCGCAGACTATAACGTTTGAATGAATCGCCACTTCGCTTACTTTTTGACAAGCGAAAAATAAAAGAAATAGTAACTCGCGGCAAATCAAATTTTCTGTTCTGTTCAAAGTCTGTTTTTTTTTGGAAAAATACTGCAGATTTCTGTTGCAGCGATTTCCATGCAACTTAAGTTTTTCAAATAATGATTCATATTAAAAAAAACAACTAAACGGAATGTAAACAATGTCTTGACAATGAATGAAATTCGTGACAAATGACTGGGACGCCCGTATAGATGTATGATTAAGGGGTTAGGCTACTGTCACGAGACGAAAATCAGGGTTATGTAAAAAAAATAATTTTGAAGGAATAAGTAAGATGATTGAAAAATCGCTTGGACATTCATTTGTATGTACATTAGCAAAGTTGTGTGCCAAATTTCATTGCAAAATATTAATAATTAAAGAAGTTATAAACAATCGCATGAAGGACCTTTGAACGTGAGGGTGTCAACGGTGTACTTGATTTTGGCCACCCGGTTGATCTGAAACAAAAAAACAAGTTATTTTCTTAAAATATATAATATTGGCTAAGACTTAAGGATGCAGGCGCGTACATTCCCTATCAAAAGTGAGTTTCGGCGAGAATTTTGAGTACTTTGCGATGAGATAGAAATTTGAAGAAAAAAATCAACCACATTGAAGATGCTAAGAAAATTAATTTCCGGTGATAATAATGCAAAAAAGGCATAAGTAAATTGTTGAAAATGAAAATTGTTCAACAATCGTCTAGTGAATTACTTTTTTTATCTTATAAAATGAATTCGTAGTTTTTTCTGAATAGGTATGATTTTTTTAGGAGTTTCTTTCTATTTTCATTTACATTTTTTTAATTTAAAAAAATGGATGATGAGTCACAAATTTTCAATGTTTTCGGAGCGATGAAAATTCCAAAAACGAGATTTTCGAAGGGAAGAGAAAATTCTTTAAAAAGTCATATGTATTCAGAAAAATATCATAATTAATTTAATGCCACAAAAAATCAAGTTTACCGGACATTTTTTAAACACATTTTTGTTTAAACAATTTTTTTATAAATTTTTGGCATTATTTTTATTTAAAATGAATGTTCTTAGAATCTCCAATGCGGTTGATGTTTTTTCAGATTTTAATGTTAACGCAAAGTACTCGAAATTCTCACCGAAACTCACTTTTGGTAGGAAATGTACGGGAAATACATCCTTAAGGGGAGGTACCTGAGTAAACGGTGAAAAAAAACTGGTAAGCTTCGGGAATTTTTATCTCAAAAACTAATGTTTCGATTGAATCCGGGTTTTTTTTTTATTGGGAAATATGTACATTGAGGTATGTTTAGGAATTTTTTAAAACAAATTCGTTGACTGGAAGCGATTCAAACGCGATTATCTCGAAACATAGTTTTCAAAGTCGGTGCCAGATGTATCTCGAAAACGGCTTGTCCGATTTTGTCCAAATTTGGATACAATATTCTTCGATAGTTTTTCTCGTTCGCCACGTAGGATGTTTTTGAAATTTTTCATTTTTCACGGAATTGCGACCGTTTTAATTTAACATTCGTTTTTCATTCGAAATTTCCGACGATTTTGGATTGCATACACATTGCATGAAAAAGCAATGGTTCGATCAAATGAAAAACCCCTACGTGGCGAACGAGAAAAACTATCGAAAAATGAACTCATGAAGAACAGAAAATACATTTTCAAACGTTTATTTTTATTTCTGTTACTTTTCTTCGACAGTTGAAAATTTCTTCGAAAAAAAGGAGTCCTCACGGTGTATACGATTGTGGCCGTAAATATTATACGAAACAAAATTTGTAAAAAGATTATCAACCAGTATGAAAGCCGCTAGCTTCCTATGGAGGTTTTTTTTCAATCAAAATTGACAGAATGGCGGCAATTTGAAAAAAATTTGACAAGCTTTTGTCATTTTTACAGTAGCCTAACCCCTTTAAAAAACTCTATACAGGCTGTCCCATTTCAAGTTATTCGCGTAGATACTATAATAATAATAATATATGGATTCTGAGACCTCATGGCAGTTTTCGTAAATATGTGATAAACGATGAGGGGAAAAAAAAATTGGAGCGCGATGAACAATTTTCATGTTACTTTGATTGCGAATCAAAGATCGTTAGGTTTGCGTGTTGTGCAATATTGTTGAATTGTCGACGTAACGCGGGGTACTGGCCTTCGAGCGTTGAATGAGAGAGAGAGAGAGAGAGAGAGAGAGAGAGAGAGAGAGAGAGAGAGAGAGAGAGAGAGGCAACGGGGAGAAAATAAAGTAGGCCCATGTGTTTTGCGTGAGGACGAATCTCGACTCGAACGTACCTGTATCTTTATTCTTTGTTAAAAGCATTAATAAAATAAAAAAAAACGTCGATTCGTTCGTTATTATTTTTACGAGCTTGCGTATTTTTCTTTTTCTTTCTCTTCACTTGCATCCTCGTCGTTCCGCGCAATCTCAACCGTAATTCGCGTCCCTATTTTTTTTTTTAAGGCACCACACCACGGTTCGTGCGCATCACGAGGGTGTTTTTTTCGTAATTATTTTCAAGCAAACGATGAATGAATTTTTTTTTATTAAGGGTAGATATACACCTAGGAGCCGGAGAAAGGTCATTTTTGTGAATGTTTTCAAGGAAAACTATTTAATATTTCGGATTGGGGTTTTAATTATCTAAAAGGTATTCTTATTTTCTATAAGGTATTCTAAGGTAACTATTTAATATTCGGAGTGGGGTTTAAATTATCAAAAAAATTATCTAAAAACGTTGAATATGTTTTGAATTAAACATATTCAAAAATATGTTAAATTTTTTTTATTTAAAATTATCAAAATATACAAGGATATTGTATGATACTTGGAGCGTCGTAAAAAAATCTGCGTATACGGTACCCACTGGCGTTTCTCCAAAAATTTGAAAAACGTGGTTTTGAGAAAAACGAGTTTGAAAATTTGGGAATGAATAAATCATGAAATTTGTCAACTTACATGGAATCATTGATACCAGGCGCATAGTGTGGGTCTTATACGGTCGGCGGAATGTTCATAGCTTCTAAATCAATTTTTTCGGCCATCTAGGTGTATATCTCTCCTTGATACTCATAGTCAATATATACATATAGAAGACTATATACAAATTTTTGTACTGGAATCTAAAGTATAATTTGCGGTGTACCGCTTCCAAGAGGACACTTCGACGAAATTGCTGCTCGGCGGTTGACAGCGTTTAAGCCATACGGTTCATTTGAAAAATGAAATGAAAATATATTTAGAAACTAGACATATAGGTTTACAGCATCACGTAGGGGAATTTCGATATCTAAAAAAAAATGGCGGACCAGCTAATTTTATTTCCGATTTTCATGGAAAATTTTCATCGTTCATAAAAAAAAATAGAAGATGGCCCTTTATAAAAAAAATCCCTACGTGGTGCCATAGAGACTGGATTTTCGAACAGTTTAAGACTTGGCGCATGCAAATCGGGTGAATAGTTTTTTCAATATGTCGTCAACCAGGTTGAAAAACGTAGTTTCGAGAAAAACGCGTTTAATTTTGCAATTTTTTTTTTAATTTGGTGAGAGCATTCTTAACAAATGAATTTTCAGAAAATGAAAAAAAAACAACAATATTTTTTACCGTAGTGTGGTGCCTTAACGAAAAACAAGCGACTTTTTTTTTGTGCGACAAAAAACTGGCATTTTTTAGTCTCGAGGGGAAAAAAAATTTCGCTGTGCTGATAACGAGCTTATCTCGGAGCTTTCTTCGAATTTGCAGCGACGAGAAATTCCCCGTCTTCAAGACACTATGCACTTTGACTTAATAGTGTGGTTTTTTTTTGCTGTGGCGTTGGTGAGATTGTTTGCTTCCTTTTTTCGCTCGGCGCATGTCTTGGAGACTTTTTTTTCTATGAATCATGCGAGGCGAATAGTTTGCTTAATTATTATGTTGATAAATTTATGCGAGAATGAAAAAAAAAGTCAGGGCTCGGTTTGTTTTTTTTTCTGGAAGGAGATGGATGGATTGAAAAATTTGACAGCGGAAAAAAATGGAGACTTCCGATCGTGGGAAAGAAATTGGAATTGTTTTTTTTTTCAAGAATTAAATGATAAAGGGAAATTATTTGATCGAATTATCGATTTGCAAAGCGAGTCTTCGTGATTGTTATTTTTTTGTGGTATTTATTTTTCATTTATTTTTATGGAACGTTAGTTCGAAAGTTGTCTTCGACTTCCGCGTGATGCGAAGATTTGACACGGAGCAATCGTTGAGGCGAGTCTCCCGGTATGTATACGACGAACGCAAAAAAATATTTAGCAAAAGAAATCTCTTTTACTGTGTCGGAAATATCGAAGAGAATTTTCTGTTTTTTTTTCCCCTCAAATATGTGGAAACTATAATTAATGTTTTTTTAAGATCGCGAACTTCGTTTTCGTTCAAGCTCTACCTTGAATTATTATTTTGTGTAATTAAAAAAATCTTTTTCAGTTGAAAAAATAATCGTATGCAGATGCAATAATGAAAATAGCACAGTACAATCGTATATAAACTTAACTGTATAAATCATGAATTGTAATGTGCAAAAAACATTTATATGCATGTGAAAATACTCATATATAAATATTTAAATACGTATTCATATTGCAGGGACAAAAAAGCAAACTTTTAAGGGTGCAAACATTTTCTGTCCGCGCCCCATGGTTTACATTTCAAAACGCAGTGCTTGAATGAAGGAATGTTTTTTTTCAATGCATAGTTTTTTTTGTTAATCAACGAAAACAGAGCGTTTTCAGAAAATCGATACTTTCACTATTGGTCTGCAGCCATTCTTTCAAAAATCAATATTTTATTAAATCCTTCGTCCAAACACTAGATCATTTTGATTTTTTTTTACTATCGGATGATTTGTTCCCGATGAGCAGTGGCCACCGCGAAGGACGTTTTTCAAACAGCGCTCTGAACAGAATCCGGATAAGTTTCCAAAAGGTCTGAAATGTTGCACATACCTTCCTTTTAATATCTTAAGAGGTCCCCTAAAAGAATTTCCAGCGACGCGCCATAGTTTTCGAGATATCGAATATTGAAAGTAATTTTTTACTGTGTTCCTACTATCTCTATAGCTGACGGACTCGGCTCTGGCTATACCTATATATGTTAGCCCCCCTCCCGCTGCATCGACTTCGTTTTTCGTGTAACGCTGACTTTTTATTTTGACGTTTGACGGAGAATTACACCCCTATTTATAGATGTTCCTTGAGAAATAAGGATTCCTTTTTCTTTGTTCTGAACAAAGAACAAGGAATCCTTATTTCTTAAGTAACATCTATGAATACGGGTGTTAGTGGTGTATTGTGTGCTTGTGGTATGCATGTCGAGTGCGTCCATGAATGTTCGAGTAGAATTGCGGGATGCTTGAAACACTGGTGTGGGCGCAAGGCACCGGGGATGAGCGTGTGGAATAGTGGGGTGCGTGGAACACTTGTGTGGGCGCAGGATACCTCGAATGTGCGAGTATAATTGTGGGGTTGTTGGGACACTGGTGTGGGCGCAAGGCACCTCGGATGTACGAGTATAATTGTGGGGTTGTTGGGACACTGCTATGGGCGCAAGGCACCTCGAATGTGTGTGTGAAATAGTAGGGTGCGATGAACAGCGGTGTTGGCGCAGGGCCCCTCGAATGTGCGAGTAGAATTGTAGGGTGTTTGAGACACCAGTGTGGGCGCAAGGCACCTCGAATGTTCGTGTGAAATAGTTGGGTGCGTGAAACACTGGTGTGGCCGCAGGGCACCTCGAATGTGCGAGTATAATTGTGGAGTTGTTTGGGACACTGGCGTGGGCGCAAGGCACTTCGGATGTGCGAGTAGAATTGTGGGGTGTTTGGGACACGGTCGTGGGAACAAAGCCCCTCGGATGTGTACGTGAAATAGTTGGGTGCGTGGAACACTGGTGTGGCCGCAGGGCACCTTGAATGTGCGAGTATAATTGTGGAGTTGTTTGGGACACTGGCGTGGGCGCAAGGCACTTCGGATGTGCGAGTAGAATTGTGTGGTGTCTGGGACACCGGTGTGGGAACAAAGCACCTCGGATGTGTATGTGAAATAGTTGGGTGCGTGGAACACTGGTGTGGCCGCAGGGCACCTCGAATGTGCGAGTATAATTGTGGGATTGTTTGGGACACTGGCGTGGGCGCAAGGCACCTCGGATGTGCGAGTAGAATTGTGGGTCGTTTGGGACATCGATGTGGGCGCAAGGTACCTAGGATGTTCGCGTGGAATAGTTGGGTGCGTGAAACGTTGGTGTGGCCGCAGGGCATCTCGAATGTGCGAGTAGAATTGTGTGGTGTCTGGGACACCGGTGTGGGAACAAAGCACCTCGGATGTGTATGTGAAATAGTTGGGTGCGTGGAACACTGGTGTGGCCGCAGGGCACCTCGAATGTGCGAGTAGAATTGTGGGGTTGTTTGGGACACTGGCGTGGGCGCAAGGCACCTCGGATGTGCGAGTAGAATTGTGGGTCGTTTGGGACATCGATGTGGGCGCAAGGTACCTAGGATGTTCGCGTGAAATAGTTGGGTGCGTGAAACGTTGGTGTGGCCGCAGGGCACCTCGAATGTGCGAGTAGAATTGTGTGGTGTCTGGGACACCGGTGTGGGAACAAAGCACCTCGGATGTGTATGTGAAATAGTTAGGTGCGTGGAACACTGGTGTGGCCGCAGGGCACCTCGAATGTGCGAGTAGAATTGTGGGGTTGTTTGGGACACTGGCGTGGGTGCGGGGCACCTCGGAGGTGCATGTGGAATAGTGGGGTGCGCGGTACACTGGTGTGGACGCAGGGGACCTCGGAGATGCATGTGGAAAAGTGGGGTGCGCGGGACACTGGTGTGGGCGCAGGACGCCTTGGATGTGCGTGTGGCATAGTGGGGTGCGTGGAACACGGGCGTGGGAACAAAGCACCTCGGATGTGCATGTGGAAAATTGGGGTGCTTAGAACAGCGGTGGGGCGCAGGGCCCCTCGAATGTGCGAGTAGAATCGTGGGGTGCGTAGAATACTAGTGTGGGGACGACACACCGCAGATGTATGCGCTCTATTCCGAGCCGGGTAGCGCTGGTGGGAACCCAGGTAGCAATTTCAAAATAGTTGTCTATTAGTTGTCCAAATGGGTACCAAATGTCCGCTTGGAAGTTACCTATAAGTTATCATTTGTCCAACAGTTATCTTTTTGGATGGTTGTTCACTTTAAGGGAGACTTTGTCCTTGAAGTGCCATATTTCAGGTGTTTACATTTTATTTTTTTTAAAGGAAACGAGTAAAGCTTTTTAAGTGCGGTTTTTTTCTTGCTTTTATTCATGATATACAGAACGTCAAAAAAATCTTTTTTTGAAAAAAAAACCAAAATGGCGGCCGTTGCAGCTCCGCGAAAACAGGTCCTCAAATCGCGGGAGGTAAACGGCTGACATCACTGCCCCCTCTTTGTTGATCTGAAACACAAATTCAAAGCATATTATCAATCTGTGACCCTTTGGTCATGGAATGACGGATTGGTTTTTCGTTTAGTACAAATTTCGGAAAATGGCAGCAATTGAAAAAAAAAACGAATTTTCGCGTTTTTTTTTTCGCATAAAAAGACAAATAATAAATGCAAAAATGTATCTATCGAGAAAACGATCCGTCGTTCCGTGAAGACATATTTTCTGAGTATGATCTCGAAATTTCAGTTCGATATGTTAATTACAGCGGTCAGGAGAATGTCAGCCATTTTTAAAAACTCGTTTTCGAGAAAAACGCATTTAAAGTTTTGTAATGTGTTTACACATAATGTGTTTATAATTACCGCTAATCGGCAATGCCTGGTCCACAGAGGCATCCCTCCTCTTCTTCTAGCTGCTCATGTTGAGCCGCTAACATCTCCCGCTGCATTTCAAGGACAAAGTCTCCCTTAAGGTAACTTTCGGGCGAACATTTGGCACCCTTTTAGCCGACTTTTGGACAACTTTTTGAAAATTGCTACCTGGGAAGGTTTCTATCGCCCAAACTTGACGAAGATCAGCACGAAACAGAGAGCGCCATAACATACATAGGTATAGCCAGAGTCGAGCCCGACACCTGGATATATAGTAGGAGCGCAGTAAAAAAAATCATTTTCAAAAATCGATATCTCGAAAACTATGGCGCGTCGCCAAAATTCCTTTTAGAGGATGTCTTAAGATATTAAAAGGAAGGTCTGTGAAATAGTTCAGCCTGATCGGAGGTTGGACCTTTTCGGAACTTCACCCCAAAATCTTTACAATATTATAAATTGTAATATATATATATATTTTTTTATTATATATATATATATATATATATATATATATATATATATATATATATATATATATATATATATATATATATATATATATATACACACATAGTCAAAATACTTACAATATAATAAATGAAGATTATATACATGATGTATATTGAAACATACTCGTCTTTGGAATCAATTTATATATGTAAATATTTTTTTCTTATATGTAAATAAAATATGTTCACGTCCGTCTATATATTTATAATAAAAAAAATAATAAAATATGTAAATGTATCAACGCATATATGTATACACTTTAAACAAGAAACGTGCACTTTGTTTTTTTCCGCAGATATTGCCGAACATCGGTACAAGTTCTTCGAAGCTCGTGCTGCCGGCAAAAGTCGCGACCTCGACGAAGTCCGGAGTAAATGCAGCCTCGACGATTTCCAGTAAATCGGTGAATCCCGTGGCAGCGGCGAAGCCAGTCGTCAAAGCCAAACTGCCGTTCGGTGTACTGCCGATCCTCGATATAATCGACACGAACGCCGAGGCCAACGCGAAAGCCGAGGAAACGAAAGGAATCGACGAGAACGACGACGACGAAAAGAATGCAGCGATGAAAAATAACGCGAACGAAGATGGCAAGGAACGTGGCAAAAACGTCGCAGCGAATGAGGCGAACGGCCAAGCTGCCGGTCATCGATACATGGGAGAACAAATTCTCAACGGCCCCGACGACGCCGAATGGTTCAAAGCCAAGGGAATTCAGGAGATCGGCGACGATCTTGGAAACGACGTGAAACTCCAAGAGTGAGAATCGCTATGTTCCTATGGGTCGTAAGCGTCGAATTTGTGAGGAAATTGAAAAAAGAAAACGATTGCTCTTTCCGCACAATCGTTTGGAAGATTGAAAAAAAATTGGCCCGCGAGAAAAAGTGATTGAAAAACTACAGAGATATATTTTATTATCGTTACATTGTAAATAACGATGGAAATGGTTTTTTTTTAATGAATAAATAAGTATTGAAGAAATACATAAGAATTGAGGCGAAAATCATGTGCGAATTTAACAATTTTTTTTCGTATGAAAAAGTGATTCACTCATAAAATTAATTACACATCTATTTAGTATGAATATCAAGCTGTTAGAAAATATATCCTTTTTTTCGATGTACAAAATGGCCGACTACTAATATTTTCTTTTGTTATCTTTTTTTAGGCGCTTCACGGCGTGACATTTAGCATCCACAATTTTTGACCTAGAACGAAAAACAAAAATTCTCGTCAATCTACATTAGAATACCTAGAGAAGTACGTACGGAATTCAAAAAATATTGTTTTATTCAAAAGTTGTAGGTACTTGAACTTAAGAAATGAATTTTCAGTGAAAAATTTCGTTACAACTGCTCGTAAACTGCTCATAAAATGAAAAGTTTTCGATTAATCAGAAATTCCGTACGTACTTCTCTGCGAGATGCAATTAGGAACGTAACTTTTAAATTTGAAGTAAATCGAGTGAAAATTGTTGAAGTTATTTGTCACGCCAATTTGAAAAAAGCTGTTTCGAGAAGTTTCGAGTAGTCGCCCATTTTGTACATCGCAAAAAAAATATATGAAGCATTCCACACCAAGTGAAACACTAAAAAATCATGTAATTTTCAAATGGGCTCATAATTTGTTTTTAAGTTCGTTCGAGTGTCAAAAGCAACTACAATCTTTTTTAGATTTTCAAATTCGATTTTACACTCAAATTTGGATACCGGGAAATTTTTCTCGTTTTTTTTTCGATTCATTATACTCAAAAAGTGATGCATTGTACAAAAAAAAACGTCAAAGAAGAAAATTTAGGTTTTCGAATGTACTTTTCAATCATATATGTTTCGTAACTGTTAAAAATTCTGCTAATGTATTTTTCAACGAAATAAGGCACAAATAATTTTTTTCGCCAAGTTCGCCCACTTTTATTTTTCTATAAATTTGATAGAACTTTCGTTGATGTCATAACAAACCACAGAAAAATTGGCATGATGGAGAATTCATATCTTCCAATTATTTTTTAAGGTTAACTGATGAAGAATTTTATTGAACCATGGTTATTGAATATCGACCATTGTTTTAGGCACAACAGTGGATTGCCACGAATATTTAGTGTTATCTACAACCATTTTGTCCTCCTTTCAATTCAATCATGGTTTTGTTTGTCTGCCTCGAAATTTTTCATTTACTCACCGGTTCTCGTAGCGTTATTCTCGTATCAAAAAGAAATCTTGCTTCTCGTTTGTTGAATGATCTGATTTTCTCACTCTCAATGCTAATACAATTGATTTTGCGGAAGAACTCGGTCAAAACGATTCGATACTTTTGTTATTCGATATGGTTTTTTCATCTGTGGCTTTTGTATTAGTAGATACTAACCATATTATGATTCACTCATTGTTTAACGATAAAAAGATTCAAAAATGAAAAATTTCGAGGCAGACAAAACTATAATTGAATTGAAAGGAGGAGGACAAAATACTTCTAGATAACACTAAATATTCGTCGCAATCCACTGTTGTGCCTCAAACAATGGTCCATATTCAATATCCATGGTTCGTTAAAATTCTTCATCAATTAACCTTAAAAAATAATTGGAAGATATGAATTCTCCATCATGCCAATTTTTCTGTGGTTTGTTATGGCATCAACGAAAGTTCTCTCAAATTTATAGAAAAATAAAAGTGGGCGAACTTGACGAAAAAAATTATTTTTATCTTATTTCGTTGAAAAATACATTAGCAGAATTTTTAACAGTTACGAAACATATATGATTGAAAAGTACATTCGAAAACCTAAGTTTTCTTTTTTGACGTTTTTTTTTGTACAATGCATCACTTTTTGAGTATAATAAATCGAAAAAGAAAACGAGAAAAATTTCCCGGTATCCAAATTCGAGTGTAAAATCCAATATAAAAATCTTTAAAAAATTGTAGTTGCTTTTGACACTCGAATGAACTTAAAAACAAATTATGAGCCCATTTAAAAATCACCTGATTTTTTAGTGTTTCACTTGGTGTGGAAGCTTCATATATATATATATATATATATATATATATATATATATATATATATATATATATATATATATATATATATATATATATTCTAACGGCTTGTTCTTCATACTAAATAGATGTGTAATTAATTTTATGAGTGAATCACTTTTTCGTACGAAAAAACATTGTTAAATTCGCACATGATTTTATAACCGTTACTGTGGTCTAAGGCCTTAAGGAGCATTCCACACAAGTCTACGCGAGCGAAGCCGCGGGCGGAAAGCTAGTGAAACATACCCTAAGTCTCAAAAATGGCAAGAAAATCTTTCCTTTAAAAAAAATAATGAAAATGAGAAAAATATTTCCTTGCCTAAAGGTATTTCCCCCCTTAAGACACAGTCTTGCCAGATTTAAGTTTAAAAAAAATTAAACTATATTGATTAACAATGAAGTCGTTATTGTTCAAACAAATTGTCATTTAGACTTTCTCTTTTTCTCATCGCGCCACAGCTTCGAGGATGGTCAGAACCGCGCGGGAGCGGATGCCGCCGATTATGACAATCATTACCCGAACAAGGGACCACAGCAGATACATCCCGAGGAAAGCGAGGACGAGGGTGAAGGTGATCATCACCATTCATTTTTCTTTCGATTATTCACGACAAGGCATACATTTATTTTCAAATATTTGGACACAGACACGGTATTATTTTGGATGTTTAATATTTATAACGTATTGAAATATTCTACATTTCCTGCTTTTTTTTCAAACATTCGGAAAAATGTATGTCCTGATGCGAATACAATTATGAATATTAAATACTTATTATTCGATATGGCAGAAGTAGTATTTTGTTTGTTTACTATTTCTTGGTTCTATTTCTATATTTGGCGTCTACGTACCCTTTTTCCCCCTCTTTACCGACGTTACCACATCTTATCCTACCAATATTTTTCCATATTTATACCGATTTTCCGATGTTTATGTCCTTCGCAGTATGTTGGCCCATCGTTTTTCTCTAATCGTATTGAATTTCTTGTTCAACTTAAGGCCTTAGGCCACAGTAACGGGTATAAAATCATGTGCGAATTTAACAATTTTTTTTCGCTAACAAAAGATAATAAAATATAAAAGATAATTTAACTAAAAAGATAACAAAAGAAAATATTAGTAGTCGGCCATCCTGTACATCGAAAAAAAAAAATTCTAACAGCTTGATATTCATACTAAATAGATGTGTAATTAATTTCATGAGTGAATCACGTTCCCATACGAAAAAAATTCGTTAAATTCGCACATGACTTTATACCCGTTACTGTGCCTTAAATTGTCATGCCTCTTTCTACTTTTCTTTCCAGCTCCCTTACATTTACATTCCATACGCCTTGCCAGATTCCCCCCTCACCTACGCTTTCCATTATTTATTTTCCCCATTTTTATGAGTTACCACTGATAATTGATCTTTTTCCCTTCTTAATATTCAATATATTGGATATTTAGAAAGGCGCTATTCCAAAAAAGGGAAAGCTTTTTTTTTGGCACTAAAATTTGAGAAAATAGTTACTGTCTCAAACGACGAACGAGTGTTCGTCATTTTCACAATAGACTAACCCCTTAAAGAAGACACAATTTTGCACGAGAAGTTCTTATGCCTTGGAATATTTTGGTTTGGAAGCTTCTTTATTTATTACAACAGGAAGCATAATTATCGATAATAATATTGAGAATTATTATTTATAACAATCTTAATTATTATCGAGATGTTGAATAAGTTCTTGCTGTTTTGTCGTGAAAATAAATGCTTTATTTTCAAAAGTAATTCCTAATGCTTTTAAACTCTCAAATAACAAAAGGGCGGACATTTTTCGAAATAACGAAAAAGAAGTGTTTTTTCACCGTTTTTGGCAAAAAAAGTAAATATAAAAATTGAATCGTAAAGAATACGTGGTTAAAATTTCATAAGGATCGGTTTAGTAGATTCGAAGGTTAAGTAAATACATATATTTTTTTCAAATGTATTTCGAAAGTGTATTTATTAAGTGTAACAACGTTTATATCGATACCTATAATATAAACCTATCGAAAAATTCGGAAGGCCCCTTAAACTGCACGCACGCAGTTCTAGGAACGCCATCTGTTGGCGAACGGCGAGAACTTATTCAATGTCCTAATATCTACAATTCGCGATCCCCAAAGGTTTTTGGCGCCTCTTGCGGCCTAAGGCAGAAGCTCTACTAGTATAGTTAACTTTGTCAAAATTCATTGATAACAATGGGCAACAATTGAAAAACGGTAAATTCCTCGAGATTCTGCCGTGTTTCAGGGTCTAAGACGGATACTAAAAGCAAATTGTCGTTTCATTAGTCACCCAAAAATAAAGTCTTTAAAAAAGTGGTTGGTGGCTCTGAAAATGACTCTCTCTAGGCCATTAAGGCAAGTTTGTAGTCACTCCATAAGAATTTTTCTTTCCAAGTTTGTATCTCTGTGAAATATGATTTCGGACGTCCCTTGTAGAAAGTATGTTCTGAAAAATAGAATCACTCCTCGAAACCTGCGAGAGACTCTCATAACCTCAAAAATCTAAATCCAGAGCTAACAGAGCTCAAAAAAGACCGGAAAATAAGTGATTCACTGCAGTAGCATCTTTACAATCTACCATGGAGATAAATCCAATAGCCAACTCGCATCAAATCAAGAACACAGTCATTGTTTACGTTCGAGGTTATACATTGACCGGCCATTTTGAAATATCGCTGCGCCACCTCTAGGACGTGAACATCGCGAATGATATCGAGAATTATCGCCTACAATAATATTCTCAAATGATCCAAATGTCATGCACTATGAAAAATTAAGGCAGTAGTCTGGTCTAGAGCGAGATTTTTGGCGTCATTTTTGGGTTAGAATAACTTTTAAACCGTTGAAGTTGTCTTGATGAATTTTTACATATGTATTTATTGTTCCTTTGAGAATGTATCTACATGAAAACAAAAAAATTATTTTAAATATCTTCATGTAGTTTTTTATTTTTTTACAACATGGTCCGCCGAAAACCGCTTCAATCGGCGCCCACTCTGGGTGATGTTGTATGCATCTGAAAAAAATATATATATTCTCAATCTGTAAGAGTATTCTGAGCACTGGTAGCAGAATTAGTACTTGAAAAAAATTTGTTACAAAATGGCGGCCAGTTAAACTTTGAACAACGATATTTCATACATTTTCGGGTATTCGACGAGTTATAAAATGTGAGCAAAATTATTGTTCGCCTCAATTCTGCTACCAGTCCTCAGAAAGAGGCTACCGAAGGTATGTGCAAAATTTGAGCTCGATCGGTCAATTAGTTCTCGAGATATCGTGGGCGCCGATTTGAAAAACATAGTGCTGAGATAAACGCGTTCAAAGTTTTGATGCCGTTAGATGAGGTTTGCGCGCGGCTTGCTTATAATTTCTATTACTCTGCTAATTTTTGAAATATCAATAAACGCTTTTCACGAGCGTATTAAGGCGTTACCCCCACTTGTAGCGCAAAAATCGGCCTTTTTCATGAATTTTTTTAAAGAAAACTACAAAACTTTTTTAATCGATCAATATACCATCTTAAAGAACACATCTTGAAGAACTTTCAGTAATTTTTTTATTGAAAAATATTACATTGTTTAGTGGCAAATGGCCGTCAATGAAATAATGTTTTTATATACACGGTTTGCGGTGACCAACATTGCGGCGAAGTGGATCATCTGAAGAAAAAAAATGCGGATGGATTTAGTCAAATATAAGTATAAACTAGTCTTTAATCGAAGGATTTTGAAAAATATTCATTTTTCACAAAATGGCGGACAGTCAAAGTTAATGGTTCGATTTTAACGAAAAAAAACGGCCGTTTTTTGGCTATAAAACCGGCATTTTTTTCGAAAAAAAAAATCGAACGATTAAAGACTACATTTTTATGTATTAAATAAGCCTGCAAAATTTCAAGAAGATCGGTTCATTAGTGTTCGTGTAATCTTGGTCACCGACTTCAGAAATGCCATTTTGAGAAAAACGCGTTTAAAGTTTCTCTTTCAACGCTCTTTCAACGCGGATTCTTCTCTTTCAACGCTCATATCTCAGTCAATTTTGTTCGGATCGACTTGAAATTTTCAGGACATATTCTCAGATACTTATACTTCAAAAAAATGCAATAAAAAAAAATCGATTTTTTCAAAATCGCAAGTGGGGGTAACCCCTTAAGAAACGTCTAAGGAATAATAAAATAAAGAAAAAAATCGATTTTGTCAAATTTCTAGACCACACTACTGCCTTAACACACGCTATGATTACGTTACATAATATCGCAAAAAAGTCGTTTTGTTCGGGTTTCTTTCTCATTGGCGAGGTTAACAGTGGTTGCCATGGAATCGTAAAATCTTTGTACTTTCTTTCGGGTACTCTGTAAGACCGTGGTCTCGAATGCTAATCCCATCGAATATTCTCTTTCACAGAGGAGGACGTCGCAGACTACATGAACAATAACGAAATGAAGAAACAGGAGTAGCTTCGACGAAAAAAAAAAGAATCGACGGATCTCTCCGACTCAACGTAAACAAAAAGGAAAAAAAAGGAAAACAAGGATTGAAAGCAAACCAATGAGAAACGGACGAATGTTTAAATATTGAGAATACATATAGACCATATTTTTCTAGACGCAATTAACGATAATAATAATAAAGCGAAAAGCGAAAAAATGCTCGGTTTCTTTTACCATCCGGCGATTTTTTCGTGATGCGTGTCACTCCCTTTCATTTTTCGTTCATTCCTCGAAAACATCGACGTAACGTTCGCGCGTTTGGAACCGCGAAGTATTGTCACTTTTGTCGCAGCTTAATCGCACCAAGCAATTTAATCGTTCGCCTTCTTTAGATAATAATCGAACGACTGACGTTTTTCATTACCTCGTTGTCTCAACGCGGGCCCACGTGTTTTTTAGACTCGGATAAGAAGAAAAAAAAAAAAGAGAAAAATTGTACTTAAGCAGCAAACAGCGGTGCTGACGACACATCGAGCGCGTTCGAAAAACCCCCGTGGCTACTAGACAGATTAATTAACTCTACGATGATAGAATTAATATTTGTTACGAGACCTTAGATTTACGTATACAAAGAATTATTGACCGATGCGAATCAGCGGCAAGAAAGCAACAAAAAAAATGTAAATAACTCATGTTTCGTAATAAAAATGTAAAAATAATGGGCGGTCGATACATTTTTCTCGTATTTTTGTCTTTCCTCGATTTGGCGAAGGCGCATATTACGCTTGAGAGGCAGTCAGAGGCGTGAAAAAACGAGCATCTTCAATGAAAAAATTTTCTACTAATTAAGTTTGTTTTACAAAAGTGGTTACACAGACTTTTTATGTTATATTTCAACTTGTACAATTTTTTTATGAAAAATATTGATCATTTGTAAAAATATCGCCATCTTTGTCGAACTCCCTTCGACATGTAGTGCTTTGCGGTGACCATCATAAAATTTTACTGGATCATCTGAAATTAAAAAACCGAAAAAAATCATTAGTTTGATAATAAATCTAGTCCTTAAGGACTAGATTTATTAGGTGATTGGAGCGAGTTCAAGATAAAAGCCCGATTTTTTTTATAGCATTTTCGAGACCTTTGTCCATGCGTATGCGGAGTTTCCACGAGATTTACCGTACACTTTCCGAGTTATTGATTGTTAAAGTTGGTGAATTAGTCACACGTAGACGACAAAATGTGCCTGTCCTCTCATATATCGATTTTTTTGTGCTACTTGGCGCCAAGAAACACGTAAAAAAAACTGATAGTTGCGTTCGTTGAATCTTTGTGATCGATAAGGCACCTTGAATTGGAAAGCTCACCGCAGAAATGAGCAATAAATTTAGAAATAAAGTCGCAAAAACCGAAGTTTTCGGAGAGCGAGACTTCTCGTGACGTAACAGCAGCCATCTTGCTCGACGTGTGGCAACGCCGGATACCCGCGCAAATTTGATTCGTCCATCGGATATTTTCAACGCGAATTAAAAATATGATTGTGCGAAGCCGTACATTTTTTAATGGATTATAAAGGGCCTTTCGTCGATATTTACTTGAAGTTCTTTTACGTACAGCAAAGGCATCTCAATTTTTCTGGCGACATGTACCTATACAATGCATCTATATATAAATTCAGCATGGGAGAACCGTCATATAAAATAAACGTTCCTTTTTATAGCTGCAAATATTGTGAAAATTGGGAAAGGGAAAAATAACATAACAATCGATGAAATATGTTTTGACTTTGGACAGATTGGACATTGGACATTGAGGTTAACTTCAACGCGACGTTTTTTATTTGCAATCGCAATATTATCTTTTCATTTTCTAATTCTTGTCCGTCAGAATCTACATTTGTCTCTAAACTGGACTTCAGGTACAATACCGTTACTTTTTTGATAAAATTCCACAGTATTTTCATTCTCCATGTTAACTGGCTACAAAAAATAATAAGCCGGGCGCGTGAAACCGATGACAGCCACCGAAAATGCGACGATGCTAAACGTCAACGATATGGCGTACTACTGAAGTCGAGTAGTAGATTATTAAGGTTGTTTCCATATTATTAAAATAATAGGAAACTCGAAATTCAATACTTAAAAAATATTTCTCGAAAAATAGGCCATATACATATATTTAAAACGTGGCGGTATTGCGGCGTGAAATAGACTCTAAGTTTACTAGCATGGTCATCACCGTACCTACTTAATCGAAGCTTTTCTTTTTTCAAATATTCATAAAATGGCGGCTTCCGACAGATAACTTTCGATTTTCGACCAAAAAATCGCTCGTTTATTGTTGCAAAAAAATAGAAATTTTCAACAAAAATGAACATCCTTCGATTGAGGACTAGTTTTTAATGCTATCAATAAGCACACCAAATTTCATCAAAATCCATCGAGTGGTTTTTGAATTACAGTGGTCACCGACTTGAAAAACATAGTTTCGAGAAAAACGCGTTTAAAGTTTTTCGATGTGGATACGGTATTATATGCTCGTAAAATTTTGAGCTCGATGGATGAAGCTAAAAAAAAATTGAAAGTGAAGTTGAAAAATTGAAGTTTTTCGGAAGAATTATTAAAAAAAAAAACATTTTGGGCAATTTTAAACCTAAAGTATTCTTTATAAAATTTTGCTAAAGTTCATAGTTTTTGAGTAATAAATTGTTGAAAATTTCTAAAAGAGTTTTCCAATTTTACACTTCATTTATGCATAGAAACACTAATTGAAAAATGACTTACATCGAATCATCAATTCCTGGCCCATACGGTAGGGCTGCCGATGTGGAAGCTTCCAAAATATCAATTTTCAGGGAATATTTCCGAAACATCATACTTCAAAAAAATGTTTAAAAAATCGATTTTTTTGAAAATTCTGACTGGATCTCACCCCTTAAGGCACTCTAAAGTACGAGGGTGTATTTCTCGTAATTACTTTCAAGCAAACGATGAATGGAATTTTTTATCAATACATATAGAAGACTATACAAATTATTATACTCGAATCTAAAGTATAGTTTGCGGTGTACGCCGCTTCCAAGAGGACATTCCGACGACATTGCTGCTCGGCGGTTGACAGCGATTAAGCCATACGGTATGTGTGAAAAATAAAATAAAAATATACTTAAAAGCATACAAAATTTGGGTCGGCGAAATATGTCGGTTAAAAATGAAATATGTCTGGAAATTCGAATGAGTGAGATGAGGTTAGGACTAGTCAGCTGTTGCCGTCCTATCACGTCTCTTTATCGTAGCAAGCGCTGATAAATCCAATACCGGAAGTTCAAATTAAACTTGATATTACATTAAAATTAGATCAATGAGCGTAATTTTATCTAAGAGCATTGGATTACTACAAGTGTGTAAATCTGATTATTTTTAAGAATCTGACGGATTTCCACCATTATATGCACTGTTGTAGCGACCGGAAATTGGGTTTTTGCATGTCGTTTCGGAATTGCTTCACAAAAATACGCAATTTTAATTTTTTTTCTCTTTAATTAGGTCGATAACCGATCCTGAAATTTTACAGAGACGATTATTAATATATTTTGTAAAGCTACAAAATAATGAAAATCCTATGGATCGAAGCCTAGCGATGGATTACCTTAAGGTAGTACGAGCGCGGAATCTTGATTTCTATAGATTTTGTTCAAATTTTAACCAGACATTGTTCATATCATTATGCATGTTTGAGTGAAATTTCAGAACACTCGACTATTTTGATTGGGACATAATGGGTTTTAAAATGGCAACTTTTAACACTGCAGGGTCTGCATTGAAATTTAGACAGAATAATTTTCCGTAAAAAATATGTGTCCCCTACAATAAGAAGACATATGGCAACACCGCGTCGTTCCACGCATCCAATGACGTGAGTTTGCGCGGCATATTTAAAATAATACTGCAACACAATTTTTTATTTGGAAGTAATTTTTAATCGAACAAAGTTTTAAATTAATTATGAATGAACCAATACTTTTATTCGTTAATGAAGATAACATAAACAATATAAAATATTAATATATATAATGCAAACATTTTTTTATGACAACATTTTTAACTTTGGGAACACGATAATTATTTTTCTATTTAGTGGTGTGGTGCCTTAATGACGATTCTAACGGGCTACATCTGACTCGCGGTCGGAGAAAAAGAAAAAAAATCGTAATTGTGTTCTGAGCAAACTTGTGCAACTTTGGATTTTTTAAATATATCAAACTGTATGGTTTCGGGTATCTTTTACAATTTTCGTATTGAAAAATATTGATAAATATTGATAAAGAAAAAACTATGCATCGAATAAAAAATTCCTTCGTTCAAGCCCGGTTTTTCGGTGTGCAAAAGATGCTTGTTAAATTTGAAGCTGATCGGTGCAGTGATTTTCGAGTCATCGTGGTCGCCGATTTTGAAAAAGTCATTTTGCGAAGAAAAAAAAGGTTTAAAGTTCGCCGATTATAACTGTCTCAATGTTGAACGGTTCGACTCGAAATTTCCAGAGAATATTTTTGAAATTTTATATTTTGAGAATACGTCGTAAACCAAAAATCGATATTGTGAAAAATTTCAACTAGGTGTAAGCTCTCTCGATTGGTATATTCTCGATTCCCAAAACTGCTTAACCTAACATTATTCCTATTCCTGTTTGACTACTCTGCAAAGTTTGACGAAAAACAAAGAAAACGAGCGTCCGTCAGACATTGTCCAGTTGAGAGGACGTCGTCGAACCACGTCTACAAACCAATGGTGAGTCGGACACAACAGCGAGACAGTTCGAAGGTAAACACGCGCGCAAGAAAGTATATGTATATAAATACGTATATACGCGCCGGTCGACAAGTGGACTGCAAATAACGCGAGCTTTGAGTCTCGCTTACGACGTCGTGTGAGTCATCTGTCGGAGTTATTGCGCAACGTTGTAACGAGATGGAGAGTGCCGTGTGTCTCGTTCGCCGAAGTAATTTACACAACGGCCCTGAGGATCAACGTACACACGATCTCCGTATAAACCAGATCTTGTTATCTATCCCGCTATTGGTACGCGCGTTAGATGGATAACAAAAACAAATTGGACGTTTTAACAATTACCTCGTTCCTAGTCGCAGCTTGAGGCCTCTGTCGCTCCCCTGCAGAGGAAAGCGAGAACCATATTTTGCGTCCTCCTACACATGGGGTGTGCCTAAGATAGAAATCGTTTGCGGCTTTTGCAATTGATCTTCGATAGCGATCCCTCTAAGGGTCAGTGGCCTATGAATATAGAGTGACAAAAGTCACGTTAAGCGTCCGAAAGATTTAATTTGATTATTATATTGACCTTGAGTGAAAAGCGAGCCTGCGTCCGCGAGACGAAGCGAGGGAGAGATTTTTATTTGATTTATTTACAGCATAGCAGGCTAGGGGGCAAAGTAATAATTTAAAGAGATTGAAGCGTTAGTCACAATCTCAGATTAAATTTGAAAAAAATGTATGTTCTTGACTAGATTATACTGAGTCTTTATGCATTTTCTGAAATTTTTTCACTACGAACGACTAGAGATAAAAAATAGTTCAATGTGTGTAATTTTACGTGCGGTTAGATGGGCAAGACGTTTACGCTACAGGTGATTTGGTTTTTTTTGGCAATTCAGGATCAAGATAAACCATTTCTAACAACGGATTAATGCAAAACAAACCTTTGTAAACATCTAGAAAAAGAAACCCCCATCTTGCTAATCGTAAACTATATATATATATTCAAGGTTAAACCATCAAGGTTTGATGAAAGACGAATCTTGGCTGGCGAATCAAGAGCATTGCTGCCAACCTCAATGTCCGCGAAGTTGCCGTATGTAGGGAACACTTGATATTCATTATAATGGTAATAATAAATACTTTCGTGACACAAGTATAAATAGGGGCAACTATCAATGACTCAAAATTTAATTCTGAGTTGAATAAAAGATTCGCTGACGTAGGTTTTCTCATAATAATCATCGATAATGTTGTACTTTTCAGTTGGTAATAACACGAAAGTTTTTCTTATTTGTGTAATAAAAATGCATAGTTGTGCCCTGTAATTATATATTTTAGGAAAAATTGACGTCACTGAAGGCATTTTTGAGGTTACGGCGGTATTACCGTCGAGAAAGTTCGAAAAATCGATTTTTTTTGCATTTTCTTATAGTTTGGGGTTCCGAGAATATGTCTCGAAAACATTAATTTGAAATTCGTAGATCTCCCATAGTTGCAGAGGCTTAAGGTCTTAGGCCACAGTAACGCGTATAAAATCATGTGCGAATTTAACATTTTTTTTTGTATGAAAAAGTGATTCACTGATAAAATTAATTACACATCTATTTAGTATGAATGTCAAGCTGTTAGAAAATATATGCATTTTTTCGATGTACAAAAAAGAGTTGATTAGGATGATTGTTTATTCTCGTTGTATATTTTTCGCTGAACCTGCTCACTTTTTCTTTGACGGTGTTGATTTGAAGTTCGTTATGTATGATTGCGTTTGAGACGAACCAGGGGGCGTTGGTAACTGTTCGAAGGATTTTAGACCGGAGCCTCTGTAGGATTTCTATGTTGAAGTTGCTCGCTGTGCCCCATAAAAAAATACAAAATAAAAATAAAAATACAAACGAAGATAATGAAAAACACGTAGGCCCACGTAGGTTTACGAGAAACTGCGGCAGGATAGACGTGCAAAGAATCAGCTGGCCATTGCAATCTAGTGTTGTAGTTTGCATCGTGCGAATGTAACGAAAGTTCTTTTCTATTTTTTTTCTTCATTTTTACTGTGATCGAAAGTTTTTTTTATAGGTTAGGGTCGTGGATCTCTAATGAGGACGGGGTAAGCCGTTTGGGTGCTTTTCGTACCCTCAATTAACGAAAAAATTGAGCAATAGAATAAAAATTAGTTGTATTCCAACGATGCAAACTTCAACATCATTGCTATCTCTGAAAATGTCATACGCGCTAACCACTAGACCAGCACACCGGTTCGTTATTTTTCCACAATTTACAGCAGTTTGAGAAATACGGGGAGGGGGGGGGGGGCAACTCCTTGTGAGCGTGCTAAATCGCCTGTAAACACTCGCTTTTGCATATAAACGCCTTCTAGATCTCCATCGATGCACACAACATTCAGACGAGATCGTGCGGACAAAATGATGTCAATGGCAAGACGAAACGCTCGCGCTGACCGCGAACGTGAGACGCGAATAAATGTTCGGTTTCGTCGTACCGAAGGTTTTCCGCGTAAAATTCCATGAAAGACAACATTTTTTTCCGCTTATATTCTTTGCCCTATCTTGTGAGAATTGGTGGTCAGGTGATCGATCGTATATTTTCTCTTGTCGGATTCGTGCTCGCGAGCGCGCGAACGTTAATGTGTGCGCAAACAACCGCCAGGGGCATCGCGGGCGAGTGACCTGCCCCCTCGCGGGGTTATCTGTACACTGCCCCCGGGTTAGCCGGCCCGTGCGTCTCCCTCGACGATTCTCTCGTCTCTTTGCGTTCTGTGGCCGCGTCACGGCGCAAAGTAGGCCAGAGTTTTCAGGTTAGGTTTGGCTTAATCTTACAGTTTAATTATTTGCTTCGGATCAACCTGAGCCGAAAAATTGAAAAATGGACGCAGAATAACTTAGCAGTGATTTTTTTAATTGATTAGGCATTTAATTGTTAATTTATAGGCCGGGTTTGTTGACCTTTAGTTACCTTAGTTAGCCTTTAGGTAACCTTTTGTTGGATTAGTTGACCTTCAGTCTATTTCGTTAACCTCCAGTTAGGTCAGTTGATTTTTAATCAGTTCAGGTAACCTTCAGTTAGGTTAGATGGCCTGTGGTCAGTTTGGTTGACCTCCAGTGACGTTAGTTGACCTTCAGTCTATTTCGTTAACCTCTAGTTAGGTCAGTTGATTTTTAATCAGGTCAGGTTATCTTCAGTTAGGTTAGTTGGCCTGTGATCAGTTTGGTTGACCTCCAGTGAGGTTAGTTGGCCGTCAGTTTGGTTAGATGACCTTTAGTCAGTTTAGTTAACCTTCAGTTGTTTCAATGGACCTCCAGCTAGTTTAGTTAACCTTTACTTAGGTGATTGTCCTTCAGTCAGGTTAGTTACCCTTCAGTAAGCCTAGATGACCTTCAGTGAGGTCTATTAACCTTCAGTTAGGTTAGTCAGCCTTCGGTTCGTTCCGTTGACCCTCAGTCCGGTTAGTCGACCTGCAGGCAGTTTAGTTACCTCTCGTTACGTTGGCTAAACTTCAGTCAGTTTCGTTAACCTTCAGATATGTTAGTTGAACTTTACTCAGTTAAGTTAACCTCCAGTTAGGTTGGAGAAACTTTAGCCAGCCTAGTTAGCCTTCAGCTAGCTTGGTTGACTTTCAAACAGCTTAGTTAACCTTCAGTTAGGTTAGCTGATCTTCAGTCAGTTCGATAAATCTTCAGTAACGTTGGTCAGCCTTCATTTAGTTTAGTTAACCTACAGATAGGTTAGTGGACCTTCAGCCAGTTGAGTTAACCTTTAGATGGGTTAGTCGACCTTCAATCAGCTTAGTTAACTTTAACTTAGGTTAGCTGACATTCAGTCAGTTGCATTAACCTCCAGTTAGGTTGGTCCGCCTTCAGTTAGGTTTTTTAACCTTCATTCAGGTTAGTCGACCTTCAGTGAGTTTAGATAACCTGCAATTACGTTAGTTATCTTTCAATTAGGTTAGTTGACCTTCATTTAGGTTAAATGAAGTTCAGTCAGTTTAGTTAACCTCTAGATAGGTTGGTTGATCTTCAGTCGGGTTAGTTAACCGCGCAACCGCAGCGACACGTATCGCCACACACGATGACAGTCGCCGTAGGAGGAAGAACAAGCGACGAGGAAAACGAATAATTGTACGTGGTACATTTTCCAAAGCCACTAATCTGTGCAGTCAAATCAAAATACGCACACGAACGTAATATCGTATAGAATGGGAATTATTGTCAAGAAGCTTGCGAATTATCCTGTCGTTTCTCGAACAAGGGGGTTTTACATACACCGTCATCCATTTTCAACACGTGAGATTTCTCGCACATTATCGAAAATACGGCGCACACGAGCTTGTCAATAAAACACGTTTCTCTGTTTTTTTCTCACAGGCTAATTCTTTCCCAGTAATCGCAACAATTTTACCCGAGCGTACTCATCGATTGCCAATCTCACGAATTATTACCCTTTTCGAAACGAATTTAAAGAGCTGGACGGAGGAGGCACTCGGCCCCCGACAGACGATCCAAAAAACTTCGTAATTTGAGTAATCCAAGATAATAAAATTCACGCAAAAATAAAACAATTTGATAAATTGTCACGAATATATCGGTATTTTAATATTCACGTTAATCCGAGGACACTACCGGAAGTCTCCGAGACTCGTATTATCCACCCACGCGATTTAATTTACGTCTCAGCTCGAACGTACGCGGGCACACATTCATTGGCCACGTTTTTTTCCCCATCAAGACACGCACACAGGAGCGGCGGACTTTTTTAATACGTCCCTTTGACGATGGAGATAAAGAAATGTCGGATGTTTACAAAATACTTTTTTTGCTCTCTTTCTTTAATTCGGCAGCTGCGCCGCTCTTTTGTAGCGATTATTTTCCACTGTTCTTATAGATGCGAAGAAATCGTTTCTACGAATACACGATATGGAAGTCACGAGGGCCTCTGACCTATTTGACCGTTGCCATCCCCCCTCTCTCGCTCGCTCTTTATCCTTCGTCGCACGATATCAACAAATGGGCCACGATGCAAATACTAAACGAACATAACGATCGGAGGAGAAAAGCGCCCAAGATGTGTATGGGCGATATGACGTAACTGACCGATACGAAACACAGATGAGGTTTAGGCCGAGGTATCAAAGTCTCGCGGGAGCTGATCCGCTCAGTGTGTTCGCACGCATCGAGGCAAAAGGTACGTCTTGCGTCCAGTCCTTGTACTGTATACGTATATACATATAACTCTTGTATCGAGGTTCTCCGATTACTGTTTGATTTTTTTTTATTGGAATTAAGGGCCCGGGAACTTTTTTCATGATAAAAAAAACATTTCTTCACCATTTTTGAGACTTAGGGTATGTTTTATTACTACTTTTGGCTGGCCCATGGTATTGTTTAAAATTAATCTTTAAAAATCTGAAAAAAAACAACGAAGATTTTTGTTTCTTCAACACTCGTACGCGGAATATGAACCAAGAATAAGTGAGAAATGTGGAAAATCGATAAAATTGTACGCATTGAAACAAAAGTATTGAATTTTTCGAAAAAATGGCTACGTTTTGCAATACAAAATAATTTTTTAAAATTTTCGAAAACATTTAGGGTCGTGTTCTAGACAATAAGGTTAGAAAGATTTATACCACATTTCATCAGAATCGGACGATTAGTTTCTTAGCTGTACGTCACGTCAGTTTCGAAAATGACGTTTAGAAGGCCACCGCAATTTTTGAAGATTAAGGGGTTAGGCCACGGTAACGGGTACAAAATCATGTGCGAATTTAACAATTTTTTTCGCATGAAAAAGTGATCCACATAAAATTAATTACACATCTATTTAGTATGAATATCAAGCTGTTAGAAAATATATATTTTTTTTTATGTACAAAATGGCCGACTACCAATATTTTCTTTTATCTCCTTTTTTAGGCGCCCCGCGGCGTGACATTTAGCGTCCACAATTTTTTACCTAGAACAAAAAACAAAAAACTCGTTAATCTACTTTAGGATACCTAGAGAAGTACGTATGGAATTTGAAAATATTGCTTTATTCAAAAGTTGTAGATATTTGAACTTAAGAAATGAATTTTCAGTGGAAAATTTCGTTATAAATGCTCATAAACTGCTCATAAAATGAAGAGTTTTCGATTAATCTACTACTTCTACTTCTACTTCTCTGCGAAATGCAATTAGGAACATAACTTTTGAATTTGAAGTAAATCGAGTGAAAAATGTTGAAGTTATTCGTCACGCCAATTGGAAAAAAGCTGCTTCGAGAAGTTTCGAGTAGTCGGCCATTTTGTACATGGAAAAAATATATATTTTCTAACAGCTTTATATTCATACTAAATAGAAGTGTAATTGATTTTATGAGTGAATCAATTTTTCATACGAAAAAAAATTGTTAAATTCGCACATGATTTTATACCCGTTACTGTGGCCTAACCCCTTAATAAAAAAAACAAAATACCATGTAAAAAGTTGTAATAAAACACCATAAGTCTCAAAAATAGTGAAGAAATCTTTCCTTAAAAAAAAGACATGAAAAACACCATTTTTTCTCTCCTAGAGGTATCTCCCCCGTCAATAAACTATATACAGGGTGTCAACGTTCAACTTGGCACCACGAAATATTCCGTGATAGACGCAATTTAGGAAAAAATGTTTCATACAAAAGTTTTACAGTTTTGAGGAATAAAAATGATGGTCTTGGTAATTTTTATCTACTAGCCATTTTTAAGGTTACTTCAAGGTCAACTTTACTGTTTTCAATGGAAAGCAATATTTTTAATTTCGGATTCATTCTTTGCGTAGGAAAATAGATAAGTTTAGTTGCGAACTTTTTTCAGTTTGACCTTTATTTTTCGAGATATTTCGAATACTGAGGAAATATTTTGTTAACATTTTAAATATGTCAAAAGCATTGAAGTCAAGGGAAAAAGTTTCAGACGAAACTTACCAATATCGTTACACAAATAATGATGCTACAATAAAAAATATTGGTTCCCAATGAAAAACTAATGTTGACCTTGAAATGACCTTGAAAGTTGCAACTAAATAAAAAGCAGCCAACACCATAATTTTTGTTTCGTCAAACTGTGAAACTTTCGGTTGAAGCATTTTTTGCTAAAATACTTCGGTTCCGAGATATTTCGTTACGGCAAGTCGAATGGCACACCCTGTATATGTCGCAAACATTCGTCGATCTTGAGAATCGTTACGGATACGTCCACCGCAATAAAAAGTAGTTCGAAAAAGATAATTTTGCGTTTATGCTTAACACGATTATACGGTCACGTAAATTCGATTGCGCTATTCAATTCTTCGATCACACGCACACTCATACACGTGTCGACAATATTTTTTTCCGAAGGACGCATATACAAGGATGAAGTCATTTATATTCGCGGGACTGGTGGCTCTGTGCTGCGTCGGATCGACCGTCGTCGCCGGCCTCGACACTCACGAGCACAACAAAATCGTGTGCTTCTGGAACTCGACGTCTTTCGAACGGCAAAGTAACGCACGCTCATTATTTTCGTTAACTCTACACGTTCATTGTCTTACCCTTTCGGGCTTTCGTGATCACTGGGACCGCTCGTAATATTGAAAAATATCAAGTCGTGAAAATACCGCATTTGGCTATTACTGCAAAAATCACGTATCGATACGAAATTAATATTTCGTTGGAATATTCGCTTTGGGGAGAAAATATTAATTTTATGGGGCAATCGACGTATAAAAGAGAGAATATTAATTTTATGGGGAAATCGATACGTAAAAATATTTAATTGCTAATGCCGATCGAATTTCACTGATAAATTTTCAACACCGTATGTCTCTGGAAAAAAAAAACAAAACACGAGAAAAAAAAAAGAAAGTGGAATCGAAAAATAAAAAATTACAGAACAATGAGAAATAATTTAAAAATGTAACCAATTGGGAGAACTCGATGGTCGAGTAGATGTGAAAAAATGTAAATTCAAAACATTCGTATTCGAAGTAAAATCGAAAGAAAGTCGACTATTTTTGTTCGCATATGCAATGATTGAAAATGACTTTAAAAAATCATACTAATAAAAAATGTTCAGCCTTTTTCCAAGGGAACTTTTACGCGACGCAGTCTAGCGCGTGAAACTGATCGAGCGTGAAGATTGCGCGAACGAGAAAAATATGATATTCGATAGTTGTTCAAGGGCTCTTCGAAAAAAATATTGCGTATTTTTGCAACGAGTAGTATTGGCCAGAAAAAAATGGGCATTCCGGGAAAACATCAAAATTTCATTTTGAGCTTAGCAGAGTGAAGATAATGTTAACCTTGGAATAACATTCTGATACTGGAATAAATTTTACAATATATATTTCATTAAATTTTTTCATTCCTTATATAAATAATTTTTGAAAATAAGAAAAAATTAAAAAATGACATTGTCAGGAGATACTGCATTTTAAAAGAGTAACGTAAAAAACAAAACAGATTTTTCTAAGAATTTTGGAATATTTTTTTATATGGAAATTTCGAAATTTTCAAAATACCGTCATATCTCGTGAGCATTTGTTTTAACAGAAAAATGTTTAAGACAAAAAAGTTGCAATTTTACATGAACTTTATGAAAAAAATTTGTTTTGAATTTTTCGAGTTTAAAAAATGCCCATTTTCACCAAAATTATACAAAAATATTTATTTTCGGTCGGTATGTCACTTGATTTTTCTCAAAAAATTCCAGAAAATACTCTGAAGTGGGTACAGTAACACCTATTTTTTTCAGAGTGGCTCGATTCGTTGTTCCAAAGCTGTGCTTTGTTTTATTATTATGAGATATTTTTGTAACTCTTTGTAAAAATTAGTTTGTAACAAGGAACTCGAGAAACCACCAAGAAAATTCAAGGGAAGCATATGACTTCTCTGCTTGGCTCACACCGTGCAACCTAGTGTAAAAAAATCAAAACACACTGAGAACTCCGATAGTATTTTGGCATGGAGGGGGAATATTAACAAACTGAAGGATGTAGAAGGCATTTGACGGCGCACATTACTTTGTATCACAATTTTGATGTTGGACGACGAACGTTACTTTGTATGGCAAGGTTAACTTTGTATACCTTACCGATAATTTATGATTAAGCTCAAATTTTTTTTTACTGCTATGGATGTTTATTACCTGAAAAATGTGAGAAAAATTTGGGACAGAATAATTTTTAATAATAATTGATTTGTCTAAAAAAAAATATCTCATAATAATAAAACAAAGCACAGCTTTGGAACAACGAATCGAGGCACTCTGAAAAAAATAGGTGTTACTGTACACACTTCAGAGTATTTTCTGGAATTTTTTGAGAAAAATCAAAAGTGACATACCGACCGAAAAAAAATATTTTTGTACAATTGTGGTGTAAATGAGCATTTTTTAAACTCGAAAAATTCAGAACAAAATTTTTTCACAAAGTTCATGTAAAATTGAAACTTTTTTATCTCAAACATTTTTCTGTTGAATCAAATGCTCACGAGGTACAAAGGTATTCTGAAATTTTTGATATTTTGAAAAACTCGAGAAAATGCGATCCAAAAATTTTGAAAAAATGTACACTGTTTTTTTCTTCGTATAATTAAATAATTTGACAAAATTTCAATTTTTTTGAGAGTGGACACCATTTTGACCGTTCGAAATGGTATGGCACGCCTCATATACACCCTTGGCCAAAAGTTTAGGGCGCCCTGCAATTTTTCTTTCCGGACCACAAATTGAATATCTCGGTCAAAAAAAAACTGAAACCAATTTACCAAACGAAGTTTTGAAAAGAATAAAGTCAGCTTCATTTTGCTTTTTTAATTTAATTTTTTCGATTTTTTTGTGCCCGTTACGTCACTTTGACGATGGCGGTTTTTCACAATTTTCGCACCTTGCAAAGTCGTTCGCTGGACTTCGAAAAAATAGAAATCTCGCTATTTAGTGAAATGATCTTCGAAAAGGGAAATTAGCTTTAGTTAAAGAAAAAAAAAATTTGCAATTTAAAAAAAAGTTAAGCCGGCATCGTGCAGCGTATCGTGAAAACTATGAGGTTGAGAATATTTGCCTTAAGGACTAAAAAGTTTCTTTTTTTGGTTATTTTGGAGTTGTTAAATATTCTTCAGATGTTTTTGCCAACATTTTTTTCATCGGTAGTTTTGGTGATCGTCGACGATTAATCTAATTAATTTATTGCCATTACATGGAAACGAAGATGTTTTAATGAAAATATCTTTGTTACAAAATAACATTTCAAGAAAACGGACAGAATTGAATTTTGCAGAATTGAATAAGCTTATACAGAGTTAAAAGAAAATGTCGTCTGATCAGTACGACGTACAAATTCAATTACGCCTTGACCAAAAGCATTAAGCACCCTGTGTTTTCCTTCTTTTTCTAATTTAGGGTATACCATTGAACTCTTTGTTTTTTAAATGCATTTGTTAGTCAATTTAAACAATATTATTAATTAAACTAGCTATCAATAATATTGTTTAATAAATTGACTAACAAATACATTTGGTAAATTGGTTTCCGATTTTTTGTGGCCGAGATATTCAATTTTTTGTTCGGTAAGAAAAATTGCAGGGTGCCTGAAACTTTTGCCCAAGGGTGCATATAGATATAAAGAGTCTCCTGTTATGAAAGGATAATCCTAGTCAACGTTCTAGTATATTTTTTCAACATTTTAAAAACTGAATATATGACACATACATACATGTACATCCACTCGCACAAATTCATTTTGGATTGTCCCCGTCGGTTCTAGAACCCGCTAAATTCCGCGTGGACGATCTCAGGCCCGCCCTCACATACTGCACCCATCTCGTGTACGGTTACGCGGGCATAAATGCGGAAAATTTCGAGGTTGTGTCACTGCATCCGGAACTCGATACAGGTGCCGGTTTCGCGTTCTACCGACTGGTGCCGCAGCTCAAGAGATCGTTTCCGGATCTGAAGGTTTATCTGAGCATAGGCGGTAACGCGGATCCTTACGAGGAGACCCACAAGTATCTGACGTTGGTGAGTTGACGCACCGTAAAACAGGTTAAAAATGACATTAGGCCAGGGGGCTGACACTGGGATAAATTCGCTTAACAGCAACGTGTTGCCCCGTATTGTCGCCACGTAACTAATCCACTATGCGGCGCTAGTAGTCGACCGCATGACCCCCACTCCGCAAACCACCTCTCCCTATTATTTCGTCATCTTTTTTGTCGCGTGAACCAAGTGAATATTTCTTTTCGTTTTCTCGATCTGTCATTGTTCTCGAATAAAAAAAATTGTAATGTGGTAAAATCGTAATTATTTTATCACATAGTGATAAAATAATAAACAATTTTAGTGTAGCGATAAAATAAAAAACAATTTTTGTGGTTTTTGTGCGCATATTTGAGAATGCCTGCGTGCGTGGTTCTTGGCTGCACGTCAGGTTATCAATCAAACAAGGAAAAATCGCATTTTTTCAATGTACCAAAAGATCCAGAAGCCCTGGAATTATGGAGAAAAGCCATCGGACCCACAGACAAATCCATTAAGTCTGGTCGATCAGTGTGCGCATCAATATTACGTATTGATGCGGATGCAGCAATATTCTGCACGTCTCAACGCAGAACAAAAAAAAAGCAATCTCGACAAGAAAAAAATCGCTAAACATTGTACAACGTGACTAATCCATTATTTAAAAAATAATAATGTTATCTGTTTATTTCGTTCAATAAATATTTTTATAACACATAATATTGCAACAAGTGTAAATATTGCATCCCTTCGCATATACACATGTACTTTTAAATTCTATTCTAAACAATGAATTATCCAGACGCGTCGAATGCAAATTATGCAGACGCCGCGCGACTGGAGTTCATGCGGGTGACTACTAGCGCCGCATGGTGGGTTGGTTGACGTGGCGACGATAACGGGACACGGTAGACCCAGCAGTGCCAGGGGGCTGCATTAAGCTAATCCTATCGCTTCACACTAATCATACCACTGATCATACTTGAGACTTGTACAATTTATATTTTTAACATATGCAAAAAAAATAATTCGCCATAACAAAAATTTTGCATGTGTAAACTGTTTCATGAATGTTCACATTTAATTAGAAAAATGACAATATAGTTATTCCATCGATTCGCGCAGTATTTCGAGGTTTGATATTTGGCAACATTGGTTCTATGTCCGTCTCTTTTTACTCGATCAGGCGAGTTTAACCTCCGTGCTTTTCAACGTCGATCTGTCAAAACAATGTCAGGTGCGGGATATATAAAGCATTGTATTCGGGCCACGACTGGTAAAAAGCGTGGAATATTTGTGTCGGCGAAATATGTCGGTTAAAAAAGGAAATATGTGTGGGAATTCGAATGAGTGAGATGAGGTTAGGACTACAGTCAGCTGTTGCCTTGCTGTCACGTCTCTTTATCGTAGCGAGTGGTGATAAATCCAATACCGGAAGTTCAAATTAAATTTGATATTACATAAAGATTAGGTCAATAAGCGTAATTTTTTCTGAGGGCATTGGAGTACTACAAGTGTTAATAATGTTAATCTGATTATTTTTAAGAATCTGACGGATTCCCACTATTACATACACTTTTGTAGCGACCGGAAATTCGGTTTTTGTATGTCGTCTCGAAATTCGTTTATAAAAATATGCAATTTAATTTTTTTTTCTCTGTAATTGGGTCGATCACCGACCCTGACATTTTAAAGAAACGATTATTAATATATTTAGTGAAGCTAAAAAAAATTCTATGGATTGAAGCTTGCGATAGGATTACCTTAAGGAGGTACGGTGATTGGAGCGAATTCAAGATAAAAGCCCGATTTTTTTTATAGCATTGTCGAGACCTTCGTCCATGCGTATGCAGAGTTTCCACGAGATTTACCGTACACTTTCCGAGTTATTAATTGTTAAAGTTGGTGAATTAGTCACACGTAGACGACAAAATGTACCTGTCCTCTCATATATCGATTTTTTTGTGCTACTTGGAGCCAAGAAACACGTAAAAAAAACTCATGGTTGCATTCGTTGAATCTTTGTGATCGATAAGGCACCTTGAATTGGAAAGCCCACCGCAGAAATAAACAATAAATTTAGAAATAAAGTCGCAAAAACCGAAGTTTTCGGAGAGCGAGACTTCTCGTGACGTAACAGCAGCCATCTTGCTCGACGTGAGGCAACGCCGGTACCCGCGCAAATTTGATTCGTCTATCGGACATTTTCAACGCGAATTAAAATTATGATTGTGCGAAGCCGTACATTTTTTAATGGACCATAAAGGGCCTTTCGTCGATATTTACTTGAAGTTCTTTTACGTACAGCAAAGGCATCTCAATTTTTCTGGCGACATGTACCTATACAACGCATCTATATATAAATTCAGCATGGGAGAACCGTCATATGAAATAAACGTTCCTTTTTATACTTGCAAATATTGTGAAAATTGGGAAAGGGACAAATAACATGACAATCGATGAAATATGTTTTGACTTTGGACAGATTGGACATTGGACATTGAGGTTAACTTCAACGCGACGTTTTTTATTTGCAATCGCAATATTATCTTTTCATTTTCTAATTCTTGTCCGCCAGAATTTACATTTGTCTCTAAAGTGGACTTCAGGTACAATCCCGTTATTCTTTTGATAAACTTCCACAGTATTTTCATTCTCCGTGTTAACCGGCTACAAAAAATAATAAGCCGGGCGCGTGGAACCGATGACAGCCACCGAAAACGCGACGATGCTAAACGTCATCGATATGGTGTACTACTGAAGTCGAGTAGTAGATTATTAAGGTTGTTCCCATATTGTAAAAATAATAGGAAACTCGAAATTCAATACTTAAAAAATATTTCTCGAGAAATAGGCCATATACATATATCTAAAACGTGGTGGGATTGCGGCGTGAAATAGACTCTAAGTTCACTAGTATGGTCATCACCGTACCTCCTTAAGGATAACTGACAGTTTTTGACTAATATAACAGGTCGTGTGCGAGGACACGGACTAATTGTTTCTTAACTTTTTTCTATTGTGGCTCAGATTTGTTGTTCAACTTTATTAGAATGTTGCTCGAGTTGATTTTGATCTCAATGATAATTATAAGACTGATCAGATGCCTATAATGGTACCCTAGGTACTTGATTCGTTAATGTAAAATGTTTCCTTAATAACGATGACAATTTGATTGTGAAAAATCGTTGTTTTTCATTTATGGTTGTTGCTTGAAAATATTTGGGTAAATAGATATTAATGAAAATTTGTACTAATCGTTATGGTGTATTTTCTGAATATACTGGCAATAGGAGAACGGAGGTTTCCGCACTCGTTTAATAAATATTACTTTTTAACGCTTACATCAATCTCCACTTGATCCCATTGGTTGTAAGGGGCAACGTCGTTACATTTCAGTTTCTCGCGTATACCTTCCGGATTTATGAAGAAAGTGACCCAAAAAACGAATATCGTGGGCAGGATAGTGTACAGTGTTCTGTACACTATCCGAAATATTGCCGAAAAAAATAGACAGGTTACCGATCTAATTAATGAAAATGTATGAAAAATATGCGACCAGCTTACGGAAAAGTGAGGCTTTTTGAGGTCTGTGTATTGAAATGTGGCAACGTCGGAACTATGGGAATAGCAGAACCAATCGAAAACCTAGCGCGCCAATTTCAAATCCGTTACAGCCAAATGCGACTGAGGGGAACTTGTTCATTTATTTATTATGATGTATTCCCTTTTTCTAGCTTCGGTGAGCATGCACTGAGAAAAAAATCATTGATCCAATATCATTGGTGTTATTGAAAGAGATTTCGTTGACTCAATTTTAAAATTGTTCGTGTAAATAATCGGATTTATTAGTCCAAACAAAACGCTATTGACTTTAATAACGTGATAAAATTAAGTTTTTTTTTTAAATTTAAAAGATATATTATTAGCCGCGAACAATATATCATTGAAACTATCTAAAAAATTATCGCGAACAAATTATATAGTTTTGAATGGATTTTCTGGAACGAACAAAAAAAAGCGTTTCAATTCATAACATGAATATTGTTGATTCGCGTACACAAGAAAAATTGAATTACGCTCGTTTGTTTCAGGTAAAATTTCTATCGTGTAAATAGAAATAGAAGAAGTAAATAGAAATAGAAATAGAAATAGAAGAGTAAATAGAAGGCCAAGGAGCGATAGTCTTTAGAGTTTCTCCAGCGTTTAAGTAGATTTTCGGTTCGCGCCACGCTTGCGCGAAACGAGCGCGCGTGCGGCTCCTAGCGGTTACGCCGAGAACTACGGGTTTCCTCACACCTACAATTTCGGTGGCGCTCGGCCATGATTTAGTTGAATTTTTTCAATCAAATGCACAAGAAACAAATTTTATTTTCGCATAATTTTTTAACCAATTCAGACATTTGCTTAATATTTTTCAATAAAAATAAAATATTAATATTTTAACGAGTAATGTACTTGAAAATCAATATCGGATATGGTGCGAAAAAACAAAATAACATATTTACTCAATAGAAATTTTGTCTCCATCAAACGAGCGAAATTCAATTTTTCTTGTGTACCCGAATCAACAATATTCATGTTATGAATTGAAACGCATTTTTGTTCGTTGCAGAAAATGCATTCAAAAATATATAATTTGTTCGCGATAATTTTTTAGATAGTTTCAATAATATATTGTTTTCGGCTAACAATGTATCTTTTGAATGAAAAAAAACTTTTAATTTTATCATGTTGTTAAAGTCAATGGCGTTTTATTCGGACTAATGAATCCGATTATTTACACCAACAATTTTACAATTTCATCAACGAAATTTCATTCAACAACACCAATGATATTCGATCAATGATTTTTTTCCTCAGTGTACATCTGATAGCCAAACGACACATTCTTCTATTGGAGCAAAAAAAGTTGTGATTCAGGATGTTAAAAAGAAGTTACCAACAAAAAACTTGCAAAACGTGTTCAAAGTAATCCCAGTTTACGGTACGATACGCGTTATTCTTTGCCCGTCATCTCTATTGCGCTAATATTCGTGTTTTTTCGTCTTTTTTTTTTTTCTCTCTGTGTAATGTGACAAAACTTTGGTCTCGACGCAGACGGAGACCGCAGAGGCGAGATCGAAATTCATCAGATCGGTCGATCGTCTCCTTGCCGATTACGAGTTCGACGGTATCGATCTTGCATGGCAATTCCCCGAGGTCAGAGTCAAGAAGAATCACAACGCTTTTGTCTCGTTCTGGCACGGCATCAAGAAGATCGTCGGCTATGGTAAATTCAAGGACGACAAGGAGACGGAACATCGCGAAGGTTTCACCGCCCTTGTGCGCGATCTCAAGACACAGCTGAGGGCGAGAAACAAGGCGCTCACTTTGACCGTCTTGCCCCATGTCAACGCGAGCGGTAAGATTCAATATTCGATTCGGCTTTTTGTCCTATTTTTTTTTCTATTATCGACGATATTATTTGTTTTAAATGGTGGTGAACTTGGCAATGGTGAAAATTCAGACCGACAGATCATTTGAAAAAATCTGTCGTTGTCTATAATTATACAGGGTGTTTGGCGCATGGACCGACACAATTTTTGTGGGATTGTAGGGGTCGTTTGCTAGCTTTTTCACTCTTAGACCCTATGTCCCAAGTGTCGAGGTTATTAAGGCAGTAGTCTGCTTTAGAAGCCGAAAAAAAGCGTTTTTTTCAGCAATTTTTTTTGAAAGGGAAGGAAATGATTACGGTATACGAAATTTTGAGACGATAGTGTATTATATTCAAGCGTTAAAAAACAATTTTTATTATTAAAAAATATTGAAATTTTTCAAAGTTGTAACGATTTTTCTGGGGCGCCTGGAGTCTGCACTTGTAAATCGGTGCCGGTGATGGAGGTCGTGCGATGCATCTGAAACAGTCGAACCAAATTTTTTTTAAATTTTTATAAGTTCCTTTTCTATATGAACTAAAAAAAATACCGAAGAAATGATGAAATTCCAAATTTTTTCGAAGTTTGATGAAAAAATTCACTTTTTTGCAAAAAAAAATTCACTTTGAGTTGCAAAACAAGTAATTTAAATAGTACTTTTGTCCAACTTTTTTAGTTCAAATAGAAGATAATTTAATACTGAAGCTAGATCACTTTGATTTTTTTTCGATCGGACATATATTGTTTTTGCTATCGCCGGCACCGTTTTCTAAAACTTGTGAAAATGAAAACTCGAGAAAACGGGCTTTAAAGTTTTCGGTCCAAAAAAATATAAGTTTTTGGATACTTACACTAATTAGATGTTAATCAGCTATCCCCGGGCCATACAATAATCCTTCCTCTTCTTCAAATCGATTTTTTTAAGCCTGTAAAGCAGACTACTGCCTTAAGATATGATTTTTTTCGTTTTTTTTGATTACCCGAAATTTCGCCTTCAAATCGTTATAACTTTTTTGTACGTCGTTATAATGGCACGAAATAACTTTTGTTGCATTCTGCAGTGTATGTTTATTATAAATAAATCATTATTCGATACGGGGCCGGGTTGAAATTGCGAACTTTGAATGCGCCGACGGTTTAAAATTCCTAATTTTAATGTTACGAAATTGCAACGTTCGACAAGATCATGCCAGCCAAAGTCTACACAGTTAACTGTAAATCGTGTCGAACGTATAACATTGTCTAGACAAATTTCAAAATTGACGTAAAATCAGTTCTTAATAAAAATAAATTCTTGAAATAATTCGTCGATTTATTGAAAATTTTGAAACTTTTAAGACTTCCATAGCCGAATTATTTTGACGGTGTTCAGATTTTCGGGGTTTCGGTCTTTCGTGTGAAATTTCTTCGGAGTTTTGATCTTTCGGAGTAGTATTCTTTCGGAGTTTTGAGCCTTCTGATCATTCAAAGTTCGAAATTTCAAACCGGCCCCTTTGATACAATTGGTTTCAAGAAAATGACTTCCAAAGTCTTAAAAATGCGTAAACGTATGAAAAATATCAACTTCTAAATTCATTAGGAAAAAAAACTAAAAGCTATTTTTAACTTAGCTTCGTTTAAAAAAGTTCTCTTGTTTAAACCCTTTTCAACGATATGCTACATGTCAAGAAATCATTCATTATGTAGTCGAAATAAAGAGAATAAGATTTTTTTGTACTACGGTACATTTTTTTTTCAAACGATCTCTTCACGTGATCAAAATATCATATAACTTATCATTTAATTATTTTCTAAAATGTGCCATTATTATGATGTGGGAAAAATGAAGAGAATAAGTTTTTTTACACTACGGCAGATTTTTGTTTTCAAACGATCTCTTCACGAGACCAAAGTATGATAGAACGTTTTCTTTAAGTGTTTCCTAGAATGTGCTATTATTTCACGTATTAAGGCGGGAGCCTGAAATAGAAGGTCCGAAAAACCCTTTTTTTCGGGAATTTTTTTAGAAGGAAAATACATGAGTGAGCCCAGTAAAGATTGAGGTATCTCAATGTATATTTGAAATGTGTAAAAAAAAATAAAAATGAAACAATAAATGACTGCAGATTTATCAGCCTATTCCATGTGCGTCTTGTCACTGCAGTCCCCAATCGGCGGGAAAGATGCAGCTCGTAATTCTTGACTGAAACAAAAAACCAATAAAATGTTCAATCGTTATATATTTTTCTTCTGGGTGAATTAAGAAAAAGCTGAAAAAATCGTGAAATTTTAACTTTTCTCAGGTTTGAAAAAAAAGTGTTTAGAAAAACATTTTCAACGTGCCACAAAAATTATTTAAAAAGACTTTGTCAACTACTGAATTGATTCACCTGGAAGAGATTTTCATATTGAAGAAAACAAACTTTGGTTTGATTCAATAGGTCGTTTAGTTTTTTTGCTATCACGCTCACCAATTCGGAAAAATCGTGAAAATGAAAACTGGAGAAAACGCGCTTCAAAGTTGCGTTTGGCCTTGTATCTTCGAAAACGATTTTTCGGACCTTCTAATTCAGGCTCCGGCCTTAATATCCCACGTTGTTTAATAAGCACAGTAATATGTCATAGCATATTGTACTGTTCGACGAATTATGGACAAGATAAGCATTTGTTAGGCAATTAATTTTTATAATTAATCAGGACAAATATGCGTCCAATTAATCTTGATTCATCGATATTAGTGTACTACGATGCGAGACTCCTCGCACCGAACATCGAGGCCGTTCACTTGATGACATTCGACCAAAAAAATCCGGTCCGCAATCCCAAAGAGGCCGATTATCCGGCACCGATATACGAGAGCTACGGTCGCGCGGTACAGGATAACATCGACTTCCCTGTCAGGTAAAAACATCGCGTCAATTTCACATAATTTTTCTGCAAACGACAAAAAAAAAATTCCCAATTTTTGAAACATCAGATGGTATAAAAAACGAAAAACACTGAAAAATGTTTAAAAAGTCATGCGAATTTTGAATTATGTCGATTCGTAATCATTTTCATAAAAATTGAAAATTAATTTAATTCGAATGAATATTGGAAAGTCTTAGCCGATTCCTATAAACGTTCATCCTAAACATTTCACGTTTTGAATTTGCGTCTGCCATATTGGAACCGCCATTTTGAATTTATATAGTGTGAATTCGGATTCGTAATCATCGGCCTCCAAAACCCCCGACTACCGAGTTTCATCATATTCAAATCAATTTTTGCATTTTCGTTCGCTATATTGGATCCGCCATTTTGAACTTCTGAATTTTTAAGGCAGATTCGTAATCAGCGACCTCGAAAACCTCATAACACCGATTTTCATGCGAATCGCGTAAATTCCTGTATTTTGGTCCGGCATATTGGATTCGCCATTTTGAATTTCTGAATTTCGAGCGCACATTCCCAATCAGTGACCTCGCAAATCTTCTAGTACAAACTATCATGAGAATCGAATAAACTATTGTGTTTTGGTCCGCCATATTCGATCCGCCATTTTGAATTTCTGAATTTTGAGCTCACATTCGTAATCAGTGACCTCGGAAATCTTCTAGTACCAACTATCATGAGAATCGAATAAATTATTGTATTTTGGTCCGCCATATTGGATCCGCCATTTTGAATTTCTGAATTTTGAGCTCACATTCGTAATCAGTGACCATGCAAACCTTCCAGTACCAACTATCATGAGAATCAAGTAAACCATTGTATTTTGGTCCGCCATATTGGATCCGCCATTTTGAATTTATGAATTTTGAGGGCAGATTCGTAATCAGCGATCTCGAAAACCTCCTCATACTAACTATCATGCGAATCCAGTATATTAATATATTTTGGTCCGACATATAGGACCTGGCATTTTGAACTTCTAAATTTTGAAGGTAGATTTGTAATCAGCGAGCTCGAAAACCCCTGGACACCAATTTTTATGCGAATCAAGTAAATTTTGTATTTTGGTCCGCCATTTTGAATTTCTGAATTTTGAGGACACAATCGTAATCAGTGACCTCGCAAACCTTCTAATACCAACTATCGTGACAATCAAGTAAACTATTGTATTTTGGTCCGCCATTTTGAATTTCGGAGTTTTAAGGGCACCTTCGTAATCAGCGACCTCGCAAACCCCGGAGTACCAATTTTCGCAAAAATCGTTCGAGCCAATAAAAAAATAATCGACGTGCACCATATGGCGCCAATGGCGCTTCGGTCACCGCAAAAATGTGCGCCATATTGCGTCAATGCCACAGAAGGGGTTAATTCCGAAACAATGTTTTCAATCCGTCAGATACTGGCTCGAGCACGGAACTCCCGGTGGCAAGATTGTCGTCGGCATACCGACCTTCGCGCGTACGTGGAAGTTGACATCTGAGAGTCAGATTTCGGGTGTGCCACCGATCGTGACGGACGGTCCAGGCGCGGAGGGCCCGCTCACCAAGATGCCAGGACTGCTCTCGTACACGGAGGTGTGCGTTCGTCTGACGGAGAGCGCGGTCGGTCGTGCTCGCAGGGTCGGCGATCCCTCCAAGAAGTACGGAAGTTACGCGTACGTGCCTTACAACTCGGAGACGGGAGCGGACGGTTTGTGGATCGGTTACGAGGATCCGGACACGGCTGGCAACAAGGCCTCGTACGCCAAGGCTAAGGGCCTCGGTGGTGTGGCCATTTTCGATCTGTCCCTCGACGATTTTCAGGGCACTTGCAACGGTGACAAGTTCCCCATTGTTCGCGGTGCCAAATTGAAGCTGTGAGGACGACCGCGCGGGGACTACGAGGAGGAGGAGACGCCTGGTAATTTGGCGCACCCTTGGATACGGATATTCGCGTAGATTTATTGTTTTCTTCACAATCGTCATTGCTGCAAACGATTTTATCCGAGCTTCCAAATTATCAGCAGGCTCCGACCAATCACCCCCCAACACTCATTTTTCCTTGTTTTTTCTTCTCGAGTGAAAATATATTTTATGAATTGACACTTTTTTTTATTTGTTCGAATTTGTTCACTCCTTCCAAGTGTTTCTTAATCGGTTGGGCAATACGCGGCCTGGCGTTATCGCCCTGCTGAATCAACTTGTCATGGCGATTCTCCCATTCTAGCCGCTTCCCGAGTGGAAAACGTAACTCATCACCACCTAGCCACAAGCTAGTAAAGTGATGTTTCGAATCCCCATTAGCTCCGTCTTAGCGATTGACTACCTAGCCTTGTAACGCTTTGATCGTATAGTGACTGAATACAAAAAATTAGATGGTGACTAGATAGAAAGAAATATCCCACGGTACCATATTTCTGACCTAGCCATGACCTAGTTTTTACAGCTAGCGACTGGGAACAAAAAATTAGGTGGCGATTAGGTAAAAAAATATTTGCGGGTATATATTTATATTTTCGTGGTTTGTTTTGCACATTATTTACATCATTGGACCCTTTTACAATATTCTTCGTTGTTCATTAATTAGGGTTATGATATTTGCGCTGTGAATATATTAATGGTTCAATTTTAAATTATCTCAGACAAAAGCTTACGCCGTAAGGTGGGTTCGATCCCGGGACCTCCGGGTGATGAGTTGTGACGTTGTCCACTGAGCCAGTTCTGCTTGTTTAATTTCTGAATTTTCTTATCGTCTTCATATGTTACACTACACAATGTCAGATTATTGAAAAATGGGTAGATTAACAAATGTAAATAACATTATCGGATCAATGACTCAATTGCGTTCGCATTGAGAGCGATAATCGCATAGAATTACATAACCTTAAATTGTATTTGTCCGATCATTTATTCCGGCTAGGGCGGCCGCAGTTGGAAAGTGTTGGCTAGGTCATCGCGAGATACCGACTTGAGGATTTTATTTATTCGCAACGTCATCTGTAACTCAAGTTGCTTAACCAAGCATGAGCCAGTCGCTCGATGGAACTACACGTATTCACATAACCACACTTTGTCATTTGTGACCAAGATTGGCTGGGCAGTGACTAGCTAAGGGGTGCACAGCCGCAGTTAGCTGGCTAGGTCATGGTGAGATACCTACTTGAAAATGTTTGCATTCGCAACGCCATCTGTAACTCAAGTTGCTTAGCCAGCCATGAGCCAATCGCTCGATGGAACTACACGTAGACACGTAACCACACTTTGTAATTTGTGACCACGGTCTTACATACAGGTCTGACAACGGCGGTAGTGGGGGTAGGCACCCTTAGCGGTTCTGTTTTTTATTCCGATTTCTGCCGCTTGGCGCGTTACGGCAAGGGGAAGTAGTGGTGCGACGAAGAGAGAAATAGCTCTTCTGTCCTTTCCCCTCTTGAACGCAACGCATGCGCCGTTTGCCCTAACTTAATTTACCGTACTGTCGTGTAAACTGCATAATATACGAAACCAATAAAAAAATGTGTTGATTAAAAAAGAGATGACTACTTTCATCTAAAAAAAACTGAAAACTTTTTGAATACATTAAATCATAGCAGCACATATTACGACCATTTACATCCTTTTTTCTCCAATGTCTCACAATACATCGTTCTTCGAAATGTTTTTCGCACACGTACTGAGACTCTTCTAGTCCCGGAATAGCATCGAGCCATTTTTTGTATCGTACGACGTTTCTGGGCACGCGAAACACGGAGTATTTCCGCTTACAATTTTTGTACCCCGTTTTACAATTGCGAACCGCGCAACCCTTAGGAATTTCGCATTTTTTTCGCAAACACTATCAAAAAAAATTAACACTTATGCGTAAAAACACGATAAACAATGTATCACGGTAAATCGCGTAGAACCTTCTGGTATATGGTCGCAAATAAAGGTTATTTCGACAATCGCGCCACAAAAACATACGAAAACACATACGGCCCATTCGCCGGTAAGAGGTAAGGGGGAAACTACTTCCCCTTACTAGTAGCGACGCGTAGCGGCGCCTAGTGAATCGAAAAGTGAAGCCGATAAGCGTGCCTACCCTCACCACGAAAATTTAGCTCCGTTGCAAGACTTGTATGTAAGACCGTAGGTTTGTTCGCGCTAGCTACATTTTCTACACTTTTTTTGGGGAGTGTACACATTCGCGTTCGTTTTAACGGAAATGACGTCACGCGCCGCTGTTCGCGTTACGAGTGGAGCTACACTTTCGTGCCACTAACCCTAGACTTTCTACACTCGATCTTGACGAGGTGTGAAAGTACGAGAAAAGTGTAATAGTGATATTACTAGAATAACCCCATAACCAGCGAAACTGTCAGTAAGTGTATACAGAGGTGAGTACGACATAACCTAAAATATTTAAGGCAATCACAAACAAATTCTCATTTATTAGGAAAAACAATCGATAATAACGGTTCAAAATAACAAAGTATTATAATTATCAATTTCTATTGATCAAGGTGATAACAAAATTGACAAGATATAATGACAAGTGTTTATTATAAATTCGCAGTATCACAATACGTTCCAATCTACTATCAACGCAAACAGAAGCTAACATGGAACAGGAGCAAAAAATTAAGTCAGCAGTGCTGTTCCGAGATTCAGAAGGCGGCTTAGTCGTTGATGCTGACAACAACGTGTGCATTTGTGAAGGTTTTGGATTTCTACAATCGTATCACTAACACTTCATTGTATGTAAAACTGGTATCAATACATCCATTCTGAGCGCAATTACAAGTATAAGTTAATCATTTCAATAACACCGTCCATTGTAATCAGTTTACGAGATCAACAAACTTGAGGTTACACGGTATATCTCTTTAACGGTTAAATGAGACTCCGTAATTTCACGTGTTGTTTGAGGTTAAGGTGTGGTCCACTAGGTCGCCGCCATGTTTTCTGTACACTATCGCGTTCGCGCTAGAGTTGCTTAGCCGCGAAGAAATAACCTGCACTCCCTAGACACTGCCCTAGTTCCGTTTACACTGCCGAGTGTAGAGTGCAGCTAGCGCGAACAAACCTCGTGCTTTAAGTTCGAGAAAGTAGCGCACCTAACGCCATCTACGGCTAGCGGGCAGTTTCTTATGCAGCACCTAATGTGTTCATAAAACGGGTGTCTCATTTTAATCTTACACCTGATTTCGCTCAAAAATACTGCTTCGATCAAGTATTGAATATAATAATACTTTTAGGGTGCGAGGGGGCGTTAAAGTTAATCGTTTTCCCACCAAAATTCAAAATGGTGACGTTAAGATGGCCGACATGTTTTTTCAAAAAAGGGTCATTACTTTTTTGTCCAAAACATTTACCTGAGACAAAACTAACAGCTTTTGAAGGAAACATTTTTTGATAACGTTCATAAATTTTAGGTTAGAATACCATTTTTTACTAATTTCCGGCTATCTAGAAACTACGACGAGGAGGTAAAGTCTTCAACATCCCTGGTGTGAGAGTGCGTGTGGTCGTGAGTTTGTTTGGGTTTGTTCGACAACCCAAACAAGAATCGGTCACTGCGGCTCATCATTTCGGCTAAAAAATGGTATTCTAACCTAAAAATTATGAACGTTATCAAAAAACTCTTCCTACCAAAGTTGTCATTTTTGGCTTGATCAATGTTTTGGTGAAAACAATTCACGATCCCATTTAAACAAACATGTCGGCTATCTCATCGCCGTCATGTTGAATTTTGGACGACATTTTTTTCTCTTTGAACTTCCCCTTGAATTCTAAAAGTTTTATTATACTCAATACTCGATGGGAGCAGTATTTTCGAGATAAATCAGGCGTAAGATTAAAATGGGATTGCCGGTATATATTCTTGAAAATGTTTCCTTTGCTCGACGAGACTGAATATTCGCAAGGGTCAGGGGAGGAGTAAAGGCCGTTTGAGGTTGGGAAGGGAACACAAAGGCACAAGAAAAACAACATCCAAGCTCATATTTTTAACGTAATATATATGTACATTGTATATTTGTCTGTTTTCTTTCTGACGTTTATTTTTCACCTTTCTTTCTCGTGCGACCTATCATTCGATTAAACACGTATATATGTGACTCGCGAGTGTTGCGCGTACCAAAGATCATCATTTGTGTCCTGCAAAACAACACGGACTATAGATACACAGACTCATCGACGATATATCAAACGCTAGGAGACACGGTGTAACTTCAGTGGCGACAGCCACGTCACTGATCGGCCATATAGTTCCGGCGGCCGTTGCCAGAGGTCGCGCCAGTCGCCATTTGTAATTTCTTAATTTTTTGCTTCCAGTTTTTGTCCTTTATTTATCCATTATCGCCTCTCTGTCTCTCTCCCAATCTCTCTTTCTTTCTCTTTCGTTCTCTTCTCAAAAGACTTTGTGTTCTCTATCAATAAAGGGGTTTGTCGCGAGGTTATACACGCAGTGTGTGGGGCTCGGATATCGGCGCTTGCGCACGAGCTTCGCCACGCTCGTGCACTTACGTAGGTTCCTTGAAGAAAAAAAAAGATTTCGCACAGTTCCATTTCTCTCCGCTCCAAAGATTTTCCCTTGTTTTGTATTTGTCTTACAATTAGTTTTTTTGCTCGTTCACTGCTTTGCTTTTTTTTTTTAATTCTCGGCGCTATTTTTTTCTCTATATTTGTTTGTTTTTACGTTTGTATACTTAGAAAATACTGGGCGTGGTATTTGGAATAACTTACACGTCTATGGTACAGTTAGTAATTCGATATACACTTTCAAAGGGCAAGGGCACTCGTATAACGTAGTCATATATTTAATTTTTATCATATATATTTAATTTCCGTGTTATATATATATATATATATATATATATATATTGTAATCCCCCGAAAAAACTACAAGAGAACTATCCAAGAATAAATGCGGTGCGCTTCTGGGCCGGGATTCGAACCCGGGACCGTTCGACTGCCGGTCGACTGCTCTGACCACTGAGCTACGCCAGCCCGCTTACCTCATATTTCTCGGATCGTCTCGATATTCGTAACGCAACGGTACAATATATATATGTGTGTGTGTGTGTGTGTGTGTGTGTGTGTGTGTGTGTGTGTGTGTGTGTGTGTGTGTGTGTGTGTGTGTGTGTGTGTGTGTGTGTGTGTGTGTGTGTGTGTGTGTGTGTGTGTGTGTGTGTGTGTGTGTGTGTGTGTGTGTGTGTGTGTGTGTGTGTGTGTGTGTGTGTGTGTGTGTGTGTGTGTGTGTGTGTGTGTGTGTGTGTGTGTGTGTGTGTGTGTGTGTGTGTGTGTGTGTGTGTGTGTGTGTGTGTGTGTGTGTGTGTGTGTGTGTGTGTGTGTGTGTGTGTGTGTGTGTGTGTGTGTGTGTGTGTGTGTGTGTGTGTGTGTGTGTGTGTGTGTGTGTGTGTGTGTGTGTGTGTGTGTGTGTGTGTGTGTGTGTGTGTGTGTGTGTGTGTGTGTGTGTGTGTGTGTGTGTGTGTGTGTGTGTGTGTGTGTGTGTGTGTGTGTGTGTGTGTGTGTGTGTGTGTGTGTGTGTGTGTGTGTGTGTGTGTGTGTGTGTGTGTGTGTGTGTGTGTGTGTGTATTCGCATACATACGTACAGGGTGAGTCACTAGAAATTGGACACTCGAAAACGGACGTTGCCAATGGTCGCCTCATTCAGGAATTGTATTAAAAAATACAACGCGATTGATAGAGAACGTTTCGAGCTCGTTATTTAAGGGGTTAGGCTACTGTGAAAATGACGAACACTCGTTCGTCGCTTGAGGTAACTCAAATTGAAGAGGAAAGCCCTACATATGGTGCAGGAATCGCAGATTCAAGGTAAACTTATGATTAGAACGATAGAACTGCTAGTAAAACTGTAAGGCGGTCATCCCATGTGACAGGTCAAAAAAATCGAAAAAAAAAATTTGCACGAATTGCAAAAAATGTGTGCGTGTTATATGGACCCGGCATAGCAGACTATGAGTCAACATTTTCTTTGTGTAAATCGTACTTGAACTTTAAAACGCGTTTTTCTCAAAACTGTATTTTTCAGATTGGCTTCCATGATATCTCAAAAACTGTCGAACGGATTTCGCTCAAATTTGTATGGTATAGTCAGCACATCTACAGTTCTCACCCGAAGTAGAATATTTTTGGTATCTGACATATTTTTTTAAGCTGAAAAATGACGAAACTTGGAACGTAAGTTTTAAAACCGTGCCAAAAATCCAATTTTCGATATTTTACAGGTACAGTTAAAAAGTTGATAAATGAGTTTTGATGGTTGACAGAAAAAATCCCAAAAAGCGAAAAAAAATAGGTGTCACATGGAATGACCTCGTTAAACGCGTTTGTCTGAAAACTATGTTTTTCAAGACGGTGTACACGATTTCTCGACATCTAATGAACAGATTGACTTGAAATTTTGTACACTTATTCAGTGTAATAGTAGTTTAGTCTCGACGAACGTTTTTCTTCTTACCATTTTTAAAAATTAGTTATTAACTACAATGTCATTTTTTCAATCAACCTACTTGTTCCTTTAAAGTTAATTTATTTGAATAGCCTTGACTTTCGGGTCGTCACAGTAGCCGAACCCCTTAATAAAAATTATAGTTTGCCCCTAAAAAGGGCGCGTATGTCATCCGCCTCGAGGATATTTTCGTTTTATTCATTTTTTACTTCGTAGTCGACCCAAAATCGCGACAAGTCGCTGCTTTTCGGTAAAAAAGGAAGAGTTTCCAAAATCGAGGTTCCCACTTCGAAAAGTGTGGTTGACCTCGAGAGTTAACGTCCCTACGTTAAAAAAACTGCACTTGCCGAAATCCATAGGTTGACAAACGTTCAAATTTTGTTTCGGATTGTTTTTCTCAAAAATCAATATTCATAGGAATGTTTGAGTGGGTAATTTGTACCGATACACCCTGTATGCGTATATGTGAGTGTGTATATAATAATGGCGATAATAATAAATAGACGTAACATGAATTACTCTCATTCTCGTGCGATGATTATTATGTTTGTTCTTTTTTTTTTGTTCTCAATCCCGTACGATCAATTAAAGAGTTAAAACGACGTGGCGCGCCATCTTGCGTAATTTATTACGTGTACTTAAATGCTAGGAGAATATTCCTATGATCCTCGTGGCAGAAGACATTTTTCATTAATTTTGGGTTCATTTTTTAATTTCTCAATTTTCGTATGTATATATTTTTTTAATTTGACAAACGCATTTACTCAGCTCGAAAATAGGTAATCTTTTTTGCGATCGCTGATATTTTTTCGAATATGGTAACGAAAGAAAAATGCTGCAACAATATGGTGCAAAGACCGTGTTCGTCGCCATGTCGGACGCGGAACCGGAAACATGAGGCCGTACACGCAAGACGCAACAGCTCCAACAAGTGCGCTCTATCGATATAGTATCGATATATTATCGATATCATCACGACCTCTACACACTTCTAGGTGCCTATTTTTTTTGCTTCATCTTATTTTTGCTCTCCACCAACTACGCGGACGTTCAATTTTGAACGAATGTCCGATCATTTTCTTTTGCTCCGTTTATTTTTCAACTTTTTACTTTCTTTTTCTGTTTCGTCTCGTGGGACGCGTCGCTAATATTTTGTCGAATGATTCAGTTTTGTCGCTACGTATTTATTCTAATTATACATATCGATTATGCCTTTCTTCTTTCTATCGTCGTCGCTTAATGTGTGTCTGGCGCGAGAGGTAGTTTTCCGGAGGTTCTAGAATTTATGGCTATATTGATGCGAGTTACTTTATTATTTTTCTTTATCTAAGTTCGCATTTTACGAGGAAGCGAATGATTTTTTTTCCATCTATCCTGTCCAGTTTCTCCTCCAGAATCTAGGTTTCTCGACTCGTTTTTTATCGTAGAAATTAAAGCTCCTTGAAATTCGAACTCTGTGCTCCTTATGGGTATATACCGGACGCCCTATTTGGATCGACCCACTCGAGTGTCCTCGACCTGTTGGAACAAGAATTTCAGACGAAAGATGCATATATCCACAGTGTGAACCATTTTTTTTCCTTTAAGGACGCGTAGAGCATAGCCCAAGGTCAACTGTAATTTTTTTTATCAGAAATCATATCTTTTTAAATACACCAACGCAAATAAACCAAAACGAAAGTGCAGCATCGACAGGTGCGTTGAGAAATATGGTTTTTATTTTATGAAGTCAGATAGCCTTCATACGTCATCTAAGAGTGCGCGTGGGAATTACTCGCACCAGACGATGCGCCACCCGAAGCAGGTTAACTTTCGTCCGAAACATATTTTAGTACCTCGTCAACAATTCCGAGGATCTTCGAATTCGTCGATTTAAATTGAACGCCCCGTACACGAATATCTGAAGTACATAACTCATTTGAGTCTCCAAATATCTGTGTTGCAGTGTGACGCGATACGTGCGACATCTGTATACATACTTTCGACGTACGACGCCATGAGTCGATCTACGTTGGACCATGACCTTCCCGGATCCCATATGATTCGAGAAGAATAACTTCTGTATTTTCCGTAACACTAACGCGACCTTGTTCGGCGCCTCTTTCAATGAGTTGCGTCCAAAATCACGTCGAACATAGCATGCAAGGAGATTCACAATGATCCTTGGATTATTCTAATCGCTAAGCCGGAGTGGGGCTCGAAATACGCTCGATTGTTTTTCTGATTTATTTTTGTAGTCTGTACCTTTCGATCGTGACATTTAGAAGATTACGCGAATTAGATTTTAGACGGTGATTTTTGGCGTGGGATTCCCCATATGTAAAGAAATCGTTGAATTTTGGATTATCATAAGTCAGGGAAAAACTTATATGAGAACAAGCCGGAAAAAATGCGGAGCGTGCTTCAGCCGGGAATCGAACCCGCGACCTCTGAGTCGGCGATCAAGTACTCTAACCATTGTGCTACGCTAGACCACTGACAATTCTTTCCCGAATGGTCCCCATATCCTTACCGCTTCAGTACATGCAGGTTGACGATTATAAAGTGGCCATACGTTTTTCAAGGTGGCCTGATATTTTGCGACCGAGAAAAATATGATATTCAATGGTTTTTAGAGTACCCTTCGAAAAATGTATAGCGTACTTTTGTGATGAGTAGTAATTCCTTTAAAAAATTGAGCATTCGGGAAAAGAATCAAAATTCCTATTTGTATTTTTTTTTCAGATTCCATTTTAAGTTCTTTTAAGAAAAAACTTTTTTCAACTGGCATTGAAATTCAGTGATCCACTTTAAGAGGTTAGACTACTGTGAAAATGACGAACACTCGTTCGTCGCTTGAGGCAACTCAAGTTGAAGAGAAAGCTCCAAGGTACGGTGCAGGAATCGCAGATTCACGGTGAACTTATAATTAAGTAAACGCATTTTTTTTCGAAAGTATGTTTTTCAAAGCGGTGTACACGAATTCTCGACATCTAATGAGCGGATTGACTTGAAATTTAATACACTTATTAAATCTTATAGTAGTTTGGTCTTGACGGACGTTTTTCTTCTTAACATTTTTTGAAATTAAGTATAAACTATAATGTCATTTTACCTCGAAAAATCGAGAAAAAAAATGGGAAGATGAAAAGACGGGAACACAAAACCTCGGTAAAGTCTTGCTAATATTATCTATATTTACGAAAAACCCCGTTTTTTGTTTGTTTTAGATCAAGCGGATGGCCAAAATGAAGTACACCGTTGGTCCTTCACGTTTATAGGTCCTTCACGAGATTGTTTATAATTCCTTTAAATGTAAATATTTTTTATGCAATTTAGTACAGAAATTTAAATGTCCGAGGGATTTTTCGACCATCTTACTTATTCCTTCAAAATCATTTTTTTCAATAACCCTGCTTTTTGGGTCGTCAAGGTACCCTAACCCCTTAAAAAGCATCTTTAATAATTTTTTTCTCTATCACGGGAGAAAAAAAACGTTTGCACGAGTGTTTCGTGTTCAGAACTTATTGTCAGTTATCGTCATTCTGCTGTACTCGAAACGAAATTTTCATACTTTTCCGCTCAATTTTTTTCTGGCAAATACTTCTCATCATGAAAATACGCCATCTTTCTTTTGAAAGAGGACTTAAAAAACCATTCAAAATCATATTTTTCTCCGTCCATCTTATAACGGTCATATATATATATATATATGCGTGATTTCGTCTTGACTACCCTTCCCCCTCGACACCTCATTGCATACAATTGAATTGTACGTTTGTTAGCATTAGAGATAGCATTTTTCCTTATTTATCTCATTCGTGTTCACGTACAGATGCGGAAAATGTATTACTTTTTAAATCGGCGATATCAAGAGGACGGTTTTGTTATGTTTATTTTCTTTCAATATTTCGTTTAGGCTGCATTTGGGCATGTGTAAAAGATGGTGTGTATGTATATATAATTATCCGACTGTAACGGGAGATCCGAGCGTTAGTGCGTGAGAATGACGCAAGGGGCGTGCGTGCGTGCGAGTGGTGCGGCGCCGCCGGCATTTGCGTGCGTTACCGCAGTGCATTCCGGAAGTAACGCTGGCGCGCGTGCGCGTGTCTCGCGGGGCCGCCGCAGCAGCGCCACGGTCTTTCGAGCGTACTGGCGCGTGTTCCTTCTTTCTTTTCGCGCTATATCTCTTCCCCGGGCTACTGCGAGTTTTCGTTCCTCTCGTGTACCCTCTTAGACAAGACGCACGACTATTTCGTCAACATCGAAATGGGTGAAAAGCGTCTCGGAAGTTACGGTCGCGTACCGAGTTATTCGTAAAATTGAAATAATTGGTGCTGGAAAAAGTGCACGCGACTCTCGTTAAGACGAAAATTTAGCATACGCGCGTGCTTGAGGTCACTATCGTGGCGATTGCTCCAACGGTCGCGCGGAAAAATCGCTTCGTCAAAATGGCCGCGCTCGAAATAAATTCTTCACGGTAATCTCATCCTCTGACATAAAATTTTGGCAATGATTTTGGCGCATGTTTTAGAGATCGAGAAATTCCAACCTATCGAATTTACCCCCCTCCCGTCCTCTCCACAAAGGGCTCAAATGGCGCGATTGAAAGACGCCGAAAATAATCATAATAATTAAGAACGCGTGTTTCCCGCGAGGAATCTTTTTGCCTTTGTTACCGCGACCGTGCTTCCGGCAAAAATCATTCATGTCCCGTTTTAAGGCCACGGAGGCCTCGGCATTCTTTCTTTGCGTTTAGCAATGCATTAAGTTCTACGGAGTCTTCAGATGAGTGAAAAAAATTGCGAGGCGAGAAATCGACTGCGTCTGGTATTCATCGTGTCTTAAAAAAAAATTATATATATATATTTGGAGAGTGGCGGGAGGTTGCCGGCAGTTCGTAATGGCAGGCCGCGCGAAACTTCGTGTCAGTCGTAGTTTTTAACGATATCCGGAAAGAGGGGGGAGGAGTAGAGTGAAAAAAAATCGAGGCGAAGTTCGTCTCATTTGGCAACGCGGCCTCAACGATTTTAAGAAAGTGAATAGAGCGTGGCATTTTTTCGGTGAATCATATATATATGTAAATTTATAACACACACACGCATGCACACACACACACACTATATATATATATATATATATATATATATATATATATATATATATATATATAACAAAAATTAAGGGAAAAGTAAAATTTCAAAGAAATTTCATTGATTTCCGAATAGCTGTAACTTCGTGAAAAATGGTCGTATCGTAAAAAAATGGGGTTTTAAAGCTTGACATTTCTAGTTTACGAATCTCACACGTAATTTTTTTTAAGCAACACGCTCGGCGGAATCTAAGGAATAGCGCGAGGCAATAATTTTCGAATTTTTTTTTTCTTTCAAAATCGTCCACGGCCATACAAACGAAAAAATCGCAGTAACACAAAACAAATAATGATTTCAAAAAATTTTCTACACATTTTTTAATGAAATTTTTTTTTTGATTTTTTTTAATTTCGAATTTTTTTCTTATTCCAAGATTTAACGAAAAGTTATTGCGAAACCGAGAAAAAAAAGGAACATTTTTTTTTTCAATTTAATCATCATTAATTGACATTTGAGGAACAATAAAAGTGTTCCTTTAATGTTTGATAAAACTTTGACGCTTCGGTCAACAATAACGGTTCAGCCGATCAATTTTAAATTGTGGGAGTCTTTGGGCATGTATTGAGCTAAAAAACCTAGAAACATGAGTCATTTTCGCAATATTTGCAAAGTTGACGTGGATTCTCCAAACCGGGAAAAAAGTCATTTTTTCGTACTTTTTCAAACCAATGTTAAGGTTAAAAAAAATTCTCTAAAGTACCAAAATGTGCTTTTAGAGAATTTATTCCAGTTTACGAAACCCACCTTTAGCTCACTGTACGATCATTTGTTTATGAGATATTAATGATCTACGAAAAAAGTTCCTTTTTTCTTTAAACGCCAATATTTCAGCGACAAATGGTCGTACAGGGGTCTAAAAAATACCGTTCTGAACCTGAAGAATCAGGCTAAATAACCCCAGTATTGATCAAGCTCAAAAAAAATTTGAGCCCGAGGACGATTTTGAAAAAAAAAAATTCGAAAATTTTTGCCTCGCGCTATTTCTTAGATTCACACCGAACGTGTTGCTTAAAAAAAATTAGCGGTGAGATTCGTAATCTCGCGCTAACGAAGTTACAGCTATTAAAAAATCAAAGACTTTTTTTTTGAAATTTTATTGTCCCCGTATTTTTTGTAATGAGTGTGTGTATGTAAATATACCCATAAAACTATTTTTTTTCAGGGATACTGACAGACACGGGAACATTTTTTTTCCTCAAATAATTTAACGTGACTAAACCGTATTTTTCCAACGATACTTAAAATCCTCTAAATTCACTCGGACGCTGAGATTTTGTTTTTCTATTGATTTTTGTGATTCTACTTTCAATTGCCACAAAAAGGGATTACGCTGATAAATTTTTACTTTCCATTTTGAAAGAAAAAAAACCCGCGGGGGGGGGGGGGGTCGTGTATTCGTGCAAGAAATTATGCCGAATATTCTCGAGCATAATATAACGAATGTATCTCTTTTCTTTTTTAATGTTAATGAAATAATTAACTGATCGTCTGCGAATGAAATTTGATCAGAAAATTAAAGGCGTGTTGCACCGTGCGAAATTCCGCTGTGCTTGTCTCTTCAACGTATTTCTATTACGGATGTATGTATCTATTCACCATCGTGAAACAGACACGTATATTAATTGTGATCGTCCACACACGCACGCGCGCGCTTGATGTTTTTTAATCGAAGCAGCTGTCGTGCCTCTCGAAATATTTGCGTCTACCTTCGAAATGGGACTGAAACGGTGGGATGTTTTCGCATATTTGCAATACTTTTTCAGGGGGCAAAAAAGAGCAATGACTTTGAAGTTTGCATCGTTGGAATGCAATGAGAGTTAACATTTCTGAATTGCTCGAATTACGGTAGGTCATTTCGCTTACAAATATTCCACAGGTATTTCTTTTCAAGGCGGTCATCTCATGTTACAGGTGCAAAAAAAAAAATGTTTGCACAAATTTCAAAACATGTAAATCGTACGCGATCTTTTAATTGCGTTTTTTTCTCAAAACTGCATTTTGAAAATTGGCTTCCATGATATCTCAAAAACTATTGAACGGGTTTCGCTCAAATTTCGATGATATAGCCAGCACATCCATAGTTCTCACCCGAACTAGAATATTTCTGATATCTGCCATAGTTTTCTTTTAAAGCTGAAAAAGTCGAAGAAAATGACGAAATTTGGAACTTGACTTTTAAAGTCGTGGCAAAAATTGAATTTTCGATATTTTTACTTGACTCTAGTTCCGGCGATAGCCTGAGGTCTACAAATTGAAATGCGGTTGATTTTTTTATTTCAGATGAGCAAAACCTCCCGTATCATGGCAGCCGTCGACCAACTTTTTTTTACACATGAGTGTCTTCCGAACGGTGTAAAGTCGATTCAACTCGTTATTTTCGTGTAATAAAATACTGAGGGACTGTAAATTTTTTTAATAAATGTGTGGTGAAAACTCAAAGATAGTGTTTTAAGGGAGGCTTTGTCCTTGAAATCGGCGGGAGATGTTAGCGGCTCAACATGAGCAGCTAGAAGAAGAGGAGGGATGCCTCTATGGACCAGGCATTGCCGATTAGCGGTAATTGTAAACACATTTGTGTAAACACATTACAAAACTTTAAACGTGTTTTTCTCGAAAACACGTTTTTAAAAATGGCTGACATTCTCCTAACCGCTGTAATTAACATATCAACCTGAAATTTGGAGAGCATACTCAGAAAATATGTCTTCACGGAATGACGGATCGTTTTTTTGATAGATACATTTTTTGCATTTATTATTTATCTTTTTATGCGAAAAAACGCAAAAATTCGATTTTTTTAAAATTGCCGCCATTTTCCGAAATTTGTACTAAACGAAAAACCCATCCGTCATTCCATAACCAAAGGGTCACAGATTGATAATATGCTTTGAATTTGTGTTACAGATCAAGAAAGAGGGGGCAGTGATGTCAGCCGTTCACCTCCCGCGATTTGAGGACCTGTTTTCGCGGAGCTGCAACGGCCGCCATTTTGGTTAAAAAAAAATTTTAACGTTCTGTATATCATGAATAAAAGCAAGAAAAAAACCGCACTCAAAAAGCTATACTCGTTTCCTTTGAAAAAATAAAATGTAAATACCTGAAATATGGCACTCCAAGGACAAAGTCTCCGTTAATGATTCATCAAATATGAATTCCCAAAAAAAGCGAGAAAAATAGTTGTCACATGGGATGACCTTGTTAAGATACTTATTTAGAGATTTACAATATATTGTTGCCGATTTATAAATCAGCCATTTTTTAAATCGGTGAAATAAGATCTTGCATAATAACTTGAATGAAGAAATAAAAATATTAGATGTACAACTTTGCTTCCGCCGTTTTTCGATAGACGGTTGCAGCGGTAGGTGCTGGTCGAAATAGGCAGATGAAAAATGTCACGCAGTAAGCTTGGACATCTGTCAACATAACGACAGCACCACATTAGTGAACTTGTGTTCGCATCATAAATTTATTCCCAATCGAAGATGTCAGTTTTCGAGCCAAATTCACGTCATTTGCGGGAAGTTTTAGTTTTCCGCTTCCATTTGAAGAAAACTGCGGCTGAGGCGCATCGAATGCTCTCAAGTACTTACGGTGAGTCTGCTATTAGTGAAAGAACATGTTGCGAGTGGTTTCAACGCTTCAAGAGCGGTGATTTTGACGTCGAGGACCGGCATGGCGGTGGAAGAGAGAACATGTTCGAAGATTCCGAACGGAAGGCATTATTTGATGAAGACTCGTGTCAAACGCAAGAAGAATTCGGTATCGAACGCAATTGATGCGTTTGAGCCGAGAATTGAAGGAGAAACGGCCACAGTACCAAGAGAGACACGATAAAGTTATCCTCCAGCATGACAATGCTCGGCCACATGTCTCAAGACCGGTCAAGACATACTTGGAAACGCTAAACTGGGAGGTCTTACCCCACCCGCCGTACTCTCCAGACGTTGCTCCTTCCGACTACCATTTGTTTCGATCGATGGCACACGGCCTGGCTGACCAGCATTTCCGCTCTTATGAACAAGACCAAAAGTTGATCGATTCGTGGATCGCCTCCAAAGACGCATCGTTTTTTCGAGATGGTATCCGACAATTGCCAAAAAGATGGGAAAAAGTAGCAGCTAGTGACGGACAGTACTTTGAATCATGAATAGGTAATGACTTTTTAAGAATAAAGCCTCAAATTTTGGAAAAAAAACGGCGGAAGCAAAGTTGTACATCTAATATAAAAGAGAACTTTCGTTGCATTCCAACGATGCCTTCACGACTATAAAGTCCTAAAGACTTTAAAGATCGTTGGTTTTCTATTTCTTTTCTTTTTCATTTGAGCGATCTGCCACTCTCTTATACTTTCGCGTTGAAAAGTGCAAATTACGAAAAATGTATATCCAATTGAAACTGCACGTTTACAAAAGAGACAAAAGAAATATCTGAATGAAAAATGCGCGATAAATAAGAACGTTTAACATAATCTGATTAATTTCCACGCCTTTTCCGATTTGCCTCGAAGGTAGCGAAATTTCAAAAAGATTTCTGGCACAATTTTTCGGGAGGTGAGAAACGTGGTCCTATTTTGAGCAGTTTGTTCGAAAATGCCAATCACTTGAAACTTTGAGAACTCGAATGATCGCATGGCGCGAGTAAAGGATACGTATCCGTGAATCTACAGGGTGTCCCATGTTAATTGCACAGCCCGAATAAATCGCGGAAATGTAGTTCTATCGAGAAAAAATTTCCTTTAGAGGATTCGGAGTAACGAGTACTTTTTCAGTTCCCATGGCTGTTACGCATATGGAAAACAGGGGAAACCGGAAAAACTCAGAGAGTTTCTTCCCTCCTGGAATAACCAGGGAAAAGTCAGGGAATTTCGAAAGTTCTTTGGAGTTTTTCCAGAATTTACTTTTTCCAATAATTACGAAAAGTGAAAGCGACTCGAAAAATAAAACTGAAAAGTATAAAAACAAATATTTTTAATATGCATATTATTTTTTATTATACACAACAAAAAAACGTTATGTCAGTGCCAAACATTGAAAATACCAAAAAACTGAAAACCAATTTACTCTAAAGCTCTATACATGTGCATGCGATTTTTCGATACACAACTACACAATGATTATTGTAGATGAGTGTTGGTATTTATTTTTTATTCATTGGCACAGAGAACAAATTCTGTTTATAAAAAAACAGCTTCTATTTGCTTTTATATATTTTTCTTTAAGTTTACAGTGTTAACATTTTTTTATTGCATTTTTTTTTTATTTTAAATTTAAATATTCAACATTTTCATATATTAGATCTTGAAAAAATTATGTTCTTCATATGACCCCAATCTTTCTGGAATATTTGCAAAGCCTCTGTGGAAAAGCTGGAAAAGTCAGGGAAATTCTGAGTCAATTATGCGTAACAACCATGGTTTCGGTGGTATTGTAACTATCAAGTCTCACGACTGAAAAAATACTCGGCAAAAAAAACACTCATTCGTACTGTTTCGAAAAAGTCTCGTGGTAAGCTACAAGAATGTACAATAAAAAAAAGGGTTATGCGGAAACATTTTGAAGTTGACCTTCAAATGACCTTGGCAGTTATATCCAAGATCAATATGGCATTGCCATCTCTTTTCCCGCTTTAAGGTAATCCTATCGCTTCATACTAGTCATACCACTCATCATACTTGAGACTTGTACAATTTATATTTTTACCATATGCAAAAGAAATTGTAATAACTAAAATTTCCCATGTGTAAACTGTTTAATCAATGTTCACATTTAATAAGAATAATGGAAAAATAGTTATTCCAACGATTCGCGCAGTATTTCTAGGTTTGATATTTGGCAACACTGGTTTAATCTCCGTCTCTTTTTACTCAACCAGACGAGTTCAATCTCCATACATTTCAACGTTGATCCGTCAAAACAATGTCAGGTGCGGGAAACATAAAGCATTGTATTCGGGCCACGACTGGTAAAAAGAGTGGAAAAATTGTGTCAGCGAAATATGTCGGTTGAAAGTGAAATATGTGTGGAAATTCGAATGAGTGCGATGAGGTTAGGACCACAGTTAGCTGTTGCCTTCCTGTCACGTCTCTTTATCGTAGCAAGTGGTAATAAATCCAATACCGGAACTTCAAATTAAACTTGATATTACATAAACATTAGGTCAATAAGCGTAATTTTTTCCAACAGCATTGGATTACCACAAATGTTAAGTATGTAAATCTGATTACTTTAAAGAATCTGACGGATTCCCACTATTATATACACTTTTGTACCGACCGGAAATTGGGTTTTTGCATGTCGTCTCAGAATTCCTTCACAAAAATACGCAATTTTAATATGTTTTTCCTCTTTATATTTAGCGAAGCACAAAAAAAAATACGAAAATGCTATGGATAGAAGCCTGGCGATAGGATTACCTCAAACGAAACAACTTTCACTCGAAACATTTTTTTATTATAACTCGTACTTCCTGAGATATAAACTTGTAACACTTTATCTGAGACACCCTGTATAAGATCTGTGTATGTGTGTGTGCATTTGGAAGTACGTATTAAAAGAGTACGCGGCGATATCATGGATGCTTAAAAAGGTGATTTTTTAAATAAACGGTGCGAAGGATGCTGCCGCGTCTCTACATGACGGAACACCGTTTGACGTTGTACCTATTATCTTGGTCCACATTGTTAACGCTAAGTACCTTGAGCAGCCTCTCGGTGTCTTTGAAGTGGCCGTATTTGCTCGTGAGAGTCATTTTTTTGCGTTTTTTCGTGCGAATACGTCGCGTGCGTTTGCCCCGCGAGAGTGTTAGCTCGAGCATCTCCTCGAGTCGCAATCTAATTGGAAATGTATTTTCCTCGTCGATGCGTTCCTCGAGGGCGTCGTCGTAGCCCGTTGTCGCGGATTCGAGGCTGTCGGAACGTCGTTGTTGAACGACGCGGCGTACCGTGCACGTCTGCCCGTCGATCACGGCGATCGGCCGATTCGCTTGTGCGAAGGAATCGTGAACTCTGACTGGACGGGCTAGCGACGATCTCTTCTTCGCCGGGGTCAATTGCCCGTTGACCTTGGCCGGGGCGACGAGTCTCCTCGCATTCGAATGATCGTCCGCGAGCTTTCCCCGATCCGCCGAGGCCGTCATTCGTTTTCGCTTCCAAAAGTCTTCAGCGCCGAAACAGCCGGCAGTAGCTTTGGTAGTCTTGGCGTCTCTTTGGGTTAGCCGATCCTCGTGACGACGAGAGTTCTTTGGTACCCCAATGATCTCGGCAGTCTTGCGTCCTGTGCCGATTACCACGTTGGTAGTCTTTACGGCGTCTGGCACGGGATTAATGTGGCTCGAGGTACGTTCGTTATTGGCGCGATTAGTCGACTTCTTGGGGACATTCGCGGCGACCTGGTTGCTAGGATTCGCGTGGCGGCATTGCTCGGCGCACTGGATACAGTCGTAGTACTTCTCCGAGACGCGATTCCGCCGCTTGACCAGTCCGCGATCCCTCGAAGCCTCGCTCGTCGTCGTCGTCGTCGTCACGGTCGTCGTTGATCCACCATTGCCGATTTCCTGACGACCCGATCCATCCCAATTACTGTTTAGGCTCCGATGGGCCTTCTTCTGTCACACCTCCTGCAAATACTTGAGGGGACAGAGAGTCTCCTTGAAACGGACGTCACCCTCCTTGCCAACGTGTTCCGACGACCGGGTGTCCGCTGCGCAACGCACCATCGCAACACCGTCCACCTCCTCGCCAACTTGTATCACGATCTGCGGACATACGAACCGGGCATACCGATCAAATGTAACGGGAGCCTTTTTCGTTGGCGCTATATGGTGGATCGTGAGACCCAGTTATACATTTTCGAGCTCTTGTTGGGAATTAGCTGGGTTAGGGGGGTTTTTTGACCTTGCACAGTTCAATCAGCTCGTAGTATCGAAGAATGGAAGTTCAATGAAATGAAAAATGGTTAATGGCACCTTAATGCCATTTTCGAAGACGTGCCCAATGACCGCTCACACGATGGGGTGCGCAAAACAAAGATCTCCCCCCATATTACGTATGGAGAAAAAAATCTACATTTTTTTTCAAGATTATGTAATATTTTAATGTGGATCACCATCTGAAGCGTCCACTTGCACAACTTTAGGCATGAAGGTTTAAAACTAGAAACTATGAAGCTGTGGCAAACGAACGGACGGCGAAGTGGTTATAAGGATTCTCTGTTTGTCTACGAAACTCGAAATAAAGAAGATTAAACCAATTTTCTGGATTTGAACTTGTTGGCAATTGTCTGGTTTCGATTGATTGGGTTTATTCGGAGATTAGATACTTCGATCAAAGATTGTTTGCGATAAATCAATTGGTGTTCCTTTTAAAGAGCTCGAGTCAGTCATTAACTTCCGGCTTATTCCGGTTGAAATACTTTCATCAGAGACTGGTTCGAGTATTGCTAATGAGCAATGCTTAAACCAGCCAACCTTTTGAGCTGTTTTGAAAAAGTCTGTCGTTTGGGCAGGTTTGTTTGACTTAAGATACGTGATTCAGCAATTGTTCTCTTTATTTTGGGAATGCCATCGTTGGATCTTAATGATTGGCACGGCAACGATTCCTTCTTCGGTACAACTGGCCTTTCTCAAGACCAGTATCGAATTCTAAACTGTTCGCCGTTACATCGTTGGTTCGTCACTCACCTGATCACGCAAGAGGGTCGTTTGATCGGCTAGCTGAAGATTCCTCGTAACTTGTAACGTTTTCTGTCCGGCCTCGACTCTCATGACGTAGGCACTTGGAAAATAGCCCACCCTGCCACCCAGGCACTTTCCTTTCCACCAATCCTTCTCGGATCTCTCGATCACCGTGATCTTATAGCCGGCTCTGCAGAGGCAAAAGACAGGTGGAATCAGATTCGCCTGCGTTTGGTCACTTATTCGGTTAATCAAAAACTGAAGCGGAATAACTAAGCGCGCGTGTTGGAAGCACATAAACATGGGTTCCGTATGTGTGCTTGTGTAATCATTTGCCGAATCAATGTTTAAGTAATATGTGGTTATTTTATTTTTGCGTTGTATCACAATCATAATGACAAAGGTAATTGTAATGGTACAGGGGGGATGACGAGGCAGGGATTCTTGGTTTGATGTTTGATTTTTATTAACAAGGTTTGAAACACCATGCCGCAAAGTTATTTTGGGAAATACTCTTATGGAGTTTCCATGAAGTCAACTTCGCAATAACTGGGTTGTCCACATCTGCTGAATTTGTCGTTGTAACTTACCCGCAATCATATTCAGGGGTGAGATGCAGTCGGAATTTTCAAAAAATCGATTTTTTAAAAACATTTTCTTAAAGTATGATATTTCGAAAATATTCCCTGAAAATGTCAAGTCAATCCGATGAATAGTTTCCGGGATATCCTACAATTAGTAAAGGGCCGTCGGGTCCCCATGGCAGGTATCGGCTAACAAACGCGCAAACGATAATACCCGGAAAGGCAGAATGCTTCGAAGACAACAACAAATTAATATTTTGAAAGCTTCCACATCGGCAGAAGCCCTATTGTATGGGTCAGGAATTGATGCTTTGATGTAAGTAATCTTTTAATTTGTATTTCTATACACAAATCAAGTGTAAAATTGGAAAACATTCAGAAATTACCAAAAATTTATTACTAAAAAACTATGAACTTTAGCAAAATTTTATAAATAATACTTTCGTTATTAAATTGCCCAAAATATTAAAAAAAAATAATTCCTCCTGAAAAACTTCAATTTTTTTTATATTGTTTTAACAATGGCTATAAACAATTGAATGCTCGACTTTTCGGCAGAAAATGTGCGGATTCAGCGGATCAAAATACATTTAAAAAGTTCAGCTTCATCCATCGAGCTCAAAATTTTACAAACATATAATACCATATTCACATCGAAAAACTTTTAACGCGTTTTTCTCGAAACTATGTTTTTCAAGTCGGTGACCACTATAATTAAAAAACCACTTGATGGATTTTGATGAAATTTGGTGTGCTTATTGATAGCATTAAAAACTAGTCCTTAATCGAAGGATTTTTATTTTTTAAGTCATCTGTCGGAAGCCTCCATTTTGTTAATTTAAAAAAAAAGCTTCGAATAAGGACTAGATTTATCATCAAACTAATGATTTTTGTTTAGTTTTTTTATTTCAGATGATCCAGTAAAATTTTATGATGGCCACCGTAAAGTCTACGTGCCGAGGGGGCCCGACAAAGATGGCGATATTTTTATAAATAATCACTATTTTTCTTTGAAAATTTGTACAAGTCAAGTTGAAATATAACATAAAAAGTCTGTGTAACCACTTTTGTAAAACAAACTTAATTACTATGAAACAAAATGATTGAAAATGCTCGTTTCTTCACACCTATGATTGCATCTCACCCCTCAATCGAAAGTTCTAATCGAAAGGGGGTGCCTAGAACTGCCTCAAGTAGCAGTAAAAACTAAATTGGGCATATTGCTCAACAGCTTGCTATTTCCCAAGCGGGGCATAAAAATTATAAATAAAACCTCGATTTTTATTTGCAAGACCTGCTCATCAATCCCCTGCTCGATAGGGTGCACGGCAAAAAAATGTTGCCCCCATTTTACGTATAGGGGAAAAACATAGAGAACGTTCTTTCTCATTCCACTTTACGAAAATGCCACCGGTTGTTTTTAACTATGGCATCTTAAGAACTATAGAGACAGAGGGGGATGCATTTACTTGAGATCGAGCTCGTCGCGATGACGGGCGTCAAAGTTGTACAGAACAACGTAGAGATTGTTCGCTGGCAAGAGTCTCTTTCCACCGGATGGATTGAGATGGTTCTGATTGTTGGTGTGCGGGGACGGGCAGGGTGACGTGCTCGCCGAAGAGTACGATTTCTCGTTATCATCCGGAAGCTCCATGCTCGACATCCTGATGGCGCTCCTCACGTGCTTGTGGACCGGATGTCCTTGTCCAGGGCTGCAGGGCGCTGACAAACAGAGTGGACGAACTTTACGACACCCTTGTCACTCATCATCCCTATGCTCGTTGATCGCCTTCCACATCATTTACGTTAACCAATATTATCGATAGAAAAATGTAACAAGGTGACGGGAGAGGTCGCGACCTGGGCTGCCGCGATTCCCATCTCAAGCAGCAGCCGCCTGAGCCAATGCTTGGATGGGTGACCACACATCGGCTTGTGCACCAACTGTCGAGTGGGTGGCAGTTTTACCGAGTTTCCCATTATTACCGTACCTCGGACTCTGTAAAACATGCCCACCTTTATCGACCCAGGTTTTCATCAGTTTCCCTGTGCCCTCGTGCAAACGCGTTACAGTCGGGCGTTAGGAAACGAGCTTCTGTGGGCAACACTTTGGGCAGTTTCCGAGAAACTGGATACTGTGGCGTGACAAATTTGTACGACGTAACGAACGATTGTACACAATGAATTCACTTTCTATGAGAGTCATTTTTGTGTCATTTACTAATGATATAACGGTTAAAATAACATTTTTTAAAAACTGTTGTGTGCCTTTATGTGCACCCACCGCGCAAAAACTACTCAACGAATTTGATCAAAACTTAGCATAGATGTAGCTCATAGCCATAAACTTAGCATAGATGTAGCTCATAGCCCGGACCCGGATTCGTTACGAAATTTTAGCTTAAGGGACCATTTCAGAGTAACATTTATTGAGAATCGTTTTTTCGCATCATCCGAAAATATGGACTTTCATACACGCGCTGTCAAATTTTTATCGCAAAATTCGAATTATTCCGGCTGCTTTCTTAGAAAAAGAGATTCGACCAGCTGCGTCAGACCTGGCGTGGACAGTATTCGTTTTTCTCGAAACGTCGTCTTTCAAAACGGTGGAAGATTTTAAACGAAGAGTTCTCAAGCTATCCGGCCTAAATTTTGCCATATCATTGTCCACGCCATTCCTTAACGTCGTGCGGAAACGTTTTTCTTTTATTTGAAAATTTCACCCTCTGAATGAAAAACTGTCGAAACAGGCCCAATTTGAAACTCAATTTTAAAATGGCCAACATTTTGTTAATTTTCTTCCGAAAAAATCTTCCGTACGACTCTACAGTTTTTCATACTGATTAATCATTTTTTTGGTTTTTTCTATCCGAGAATTTAGGAGTAGGACTTTCCACCAAAAGAATTATATAAAAAATGAAACTAAAACATTACAAAATATTTTTATGTACGACATAAGTAATTTGAATGAACAAAAAAAATTGGACTGCTCGTCCAATGTTGTTTTCAATCATGAAAATGAGCAATTTTCAAGTCAGACACCCTGAAATGGTTCCTTACTATTACCACTTACACTACTCAACGTTTTATCAAGGCGTCTTAATAGGTACAATAATTCGACAACAGGTGACGCTACGCGTACTTAACATCGTGCTATGGTGTCGTCATATCCAAAACTATAAAAGAAGCATCTACATGCTCGCACTTCTATTCTTTCGTAAGTGATTAGGTGGTCATACATTCGAGTTGGGCAGAAAATATTAAAGACTTTCCGATAATTCTGAATTCTTGAACATAACCTAACCTAAACGTGTAGTTCACGCGGACGAAGTTGTGGGCACATCTAGGATGGTACAAACGTCAAATTGTTCAATGTAGAATTGAGATTAAGGAAATGAAAGCTCACATAGTCTGTTTATACTGCCGCTGTCGGAATGTCGCGGCGGCGTCGAGTCCTTCTGCCCAGTGACGTAGTAATCCCTAGGGCGATGACGTACGTGGGCCGAGCCCTCGGGCGAGTCCAGGCTGAGGCTCTTCATTCGGAGATTCAGTCGCTCGCGTCTACGTTGAGGACTATGCGGCGCTTCGTGTTTCATGATATCTATTATGAGTCAGCCCTGCTACCGATTGGTGCTCGATGCTCGATGTCGACTAACGTGCGAAATCCGATCGCTCTAATTTCACGAATTTCATTTTCCCTCTCTGTGTTTTTTTTTGTTACATTGCCATTTCACTAGAGATCTCATTCACTAGAATTTGTTTACGCGTTACTATTACAATTATTATTACTTTTTAATGGCCTCGCGCAAGATTGGAGAGCAATTCAGGATCGTTTGCTTCGTGATTTAGTGCGATCGTTTTTTTTTGTTTACTACCGTTTTCTTTCGTGTTTTTTCACTATCATTCTCACTTTAGCCCCGAATTGGGACTAAACGAGAAAAACGAATTGTTTTCTTTTTTATGTTTCTGGCACGCTCGACACGAGCGTCGAACACTCCTGCGTACGAACAAAATCCACACATACACGCATAGAGTAGAGCGCAATTCTTTTTTTGCAGCTTTGTTTCAAGCAAGGTATACATAGAGGCAACAAGAGACGTGAAACGGATACACTGAGGTAGAGAGAAGACGTTACGATACGAAGACAGGACTTTTGTAAGTCGCTCGAACATTGAACGTGCCAAGATTTACAAATATTTACATTTATATGTACACACATGTGCATACACACACCCACGTATACCCTGGACACAAAGTATTGGGAATCCCCATTATAATCGCATTATCTCGAAATATTTAAACTCTCGAAAGGCTCATCAATATTTTGTGAGTTCTCGCTAATCATCAATGCCTGTAGCAATTGGTTTCTGTGACAAAAAATCGAAGTCCCAGTATTGCTGGCCGAGGCTGTATATGCAAGGTATCCCAAAATGGTGCAAGATCTTTACAGTGCAGATAAAGCATGAAATTCCAAAGCGAAAAGTCCTTTCGCATTTTTCGCTACGACGTAACGCTGCTTAGATATTAACTCGTTAATGACAGCCAATCTGAGCAAATGGGCGGGGCGCGTTCACCGCTGCAGGCAGCTCGGTCACCTCCCTACCTTCCGCTCGCGGTATGCTTTGGATTAGCGGCGCATCGGATTGGCTATCGCTAATATATTCATATCTAAGCAACCGTGCGTCGGAGAGAAAAACAGATAGGCACTTTTCGCTCTGAAATTTCGTGTTTTACCCAACCCCGTAAAGTTCTGTCGTGACTTTTCGGACGCCCTGTATGTATACGTGCGGGTGTGTGTGAATATACATGAACAAATATACTGTTATACATACTTAGAGTAGATATGTTTACCAGAAGGAGCAAAGTTACAGATAAATTAACAAAACATGAAACGAAGAGTTGAGATATCGTAGTTGTAGAAATTTCTATGTACCATGTGGGACACGACTCGTGTAAGGTTGGGAAATTGAAAAAAAATGTATACTAAAAACGGTACGGAAGAAGAAATCGAGTACAATCGTGGATAGAGTAGAATTTTATTTACATTATTTACAGTTCCGTGTCAGCGAGAATTCATATTTCAAATTAATTTTTCTTTCGTACAGAACGTGTTTTTCTTTTCCTCGGATTATTTTCATGATTAGGAGGAGGAGGAGGTAGTATTTCGTATCAAGTTGCTTATTGTGCGTGACCCGTTTTTGAAACCGAAAAATTGAGGGTAAAAAACGATCAAGTACAGGTCGTAAATACTAGGATTTAAGTTGTATGTCCGAAAATTCTCAGACCCGTTGCAAAGGGAGTTAAGATAGGGAGAGGACTTGACATATGATATATGCGATATATATATGTATACATAGGGACGAGAAAATAATAAACCCGATACGTCATCGTCAAATGTCGACGTGAGAGGAAGGGCGCAGTCAAGGAACGAGGAAGAGCGCACGGAGGGCGGGCTGAGTCGAGAAACAAGGAGTGGAGCACACGTTTAATTAATGTTCGTCCCTTTTCAGTCGTTTCGAGTAGAAGGGGGGCGGGGGGCGATGTTCGCACGAGAAGATTTCATCCGGGTGTGATAAGATTGGGCGTTGGGCCGAGAGGGAAAGGACCGCCCTATGAAGAAAATATTACTTTCCCCGAGAAGCTTAACACCCCCTATCTATATTCATATATATTGGGAATATTTAGGTATATACTTGTCAAACTTCTTTGCCTCTGTTGAATTTAATCCGTGACATTTTTATATAGCAAATGAACGATCGATAAGATTTACGAGCCTCATTGCTTTCTCTTGATCGTCCATCATGACAATTTCTATTCAACAGCAGACGTTCAACAGCGAATACAATGAAAATTCGTTGAATTTCTATAAATTGCATTTTTTCTTAAAAAATATTTACTAATTGATTATTAGAAAATCTGAGTGGATCGCTGAAAAATATCTTCCAAATGACGAAACGTTCTCGACCAGGGCTTCAAATTTATCGTAATTTTTTTACTAAAATTCGGTATAGAGTATATGGTCCTGCGAGATATAACATTTTTTTTAAAGAACTTTTCCATAGGTTTGTTTAAACAGATATTCATAAACCGGAGGTTATTCAAAAACAGAGCTTAGGACAGCGCGTACTCTTTCGAGACTGAATATTAACGTAGTAAACGTGGACCAAGTTGGGCAAACAGGTCGAGATGACGTTGAATTTTCTATGTAAATAAATAAGTATTTATCCGGTGTATATACATAAACGCGTGTATGTACACGTGTACATAAAGCTTCAGGTTCGTGACACGAAGAATGAAGTGAAGCAAGCTTCGTTCTGATGTGAACCTTGTTAATTAGTATCCCAATTAATTGGCGCGATCGTTATCACGAAATTCTCCGTGGCCCGACATCGAGGAGAAGTGTCACCCTAATAGGGAGGAATTTTTCTTTCGCCTCAGGACATGCAGTCTCCGTCTCATCAGAAAACACACTCATAACGAGGTCTCTCGTCGTTTCGGTACTTTTTTCTTGTCCCTTTTCATCGTCGCCCCTTGCTATTGTTATCGTACTTTTTTTGTGCTTGGCTCGCGACGTAGGGGTGGTCTCTGAAGTGAGGTGGAGAAGGAATCTCGGGCCATGAGTAGCAACGGTTGACCCGATGGACGTGGTCCGGAGGTCGATCCGCCACCTAATCAATCGAAATGCATCGTAGCACTTTTTTGTCGAAATATACAGAAACATTTGCGTTTCTAGATTCGATGCGTATCATAATTTCATTCATTTTTGTTCAATCGAAGTCCATTGGCACACTAGGACATGCTGTTTCAACTTGTCCCTCGCTTATACCCAATTCCGACTGCGTGTACAAAAAATCTCCCCGACTTTTCCCAGGGTGAATAGATCGTGATATTCTGAGTCAAAAAGTCCTCGCGCGTTTCGCTCTCTGACGTACCGTTGCTTCGATATAAAGGAATTGGCGGGACCCAATCCCGTGCACGGCGACGCGTCCCAGCGTGTCCGACAGTAGAAGAGGCGGAGCGTGCGCCCCCCACTCCGCGTTCGCTGATAGCCAAGTGGTACGCTCCGACTCGGCGGTGCACAGGATTCGCTGTCACTGAACGACGAATATCTACGCGACGGTGCGTCGAAAAAAAAAACGCGTGCGGACTTTTCTTTTCGCAATACCTAGATCTATCCTATCCCGCAAAGTTCCGACTCGATTTTTCGGACACCCTCCATACGGAGCCCCCGTCTTCTGGGCTCCGTCAATCAGTAGTCCAAAGAGACTTTATCGTGAGAGCCTTTAAAAAACGCGAGCTTTCGGCTTACCCGTGCGCCGTTTCGATCCTTCCCGTGCATCGTTAAAAAAACAGAGGTTCGTTCGTTCCTTCGTTTTCCACCGGTTTCACGTCAATCAATTCAAATTCTCCAGCTGTATTTACCGATTTAGTCGCGGGGCTTTGAGAGTTCGTCGAATGATCGATCGATCGTATAATATTCATCGACAGCCGCGAGAATTTCCACGAAGCTTGATTTACCCCCCGCACGGACTTTTGCACGGGAAAAACAATGATTATTTGGTCTTTCGCCCTTGTACTCCAAGCGAGCCTCGTTAATGCCGATCGTCTATCCGCACCCCCTTGCCCTTTAGCCCTCCTCCCACGAACTGAACAGCAGTCACGGGTTTTACGAGTCGCGATCGATTTGCCTGAATAATTTGCCAGCCACCGTCACCGGGAAAGTGGAATAAATCTGGCCGTACGATATATATATACAGGGTGATTCACAACTATTAGGATTCCCTTGGTGAGCGTATAGGGTATGTCATTGCGAGCAACGATTGAACGCGAATATCTCGGCCAATCTTTGTCGTACGACATTGAAAAAAGCGTTTTGATAGCAATGTCACAGCCCATAGTTGTAGGTCACCCTGTATTCTCTAGAAGTTAATCACTCCAAAACGCCTATAAATATCGATTTTAAACGAAAAAGTTATAGAAGAAATTTGGATGGTTCGTTAATGTCTACATTTTGGTAGCCTTAGCTTTTTTCAATTCGAAGTATCAACCTCATTTCAAAGACACGTCCACTATTTTAAAGAGAAACCCCCTTCTTTTATTGGCCACGATTGTAGAGCACTTAAAACAAAACCAATTACCTACAATATCATGACCTTCGGATGACCTTGAAATAAATGAAAAATTTGCGGATCGGAGGGTTGGTGAAAGCGGTCCAGCCTGGCATCCTCGATCGCACATTTTAACACCATTGGACTTTTTTTCGTGGTGTGCATCGAAAAGCGAAGTCCACAGAGATGTACCAGCCACTCGGGACGATACAAAGGAACGGATAAACCACGCTTGTCGAGCGATTTCTAACGAGACGTTGCAAAGAGTACATGCATCATTTAGAAATCGTATCGTCAAATACATCGCGTTTAATTGCCAAATTTTCTAATATGGCATGCAATAAAAACATCACTTGCGTCTGTAATCACAAACTTTTTTTTGCTTGCTTTGCTTGAATTACCGTTTTGTAAATTTTTCGGTGTTGCAAGGTCGTCCCAAGGTAATGGTATTGTAAGTAATTGGTTTTGTTTTTTGTCCATTGCATTCTGTGTTTAAAACGGGGGGTTTCCCTGTTAAAAACGAGAGGTGACCTTGAAATCAGGATGATACCTCCACTTGAAAAAAATATTTAGGCTACCAATATGTAGACATTGACGAGCCATTCAAATGTTGTCTCTGACTTATTCGTCTAAAATTAATGTTTATAGGTGTTTTGGAGTATTTAACTTATAGTGAATCACCCTGTATGTATACCGGGTGTCCCATTTTAATCTTGCACCACATTTATCGCGAAAAATAGTGCTTCGATCACGTATTGAGTATGGTGAAAGTTTTACGATTCAAAGGAGACGTTCAAAAATATTTATTTTTTGGCCAAAATTCAATATGGTGACGTTAAGATGGTGGACATGTTTTTTTTTTTAATGTGATATAAGGGAAGTGACGAGCTGCAGATACCTACTCCTTGTTTGGGTTTGTTTGGGGTCAGTGTTGCCAACTTGGGGGGTTTCCCCACAAATTTATGGGAAAGATAGATGGAAGGAGGTTTTTAGGGGGTACATTTTTACGGGGAGATTTTTTGGGGACATGAAATTTAAGTTCATTTCTTTAAAAAAATATATTCATAACGTATATAACGCGTAGTAGTATAATGCAATTGAATTTACTTTTTCAAAGTGACCACGTGGGACCTACTAAATTGCTTAAAGATCTATTTTTGATGTTCAAAAGTTTACTCCAAAAACTTGTTGTACCATCGAGTCTACAGAAATGATGTGACAGTGAATTGGCGGATTTTGATTTTGAGTCCCATCTAATGCATACTTGAGCGATGTATTTTGGCTACGAGTTTCATTCCATTGCACAAAATATTGACGAGAAAGACATACCAGGCGTCAAAGAAAAGTGCAAGAAATTCCTTTGTACTTTGGCGCGAGAAATTTAAAAAAGATGGCCGGATCATTTATCTATTCTGAAGACGATGGCCAATCTCCATCCTAGAGTCGCATTATCTCAAGTAAAACCCAGTTTACTTGACATTTTTACTAAATTTCACCGAACTCACTTATACGGCAATAAGAATGATATAGAGTCGGAATGGAATCAATTGCAAAATAAGTCGTGGTCAAATGTAACCAACTCCGTTGAATTTTAGTCAGAGGTATTTCAAGATTGTGATTCAGCTGGAGAAAAGGGATTTGAAAATATCGCAAAATTTTGAATGGCACTACTCATATTACCAATTTCAAACGCAAGTGTCGAACGTGCTTTTTCGACGTACAGCGTAATTAAAAATAAATTACGCAATAAACTGTCTCTTGAAGTACTTCAAAATATCATGATGGCAAGATTTACATTACAAAAAGACTGCGGATCATGTGCCAAATTCGTTCCTTCCACTCGTATGCTCAAATGATTCAACGACCATATGTATGATCACAAAAGTGCAGGCAATAGCAAAGCGCAACATGATACTCAAGCCTTTGACGAAATATTCTATGTTTTGTAGAGTTCGAAATCAGAGCAAATTTTGATAATTTCAGAATTGTTTTTTTTTGTTGAATTACACTCAAAAAAAAGATTTATTAAGGACGAAAAAGTTTGTCTCCCGGCGAATAAGTTTTCTTATTCGTATGTCGGCCTACTACGATTGTATTAACAGCTACGAATTTTTTTCATTTAAGTTTATGTTTAAGATTTAGTAAGAATTTTTCTTAACATCCAATAGGATATATAATTTAGAAGAAATAGGTGTTTTATATCGGACAAATAGAGCTTTTTTTAACATCTAATAGGATTCTTCATAATCCCCCAACTGGTTTTTTTCGAGGAATTGTGTCATTTCATCCGTCATTATTTTCTCACTCGAACGTTTTTTTCTCACTTTATATTCTTACTTACACTTAAATCATTCCTCACTTTCGAGTTTCTCACTTCCGAAACGCAACACTGACACTTGTGCCAAAAGCAGGGGCATAGGAAGAAGCGCTACATGGTAAACGTATGCGTAAGCTACATCTGACGAGCGGCCTGCTGTCAGGCCCGTCGCGTTGAAGGGCAAAGTGCGCATGCGCGCATCGCTATCATAGTCGCGAAATAAGGGGTTTTCGTGATTGGAAAGTAGTATTTATTTGATTTGAGGAAATATTTATTCAAATTTTCTATTTTAAATATGGTTTTTAATCGATGTGAAAAATCGGCACGTAAAAAAACATATTTAGTGACGCTGAATAAATGCTGTAGTTGCAATCACATAAAAACTGTCTCCATACGAGTAAACATTTATTAATTTCCAATAAATTATGTTCTAATGTGCCAATTTATTAGAATATAACAAATCTTTTTTCTGAGTGTAGAAGAATTCGAACTGTGCGTTATTCCTTTTTCCGTTAAGCATTTCTGGCATAACTTCAGACTTACTAACCTCGAAGTTAGCCGACAAACATCGATACTAAACTTTTCTAATAGTCAATTAAACATCTTTATATAAAAATGTCTATTTTCATATTTAATCCCACCATCACGACGCTTACGAATTGGCCTAAAAAATTCGCCAGTGTCTGTTTATCATTAAGTTTTGTTTAGATCATAAGTTGCATATTTAAAATACACATATGTAAATAAAACCATAATTTCTTCCTGCTCGAGTGTATTTAATTAATAGTTTAATGTTTCTATCAAACAAGGATGCCCATTCGGAATTTTAGGGGGTTCGAAGGGAAATTTAGGGGGATTTCAAATTGATCCTAGGGGGAAAGTTTTGTAGTAGTTGGCAACACTGCTTGGGGTATGAAACAAACCCAAACAAACTCTCACACGCATACTTACACTTGGGATATTAAAGATTTTACCTTCTCGTGGTACATCATGGATAGCGCTAAAATAGTCTGACATGGTGTTCTAACCTAAAAATTATGAACTTTATAAATAAATAAAATTCTACCAAAGTCATTAGTTTTGCCCTGACAAATTTGGCGGTGGAAAAAGTCATGTTTCCATTTAGGAAAAAACGTGACGGCCATCGTAACGACGCCGTTTTGAATTTTGGACCAAACCTTTTTTTAACGCCCCCCTTCGAACTCTAAAAGTAGTTTCACTATACTCAATACTTCAGCGGGGCAGTATTTGTCGAGATAAATCAGGTGTAAGATTTAAATGGGACACCCGGTATATATTTATATTTAATTGATAAACACCTTCAAGGTCCAAATTGAAAAAAATGGAATGGAATTCTATACAGTAACAATACAGTCTGAACAATTGGAATTTGTAACAGTATTGCAAGTAAATAATAATTAAAGATATTTTTCTCATGTAATACCTAATATTTCTTGTCATAATGTTTTTTGAATTTTTTTTGACATTATTCATATTATTATTATGACTGAAGTCGAAGAATTATTATTCTTATTATTATTATTATTATTATTATTTGATGATTTGTCATCGTCTTTTATTGCCATTTCGATCAGGACGAAAGGAAGTAGATCTCGAGACCGAGCACAAGACAGAGCTTCTCGAGACCGTGATAATGTTGGGTGTTGGGGGCTTCGCGGGCGTCGCGGGCGTCGCGGGCTTTTCCACTCTCATTTTAAGCATCAGAGGCTGTCCGAAGGGTCTTGTCCCCGAAGCAGATCCGCCACTGCCCCTTCCTGACCAAATTCAATTTGTCACGAATTTTTCAGACTATTTTTATTTCTCGTATCTTCGGTTTCTCCTTTCGCACGATCTCTTGCCCAATAACAAGAGATTGCGAAAGAGCACAAGGAATCGTCGATAAAATCAAAGCGAGAAGCGAAAGCTTTTTGATTGGCGTAGGTTTTAAAAAAATGGAAAATCAATTGGCTAAACCATTTGTTTTTTTTTAAATTTGGTTATTCATTCCTGTTAGTTTTGATAACCGTGTTTTGTCCTCGGCTTTGGGATGATACGAATGGATGAATGAAGTGCGTATGGTCGTGGGTATGAAGAGCGAAATGTTCGCGGTCAAGCTTCGGGTTCGTGGGCTTGCGATGAAGTTGGAACCCGAAAGTTGAGATTCGCATCGTTGGAATGCAACGGAAATGTTTTTTTTTGTTATCAAACGACATTTTTATAGCTCGACTTTATTTTGTGGCAACATTTTGGAAAATTTGAGACATCAAATATTTGGTTCATCTTTGCTGTTTTATTTTTTATTTTTTGTATTGATTGATATAATATTGTATAACATTTTTTATAATTCAATATTTGAATGTTTATATAATATTTTATTTCTTTTTTTAATTTAATTTTTTACATATTTTTCTCTGTATAAAAATCATCCAAAATATTTTTCAGGGACCATCCCATCATAAAACTGCAACAAAATGCTCTCGTATAATAATAAATAAATTTAAAAAATGTCAAATTGATTTTACGCGCATTTCAACGATGTGCAAGACCGATGCATATTTTCGGTGGAAATGACAACGATCAAATGAGAGAGCAATTGCTAAGTTGTTTTCAAGCAAAGCTCCGCTACTGAACGAGTCTCGTATTCTCGCCATATGGTCCAGTAAAAGAGACGAAAAACCAGAACGTTTTAGCGTAGAATATAAATTTTTGGATGAAGGTAGAAGGTAGATTTTCAAAGATAGGGGCTCGGACGTCAGATAACTTTATACGAATTTTATTATTCCAAACAACTTTTGTTTGAAACTTTTTTTTATCGGGCTATTAATTATCGAGATACGGCGATTTTCACGTTTTCAACCCCTATTCCTTAGGGGTGGGGCGAGTTGAGGGGCGACATTTCATTTGGGTTACTTTCAGTATGCAACCATCTACCTTCAGTCAAAAATTCATACTTTACGCTAAAAAGTGCTGGGTATTCGTCTCTTTTACTCGACTAAAAGTGATTTTTCTCAATCTAATTTTTTTTTCGTACATCCCTTCTTCCCTGGGAACACAAAACGTGCAGCCAAATATCCTGGTCGGTTTCGACGATCTCGAACATTCGTCTTTTCCTTTTTATCTCGATCCGGGCGGGACGACGAGAAATTTCGCAAAGACCTGCCTGGCTAAAGTCTCGGAGGATCGGGCGAGATTATTTTCCCTTCGCTCCTTGTGATCCACTGGGGGAAGAATAAGTAAATGGCTTCGCGTGTATAATTCTCCGCGCGAGAGATCAGTCACGTAATAAAAGCTTCTACTTTTTTTTGCCATTTATTAAACCGAAAAAGAATAATGACCATGCTGGCTCATAAGTAACGCTGAATTATTTATGAATTGGCATTATTTAGACCTTGATATTGCCATTCTATTTCAGTGATCTTTCGTTCAATAAATTCACAAAAAAATACAGAAGAGATTATTATGAGTCCTAAATAACGTATTTATTTTAAATGGGTTTCAGTCTGGATTGCTGGACAATTGTGATGGAGCGGGAGGGAGGGTTCTCGTAGCGAAAATGGCATGGGTCAACCCCGGGATGATGAAAAATTATTATCATTTTTATAGTGTAGGTAGAGGGTATGAACCCGGAAATCTACATTTAAAGTGTTTTTTTTTCGGTTTTTAGGAAAGAGAACAAAATTCTGTCACGAGTGTGACGTCACACGCGTAGGGTGTTGGGAGTACAGGAGAATTGCAAGAGTTCTCGATCTTTTGTGAATTCAACGTGAACGAGTCATGTCCCCGAAATTTTGTCAACGTACGCTACATAGAAGAAAAATAACAAAAAAACATTTACAAATACTCTGGAGAAAAATACAGTAGCAATGGGTGAAAAAAAAATGGAAATTAAACTGGGAGAAGTTGAATGGAAAACAGAAAAAGGGAACGGAAAGAATGAATGAAAAAGGAAAAGGGCGTGAAGAATGGAAATAATAGAGACAAATGATGAAAGAAGTGAAAATAAGAGGGAAAACAAACGTTTAAAAAATTTATCGAAGGTACAGCGGAAATAAATAAATTACTAAAAATATAAGGGACAAACATATTTGAGAAACAGTTTTCTTGTAAATATTCAAAATTCTTTAAACTTAAAAAAAAAATATTCAAAATTCTTTAAACTTAAAAAAAAAATATTCAAAAAAATAACATTAAGAATATTAAAAATGTTTTGATAATATTCTAAATATCTAAAAAATATTCCAAATATTTTTTAAAGCATTTTAAATATTTTTACCAAGATTCCAAATATTTAAAAAGTATCTTGAATTTCTAGAAAAACATTCGAAATATATTTTAAAATAATCTTAACATTTGAAAAATATTTATTAAAAAACGAAGAAAAAAAAACACTCGCAAAAATAAAGGCAAAGGGAAAGGACGAAAAAATATTGAAAAATGACGAAATAAAGGAAACATAGAAAAGAACGAAGAAGAAAATACGAGCAGAAGAACAGAGTACGAAAGATATAGAGGGAGAGAAAGATAGAGACGGGTATAATGTAGCGGAGGATCGGTTCGTCTTACCAGAGGTGGACGAGGAACAAGGGTGGGAGGAGGTCCTCGTTGCCGATTGTTGGCCAACTATGATCGACTGATCGGCCACTACCGGTGGTGTGGGCGGTGAATTTGTCGAGTTGCCACGTATCTCACCGGCTTGCTTCAGCACCTGGTACGTCGCGTCCACGTCTGTCGGATTGACGAGCAGACGACGGTGAAGGTAGTAAGAGCGAGAGATGAGTAGGTAGGGGGGGGGGGGGTGCAACTTCGTGAAAAAATTGTGGTCCTTGAAAAATAGGGGCACGACGATAGTTTGGAAATTCGAGATAATTACTAACAAAAATTACGATAAATGATTTGTGAAAAAGAATGGATAAATTTGGATACCTTAGAAAAAAAAAGGAATGTGTGCAGTACCATAGGAATTTCTAAGGAAAATCTAGATGCCTCGTATCAACACCTATCCGACATCACTCCCACTATAAGTTTCGTGGCAAAAGTAAAAAAAAATCGCAAAGTAAATTTCCATTCGAAAAAAAAATTAAATTTTCATTCGAATTTATAAAATTTAGGAAAATTTATGAAAAAAAATTAATTTCCATTCGTCAATTTCCATTCGAACAAAAGAAATCTCGCAAAGCAAATGTCCATTCGAAAAGTAAAAAAATAATTATTTATTTATTTCCTCTTTCGTGTGTGTACTTTTCTCGCGATCTTTTTTTCTCGTGTTATCCTTATAAAGTGCACTGTTGAGCAATAAATAAATGGCCAACGGAACACTAACGCAAATGCCTTAAATTTGTATCAAAAGTTTCAAAAATGGGTTCGCGAGGATCAGTCAGCAAAGTTCAGATGATCAATAAAAATACTTATACTAGGCTAAATGACTCCCAATTGCTTTTGAAAACTTCTAACAAGGAACTTATGTATGTGACCACGCATTGAAATCTATTAGACACGTATTTCTTTATCAGATACTCACATCGGTGGACTGCTTGTGAAGGAAACTGCGAAATCACCCCTCGACATGCCTTCCTTTCAGGGCTCCTTTCCCCCCTTAAAACCGTTCTTCCGGCGATAAAAAAAAATACGCGTCTAAAAGTTTTCAATGCTTTATCACAGTTATGAGTTTCGACGAAATCGAAGGCGGACACTTAACTGATGTTCCTTGTAAGAGGAAAGTAGATTAAAAGGAAATAAATAACCTACGCTACAGGTAGACCCGCAAAAATTAAAAAAAAAAATGCTTTTTTCTCGAAAATTAAAAGAGATCGTGGAACGTACGTGGGGATTATTCGGATAAGTCTCGATATGAATGAGATTGAAGTTGGCACCCTCAGAATGCAATGAAAATGTATGTTTCCAAATTCTTTTAATCTTTTTGGGCAAATTTTGTCTACACAATTCTCTTAGCCATTTTTTAAGATACTTATTCCGCGATTTACACTATAAATCTGCAAAAAGGATTTTGCAACGATGCAAACTTCTACACCATTGATACGAGGCATCTAGATTTTCCTTTTGGACTTCACTTTTCGGGCCACCCTGTATAAATATACCCCTCTAGAAAAACAAAGCCGAGTAAGGCCGCGCAAGTTCTTTCTTTTCTGCTTTCTTTATTTTTTTTCTTTTTCGTTCACGATTGTCGTTTCGTGCCTCGAGGGAAGCTCGAATAATAAAAAGAGAAGCGCCACGTTATTTTGACGTTCATTAATCCTAGTATGCTGGAGTTTACATTGTCCCGTCGCATGACATTCTTTCTTATGCTGATAAGGGTGGCCTATATATTATATGAGTGTGTGTGAGTGTGTATATATATATATATATATATATATATATATATATATATATATATATATATATATATATATATATATATATATATATATATATACAGGGTGTTAGGGAGGTCAACTCAAAGCCTTAAGGGGGTGATAGGTCACCTCGTTAGGAACATATCTAACCTAGGTTACCTTAGTCCAAAGTCCGAGGATTTCGAGTTATCACGGTAAGTATGATTTTTGGAAAATTTCCCAAAATTCGGCACTAACTCGTTCGTAACGTTCAAACAGACAATAATTCGTAACTAGAAAACTTATTTGCGTCTTAGCTTGATGTGTATTCAATCGAAGAACACCAATAAAATCATCTGTATCCACATGACTAACTAAATGGGGCGTGTTGAATAATTGAAAACAAGTCAAAAAAATAAAACTACCTCTTATGTTAAGGTGGGATGTACATTTAGACAGGACAAAAATAAGCCATATTGAGGGTTTTTTTTCAAACTAAGAAAAAATTATTCTACAATTATCAAACTTTAGGTATACTTTAATAGTATGTTTAAGTATACAAAACATTTTTTTAAATTAATTCATCATCAAGATGACGGAGCTGTTGCAAAGTGTTACAGCAGGGTCGCCGCGGGAGTTGCGAATCGGCGTGCAGTCTAGCTTCCCGTAGACTTTGATTTGCAAAAAAGTTCAAACATTTTTTCAGTTGAAACATGTATAGTTTCTATGTGACGGTAATTAAAATGAAGAAAATGCAAATTTGAGAAAATGGCACGCATTTACAACAAAAAATTAACATTTCACGCAACATTTCTGTAAAATGTGGATTAAAAAAGTAGTTTTTTTCCAACTTTTCAAGAACAATTTTTTGCTTCAATGCTATTTTTAAAAAATAGCATTAACATAAGAAGTTAATTAGTTAGTACGTAATTTTGGGAAATTTTCCAAAATTCATACTTACTATGATAACTCGAAATCCCTAGACTTTCGCCTAACTAAACGCGTTTTTCTCGAAACCCTGTTTTTCAAAACGGTGTACACGATTTATCGACATCTGATAAACGGATTGACTTAAATTTGGTACACTTTGACAGTGTAATAGTAGTTTACTCTTGAATGCCGTTTTTTTTCGAAACATTTTTTTTCATTAGCTATTAGCAATAATGATGTAATTTTTCTTTATAAAATCGAAAAGAAAAAAAATTAAGATTATTTTTTTAAGATTGAACCACGATAACAAAAAAAGCTCGTCCAATTCTTAGCCAATGTTATCTATTTGAAGAAAAAACTTTTTTTTCAGTTCAATCGGGTGGCCCCAGTCAAGTACACCGTTTAGCCCCGTAGGTCCATCACGAAATTGTTTATAACTTCGGTAATTATCAGTATTTCAAAATGAAATTTTGTACACAATTTGTTAATGTACATACAAATGAGTGTGCCAACGATTTTTCAATCATCTCACTTATTCTTTGAAAATTAACTTCTTCAAATAACCCCGATTTTCTTGTTGTCGCAGTAATTTTGTATGTCATTTCTTTTTAATTTAAGAAATTTCGGATCTTTAGCGATACACAAGATAAAATTGCAAAAATGATTTAAAGCAACAAAATTAAAATAAGGAAATAAAAAATATAAAAACAAACTTTCGTTGCATTCCAACTATGCAAACTCCAACGACATCGAAATTAAACTTTTTCTTCTACGAAATGTCATTTGCGTAATTTTTTAGATTTCAAAAAAGTATCCGGTTATACGAAAGTCTCATTATTATACTAGAAGTCATTTTTTGTTATTTTTCATTTCATATTTCCCTGTAACTACCTACACCGATTGGCCATGTGTGGCATATCAGCGTTTTTCTTGCCATAGTTCTATAAAAAAAAATTATAAACATCATCTGCAATTTTGATCATTCTGAGTAAAAATGACTTCCGACCAAAACTTTTCCTCGTAACGAATGTAGCCTGTGACCCCGTTCTATTAAAAAAAAATCATTTTCACCTATCGTCAAGTCGAACATTCAGGTGTCCGCTTTCGACTGGATTATCTTGTCTGTAATAATCTACACGTAGCTCACCCTTATCAGCACAACGAATAATTCTATAGGTATTTACGAATGAATGAAGCTTCATAGCGATGGCTCGAAATTTGATGAAACGATGGTCGTTAGTAATATTGGCAAAATTGGCAAAGCAGCTCCATAATAAAAACCACAGCAGCACGAGAGAATTCGCCCCTGCCTAGAGGGGGGTGAGCGAAAAGCTTAGGTGTTCACGTTCGTTTTTGTTTTGTTTTCCTACTGCTTGGCTCTCGCTTGCAAATTTATTAACAGAATTACGTGTTAAATTCGTTAATTGCAGAGAGGAGAAACATATGCATTGTGTGAGTACAAGCGCGTACATATTTGCTCGCGAAATTATTCTTTTTAATGACATAGTTTTTCACTTTAAGGGGCTTTACCAGTGTGACGCTTTCAAAAAATCATTTTTTTTTGCCTTCTTCGACAGTTTATTCTTTCAAGAATATCATCATCATTTATATAATTTATATCAATATCATTTTATCTGGCAAAAATCGATAGTTAAATCTTCAAACGCGTTTTTCTCAAAATAATGTTTTTCAAATATGCTGACATTGTAACTCAAAGAGCAATTATCCGATTGACTTGACATTTGAACTGAGTACTCTTGAATATATTTACTCTACATTGACATAGGATATTTTTGATTGGACGAAAATTGACGATTCGGCATTGAAAAAAACGACCATTCTAAGGCAAAAAAAAACAGATTTTTTTTTCATAACTACGCCATTTTGCTAAATTTCGATATTTTTCGAAAATCCTACGTCATTGTACAGAAAATACCTTCTAGTTTAACGACATTTTTTCCTTTTTCGGTTTCAGCTCATTAATCGGCCGGAATCATGTCAGCAGTGGAGGAACTTTTTTTTTGGCGCCTCCGAAGGCAGCGCATAAGTCGCTTGGATCTCAATATTTTACTATGAAAAAATTATGTGATATAGGTCAAATATAGCTAAATATATTCTTAATTTTCCGAAACATTTAATTGGGTACTTTTCTTCCGAAAAATTCCCGAAAATCACCCAATTTTCAGCGTTCAAACTGGTATACCCCCTTAATTAAAAAAAAAAATCCAAGACAAGCTGATCTCATCGACTCTTCCTCACATTTCGTTGTCGCGTGTTCACTTTTGCCCCACAAATTTCGTCTCGCGATCTTGCAGCTTCGATCCGCGAAGAGAGATAAGTAAAAAAAAAGATAATAAAAAAGGCGCGCTCGTCCCGCGGTAGGAGCTTTTCACGTCTCGCGAAAGCTCGACAATGTTTCTCCCCTTTGTAAATAACAACGGGATTAAAGGGGGGGGGGGGGGGTGATGTCTGCGTGGCCTCGCCACGATTCACTCTGCATTGGGGGGAAAAAAATCAACACCGAGCAAAAATTTTACCCCTGAATGGCGATTTGAAGTTCTGCCGAAAAAAAAAGAAAACAAGAATTGAAATTTAAGGTGTCTTCTCACTTTAGACGCTAAAAAAGGCTATTTTCATGAATTTTTTTGATAGATTTATATTATAGATATTAATATAAAAGTTGTTACACTTAATAAATACACTTTCGAAATACATACATACAAAATACATTAAATTTTTTTGTAAATGTATTTATGTAACCCAAACAAACTTTAAACGCGGTGTTCTCGAAGCAACGTTTTTCGACGGCTTGTTGATAGTCTTCGAAACTACTGAACTGACCCTTATGAAATTTTAACCACATATTCTTAACAACTATAGGTGTAGCGCATGTGAAATTTTTTTTTAATTTTGATATTTACTATTTTTTTTGCCAAAAACGGTGAGAAAAAACGCGTTTTTTTCTTTTTTTCGAAAAATATCCGCCATTTTGTTATTTTTGCATGTATCAAAAATCATATGACATGCGCTATAGCCATTAACATACTGAATTAACAACCGTTTGATTTTTTTGTTTCGGATGATTTTTAGGACATTTTTTTAACTACCACGTTTGTCTATAAATAGTGACTTGAGTAAATATATATTTAAAAAAAAATTATTTCGGAAGTGTATTTATTAAGGAGAGATATACACCTAGATGGTCGAGGTCGAGGATTTAGTAGCTATGAACATTTCGTCGACCGTAGAAGACCTACACTATGGGCATGGTATCGATGATTCCATGCAAGTTGACAAATTTCATGATTTATTCATTCTCAAATTTTCAAACGCGTTTTTCTCAAAACCACGTTTTTCAAATCGGTACCCGAAATTTCTCGAAAACCAATTAACCGATTGCCTTGAGGTTTTTTGTGATTATTCTATACGCCATTATCTAGTACTTGTCATAGGATTTTTTTTTGTTAGTTTTTGTTTTACAGGCAAAATAATAACTAATTTTTGGCCCAAAAATCACTATTTATGTTCGAACGTCCGCCATTTTGTCACAAATTGACATTTTCAAAATCGGCTATGACAAGTACTAGATTATAGTATCTAATTTAATAATCTTTTTGGTTTTTTTTTCAGGTGATTTTTGAAGAAACGCCAGTGGGTACTGTATACGCAGATTTTTTTTACGACGCTCCAAGGATCATCCAATATCCTTGTATATTTTTGAAATTTTTAAATAAAGAAAATTAAACATTTTTTTGAATGTATATACTTTTAGATAATTAAAACCCCAATCCGAAATTTCAAATAGTTTTCCTTGAAAAAATTCACAAAAATTACCTTTTTTCCGGCTCCTAGGTGTATATCTCCCCTTAAGTGTAACAACTTTTATATTAATGACTATAATATAAACCTATTAAAAAAATCATGAAAATAGCCTTTTTTAGCGTTTAAAGTGAAAAGACCCCTCAAAGAAATTGACAAGAGTTTGACTGGACGATTTGTTGTTGCAATTGAAACGATCAAGTAAATCGCAATTAAAATTAACGGGCGACATCTACCTATTGGTAAAAAAATTTCGTTCTCCAAAAATATTTTCACATTATAGTATCACCTCTTTTAGCTATATTCTCTGAAAATTTCATTGAAATATTCCCAAAATTGAATGAGCTTCAGCTTCTGACAGTTGGCCCGGCGAGTGGTAGGAACATCATACTTCAAACTTTAAACGCGTTTTTCTCGAAATACAGTTTTTAAATTCGGTGGACATGATATTTCGAGAACCACTTGATGGATTTTCGTCAAACTTACAGGAGATACGATGAGAAACATTTAACCCTTCGACTGCACACCGAGTCGCTTTGACTCCATTTTTTCAACTGACTGTATCGTAAAACAGGCAAATCTATTCGGCCGCCTATACTTATGCGTCGATTATGGTAAATGTCAATAATAATAATTATTGAAGTAAAAAAAATGTGGAAAATATACGTTTTCAACAATTAATCTGTCGAAGGAGTCGATTTTTTCCATTTTTCACTATTCCGAAAATGCATCAATTCAAACCTCCGAATAAATATACTTTTTGAGAAGACGGGCGACACTGATTTTTTTTGTCGTATCTACAAACCAGCCTCCTTAAAAAACCTCAAACTTTTTTTTTTATATTTGCAAAAAATATTTTGATTTTTTTTTCGTGCAAGTACGTATTTTTCAACGCATCTCCCACTGCGAACGAATGTTTGGGCACTTAATTCTTGTTTTTCTTAAAAAATAAATGTTGGACCGTACATTAAGGATTATTTACGGCCCAAATTTAATTACATTTTTTTCTTTTAGATAACAAACTACAAAAAACCGTCGCTACAAAAAAAATGCACATCCACCGAAGTACAACGACCTGAAAAACGTCTGGGTTCAGATCGGCCCCATATGCAGTCAAAGGTTCATGGCGGAAGCGTGCAGACGAAAGGTTAAAAGTCGTTGACGATCTCACTTTCGAAAAAATCGATCTTCATTTTTTAATAGTTACCTAAAAATGACGACTTTTTTCATAAATTTTGTATGCTCGAGTTTCAATTCATCGACACGTTGTTGAACAAAATGTTTAAAATCCCGTTTGGTTTTAAGATTTCGAATGAACCGTTTAAGCTGAAGAATGTCCACCGCCAAAAATTCGCGAAAAAAAATTTCATCATCGACCGGCGGCCATGATTCTGTTGTTTTTCTGTATTTTTGATGATTTCTTTCAAGGCTGTAAATATATACCTTTCAGTTAATAAAAATGCGTTTTTTTATCAATTGTTTATTAGAAGAAAAATAGATCGGAAATTGGCCATTTTTTTTCGAACTTTTAGGTAGATGTAGCCCCTTAAATATCCGTGGTCACGCGGGCTCACACGAGCCCGGTTGTATTTTGAGTTGTCCGTGATCGGGACCACGAAGGGTTGGAGGAAGTTATGGGGTTTTAGTACCCGAGTATACAAATTTAATTCGTCAAGAAATTCGCCAGTGATCGCGATTTGTTTTGGTCAGACGGGATTGAATTTTTTCTCGGTGCGCTTCCCTACCAAATCGCCTTCCGCAATAAACATTTTAGATTCCAACAACTAGTGTGTGTATATTTCCATTAAGTATGGATACACTTTTCGCGGTTTTTCGACCAGATCCAAGAAAAAAATCCATTATTTTTTCAATCGCTAATCTTTTTAATTTTTTGGCCGTACTTTTTACCTCTTATTTTAATTTCAACCCCTTAGTTTTCGAGTTCACGCCGATTTCCAAAAAACTGCAACACTTTAGAAAAAAAAAATTCAATAAATACGTGGAAAAACAAAGAAGAATCTTTTTTGGGAGTAAATTAGATATAAGTATTTTCGGGTCTCTCGAAGAAGAAATTCCTGTTGCCATTTTCCAAAAAATCATAAGAGTACCAATGGAAGCAAGACAATCGGGAAAAATCATATCAAGGTCAATTAGTAAGTAAAAAAGGGTAGTTTCCGTCCCGATCGAAAATTCGAAAAGCGTATCCGTACTTTTAGTGGCTAGCACGTGGGTTTCTACATGTATACCGGGTGTCCTAGAACGAAATGCGTTCTTCCAAATGGCGGGCTGGGGGTGAAATTCTGAATCGATTGATATAAGCATGTGTGGGTCTCAGATCAACCCCTGAATTATTATTTATTTTTAAAGGCTGGCGCACCTGATTGGTCCGCGTTTAAAAATTAATAGTAATTGATGGGTTGATCTGAGACCCACACATGCTTATATCAATCGACTCAGAATTTCACCCCGAATCCCCCATTTTAGGAAACACATTTAAGGGGTTACCCCCACTTGCGATTTTGAGAAAAATCGATTTTTTTTATTGCATTTTTTTGAAGTATAAGTATCTGAGAATATGTCTTGAAAATTTCAAGTTGATCCGAACAAAATTGACTGAGATATGAGCGTTGAAAGAGAAGATTCCGCGTTGAAAGAGCGTTGAAAGAGAAACTTTAAACGCCTTTTTCTCAAAATGGCATTTCTGAAGTCGGTGACCAAGATTACTCGAACACTAATGAACCGATCTTCTTGAAATTTTGCAGGCTTATTTAATACATAACAATGTAGTCTTTAATCGTTCGATCTTTTTTAAAAAAAATGGCCGTTTTATAGCCAAAAAACGGCCGTTTTTTTCGTTAAAATCGAACCATTAACTTTGACTGTCCGCCATTTTGTGAAAAATGAATATTTTTTAAAATCCTTCGATTAAAGACTAGTTTATACTTATATTTGACTAAATCCATCCGCATTTTTTTTTTTTCAGATGATCCACTTCGCCGCAATGTTGGTCACCGCAAACCGTGTATATAAAAACATTATTTCATTGACGGCCATTTGCCACTAAACAATGTAATATTTTTCAATAAAAAAATTACTGAAAGTTCTTCAAGATGTGTTCTTTAAGATGGTATATTGATCGATTAAAAAAGTTTTGTAGTTTTCTTAAAAAAAAATTCATGAAAAAGGGCTTTTTTTGCGCTACAAGTGGGGGTAACGCCTTAATTCTTGGACACACTGTATATGCTGGATGTCCCATTTATCTCGAGACATCAAAATAACTCGCGAACAGCAAAGTAAATCGAAAAATCTCAAGACACGTATCGAGTAGATTCAAACGGAAAGTAAAACGGCAGGGTCACTTTTCCATTTTGTCGACGTTTTCCTGCTGATTTTAAGGTCGCCATTTAAAAAATGAAAATCTATATTTGTATAGTGGCATCTTGTTCCACGCAAACAAAAACAGGTTACTTTGGACGAGAATTTTTTTTTCCATTTGGCCACTATTGTCGGACATTTTATAAACGTTATTTTTTTCAAAAACACGAAGCAATTTTGTGCACAACGGCGTAAGCTCCTCTCGTTACAATTGGATAAGGCACGTTGAAGTTTGCATCGTTGGAGTACAACGAATATTAATTTTTTTCAATTCCTCAACTTTTTTTCATCCGATTTACGATCTGCAAATCGCTCAAACGTTTTCACGTATCGTTATTAGAAGTTTACGACCACAATTTGCAAAAAAGCTTTCAGATAATTATAAAAATAAACAAATAAAAATTAAAAAAATATCGTTGGGTTCCAACGATGGAAACTTGAACGTCATATTCGCAGAGATATTCTCTTTTCAGTTTATCAGATATTTATTCGCTCTTAATAGATGTTAGGAAGTGCAAGGTCATCATTTTGAACGTCTTTGGTTATAAAAAAAATAATGACCAGCAAAAAAAATGTATTGATAAAAAGTTACCTGTTTTTTCCCCGTAGAATAAGATGTCGGCGGAAAATATATAAGTTATCATTTATGAAAAAAGTTGACCTTGAAATCACCTTGAAAACAAAAATATACGACCTCAATTTGCAAAAAAAAGCTTTTGAATAATAGTAAAAATAAATGGGAAAAATTAAAATATTATTTCTTATTTATTGAAAAAGTTGACCTTGATATCACCTTTGAAAACAAAAATTTACGACCTCAATTTGCGAAAAAAAACCTTTTGAATAATAATAAAAATAAAGAAGCAAAATTGACAATTTATTCATTTTTTAAAAAGATTACCTTAAAATCACCTTGAAAACAAAAATTTACGAAGCTTTTGGATAATAATAAAAATAAAGAAACGAAATTGAAGATTTATTTCTTATTCTGAAAAAGTTGACCTTGAAAGCACGTGGAAAACAGAAATTTCCGACCTCAATTTGCAAAAATAGATAGGTAATCATTTTTGAAAAAGTTGACCTTGAACTTACCTTGAAAACAAAATTTACGAAGCTTTTGGATAATAATAAAAATAAAGAAATAAAATTTAAATTTGATTGCTTATTTAAAAAAAAGTTGACCTTCAAATCACCATGAAAGCGTCTACTAAATAAAAAAGCCGTCTTGGCATCTACTCGCTACGTGTCTTGGACTTTTTCGGACCACTTCGCTGCTCTCCAGCTATTTCGATGTTTCAAGACAAATAGGATGCCCTGTGTGTATTTATTTGTACGCATAGGTACACAGGTGTCATTTGTGTTCTTTTTTTGTTTTTGTTGTACTCACTGTACTCACCACTCGGCGTATCGTCGGCAGGTGGGGCGGTTGTTTTTTGTCTGCGCAAAAGAGGTATACCTCCGCCTCTCTTCGGTGCAAGACTCGGACACATCGTGGGTTGTACCATGTTTATGCAATCTGCGTGGGCGTTAGCTTTGCAACCCCTGCATCTGAAGCCCTGGCGACTATGGCCACGTAACACTTGTCCGCAGGCGTCGCACGGTGTTATCTTTCGATAAGTGTACTCGCGCCACTGATGTCCACCCTCCGACTCCAGGCTCTTTCTGGACGTTCCAGAGGGACGTGAAGAAAAAAAAAACGTCGGGTAAGAAAATGACCGATGCGCGAGATGAACCAACGAGGCATAAAAGAGGAACGTCAAGGGGTTAGGCTACTGTGAAAAATGAAGAAAGAAAAAATAGTTGCTTGAGGCAACTCAAATTGAAAAAGGAGACCCAACGTATGGTGCAGGAATCTCAACTTAAAGGTAAACTTATGATTACAATGATAAAACTGCTAGTGCAACTATAAGGAGGGCGATATCTTTAGGCAAACAAAAACATTTGCTGACTTTCATGATTTTTTTTAAAGGAAAGATTTCTTCGTTATTTTTGCCACTTAGGGTATGTTTTATTACTACTTTTGGCTGTTACATGGTCTTTTTTTATTAATCTTTAAAAATCGTGGACTTATGGTTAAAAAAACTAATCGACTGATTCTATTGACATTTTGTACAAATCTTTATAACCATATTGTCTAAAACATAAGCTCAAATGTTATTGAAAATAAAAAATTTGCTGATTTTCATGGATTTTTCAAAGGAAAGATTTCATTTCATTTTCAAAAAAGAAATATTTTTGAAAATGAAAAAAAAAGTTAATTTCTTGCAAAATGTGGCGATTTTTTGTCGGAAAAATTTAATCTCTATTTTCAAGCGTATCATTTTATCGATTTTCAATTTTTGTCACTTTTTCTTGGTTCATATTCTGCGTATGAGTGTTAATGAAAGAAAAATCTTCGTTGTTTTTTTTCAGATTAATCCTATTTTTTCAGACAACATCCGCCGCAATCCGTTTAGAAGATCGTGCCATACCTCCGTCATTTTGAAACATTAATGAATAATTACGAATACCATGTAACAGCCAAAAGTAGTAATAAAATATACCGCAAGTCACGAAAATTGTGAAGAAATCTTTTTAAAAAAATCATTTCGATTTCTCGACATCTAATAAACGGATTGACTTGAAGTTTGGTACAGTTATTCAGTGTACCAAATGACTTGACCGACGTTATTCCCCCTACCATTTTTTTTCATTAGTTACAATAATGTCGTTTTGCCCCGCAAAATAAAAAAAAATCAAATTTCTTTTGAGGGTTGAAACACAATAACAAAAAAAGCTGGGTCGCGTCTTACCCAATATTATCTATTTTAAGAAAAAAGTCGTTTTTGTTTCAGATCAACCACGTAGCCAGAATCAAGTTCACCGTTGAGTACCTTATCTTTGAAGGGCCTACACAAGATTGCTCATGACTTTAATTACTTACATTTTTAAGTGAAATTTGGTACACAACTTTGTTAATGTACATACAAATAAGTGTTCAAACCATTTTTCAATCATTTGACTTATTCCTTAAAAACGATTTTTTTTACATAACCCTGATTCTTGGGGTCGTCACAGTAACCTAACCCCTTAAGATCAGGAGAGAAGTCGTCCACAATCCTCGGCCAAAAGTAAAATGAAGTATTAATATCTGAAAAAAATAAGGACTAAATTTTCCCTGATCGCACGTAAAGATCGAATTTAATTTTGAAATATTATGCCGATAACTCTACTTATACGAAAACTGCAATGACAATTTTTGTCTGCTCTGCAAAGATCCACAAGTTCACTGAGGCTGCAGTTTTCATCGTTGGAATGCAACGAAAATTAATATTTCTGTATTACTGTAATTGTTTTTGCCAGACTCAGCCTACGAAAATCGTTCAAACTTTTTTAAATATATTTATTTCGCCTACTGCAATATACAGGGTAGCGTGGTCCGAAACCGACCGGTGGTTCCATACCGACCTCTCCACGTTTCTCAGTTCTTGCGCTGCAACCGAAACTGTCAGTGGTGGCATTTGAAAGCTTTCACAACACCAACAATTTGGAGATAGAGAGCCATCTTTTTCTCTCATTTTATTCTATGGCTTTGCGTCGCGTTGTGTTTTGACAACGCGAAAGTTTATTTTTGAGCTGCACGCAACGTTTGAAGTGTTTTATTTTTTCTTGAAAAATCCAAAGGTAGGTTGTTTTGGTTACTTATGGCCTAGACTTGAACACGCACTAATGAATTTATATCACTTGCATCGTTGTAAGTAAACGGCGAGTCATTGTTTGAAAAAAGTCTCGGTGGTCCTGAAGCGACCGCCAATGGGTGGTCCGAAACCAACCCCTACGCTTTTGCGCACTAAAGATTTTCTAGCGTGTTTTTGATGGTCAAACTGTGATTCAATGACTTCTGACGGTAATTACACATGGTTGTTTTAGAAATGGGGCGATCGTTCAAACGTCTAGAGCCAAAACGAGATCCGGCAATTCTGCGGCGAGCACTTGCTGCGATGGCATTAGGACTCGTCCGTCGGCTATTCGCAGTTATTGTGAGGCAGAAGACAACTCAGGCAGCGATTGAAATTGTAATTTTTGCATTAAGCGAGTAAAATTGTAATCAATGCATTCATTCAATTGTATTTTCTAAAAAAGGCCTTGGAATGTTCTAAAATAAATTTGAAAATTATTCCCAAATCGTATTGTTCTGCTAACAAGTTGCAAAATAAATCCGAAATTTTGCGTTTTCCCTTGATTCGCTGTAAAAAATAGGGGGTCGGGTTCGGACCATGGGGAGGTCGGTTTCGGACCACCATTTTTGAGAACGGCCAATATGCAGACTTCCATTACGGCCTCGGTATCTTAAACAAACGGTATCTGAAAACCTCGTCAAGCTGCTCAAAACTTGAAATAACGTTCCCTCTGAAGAATCAAAATTTGGTTTGAACAAAAAATTCATTTGATGCACTTTTATTGCCTTTGCTAAATAGGCGGTCGGGTTCGGATCACGCTACTCTATATGTGAAAAAAAGGTTTTATATAATAATACAAATGAGGTTGTTGAAATGTAAAAAAGAACTTTCGTTGCATTCCAACGATGTGAAACTCAACACCACCAAGTGCGTTGGATGAAAGCTGAAAAAAGCCCGAGCGGAGTTAAATCTTACCTGGACATTGCGACGACAGTGGAGACGGCATGGTACATCGCCTGCTTCCCCCTTCGTTAATTCGATTATTAGTTGCATGAAGAGAACAATCGATCGGCGTTAGTCATTAATTTTTTTGCCTTGACAAAACAAATCTATCCAATGGAAATATGCAGCCGATTGATGTCGGGTTTCATAAACGTATGAAATACATTGAATCAAGTAAGTTCTACTTTTTTTATACCGAGACTAAACCAAGTAGAGCATTCGACAAAAATTGGATTAAAATGAGTCGCCAATTAATAATCGTTCATCAAACACGATCAAATATCACGTTAACATTATAATTCATATATTTTCATTGTCTACGTGAAAGCATGTGGTGTCGGTGGTTAATAAAGTAACTGCCGTAGTTTAATAAACATCGAATGTAAATAAACCGACTATCAACAATTCATAATCAATTGGTCGAATTTTTCGGTTGGGAAGAAGTGTAGTAAAAAGCAATAATTGAATATAAAAATAATTCCCGAAAAAAATGAATATCGAAATAGTTTTTGTTTAAATAACTGAATTAAAAAATAATATTCGAAAAATGATTGAATATCGAAACAATTGCCGACAATAATTGAATTTCGAAATAATCATCGAAAAACAATTGATTTTCGTCATAATTGCAAAAAAGAAAAATTGAATTTGTAACTGGTTCTCGAAAAAGGTAAGCTACAATTGAATTGCGCAATAATCGAATGTCGAAAAAAGCAATATTAGAGTATAACTCTATCCCCAAAAAATCAAATAGTTTATTTCCCAGGTGGAAAAAGGTATTTTCGTGGCCACTGATAAAATTGGAAATTCAATTTACAGATTCGAACTCACTTCAATTTTCCATCGGGAAATAATTTACTTCATCCTCCATAAAAATACCCTTCCTCTCAATAATTGTCTAACCAAAAACACAACTGAATTAGACGTTACCAATAAAAAAATCATCTCCAACACTCCAAATACGAAAAACCTCAGTGCTCCCAACAGAAAAAAAATCATCCCCATAGTCACCAGCACCGAAAAACAAGTAGCACACATCGATTAGTCCAACCTCATCCCGAGCAAATCCAAAAATAACTCGACAAGAATCAGCAGCCAATAAATGATCGTTCGCCAAGCACGATTGAATCGAACGGCCGACAATAGCCGCAACATTTGATCAAACAGGATTGAACAAACGGTCGATAAAATCCCTCAGCTATCGCTACGCTCGTGTCTACTCTCTGTACGCATTGAAGGAAAGCTGTACTCACTTGTCGGCAGCGGGTGGGGTAGTGGGCGAGCTGGTTTTCAGGCTCTTGAATGCTTTCAGCCATTTGTGCTTGGTGTTGCTTCCCGTTGAACCATTCGACATCTTTCGATTGCTCACGGGATCTGGTTGTCCCGCTTCTCCAGCCCCGAAGAGCTCTTTCTGCAAATATTTTTAATCGAGTACCACTTTAACGAGATTTAAATATGGCGCGTTTGGATGAAAGAAATCCCTCGGAAAGTAGAACGAGTCTTTGTTGATTCTCTCTCTCTCTCTCTCTCTTTCTCTCTCTCTCTCTCTCTCTCTCTCTCTCTCTCTCTCTCTCTCTTCCCCCCTAGCGCCTTCCCTTTCCTTGTATATATAGAATTGGATAATTATTCAAGGATCATGAATATGAGATGGGAGCCTCGAGTTCGCCGCTATACCAAAAATGTAACCATAGATATACGATATTGATCTCCACAGCAACGGAATCCTATAAATACCATTCGCGACCACTTCGTCCAATCGATGCTGTTATACTTTATCACGATATCTGGAGCCGTGACGTCATAACGCCCGGACGATACGAAAATATATCTCAGTCTCTGTAAGAGCAATCGAAAATGTAACATACGTTATCAATTATTTTGTGTTTGTGTATAATATACAGGGTGGGGCAGAACCCGAGTCGAAATTTTCAGCTTATTTTAAAGGCCTTTGATCCTATGTCAGCCTCAGTTGAGTCTGTTTACTGCTAGAAGTCCTACTATGGGCCGCCACAGGCTCTTCCTTTGCTGCTTACCTCCTGCATAGGCCCTAATACTCCTACCTAACCTAGCTGAAGTCGTTGCAGCTCCTCTTTTGATTCCGTTTGGACCTATCGTGCATTTGGCTGTTTCGACGAAACGAGCGTGGGGATGGTCGCATTCGAAAGAGCGGGTCTGATAGTTTTCAGTAACCGTCATGCATTGGACTAGGTAGGACCGCGTGTTCGCCGTAGAGGCCTACTTTTCCAATGGCCTTTCAATTATCTCCACCCAGCGAACCTTTCGCATTCGCTTCAAACATGCCCCTGCAGCTCCAGCAACTCTCCAAAGTGGAAGAAATGGATCTTGGGGAAACAGTTACAATACTTTTTATAGGAATTGCCCTCATGTATGCATGTATACGCGGATTCCTATAGCAGGCACGCATGCATACGTATAGGTACCAGTATACGTCCGTTGGTGTATGCTTAGGCATGTATGTGTGCGGGTATATACGTGTGTCTACCCATGCGCGTATTTGAGCATATGTATCTCTATATGCGTAATAGAGTGTATGCGTGTGCGTGTATACGTGTGCCATTCGAGGTCCTCCTTAGCGCCTGCAAGTGGAGAAAAGGGAAATTTGTTCCCGTTCTAGGCGTTAAGTAGAAGCTGATTTTATATTGAATGTGGAGCTACTTTACTGCCTTTATCTCCTACCACTGCGAGGATCTGGAGGGGCAAAATAGGCTGAACATTTCAACTCGGGGATGGAGTCCGTAGTTTCAAAAAATCACTGAAGGGCCCCCAGACCGAGTAGAGGGGCGGGGCAGGTGCCGTTAGGTCGGGGGAACAATACCGTTTTCAGTAGTCACCATGCCGTGGCCAGGTGAGCACCGGGGCTTTGTTGTGAAGATGTTCTTTAAAAACGGGGAAAGCGTTGTGGCTACGCAGAGGGCTTTTCGGATCCGGCTATTGTGAGATATTTGGAGAACCTTCTGCGCCCCAAAATGAAAGAGTACGGTAAGGAACACGATACAGAAGCCTTCTGATTTCAATAAGATGGAGCCGCGGCCCATACTGTCCGTCATTGACGCGAAATTTTGCAAGAGCTCTTTTCCAGTCGCCTAATCCCTTTGCCGGGGGATTTTCCATATCCCCCTCGCTCCCCCGATTTGACTCCGTGTGACTTTTTTCTGTGGGGATACGTATAAGCTGAGGTATACAAACTTCGACCTCGAATCCTTGAAGCTGTGAAGGAGGCGATTGAGGACAATATCGCTGGAATTCCCCAAATATGCTGGGAAGAGTGCCCGAAGAACGGCTTTCAAACTTCTTTGAAAGACTCAATATGTGTATTGCTCGCCAAGGCCGCCACTTAGACGATATAGGTTCCAAAACATCATGAAAAGAAACGGTATCATGTGTACTTTTGAGCAATAAAGACCTTTTTTTATGTATCTTGAAGTGTTTTTTTTCAATTCACCCTTCAAATCAGGGACTGCATTCTGCCCCACCCTGTATATATTGTGAGTACAAATAAGTCTCCGCCGTTTGACGCTTATTCGGCTCAAAACTCGACATTTTCGCACGCAGAAAGTTATGTGATGCTGATACAACATCGCTAACTTTCAAGTTTATGGTCTTGCCAGATGTCCAACCATACGCTATGACGTTTTACATCTGACAATTTCAACTATAACCTCCTGGTGGGGCCATCTCTTGTCAAACGGCGGAGATTTATTCGTACTCCCAATATATATATTGTAAGTTCTGAAGTTTACCCTTGCGGGTTTCAACGCATCCCTTCCCAATTGAACCCTTTGCTATCACTTCCTACTCGCATTTCGCTAATCTAATCTAATTTCCGTTGCGTCCAGAGTCGTCTGAAACTACACTATACCGCATTTGCCGAGCGTACGGGAAAACAGTGGAAAATCCATACCGATATAGACGTGCTATCACAAAATGTGCTATCAGGACTATCGCAAAATCGGCACACAAATACTAATGTTATATACTGTACGTTTGGTTTTGTTCAGTCAAACTTGTAGTATTCTATTTGAGTTTGTGCAATCCATATGGTTAACCTTAACGTTTGACTCGTATAATTGTTATAAGACTTTATAAAAAGTGACTATTCGACGAAAAATTATGATAATGTATACTAGGGTGGCACAAATTTGAGCTCTACTTTTATCCTTCTCACCATCCAATTATCTTCTTTAAAGAAAAAAAAATATTGTCGCCATATCTGCGAGCGGTCAAAAAATATTTAGTGGTCGCTCAAGCTTACCAAAAATTCAAATTTTCATTAAAAAATCGATTTTTTGTTGATTTTTCGTTCACTTCTCACCCATGAACTTTACGCTTTATTTTGTTTTCTTTAAAATAGATCATGCTGCGCCATCTTGTTGAAAGGATATGTCCTCCAAGTCCATGCCGTTCAATTAATTCCATAAAAAGTTTGAAAAAGTAAACTCCAATATTTCCTGATGCCAGTTGTCAAAGATTAGTAATCTATGTTCGCCACAAAAGAAAAATGGCGCGCAATTTAAAATGTCAGGTCATTTTGAGACATCCTTCATAAATATCGTCGCAAATCACAGACAACATTTGTCATCAATGTATATATATTTTAAGCCTGTTCACTATTAGGATCTTGAAGGAGTACATTTTTTATAGTGTCGGGAAATATCTATTTTATGAAAACCTACTACATTATACACCATTGAACAATAAACGTATGTTTGTAAAATTGGTGGTTGCGGTTAACATATGTACATAATTAATGCAGTTGCTAAAATATCAATAAGCAGTTCTATTTGGCAGTAACTATGGCTATAAAATATAATTGTCTCCTCAGGTGAATATAAAATATAGTTAAAATATGGTAGGAAACGCCATACATTTCTCTCAGTGCATCGATAAAAAAAATGCAATTTTCAACACAAACAATTCAGATCGTTTTAGCACAAACCTAAATAAAATTGAAAAACCCCAAACAAAAATGACTAAAACTACGTTATTTCAACTGCCACCAAATAAATCGGAGAGCGACCTATGCAACTCTGAGATCACCGTACAACACCTTATTATCGAATGCCCCAAATTTCAAAATCAACGAACAAACTTATACCTCTCTCTATCGCTGAAAGAGTGCTTGAAGAACAAGACAAATGCTGCCAAAACCATAGAATTCACTAAGAGCATCAATTTATACGAAAAACTGTAATACCTTTATATATATTTATAAGTTCCCTTTAAAAAAGTTTTTTTAAAATTCCTTTTGATTTTTATACACAAATAATTAACACAATGCACAAAATGTAAATATGGCGTCGCTAATAACCCTAGCTGTTGAAATAACCTAGCTGAAAAAAATGGGAGCTACCCCTTCGACCTACTGATTTTCGTGATGTTTGTTCCAGCTCGAGGGAACGATATTTTCTCAGTCTATTGACAGCCATCACCAGTTTTCCCTTCATGTCCAAGATTTTTTCAAAATCGATCCTTTGCACATAGCACCGTAACACCAGAGTCAGTTTGGGTTGTCGTCGTTGGTATGAAATATAACAGAGCGACAAACTTTCCAACCCCTTTATTACCGCGGCGCCTCCTCTCCCGTGCCGTCAAAACGGGCTCACTTCTTTTCCCTTGGTTTTTGTTTTTGCACCGCTACGTAATTCACGTAATCGCGAAAAGTTGAGCAACCGGCGTTGAACGTTCGCTCGATTGCGGTAAAAGAAAAAGACTGTGCGAGAGCCGGCCGCTGCCCGAAAGGGAAAGGAAGAAAAAGAAGAGAAGAATAAATAGGAGAGCGAGGTCTCGGGGAAACGAAGCCCGACGGCGCATTCTAATGCGGCGACTCCGTTGCTCGTTGGAAGTTCCGCTCGCGTTCCTTAATTCGATATTACGCTGGCGGGTCCGTGAAATCGAGCAGGCCAAACAATGCGCCGTCGTCTATACGCTGGCATTCAACGAACGCACACACGACGACGCTGCAAAATACTCGTGTGTATGTGTGTGCGTGAGAGAGAGGGAGAGAGAGAGAGAGAGAGAGAGAGAGAGAGAGAGAGAGAGAGAGAGAGTAAATAGCCCTTTGGCGAGTTCTCCAATGGACAAGTAAATTTAGATTCAACTTGCGATGAGAGAACATGTTTTGCGTGAGGCACTTGACCTTACCGTCGTGCAATTTGCACGCTGTCGTTTCCATTGAAATTTGTTTATTCCCATAGACAACCGAATTTCGATCGACGCGAGCCTCCAAATTTAAACTTACGCATGTGTGATAGATATATACAGGGTGTCCCACGTCAACCGCCCGATCTCTGAGTTCTGAATACATGCCATCATTCTGAACAAAAAAGTCCTCTGCCATTTTGGCGTCTGACGAATCGTTACCACATTACAGTGCGATCGTCTCGCGCTGATAGCAAGCCCGTTATAGCTATAGCGAACAACGGCTCGTTGGATATCAAAGTGGCTTCACAATTCAGAATGACAAAATGAACACAAAGCGATATTGAGAAAATGGTTTTTTTTTTATACTGCCAACATTTGTAAAAATTAAAAAATACGATACTTATGACCTCAGCAATAGTTTTCTTGGGATAATTAAAAATGGAAAAATCATACGGTTCGACCATTGCGATCGTGTTGTTGTAACCGTACAGTTTCACTGGTAGTTTGGTAACAGCACTGTCATTTGGTAACGGTTCGTCAGACGCCGAAATGGCAGAGGACTTTTTTGTTCAGAATGGTGGCATGTATTCAGAACTCAGAGATCGAGCGGTTGACGTGGGATATCCTGTATATATAGGGGTTACAAAAAGTATTTGTACATCACGCTGTGTTTTTCTGGGGATTTTCAATATCACGATTATTAATATTAACATCTACGTATTTACATATAAAGGAGTATACATAAAGGATAATAATATTTGAAGTGAGCGATAAAACAAAATGATCTGCAGAAAAATTCTCGTTTCGGACGAGCTATTTTCAAAAAAGTGGGAAAATTCATTTTGTATCTTTATAGAACTTCGTCACCGAAACTGGGTCGAGAAATCGGTGAAGAATCGGCTGAAATTCGTCACTTAAACTGGGCGAAAAAGATAAAAAAATGGGCAAAGCGGTGACGCAAAATCTTTTTAAAAATTGACTGGACCGTACTACCGAAAGTACGTCGATAAATCGGTAAAAAGTTGACTGAACTTAGTAATCAAAAGTGGGTAAAAGACCAATCAAAAATCGGCAACACTTGGACGAAAAATCAGTAAGAAATTTACCAGACTTCACTACCGAAACGTTGAAAAATCGGCTGAACTTAGTCACCGAAAGTGGGTACAAAACGATTAAGAAACAGCTAAACTGACGGACAAACGGTACAAATATTGACATCACTTCACTACCGAAACTACGTTGAAAAATTGGTAGAAAATCGGCTGTACTTAGCCACTGAAACTGGGTGAAAAAAAAAACGATTAAAAAAATCGGTAAAGATCGACGAAAAATGGGTAGGACTTTACTACCAAAACTACGTTGAAAAGACGGCTGAACTTTGTCACTGAAAGGGGGCAAACAAATCGGCGAACCTTTAACGAAAAATAAGTTGAAAAATTGACACGACTTCACTACCGAAAATACGTTGAAAAATCGGTTTAAAGTCGGCTGAACATTGTCACCGAAACTGGGTTAGAAAACCGACCAAAAAACGACAAAACATTGACCGAAAAATCGGCTAAACTTCGTTATATTGGAACTAATTGGTATATAATCAGTAATACATCGGCATATAATCGATAAAAATATTCCACTAGACGGACCGAAAATGGGACCAAATAACATGGGCCAAAAATCGGAAAAATTCGGCAAACTTTTGTCACCCTAACGAGGCACAATTTGAGCAATAAAAAAATAGGTTATTTACATACCTATAACGTATATGACATTGTATCTATAAATATCTATTATGTGACGATAGATTGATATTTATACATATATGCCGCTCGAGTGATAATCGGTCATCGCGCGGCCAAATGCGGGACAACATAGGCAATTTTACTTCATGTACGTCGAGCGTATTATGTACAAGTCGTGCAATCAATATCGGTATCGTGTATGTGTTCAATATTGGGTGAGCGTACGGACAACGGGTTTATTCGCGATAGTCCATTACGGTTCGAAAGCCCTTCCATCTATAGTTGCCAGTTGTTTGGACGTGTGAGTTTGGGTGTAGAACAAAAGGGGTATTCTAGTGTAGCTGGCCCAAGCAATTTGGGTGTACTCGATCGAGGAACAGGTAGGAAAATCGATCGATATCCATCACCGCGCGCGGTGACTTATAAATACTCCGTTTTTTTGCTTACTGTCGGGTTCAACCTTCGCTGAAGATGAGCCATGTTCGTCTATTCTAGTTTTTGGAGACGTGTCCGCTGAGTGGTCGTCAGACCACTTGGGGAGGCACGAATCGACGAGAAGGGTTATTTTTGGAAATTAATAAAATCAATTACTAAATGAATGAAATTGATTATTAAAATAAGTTGAACGCGTCCGCGAAGAAATGAAATTGGAAAGCAGTGAAGATTTCACGAAGAATTAATCCGAATTAATTAATTGAGTGATTGTTAAATTCCGCAAAAATCGATGTAGAAATTGAGTCGAAAACAGGCGTAAAATCGGTTAGACCTGATCTTGAAATACTGGAAAATAAACTGGCTGAACTTTCTAATCGAAACTTGGTACGCAAAACGGAATTAAATCGGCTAAATTCGGCACCCAAAGTTCTTTGAGAAAACCGTAAGAAAATCGGCTACACTTCGTTACCGTAACGTCTTAAGAAAATCGGCTGGTCATCCGCTGAACTTCGATACCGAAACTTCTCCCGAAAAATCGGCAATGCTTGATTACCGAAACTTTGTAGGAAAAATCGGCTGAACTTTGTCACTTCAATTAGAGCAAAAAATCAACAAAATTACGTCGCAAAATCGATTGAACTTCGTCGCTATAACTGGGTTAAAAAACGATAAAAAATCGGCAAAATCGGTAAAAATCGGCCAAACTATGCCCACCGAAATTCTCCCGATAAGTCGATAAAAAATCGGCTAAACCACTCCACCGGAACTTTCCTAAAAAATCGGCTAAGTATTTTGAATTCGGTGTGTATGCGAAAATGTACCGTTTTTTGCGCTCATTGACACTCGCAAGAAAAACAAAGTTTTGCCGATTTTCGGGGCAAAACTTTTGGAATAATAATTCCACCGAAACTTGCCCCAAAAATCGGCAAAACTTTTGAAATAGTAATTCCACCGAAACTTGCCCCAAAAATCGGCAAAACTTTTGGAATAGTAATTTCACCGAAGCTTGCCGAAAAAATCGGCAAAACTTTTGGAATAGTAATTCCATCGAAACTTGCCCCAAAAATCGGCAAAACTTTTGAAATAGTAATTCCACCGAAACTTGCCCCAAAAATCGGCCAAACTTCTGGAACAGTAATTGCACCGTAACTTGCCCCAAAAATCGGCAAAACATTGTTTTTCTTGCGAGTCTCAATGAGCGCAAAAAAGCGGTACATTTTCGCATACACACCGAATTCTAAAAGTTCCTAGCTTGTTCGTCTGATGTAAAGCGCGTAAATTTCTCCCTCACTCGTGTTCCAGCTGCGGGACATACGCACACGACAAAAATCTAATAATAAATCCCTCTTCAAGAGGCTCTTACGTTGCGTGCAAAACGAGACCGGAAATGAATCTCCCCGCTTTCCCTTTCGCTCTCTCGGCCTGCCCCAAAGAAAAGCTCGGAATCTTCGCAAGTTATGCGGAAGCACGTTTGCGACTTGTTGACGAGGATTAATACACGATTGCCTACCGTATATACGTCTTTACGATATTTACTGCCAGACAAACCGCTCAGGGAGGACCGCCACCCACGCGCGGAGCATTGATACTGTCGTTCCGACGACGCTGAACGTCGCGAATATCTTAATGAAACGTTGCGACGAAACAACTATATATACGTATAGGCGTGTGTGTGTGTGTGTATATGTATATATGTTTACGAGTCTATATATATATAGGCATATGCGCCGGAAAGCACACGAGGTGAAACGTCAGGACGCATGCGCGAGCTTTTTCCTCCGCTCCGAGTACCGCGTGTGTTATACTCGTACGTAGCCACCCCCCCCCGCTCTCCACCCTGCCGCGCTTCAATCCCGGAATCGCCATGGAGCCACGCGATAACCAAAAACCCATTCGCCATATTTAAAAAAAATATTTTTAAAGGGGGAACAATTACAGGGTGAATCAATTGTTTTTTTTTTATTTATTTTTTTGATTGATAGTCGTACTGTTCGAGAATATTAGTTGCTGACAGACATTCGAAGTATTTCGGTAGGTATAAAAATCGGGACGCAGCTCGAGCGCGGGTATACGACCGGGCACGGTAAACTTTAAGGGGGGAGATCCCTTTATAACGTAAGGAAGAGCTTATGGCCGAAAATAAACTCCACCAGGAAGCTGAGGGACCACTTTGTGGCCCCGGAATCGCAGATTAATCGGTAGGTCATTTGGTATACAAAGTTTTTGAGTCTTGAATGTTTGAACGTGTTTTCTTGAAAACCACTTTTTCGGGAACTTCGCACGAGATAATTCAAAAACTATTCGATCGATCATTAATTCTGCACACTTGTAGATGACATAATTACCGCGTATGTGAACCTAAAGTTCTTGGAAAATCATTTTTTCAAATTACTTTTTTATTGGGAAAAACTATAGAAGACATTTCATGAAGAAGAGAAAAAAGTTTCAAACATGTACTATTTTTCGAATTTTTTCTATTCTTCGGATTTTATAGGTTAACATAGAGTTTGTAAGTTTTAGAAGTCTAAAACTTTTTGGCACTGATGGTTTAGATCAATGGAACACACGCTAGTTTGTACACCGTGGAACAAGGCGGCGAGCGTCCCTGAGGCAAGTGGCACAAAGCCGACATTGTTGATCTTGTAAAATTCAAAGATGTAATATGTACATAACATTTTGATTTTGTAGAGTAAATAGTTTCGACGAAAAACAATCTTGAGAATTCCTATTATTCGAAACCACATTTTTCGGTTTGCCGTGCGAAGTAGCAGATAATCTATTTCAACCATCGACTCAATAAAAAAATGGAAAGTTACTAAAAATGTATTTAAAATAACTTCATTAAAAAAAAAATTAATAAGATTTATTTCGTCGAAAAATCGAGTGACAGATTTGTTATAAAAAATATTAATTAATTACGATTAATACAATTATGTTGACCATTTTTTTGCAAAGATCGTAACTTTTTCACGTCTCAAAGTTTGTGTAATTGATATTTAAACTTATTTAGGTTTGCAATGAAGGTTTTCATATAAACAAGGATTGTTTTGTTTTTCGTTTCGCACAAAAATTTCGCGTGTTACGCGAATTCCAGAATATTGTGTATAAAAATATCGAAATTCTTGTATTGAAAAAAATGCTCTGCAATGTCGATATATGTAACTAAATACCTAAAAACTTTCGAAAAAGTTCGTTTTCTTGGAGCCGAAGAAAAAAAATCGTAAAATCTACTGTCATTCAGCGTTCCAATTCAGATTCCCCCCTTGAGATCGTGAAAAACGAATTTTTCGTGTCTCTCGCATCGACAGAAATTATTCGTTTGAATCAATCGAATGTGGCACACTTGACGTAGTATTTTTCAAAGCTATGTTCTGAATTTCCTCTTATGGAAATATTTACTAGCCTCGAAGAAATGCTCAGTTGAAAACATGCCTGCGATTTCGAATGAAAATTTCTTTCGGTGTTTATCACAAAGAAACAATTTATTCGAGTGGAATCACTTTTCAGTATTTATCCTTCGAGTACGCATCGGATTCAAATGAATGTTCGGTAAGTGAAACGAAAGCGGCGCGTCACAGTCCGAGCGGGAACATCGTTTTGCGCAGCGATCGCGCTGCGCATAACCTCAAAATATATTCTTCGTTACTTTTTCGCATGTATCCATTTACCGATTTGAATTTTCGGTCGCCATTTCGGATCCATGATTTTATGGTGACAGGCTTTGAGATTTTGTACCCGAAGACCAGAAGCAAAATCATTGTCGACAATATATTTTTTTTCGATTAGAATCAGTGTTCTCTTATGACGAAATTAATAATCACGTTTAACAATCACGAGTAGAAGTTTTATACGTGAGATGGAAATTGACTGAAAATTAAAAACAAGCACAATATACACGACCATAAATTAAATAAATTAAAAAAAACGAATAATAACGACTGACAATGAACGATTAGAAATTCTGTACAAAAAAAAACGAAACGAATTACCGTGACTAACAATACAAAATAAAATAATCGTAATCTCGACTGTCAATTAGAAAAAAAAACAATCACGACTGACGATACACAAATCAGAATTCCATAAAAAAATAAACAAAAAATCCTTAAAATGTCCCAAGCCCTAGGGTAATATTGTGCCAGCGTCTTGAGTAATTTTCGGCACGTTCTCACTGGTCCCCTCCATCGTAGCAACTTCCCACACTCGATTCAGTTCATCACACGCAAGCAACAAAAACAAACAAGCAAAGAAAAATCAATTTTCCTCGACACTTCGGCTCGTCACTCGCGACAATTTATTTTCGAGATTGTTTTTGAATGTATCTCTTCGTGTATTAATTAATTAATTAATCAATTTATTTATTTCTAACAACCAAAACGAATTTTCGTGTAAATCCAATAAAAACCGCGCGTGTTTGGTTTTGAACAAGTTAAATATTTCCATAAAAAATCGTCAATAACTGCGCGATGTTTGGATTTGCGCGGGTTTCCAACAGTCGCCGGGAAATTCCGCCGGAGCGGAGGATCGACTCGTCCGTTTTGGCCGCACGCGAACCTTCTCGCAGGGTAAAAGGTTAGGGCGCCCTGTTTCGCCGGGTGACGTGTGCACTTCAGGCTTTTCATTCCTCGGCATTGACAACTCGCGGGACTGTCCTCGAAAACCGCGATCGACGAAAACACTCAGAGATAACAACAAACTCAAACAAACCCTTAAGGGTTTTGAAGGATTTGGACAGGTTTGGAGAATTTTCGTTGTCGTTTGTGGGTGTGTGTGTAATTATTGGTTTACTAACGATTCGCGAACGAAGTGTCGTCCAGCCCATGATGCGGTTTCGTTCGAGAGATATCGACGGATCTCCTCTCCTGACCTAGGCGGGCAACTATGACTGGGATGGATTTTGCACCAGGCTGACTCCTCTCTTCCTCTCTCTGTCATTTCCTCCTGTTCCTCCTCCCCCCTATCTCTGTCTGTCTGACTCTCTCTCTCTCTCTCTCTCTCTCTCTCTCTCTCGCCCTCTCGCTCTCTCGCTCTCTCTCCCTCTCTCTCTCTCTCTCCATCTCGCTCTCGGTACCTACCGTCGTTGGGCGGCTCGGTATGACCCAGTTGTGAGGGCGCATGTCGCGCGATTGCGCGTCCGTATTTATTTGCTGTTTATACTTGCTCCCAGCTCCCCCTCGTTTTATTGCACGAGAATAAATAAATTTGAAAATCTCGAAGCTTCCTCGAGGCTTGCTCCAGCCTTTTATGTTCTTGGACCTCAATCTCGATTGGGCACCCTTTTCTTCTCTTTGTTTGGATCGCCCTCCAGCATTTTTTTGCTCGATAGCATGCTAGTACAGTCGTGCTAAATCCAAGTTTACCTAAAAATCGGGGTATATGGTTTTTTTTAAGGGATGAAGGGGGATGGGGGTGGATTAATGCCCAACTACAACCCCCACGAGGTCGGCGACGGGAGACAAAATGTTCAGAAGAACCCGGGCTTTATTTTTGTCCGCAGCGCCGAAGTCGTACAAGTTCATTTTGGGGGTGAAAAAGTGGGGTGAAATTTTGAAAAATTCGTGTAATCCGATAACGCTTTAGGAAACATTCGTAAAATTTTTGCTCAAATGGGAACGTTGTAGCCCTTGGAAAGACGCGTCGATCAAGTATTTGAGCAGCCCTCTCCGATAACTGCTTCACCCCCAAACAAATGGTTGAAGTATTAAAAAAAAATGTATATTGAATAACTCAAAAACAATCGATTTGTCGGGGATGGTTTAAATGTACGAAATGTGGATAATAAGTTTCTCTATATTTTCGTATCTATGGACTACCCTTGAATTTTGCTTTTTCCAACCCCTCTCGGGGGTTGAAAGTTCAAAATGAAATTCTGGGAAAACTATTGACCGAAAATAAAGGATACGAGTTTGGCACTGTGGACAAACATGTAGCTGAGGGTTCAAGCTCCAAATTGTTCCACAGCGACGAATTCGTGCGGTCAATAGTTTTTCCAGAATTTGATTTTGAATTTTCAACGCCTTCGAGGGGTTGGAAAATTCAGATTCAAGGGTGGTCCATAGAAATGAAAATATAGAGAATATTATTCTCTACACTTCGTCCATTTAAACCATACCCGAAAGATCGATTGTTTTTTAGTTATTCATAAAACAGTGTTTTTTTGTATTTTAACAATTTTTTTGGGTGTTAAGATTTTATCGGAGAGCGATGATCGAATACTCGATCGACGCGTCTTTTCAAGGGTTACAACGTTCCCATTTGAAGAAAAAATGTAAGAATTTTCCCTGAAGAGTTATTGAAACAAAACTGATTTTTCAAATTTTCACCCCACATTTTCACCCCCAAAATGAACTTTCACGACTTCGGCGCTGTGGACAAAACTAAAGCCCGGATTTTTCTGAACATTTTGTCTCACGGCGCCGACCTCGTAGGGGTTGTAGTTTGGCATCAATCCAACCCCATTCATTCATCCCCTTAAAAAAAACCTGCACCCCGATTTTCAGGCAAACTTGGATTTAGCACCCGCGGCACCTACAGAATCACCTGTCAAAAAACTGGCCGTTTTCTAATTTTTTCCACCGTTTGACCGATCACCATGAACGTTGGCACATATAAGTGGTTTTTTTCATGGAGAAGGTTTTTATGCTATCCACTTTGTTGTAACTCGCCACTAGATGGCGCTGCAGCACATCAACTTTTATACCGTTCAACGGATCGCCATGAAAATTGGTATACATATGTATTTGAGCACGGAGAATATTTTCGCGCTATCCATTCTGCTGTAACTCGCCACCAGATGGCGCTGCAGCGCATACAATTCTACACCGTTCAACCGATCGCCATGAAAATTGGTATACACAGGTAATCGAGCACGGAGAATATTTTCGCGTCATCCATTTTGCTGTAACTCGCCACTAGATGGCGCTGCAGCACATGAACAATGTTTCACCAATAGATGGAGTGTCCCTCGGAGAAGGTTTACGTGTGTTTACGAAATTCTCCCCTTAAGGAGGTAAAATAGAGGATGCATGCTTGTATTAAAACCGTCCTTTTTTAAAGTTAACCGATGAAACTTCGTATTTAGGTGTTGTTTGGAAATCAAGAATGACGTGTTTCAGCGTTTTTTTTTGGAAAATCAACCCTTGAGGAGGGTAAGATCGTGAGTGCAATTTTGTATGAGAGTTCCGTCGTTTGTTTAAGTAAGAACCATTGAAATTGCCGCTCAGCCTATTAGCTATAAATTCAGAATGACGTATTTCAGCGTTTAGAAAAAATCATCCCTTGAGGGGTTTGGAAAGTATTTCAACGAATAATTCGAGATCCACGCGGACGAAAGTTGCGGGCGAACGCTAGCATTGTAATATAGTCAGAAATTCTTTCGGTCCTCTTTTTTTTCCAATCTTCTATTTTCCTTTCTCAATTAAGGGGCCAGTCTACTTTGAAAATTTCAAAAAATCGATTTTTTTTTACTGTTTCCAAAAGTACATACATTCAGAAATATTGTGCCAAAATTTTATGAAAATCCGAGCTCCCTAAGTATTATTTTTTACCTGAACATCAGGACCTCATCTCGTCTACCTGAGCGTGTAGCGCGCTCGGCCGATCATGGCTATAAACTTCAAACGGGTTTTTCTCGAAACAACGTTTTCAAAATCTAGCTCCATCGTATCTCTAAAACTAATAAACTGATTCTCTTGAAGTTTGAACCACATATTGTAAACATGATTCGCAACAAGATGATCCTCGATGGTTTCAAAAAAATTATTTTTACTCCTTTTTTGCGAAAAAATGCGTTTTTTTTACTTTTTTCGTTTTCCATCTGCCATTTTTTAATTTTTTGATAAAACTTTATATCCAAGGGTCATTTTGTAGCCGGTGTCACACTGAATCTAATGGACTCGGATTTTTTTTATTTCAGACAAGCCGTTGCCGAGTTGCGATGGAGCTGCATAGCCCACCTATTTTTGAGGCGTTACGTTATAAACTATAGTTTTTGTACTTTAAAATGAATCAAAATGAATTAAAGTTTGTTTTTTTTAATGTATTTCAAGACTTTGCCCAAGACTTTGCCCAAGACTTTGCCCAAGAACTTTTATATTCATATCTTTTATAAAATCCTCAAAAAAATCGCGAAAATAGCCTTTTTTCGTGGCTCAAAAGTGGACTGGCCCCTCAATTGGATGGGCCTGATTTGTTGACATTCTCACGAATACCCCCGTAAGTAATGATACGAAAAACCACATCCCGCGTAGAACTTTCTCATGGTTTCCTACAAAAGATGCATAGTTCTGAGGGGCTTATCGAGTGGTTCATCCAGGTGGAGGCCCTTGATCGATTTCAAGTCATCGCCATTTTTTTTTAATGGGACTACTATTTTTTTCTTTACAATTTCATTAACATACTAAAAATCAGTTCTCGCCCCAAATTTTAAGATGATTAATCAAGATTTACCATGAAACATCGACTAAACAGGAATTTCAATGTTCTCCGTCTAAAATCGATTTAAAAAACGGTGCAAACACTCCTATAAAAGGTGCTCAAAGTAATCGCCATGACTTTCAATGCACGCTTGCAATCTGATTCGCATTGATTTTATTGTTTTACTAATCTCGTCAGTCTGTATCAACGAACAAGCTCTAATTGAGGTTTCAATAGTTTAATACCAAGCCAAATCCACGTGAGTCACATTATTGACGTTGTTGGCCACTAAGAATCTTGTCAACTTGTTTTGATAAGCAGTAAGAAGTTTGGTATTTCCATAATAATGTGAGTTCTCTTCAAAAGTATTACGACAGAACTCCTTCTTGTAAGTACAGAATTAAATTTTTCACAAAACTTTTCCTTATCATGAGCAAGTTAATACGATCTTAAGGCGTCTTCTCACTTTATAATGTTCAGGTTAATTTTTTTTTTATTACATTTTTCGAAAGTACACATATCCTGAAGTATCGTACTAAAATTTTATGAGGATCGGAGGAGTCTAACTGTATTTTTGTGTGACCTTTACTTTACTACCTGAGCACGTTCATCTGCTCGTTAAAAACTTTGAACGCGTTTTTCTCGAAACAACGTTTTTCGGCGGCTTGTTGATCAAATCTTCGAAACTACTGAATCGATCCTTATGAAATTTTAACCACATATTCTTTACAACTATAGCTATAACGCATATCGAGGATTTTTTTAAATGTTGATATGTCCTATTTTTTGCCAACAACGACGAAAAAAACGTTTTTTTTTGTTTCTTCGAAAAATGTTCGACATTTTGTTATTTTTGCATGTATCAAAAATTGTATGACATGCGCTATAGCCATTAACATACTGAATCTAAGACCATTTGGTTATTTTGTTTCGGATCATCCATCTCCGAGATTTCATCAACAGCGCAGACCTACAATATTCTCAGGACATTTTTTGAACTACCATTTTCGTCTATAAATTATTGCTCTTCAATTCATTAGTGACTTGAGTAAATAATTTTTTTTAAATGTATTTCAAAAGTGTATTTAAGTGTAACAACTTTCATATGAATATGTATGATATCAACCTATCAAAAAAATCATGAAAATACCCATTTTTAGCGTCTAAAGTAAGACGCGTTAATTTACGGAGAATGTCACAAAAATGCAACGTCACAAAACATTGAAATTTTTTTTTTTATCGATTTTTAAGACTAAATCTTAATCGGTCGTCTTTAAATTGAGTGCGTACTCATATTTTGAGTTCCTCAATTGAATACCGAAAATAATGTGCATAGTTTAACAAAATGTAGGTGACCTTGAAATATTCGAAGCGCCTCTACCTGGATGCATCACTCGAGGGCCCCTCCGAACTATGCAACTTGTGTAGGAAAAATTTTCTGCCAAGTCTGATAGGTTGGGAAATATTTCTACTGCTGATAGTTGTTCAATCACCCGGTATATGATGTGTAATTGTTCGGGTTTCCTTGATATTAAAAATAATAGCAATAATTTATTTCATTTCACCCTTAGTTATAACCGATAGGATTAATCGAATGATATATCCGACGAAATATTGACGATGACGACTCATATTTATGAGTCCTTTTATTTTGAGCAATTAGGTTAATGTCAGCATATAGGCGAAACGATGCTGAATGACGTTAGTGTCATTTAGTGCGTTGTTATATAACTCGATTTATATATACGGAAATTCTCCTCTAAAAGGCACAAGTTGAGACCTTTTGACCCTCAGTACTGCTGGTACACGCTCGCCTGATAGCCCGTTGGCTGTCATGTTGTCTAGTGCGAAAATCCGATTAATCGATCCTCTTCCGTCCGTCACTCTCATACCGCCGGGTTCAACGTCGTTTTTGCTTCGACATGTCGACATTGAGATAAAAGGGGTGTGTTACTCCCTACAGGGTCCGAAGTGATGAAGAGGATCGAGAGACGTATATATATATATACGTGGGTCCGAAAGTTTCCGGCCGAACTATGAAAAAACATTTTTTTTTTGGTCAAACAAAATTCATTTTTCACCCTAGGCTCCTTCTAACTCAGTACACTTAGACCAGCGTTTCGACGTAAAGTCGATTCAACTCGTTATTTTTGTTTGATAAAATTCTGAGGGTCTGTGAAAACTTTAATAACTGTGTGATACAAATTCAAAGATAGTGTGTTTTAAGGGTTCATAAAAGAAAAATCCCAAAGGAAGCGTAAAAAATCGTTGTCACATGGGATGATCCTCTCAAAAAGTGCTTCTTCAATTATAAGTTTTATGAAAACGGTGTAGGCGATCGATTTGAAATTTAGAGGGCGCATTCAGTATGGGACAAAGAATTTACTGTATAAATTTGAGTGAAATAGTAACATATCGTCGATGGTCTTCAAACTCCCTACCCAAATAGGGTTTTACAATCGGCACAGTAATGGCCCACGACTGGTTGCCAGAGAACAAACGATGGCGCGGTAATGGCTATGTAAACGGGCCAGATCCGCACCATGCATGGTTGGTAATGGTAAACCATGAATGGCTGCTAAGACTTGGCCAACTATCATACGCTCATATTGGCCCAGCAACGGCTGCCGGATCTTCTGCCGGAAATGAAAAACAAAAAATTGACAAATTATGAATATAAAAATTCTAGTAGTATCTTTTTTGTTTTCTTATGCTTTACTTATGTCCATGTACATAGAATAATTGCATTAAAAACGCTTTCTGCATTGTTTAAGTTTTTACCGTTCATCGGCATCGAACCTGCGCCTTTCGTTCTAGTGTCGAGCGCCCTACCCACTTAGCCATTCTAACACTTGCAGAATCCATCGTTTGTTCGTTCCTTACTTTTATGCCGATAATTTTATTCGTGACATTAAAGTTTACCGACAATTTTTTTTATCCATTTAGGCTGTAAAAATAACTCGCTCGTTTTGGGTGAAGTTCCGAAAAGCATACTCCTCTGATCGAGCTGAAATTTTGCACCGAACTTCCTCTCATTATCCTAAGAGAAACCGTTAACGGATTTTTAACGACTAGCAATAGTTTTCGATACATCGCATTGTAAAGTTCATTATTTCACGCCATACGACTATATCTATATATCCGATAGATACCCCCCACTCCTCCGGTCGCGCTGCTTCCTGGCAAACAGTGCTCGCCTGTATGTGCATATCACTTGCCATGTGGGATGGGTTTGTTTGGGTTTATTTAATATAGTAGAAGAGCAGTACAATAAATAACTTTCAATATACGATATATCGAGAACTATTGCTAGTTGCCAATATCCTTTTAAAGGTTCTCTTAAAATATTGAAAAGAAGGTCGGTGCAAAGTTTCAGCTTCATCCGTGGGATATGCTTTTCGAAACCTTATTCCTTGTTTTTACGTGTTACAGTTTAACGACCTGCATTTGCAAAATGCCCAAAAACAAATCATCAATGGCTGGAATAGATCTGGCAAGCCGTTCATCCGCCTACGATACCCCAATGATGGTCGCCATATTATCGGTGCGATGGTATTAGCCCACCAATGGCTGGCATAGATCTGGCAAGCCGTTCATCCGCCTACGATATCCCAATGCTGATCGCCATATTATCGGTGCGATAGTATTGGCCCACGAATGGCTAGCATAGATCTGGCAAGCCGTTCATCCGCCTACAGTACCCCAATGCTGCTCGACGAATTATTGGCCGATTATCAGCAAACCGTTTAATGGCTGAATGCTGGCATTTTTGTTACGACAGGCGACCCTATATGGGTGATCTTCCTTGTCGGGGAAAGATAAACTTTTGCGCAAATAATAGTTTCCCCAATGGCCGCATTTGACTTAAGGGGGTATCCCTCTCTGGAAACTTCAAAAAATCGTTTTTTTTGCATATTGTTATAGTGTGAACTTTCAAGATTATTTTAAGGAGTCTTCTCACTTTAGACGCTAAAAAATGGCTATTTTCATGCATTTTCTGATAGGTTTATATTATAGATATTGATATAAAAGTTGTTACACTTAATAAATACACTTCCGAAATTCATTTGAAAGATTTTTTTATTTACTCAAGTCACTATTTATAGACGAAAATGGTAGTTAAAAAAAGTCCAATAAAAATTGTAGATCTGCGCTGTTGATGAAATTTCGGAGATGGATCATCCAAAACAAAAAAATCAAATGATTTTAGATTCAGTATGTTAATGGCTATAGCGAATGTAATACGATTTTTGATGTATGCATAAATAACAAAATGGCCGACATTTTTCGAAGAAAAAATGTTTTTTTCACTTTTTTTGACAAAAAAATATTAAATATCGAAATTTAAAAGAATCCTTGATATGCGGTATAGCGATAGTTGTGAAGAATATGTGGTTAACATTTCATAAGGATCGGTTCAGTAGTTTCGAAGATTTTATCACCAAGCCGTCGAAAAACGTTGTTTCGAGAAAAACGCGTTTGAAGTGTGTTTGGGTTACAAAAATGCATCAATATTTTATAAATTGTATTTCGAAAGTGTATTTATTAAGTGCAACAACTTTTATATCAATATCTATAATATAAATCTATCAAAAAAATTAATAAATTAATAAAAATATTTGAAGACAAATTTTGTTGTTTTCGTTTCAAATTACATTTGTGCCTGGTAGAGATCCAGCGGTTTCGGGGCTTGTCGCTGGAGCACCACGATGAGTACAACATGCTGGGAAAAAATTAATTAGTTCCAACCAATGTGTTACTAGGGGAAAAATAATCATTCTGACCCTTCAAATTGGGCTTCCAGAGAGGGATACCCCGTTAAGGGGTCTTGTCTCTTTAGACGCTACTAAAAGGCTATTTTCACGATATTTTTTTATAGGTTTACATTATAGATATTGATATAAAAGTTCTTACACTCAATGAATACACTTTCGAAATACATAAAAAATATTTTTTAATGTATTTAAGTAACCCAAACAAACTTTGAGGCGTTTTTCTCGAAGCAACGTTTTTCGACGGCTTGTTGATAAAATCTTCGAAAATACTGAACCGATCCTTATGAAATATTAACCACATATTCTTTACAACTATAGCTGAATTGCATATCAAGGGTGTTTTGAAATTTTTATATTTATTATTTTTTTTTGCTAAAAACTGAAAAAACACGTTTTTTGTTTGTTTTTTTTTTCGAAAAATGTCCGCGATTTTGTTATTTTTGCATATATAAAAAATCGTATGATATGCGCTATAGCTATCAACATACTGAATCCAAAACCGTTTGATTTTTTGTTTCGGATGTTATATCTCCGAAATTTCATCAACAGCGCAGACCTTCAATTTTTTAATGACATTTTTTCAACTACCTTTTTCGTCTATAAACAGTGTCTTAAACAAATAAATATTTTTTAAAAGGTGTTTCGAAAGTGTATTTATTAAGTGTAACAACTTTTATATCAATATATATAATATAAACCGGACACAAAAATTCATAGAAATAGCCTTTTTTAGCGTCTAAAGTGAGAAAACCCCTTAAACGCACTCCTCGGATGCTCTTGAATTACGGCAGTTTTTGTAATATGCGCTTTTACGAGAGCAGAAGGATTGTAAGAACGACGGGAGAGAGTGGTGCACTTCTCGTTTGGAGGATCTCGCGAAGGAGCACAATGTACTCGATGGGTCAAGTTCTTTGACGACACGTTGCATCGACGTTTTGCAGCGAGAGATCGCTGAAGGGGGCAGGGGATGTTGGCAATTCCGACCCAACGCGTCAGGCTAATTTTAATCGAGCCCTGATTCTTTGCTCCCGCGAGACTCGCTCGATTTTCTCTGCCACGTCTTTTATATTCGTTCGCCACGGGAATCTAGATTCGTAAGCCCTGCAATGCCAGCGGGAAGTGTACGGCCTTTTGCTTTCGTTTAGCTTCTACTTTTTTTTATGCCACTTTCAACTTTTTTCATGCTGGCTCGCTCTCCTCCCATTCAGGTATTCTTCTCCTTCATCTTCTTCTTTTTTCTCCTCTTATCCCAGGTTCCTTTTCCTCCTGACTGAATTTTCGACGAGGATCCTTCAACGTGGCTTAATTTCGTGGCTTTTTGTTTTTCGACTCGGGTCTCAACGCGGCAAGAGCCTTTGCGCTTATTGTTCTATTTTTGTCCAAATGGGTCTCAGCTTGAGGTAGAACGAGCCCGTGCTCTTGATTTCTATTGATTTTGTTCAAATTTTAACCAGCCATTGTTCATATCATTATACATGTTTGAGTGGAATTTCAGAACAGTCAACTATTTAGATTAGGAGATAATGGATTTAGAAATTGCAACTTTGAACACTGCAGGGTCTGCATTGACCGAAAGTCAGGTCACAATTCATCGTACCATTCTATTGTGTTTGTAAATATTGAAAAAAATTTTTTGTTTAGATAGCCAACTAGGGAAAGAGTGAGAAAAGTTTGAATTGCCTTTACTATTCAGTTTTGCTAAAAACGTTCGGTAAAGACAAAATAATTCTCGGTAAAAAATATTTGTCCCCTATAATAAGAAGACATATGGCAACACCGCAAAACAGTATTGTTCAATATTTCGAGAAAAAAAAAATTATCGTGTCCCTAAAGTTAAAAACTTTTATCATAAAAAACATATTTGCGTTATAAATATCAATATTTTATATTGTTTGTTATCTTCATTAACAAATAAAAGTGTTGGTTAATTCATTACTAATTAAAAACTTTGTTCGATTAAAAATTACTTCCAAATAAAAAATTGTGTTGCAGTATTATTTTAAATATGCCGCGCAAACTCACGACATTGGATACGTGGGACGACGCGGTGTTGCCATATGTCTTGTTATTATGGTGGACAAATATTTTTTGCGGAAAATTATTCTGTCTAAATTTCATAAAGAACCCTGCAGTGTTGAAAGTTGCAGTTTTAAAACCCGTCATCTCCCAATATAAATTGTCGACTGTTCTGAAATTTCACTCAAACGTGCACAATGATATGAACAATGTCTGGTTAAAATTTGAACAAAACCTATAAAAATCTAAGGACATCACCGTAAACGGTAAAAAAAATCATTTTTTTTTATGATCGAAGCATATATATATATTAAAAGATATGCGAAAAAAATTGAGTTAAAATATTGACAATTGACCAAGTCACAGACGATTCAGTGAGAACAGGTAGCACAATACTGTACATATACTAAAACTTTCAAAATCGTTTTCTCGGAACGACTTTTTTTCTACGTGGTCAGAATCATAAGTGTAGCTATAATTGTCCGATTTTCAATTAAAAAAAAAAACAATATTTCTTCCCTGTCTAAATGTTCAACATATTTTCCGGTCTAAATTTATATCCCGCCTTAAACAAACGTACAAACGTACGTAATGAAATTTTTTTTATTCACACATATTCTTGAAGGATCAATAAACATGTGTAAGAAAATCACAAAGAGAATCATTCGGAGGATAATCTTTCTCATATAAAAAAGTAAAACAATATATATATGAATACATATATATATATATATATACACATAGTTTTTTATATTGAAATCAAAGATCATATCGATGAAAAAATATTTCATTTTATATACGAATGAGGGTAGTCGGATTATGGTCGAGCTATTCAATTCAATCCTAAAAAAATGGTCCGGGGAAAAGATTACATTTACTCCAAAAAATATTCTATAAAATTGAATAGAAATATATCGAAACCCTCTCTGAAAAAATTAATGCTTTGGTGCTTTTTTTTAATTGAAAACAATATTTCTCTCAGACTGAAGTTTTGAATTTGCCAAACCCATTTTGACACGCTTCGATTATAATCACATCGAGGTCTGCGATATTATTAATTCTTTTTTCCTGTCTGATCGAATACTGGCTCGGGCTACTTGGGCTGGTTTTTCCCCAATCTTTCTATTCGCGCGCTCATCCTCCCACGCTCTCAAAGCATCGGCGATTTTTATCCTCATGTTTCGCCTCGTATTTCCTTTCACTCGACCGGATGTGAAACTTGAGAGGCTCTCGAGTCGGACAGCCGGGGGGGGGGGGGGGGGGGGGGATGATCTGCTTTTATCCGATCTCTTTGAAATTTTTTCGCGAAATCGTGGCCCGAATAATAACGAAAACTAATTAACGGGGAGGATTTGTATTCGTGGCCGAAGATATCGTTATTCTCGGATATCTCTCGATCCGGGGGCAACGAGAGTCAGGATTCGTTGGACCGAAATTTTAATTGGCCTCGAGATTATGCCGGGCGATCTTCCCCTCACAAATGAAATATCATTTCGCATGACAGATCGCGGTGGATATTTTAAGCGTGCCACTGATTGTGCGAAAAAAATTGTTCTACGAATTAATCTCATGCTCATGGGCCTTCAGCCAAATCTTCGCTCCGGGCAAAAAAATGTACAGCGTTAACGACCATTTTTTGCGTTAAAAAAGGGTTTTCATTAAGGGGTATCCGCCCCTGGAAACTTCAGAAAATCGTTTTTTTTTTGCATAATGTTGTAGTGTGAACTTTCAAGAATATTTCGAGACCAACCGAACCCCGAAATTCTAAAAATTGACGACGTTACACCTATTTTAGTGGAACAGTGTGCGTCGGATTCACCGCGATCCGTCGAGTTTGAACTCGATTATCTCGAAACTACATATCTTGACACGGCGGGATTGATACCTTGAGTAACTTTCACACTATTGACTCGAATTTGCAGAGTTATCGTTCAAACAGTGGTCATTTCCGGTTCACGATCGCATTTTTTAATTGGATGAACCATTTTTTAATAACAATGACTTCAGCATGCTGTTTTTCAAGAGAAAAATGAGATTGTCTTTGGACGAGCTGTCATTTTTCGTATTTTTCGAAATTTCGAAAAGTGGATCGTGAACCCATAGCCAGTTGGATATATTTATAGAGAAAACTCTTTGTTTTCGCTGCAGATTGCATTTGAGCCTGGTAGATATCCAGCTGTTTCGGGCCCCGCCGCTGGAGGACTGCAACTCGAACTGCAGCACCACGAACACTTTAAAAGATTTTCTCCCGAAAAAATTACATTGTAACCACAATCATGTGTACAACATGCTGGGAAAAAATTAATTTATTCCAATCAATGTGTTACTAATAAAAAATACATCATTCTGACCCTTCAAATTGGGCTTCCAGAGAGGGATACCCCGCTAATGAAAAACATTTTCACGTGGACCGAAAGATTTTTTTTCAGTGCTGTGATTGTACTTTGAGTTCATCCAATTTTTCTTGCCATTTTGAAACTCAGGGAAATATATATATATATATATATAAGAAAAAAGTTAAAGATTTTTTTTCAGTGCTGTGATTGTACTTTGAGTTCATACAATTTTTTTTGTCACGTATATATATATATATATACACATATACACATACATACAGAGTGTCCCTCTTATCTCTGCCACCCGACATAACACGGTAATTATCGACGTCACAAAAAAATGTTCCAGACAAAGTTGTACGGTGTGAATGGGGCCATCAAATATGACCAATTTTTTTTTATTTTGGTGGAGACGCTGACGCATAGTGAAGGTCATCTCCACTTTTTTAAATGTCAGGTCAGTATCGATTATGCAAATCTAATTAGGTGACCTTGAATGACCTTGAACGACTTTGACCCCCTAATGTATTTTAGGCGGCTTGAGATGCTCCACAAAATGGTGGAAAAATAAATCTTCCATTCCATTATAAAAAGTGGAGGTGACCTTAACTGTGCGTCAACGCCTCTAACGAAATAAAAAAATTGATCGTATTTGATGGCTCCCTTCACACCGCACAACTTTTGTCTGGAACATTTTTTTGTGACGTCGATAATTATCGATTTATTTCCGGTGGCTGAGATAAGAGGGACATCCTGTATATTACATTACATTGAATCATGTTATATATATATTATGAATTGGCATTATAAACGCATTATAAATTGAACGGCAGCACTTTATATATGTGTTTAATAATAATAATGAATTGTTACAAATTACATATAAAATAATCGTAGTAAATAAGCGTACAGTATATCGCTCAACCACTAAAAAACAGTCATAACACAAAAATGCTGTTTTGAGAAAAACGCGTGTTAATTTGTTTTTCACATTCGCGAGGCCACTGTGACACCAATATTTATTTATATTAGCTTGTAATCTTTTTATTCATTGTGAAACTTGCAATAAACGATTTTTCTCCGTTATGAAAGTTTTTTTTAGAGGTTTAGCGATTTACGACATGATCTAATGTAATTGTGTGTCGAAATTCATGGAATAAAGAAATCTATTAAATATAAATGAATAAATTGTTGATGCTTCGTGAATTATTCTCATTGGATAAATGTTCGAACATAATTGTAAACTGTGTATGTGTGTATGTGTATAAATAATTTCAGATATGAATCTATTTTTCAGATTGTTACAAAGTAATTATAAAAATCTACTTCAAATGGCCCATTCGGGATATTCCTTGTTTGTATGCCCTTTCGAGCTTTTTAAGATAATCGTTTATTTAAAAATAAACTATAAACGAAAAATAATCGAATAAACTTTAAGCTATGAACAAACTCAGCTTTGTTTCTAAATCATTTTTTATCAACAAATCTTTCGAACTAAATGACATGTTCATAATTGATAATTCCCGTTGATAATTATTTATGAACAAATTATACTATTCATGTATAATCATTAATAAATAGATTATTCTGTAACCGACGAACAATGATTTATCATACAATTATACAATAATCCATGTATACATTATTGCATATAAATTATAAAAATAAACTGCACGAGGTCGTTCAAATGGAAATTTTTTACAGTCCAATTCGAAATTGAGAGACTCGACGCTTGACGAGCATCGTTCCAACCAGATTTTCATCCAAACCTATATACATACAAATTGAAACTTGATCCGAACGAATAATCGTAGTTAAGCAGAAGGAATCAGTCTACAATTTAAATAATGACTGAAAGAATTTTTTGCTAGTAACATTTTCGACATTTCAATTAAATGATACAACAGAGGTTCAATTTCTTCGTAATTCCTCTTTATCTCCTCGTCTTTCCCTCGTGGTATCCCCTTAATGCATTTTTCGGTGGATTCATTCGAGCCGACTATTCCATCGCACTGATCCATGCTCTTTCCCCACCCCCCGCCCTCTATAGCCCACAAAGCGACACCACTTAATCTATTTTCCACTCGATTCTTCATGAACGAAAAAATTATTGTTTTGCTGATTCCTTCGATCAATTACAAGATAATCCATTACATTAACGAAATATTTTTGGTTTTTTTTTTTCATTTTAGATGATCCAGTCCAGAGATATCGTGCTCACCCAAGACGCCTTTTTTTAAAGGTGCTCTCGGAGATCAGCTATAACAGCTTTCAAAGTTATTATTTTTACAAATAAAAAATGTTAAAATACAGTTAAAAGTTACCATAATATGTGTACAAATTTTTACGTTAATAGATTTAAAGGCCTTGCCGAGAAAAAATCTTGAAAAATCGATCTTTTTGGGCCTTCTGATAGTATATAACCCCTTAACTCCGAGCACTCGTGAAAGGCCGGCGCAGAAAAAGGGAGCGGAGAGAGAGAGAGAGAGAGAGAGAGAGAGAGAGAGAGAGAGAGAGAGAGAGAGAGAGAGAGAGAGAGACAGAGAGAGGCATGGGGAGATTTATTTATTATACATGCCTTAGTAACAATTTTACTGCAAATGAGGATAACATAAAATTAATCACTCACATGAAACATCACTTAAGAGTCCGTTTTCGATTTTTTCGAAACCCATATATGTAACAAAGCATTGGATTAGACACTTATTTTTTTTTATCAGTGGTAAAACAGTTTTAAGGGGGGAGGTCACTTCTGACAGAAAGGCGTGTCGATGGGGTGATTTTCCAGTTTCACCCACAAGCAGTCAGTCGATCTAAATGAATAAAAAACCAAAATTCTCCTGATGCAAAATGATGAAAAATCCACTATAGAAGTATTGAAAAAAAAATTCATTCAAGGGTAACACGCCCTTCTTTGAGGGACGGTTTCTCCCCTTAAAACTATATTTCCACCGACAAAAAAACGTATTTAATAGTATTCAACGCTTTATCTCATATATGAGTTTCAACAAAATCTAAGGCGGACACTTACGTCATTTTCCTTGTAAGTAACTTAAAATTAGGAGGATAAAAAAAAATTGAAAAATCATCACAGTTATTGATAATGACAGTGATAATCATTGAATATATTGACTTCGTATAAAAATATAGATTTTTATAGAATTCAATAAAGAGAATAATAAAGAGAGGGTGCAAGGGTGATGGGATTTAAAACATAGAGGGTGGCAGAGGGAGAGAGAGAGCAAGAGAAACATACCGAGAGGGAGAGAGAGAAAAGGAACGAAATAACCATCGCAGCCATTTTATATTTTGAGAAGTGAGAGCTTTGGGTCCGAGCCAGTGACTATTCTTTTTTCTCCTCCCCTCCCCCCACCACTATCCTCAGCCGCTCTTTTATTCTCATCTTTCCCAACCTTCGCTGTTTTTCCACCGCCGAAGCTTTTATCCCCATAAAATTGCCCATCTGGACGCTCCCTCGTGGTCAGATGGATCTTTTCACACTCCCACGGGTAAACGTTGAGAAATCGCGTATCTCCGTTCGTACCTACAACCGTAGAATCGTTTTCTTTTGGGGTTGTTCAATGGGGTTTGAAAAATCAATGTACAGCTGTGGTATTTTCTTCTCATTTTGTTCGATGAAACGAAAACCTTCGCGACTATATCGTTGCCTTTCGATATCAGAGCACTCGAGTAATCCGAGCCAACCCCCGCCCCATTCTTGTCTTGCCTCGCGGTAAACAATAAAAAGACGAAAAAAAGAACAATTTTTTCATAATTTTAGGAGTTTCTGAATTGCACGCTTATTTTCTGCGTAATTTTTGCTCAGATGAAATTTTCGAAAAATGGACACTACGTATTTTAGGAAAAATTGGTACTACACTTTTTTTTTTAATTGACACTACACTCTTTGAGAACGGCCACTACATATTTTTCGAAATATTGACTCTTCTCATTTTTTGGGTAAATCTTTTTTTGAAAAATTGACTACACATTTTTCTTAATTGACCTTACACTTTTTTTTTCAATTGACATTACACGTTTTTTAGTGACACGGTAGATTTATTTAAAAATTAGTAGTGCGCATTTGAAAAAAACTGACTGCATTTTTTTTTAAATTAATACTACACGTTTTTTTTTGGTAATAGGCCCTACACGTTTTTTTTTAAATTGACCCTACACGTTTTTTCTTCTTATATTGATACTCTACTTTTGTGCCAAAATTCACACTGTGCATTTTTTCAAAAGTTGCCTATATATTTATTCAAAATTGACACTGGATTTTTAGAAAAATTGACGCAACACATTTTTTTTCTTCAAAATTGACACTTTACATTGTTAAAAAAATGACTACACATTTTTCGCAAAATGCACACGATAAAATTTAAGTTAATAAAACCTTTAAGATACCCCCAGACCATCATCTTTGGCGACGTCGATCCATGCAGGGCAGGAGGGCATATACCTCAATACGAGAGTTCCTCGAGAAATATAGCTATACGTATGTGAATGCCAATGAAAGGATATGACGGTCACAGCTTCCGCATAGGTGATGCTTTCTCCAGCGTTAACGTTGCACACCCGCACGTGTACATTGCCCTTCGATTTTCCGTCGCATGCCCTTTTCCCATTACTTTCCCTTTCGCTCGTGTTTTTCCCCTCTGCCCTCCATTTCCTTTCGTCACCCTCCCTCTACAAATGTACCGTGTGAGTCACCGGGAAAACACGCACGGCGTTAAAAAAAAGGCGCTCGGCTCGCAATGGCACACCCTTAATGTTCGCAAAGGGAAGCCTGCTAATTGTGAATCACCCTGTATATTTCTATGACTCGTTCTTCCTGTACGAGCTTCCTTTTCACCCACCTCCCCTTGCCGCTCTCTCAAGCTCCATAAACGTACACATCCGATGGTGTACAAGATAAAAATGAGGGGGCAACCGTTAAGAGGGGAGATATGTTCAGTCGAGGAAAAAATTTGCTGATTTTCACGATTTCGTTCAAAAAGAAAGATTTCTTCGCCATTTTTGAGACTTGAGGTCCGTTTTTTTTCCCTACTTTTGGCTGTTGGTTTTCACTACTTTTTTATAAACATGTTTAAAAAAAAATCTTTGAAAATGGCGGAGGTATGGCACGGTCTTCCAAACAGCATTTTCAAAACTGGCGTGCCGTATAGCTAAAAAACAAATCGACCAATTCTGATAAAATTTGGTATAACTATTTCTAACGTTATTGTCTAAAACATGAACCTAAATGTTTTTGAAAAAGAAAAAAAAGTATTTTGTGATTGCAAAATGTAGCCATTTTTTTCGGAAAATTCAATCTTTTCGTTTCAAAGCGTACCATTTCATCAATTTTCAAAAATTCTTACTTTTCCTTGGTTCATATTCTACGTATGAGCGTAACGAGAGAAAAATCTTCGTTAGTTTTTTTTCGGATTAATCCCGCGTGACGCTACGTGTCACGCCGTTTGACAACATCCAGCGCAATCGATTTAGTAGACCGTGCCATATCTCCGACATTTTTTAAGGTTAATAAAAAAATACCACATAACAGCCAGAAGTATACGGTGTCTCAAAATTACCTGACATTTTCATTTATGAATAAAATGTATTATTTATTTGCAAAGTACGAATAGTTTTATTTTAATATAAGTTACAAACATACTTATGTGTGGAACACAATATCCAATAAATGGCCGCTCCAATTCCGCTGTTTGCAAACGTTCTAACCTCAATACCTAACTCTAAACGACTAAACCTCAATACTTCCCCATGCCAGTTGTCAACGATTAGTACTATATGTTCGCTACAAAAAAAAATGGCGCGCAATTTTAAATGTCAGGTCATTTTGAGACACCCATTAGTAAAACAACATACCCTAAGTCTCAAAAATGGTGAAGAGCTCTGTCCTTATGAAAGAAATCATGAAAATATGCAATTTTTTCTCGCCCAAAGCTTCTCCCCTTAAGGTAGAACGAGTGTACGCTCTTGATTTCTATAGATTTTGTTTAAATTTCAACAAGACATTGTTCATATCATCATGCATGTTTGAGTGAAATTTTGGAAGTTTTTTTGGAAGTAATTTTTAATCAAACAAAGTTTTGAAGTAGTCATGAATTAACCAACACTTTTATTTGTTAATGAAGATAACATAAACAATATAAAATATTAATGTTTATAACGCAAATATTTTTTTATGATAAAAGTTTTTAACTTTAGGAACAAGATAATTATAATTTTTTTCTCGAAATATTAAACCATACTGTTCTGCGGTGTTGCCATATGTCTTTATATTATAGCGGACGAGTATTTTTTTCACTGAGAATTATTCTGTCGTTACTGAACGTTTTTAGCAAAACTGAATAGTAGAGGCAATCCGAACTTTTTTCACTCGTTCTCTAAGTAGTTTGCTATCAAAGCATAATTTTTTTTCACAATGTATTAACACAATAGCATGGTACGACGAAGTATATGACCTGACTTTCGGTCAATGCAGACCCTGCAGTGTTAAAAGTTGCAATTTCAAAACCCACTATCTCCCAAACTAAATAGTCGACTATTTTGAAATTTCACTCAAACATGCATAGGGATATGGACAACGTCTGGATGATATTTGAACAAAATGTATAGAAATCAAAAACGCGCGCGTTCTACCATGACTGCCCTATGTTAAGGTGGTTTTGCAGGTACGCGTATGAGCCAAAAGTTTAGGTCGAAGCGTATAGTAACATCCAATGCCTATACGATGCTGTTGGTTGTACATTTTTGACAGAGCTTGTACCCTCTATATGTCCCATACATTCGCACCTCATGCATATATAGGTCTCAAACTCTTATAGAGAGTGGCGCTGTGATCGTGGCAACAGCGCGATTTTCCTGCAGTCATAGCGTTGACCTTCCTACGATCCGCCTTTCGCAAAATATTTTATATAAATTAAAAAAGTAAATGTCAACCCAAATGCGACACAAAGGAAAGTTTACAAGAAAAAAGGCCCTTCCTAAAAGACTGAAAACTGTGGCAGCCATGTATCAAGCAAATGCGGCTAAACGCGATGAGAATAACCATAACCTCAACGATCAGCAACAAAAATTCGCTGTCGAATGACGTCGGACCGTGGATTTACAACATCTTGCCGACAGTTTAAATTGTATTCGCCGTAACAAAGACAAATGCATGCATAAATACATGCATAAATTGAACAAATTAAATTTGTTTGCAGAATAAATTTATTTCACATCCGTCTCAGAAGTACGAGAACTCGGGGAAAAAAAACACGCTTCGAGTTCCCAGACCACGCGCCGATCAGCTGCAGCGTACACTGTTGCTATTCCGTTACAGATGGTTGGGCCCGACTTCGGTGCGGAATAAAATTACCACTTTTCATAAGTCGATATCTCCGAAACTAAACGGTCAAAGTTTATCATTTTTTTTCTTCAAATCAATCCCACAATAGTACTACGTACACGTGTGTTTTTATTTTGAAATCCTAAGATCCGTTTAGAACCTATATCAAGGAACCCATGTAGGGTGATCGATAGTGGCCAACGATTGGCCGATGCTCGACGCCGAGTTTGCCAACATTGGCACTCGAGCTTGGCCTGATCATCGACCGCGCCTTCGATGATAAGAGCGGCCCGATATTCGCAATCAATATTGGCCCTAGAAAGGCTTATGAGAATCGGCCGAGCATCGCGTAGGAGTTCATTCGAGCATCGGCCAACAATAAGTCCCCGTCAAGATTGCCATCATTGGTATTCGAGCTTGGCCCGATTATCGACCGAGTCTTGGCGGATAATTGTGACCCGATATAGATCACCAAAATTGGTCCTGCACTGGCAAAAAAAAATTAATTACTTTTGTATTGCAATTCGTCATTACCTGGTCTTTCGAAACGATTAGTTGGAAGAAAATATTTCACCTTTATGGGACTCGAACCTTGAACCTACCTACTCATAGCTAAGCACGCTGCCCCTATGCTACCGAGTGCTTGTAACATCTGAATCGCAGATATGGCATAAGAGACCAAATGGATTTTCATCATCATTTGTATCACATAAACTATATCAATTAGTTAATATCATTGTGATAATTAGAAAGTCTTATCGAATGACATGTTGTATGTGTGTGTGTGTGTGTGTGTGTGTGTGTGTGTGTGTGTGTGTGTGTGTGTGTGTGTGTGTGTGTGTGTGTGTGTGTGTGTGTGTGCGCGCGCGCGCGTGTATGTGTGTGTACACACACACACACACACACACACACACACACACACACACACACATATATATATATATATATATATAATTCCTCTCTCTCCACCCTCTCTACCCCCACAACCTTTCAATATATGTGTTGCAATAAAGACAGACCATTAGTTCATTAGTTCAAGTTTAATTTAAATAAATACATATATTTAAAATGAATAATTCCAATAATGGAATGCAATAGGAAAAATTTTATTTCACGAAAAAGCTAGTTAATTCAAATAAAAAATAAGTAAATAGACGCGGTTAGTTAATATTAATAGAATTTTTCTGTCAGTGTAGGATGGTTCATAAAAATCGACAGAGCATCGCGTATGAGCTCGTTCGAGAATCGGCCAACAATGAGTGCATTGATTTGGTAGTATTTTTGTTAAGAGTAATGGCCAATGGATCCGTAAAAAGTATTTATCTCGTCTCTGAATGACTTCGACGCGAAACAATGAATCGTCAATAAACGAATTGCGGTTCGATCATGCGTTACTCGGCCGAACATTGGCCTCATATCGGCAAACCAACGTTGGCGAGTCTATACTTCACCAAACATCGGCCTCGTATCGACAAGCCAATTATTAGCGAGTCTATATTCTGCCGAACATTGGGCTCGTATCGGCAAACCAACGATTGGCGAGTTTATACTTCGTCAAACATCGGCCTCATATCGATAAACTAATAATGAACGAATCTATACTTGGCCGAACATTGGCCTCGTATTGGCAAACCAATGATTGGCCAGTCTATACTTCGCCAAACATCAGCCCCGTATCGACAAGCCAATGATTAGCGAGTCTATGTTTGGCCGAACATTGGCCGCGTATCGGCAAACCAATGTTGGCTAGTCAATACTCAGCCGAGCATTGGCGTACAATTGGGTAATCGATTATCGCCCCGCCAACATTGGTCCAAGTATTGGCCGTTACGGTTCGATTGGCGAAACCTACATGGGAATGCGAGCAAAGTCCTATAGGTTTACGTGTTAGGTAAAGGGATCGCCTACAAAAATACCCAAATTCAATTGCAATTATCTCATGAACTAAACGGTGAAGCCAATTCCTATGATTTTACCAAAACTACAGAACTATCTTAAAAAGTGTTTTTCCAATAGTAAATTTTATAGAAACGGCGGAGACGATCGTTTCAAAATGTCGAGGGTGCATTCAGTCTATGACAAAAATCCACTATACTACTGTAACTATAAATTTGAATCAAATGGTAACACTTCGTCAAGTGTCCCGAAACTCCTTAAGGAGGCAGCTTACAAATGAAAGGGCCGAAAAAGGACAATACCAGGCGGCAAAAAGGCGACGCCATTGGCGAAATTTGTCATCGGGATGAAAAGTTACAAAGTTCCTGATCATCGATGAACGGCGCAGTAGTGCGCGTAAGTTTTTTTTTCTTTGCCCTCAAACGAAGCCGATTCGAGAGAAAAAAAGGAAGTCTCGGCGAGAAGTTTCACGGCGATTTCTCTCGTTCGTTCGTTGTGACGGCTTTTCAGCCGAGTCTCGACGGACGTTGGTCGTTCAGACCTTCGGAGGAAACCACGAAAAAGTCGTGGTTTTCCTTTCGGCGACGTCTGTGCTCGCGCACATTTTTTTTCTCTCTGTGGTCAGGCAACGTCCCGAGAAGTGGACCCACATGTATGTCTATGTCGAAGTACGATCCGAGAGTTTAAGGATGTGATATAAATTGAGAGGGACGTAGCTGGTTCTGGAGAGCGCGAGGGAGGAAAAACGAGGAATTACTCGGAGCGAATGGTGGTTGAAACTTTAAGCGCGAGGGCGGAAAAGTTCACCGCTTCGAGAGCCGCGAAACTTTGCCATTACGAAAAATGGTGCCGCAGACGATGCGCGAAAGGAAAAAAGGGCGGGAGAGACCGAGGACGAGGCCAGAAACAACCAACGGTTATTCAATAAGGGACTAAATCAAATTGTAACGTGTGGGTTACGAATAAATAAATTATCAAGTTTCTTGTTTAACCTCAAGAGAAAATACGGAGAGGGAAAAAAGGTTTTTCTTTTTGCATTCAATCGAGGATGGACGTGAAGAGAAACGACAGAGAGCAGCGATACGAGGTCGGAGATTCGTGGAGGAAAAATGTTACAAGATAGATAGCTATCAAAATGTGTTTTAAATGGATGTATTATTTATATAGAAATGTATTCAAGGGAATCTTAAATTTATATAAAAGAATCACAGATTAAGAAGGTTACTCAGCTATCGCGAAATAGTAAGAATTTGCGTCAATTTATTGAGGATATTTGCGAACAGGTGTTACGACTGCGTGTAAAATTTCAAGTACTTCGTCTGCGTGATTGATGAGCAATTAATTATTGATGTGAGGCTCTTATACACAGGCGACATAGCAAAAGTTTCATGAGAACTCTAATATGACCGTCGCAATATAATAAAAATAGTGAGAATTGAATGGAAATAGACGGAAAAACTTCTTGAGTTTTTTATGAATAATTTCAACGAAGAGTACAGCGTTTTTTCTGTCTCGTTATCGAGATATTCGTGAAATAAAACAGGACATTTCAGCTGATTCGCGTAAAACGATAAAGCGCCCTACCGCATGTGACAACGCTGCTGTCAAGTCGGCCATTTTGAATAGGCACCAAAATTTCAAACGCACAAACTATTGCTGCCTTGCGATAAATTTCTCACCGCGGTTTCATAAAGAGTATTTAAATATGTCGAATCATTCTTTATAGAAGCTGCAGTACATGTGTTTCGACATAACATTCAAATCAATTACGCGTCGTCCCTCAACTGCGCATTCATTTTCGGTGATTGTACTGTTTTTCGGTTTGCATTTTTCTCTTCCATCTTTTCATTTTCGCCGAACAAAAAAACGGAATTCGCGAAGGATGCTTGACAGCTACGCGCTCACGATGTGGCGTTCGTATCTGAGCTCAGTGATACCAATTACTGACAACTAAATTGCGCTTTTGCCACATTTCGACTTGGTTAATAACTTATCCGCGACGCGAATAAACAAAAAAGATTAATAACATTTCTAAACAGTCAATTATATGCATTCCACATATTTATTAGCCGAAATTTATTTATTTTACGTAACCGAAAATTTGATTATTCGGGGTTGGCAGCCGTTACAGCCCATACAGAAATTTTTTGGCGTCTCCCCGGATCCTACCAGTTCCCTATAGGGATCTAATAGGGACGCCCCAGGTAGGGAGTCCACACTGGAATCAAAATAGATTTTGCGCTATTTCCAGATCTACGTGGTTTGAGAATTTTTTACTTGAAATTATACAAAATGGGATTTCGCAAAACTCTGTAAAACATTATTCTTTGATGGTCCCGTTCACAGATTTGCTTGGAAGTTCCAAGATGTACCCACGTGTTTCTAGGAATGTTTTAGGGACACCGCACATCAAGTGTCCCCATCGGAATCTGATGTGGAAATCCTAAAGTATTCCCAAAAAAAAAGGTTAAAAAAGGTACATATTGTAGGGAGGCATTTTGTTGTAATCCTACGGATGTCAGATGAAGAGCGCAGCACTGTGGGTTTAAAATTTGAACGAGAATGAATGTTTATTTGAGAACAAAGAAGAGTTTTCGGACTACGGGATACAGAAAGGTCTCTTGAAATGACACGGCTGCGCCCTCTACTCTCGCGCCTGACCGACAGTAGCGCGCACGGCAACGGCCGGAAGAGCAACGTGCAAATTTTTTAAAAATCATGCCTTACAATATCGTATACTACAATATATTTATATTATTTTGTTACTTCTTCACTTTAGTGCTTACCCATATTGTATATTTAAGTTTGTCATATGCTAGTATTTTTCGGTACGGATGAAAAAATCTTTTTATAAACTTTAATATGCACACTTTTTACATTCTAAATACTGCGCATGAAAATTTGTGTTGGACATGACGGCAATCGGATTACGATTGCGCCCATGGTTTATCGCCGTGGGTGTGGAATTTTATGAGGGCGGCTTGAATGAGATTTTAAAAGTCACACAAATCAAATCACATTTTTAAGGGGGGATTGTCTTTTTTTTCGCAAAATTTACCGCTTTTTGGGAATTTTTTTGTGAAGAAAGTATACAACGGAAAACTTGTGAAACTTGGCATACAGTTTTATTGATCTGTTTACTACATACAAAAAAAATTTTAAACAATTTCATCACAAAATCCCCCCTTAAACGCGTTTTTCTCGAAACAGCTTTTTCACAACTGGCGTGCACGATTTCTCAAAAACTATTCAACCGATTGCCTTCAAATTTGGACAGAATGCTCAGCTGACATCCTTTTACCGTTTGATGAAGCAAAAAAGCAATACGTTTAATAGTTTTTTATTTATAACAAAAAATCGATCAATTTTTTTCGAAAAATCGATACTTCAAGTTCCAAACGGCACCAAATCGTCAATTTTTTTTTCCCTTCATCGAACGATAGCTATGTGTCTAAAGTAAAATGCTTTTTGAGTTTTTGTTGCAGGATGAACGTGAAGGCTGTAATCGTGCACACCATCAAAAAAGGACCATCGCGCGTCGATGGGGGTGGGAGGCGGATTTTTTGATGAAATTGTTTAAAAAATTTTTTGTATGTAGTAAACAGATCAATAAAATTATATGCCAAGTTTCACAAGTTTTCCGTTGTATACTTTCTTCACAAAAAAATTCCCAAAAAGCGGTAAATTTTGCGAAAAAAAAGACAATCCCCCCTTAAGAACATGATATACCTATCACATATTCGCCAAATTTTGTAGCTCGGAACAGCAATGTCCACCCGACCCGATGGATTTCTCATCGGGATCCAATAGGGATTCCCCAGCGGGATCCAATAAGGATTCAGAATATCGCTTCCGACAAAAGAAAGACGTCGGGCGATAGAAAATAAGCGGCACGCCTCGTAGTAGGTGTATATTTGGGTCGCAGTTGAAGAGCGCGCGACTATTGAGTTACTGCGCAACCGCAATCGTGACATTTATTTAATCCACACGCGGGTCGTATAAAAAATAAGTCGAATTCAATTTAAAAAATCCCAAATGATGATCCCTTAATATAGAGCAGCAAAATAAAAAATAAGTCGGAATAATTTGTGGCAGAAAAATAAGTTCAATTTAATTTGTTTTAACCGCGCGCGAATCAAAAGCAACCGAACAACGGAAATGAGAACGTATAAAAAGAATTTTAATAAAGAGAAGTAGTGAAAAATTACGATAGATAAAAAACAAAGAAACTGGATGGTCAAACGGAATGTTGTACGCGCATATTCGTGTCGACTTTGAAAAGGACGCTATAGGCGAGACGACGCGGAACAACGATTTTCGCATTAATTGAACCGCGCACGTGTCGTGGAAAGAAAGTTTCATTCGATTAAAAAAACCGAGTGCAAATCAAGAATTAAATAATGAGACGAATAAATAACAAAAAAAATGTAAAATTTTTTAAAATACGTTACAGCATTAAATGTATGCGTATCCAAGTATTTAAGATGTACAAAGTATTCATATTTCATTAAGTATAAAAAGTAGTCAAAGTTCATAAAGAAAAAAAAGTATTCAAAGTATTTTCAAAAAGTATGAAACGGTCACAAAGTATAAAAAGTACTCGAAGAATATCCGTACCAAAAATACTAGCGTATAAAGGACTATAAATATAGAATATGGGTAAGCAATAAAGTGAAAAAATAACAAAAGGATATGCGTTTATTATGATATTCGACATGTACTCTTTTAAAAACAATAAACTGATCTCTTTAGGCTATCGATGCATTAATTTTTCTTAGTAATTTAGACGTACAGAATGCGATATGATCGATCAAGCATCGCATGGGATTTCATTCGATAATGTGGGGATGCTTTGCGATTCTTTGATTGGATCCGAATGGAAAATCCCTATTGGACCTCGCACTGACAGAAAAATTCTATTGATATGAACTAATCGCGTCTATTTGATTTTTGTTTATTTGAATTAACTAGATTTTTCGTGGAATCAAATTTTTCCTATTGCATTCCATTATTGAAATGATTTACTTCAAATATATTTATTGATTTATTCCTAATAAATCTGTGATTCGTTTTCATCTGCTCAAAACACAATTTAGTTGAACCCACTAAACGGATCTATTTGATTTTTTATAAATTTAAATAAAATAAAATTTTCGTACAGTCAACCATTTTTTTATTTGCTTGAATGGTCTGTCTTTATATAAGAGGTGTGGGGGTAGAGAGGGTGGAGAGAGCGGAATTATATATATAGGCTATGTGAGAAAATAATATGGCACGTTATTCGATTAAATTCTCCAATTATCACAATGATATTAACTAATTGATATAGTTTGTGTAATACAGCGAGTCATTATAGGAATTCATTTGGTCTCTTAGCCAGATCTGCGACTAAGATGATACAAGCAGTCGGTAACATAGGGGCAGCGTGCGTAGCTATGAGTAGGTAGGTTCGAGGTCCGATGCCCATATAGGTGAAATATTTTCTTCGATAGAAATCATCTCAAAAGGCCAGGGAATGACGAATTACGATACAAAATCGTTGTCGTAAAACTCTCAATTAAGTTTTTCATTTGATTTTGGGATTATGAAATATTTTATGTATATAGTACACTTAGATTCACAGTGTACATTGCAAGCAAATAGAGATTCAGCTGAATCGAATCTTTATTCATTCAATTTGAATTCAATATTCGGAGCCAAGGAGAAAACCTATTTGATTTAAGGGGTTACCCCCACTTGCGATTTTGAAAAAATCGATTTTTTTTATTACATTTTTTTGAAGTATAAGTATCTGAGAATATGTCCTGAAAATTTCAAGTCGATCCGAACAAAATTGACTGAGATATGAGCGTTGAAAGAGAAGAATCCGCGTTGAAAGAGCGTTGAAAGAGAAACTTTAAACGGGTTTTTCTCAAAATGGCATTTCTGAAGTTGGTGACCAAGATTACTCGAACACTAATGAACCGATCTTCTTCAAATTTTGCAGGCTTATTTTATACATAAAAATGTAGTCTTTAATCGTTCGATTTTTTTTTTGAAAAAAAAAATGGCCGTTTTATAGCCAAAAAACGGCCGCTTTTTTTTCGTTAAAATCGAACCATTAACTTTGACTGACCGCCATTTTGTGAAAAATGAATATTTTTTAAAATCCTTCGATTAAAGACTAGTTTATACTTATATTTGACTAAATCCATCCGCATTTTTTTTCAGATGATCCACTTCGCCGCAATGTTGGTCACCGCAAACCGTGTATATAAAAACATTATTTCATTGACGGCCATTTGCCACTAAACAATGTAATATTTTTCAATAAAAAAATTACTGAAAGTTCTTCAAGATGTGTTCTTTAAGATGGTATATTGATCGATTAAAAAAGTTTTGTAGTTTTCTTTAAAAAGATTCATGAAAAAGGCCTTTTTTTGCGCTACAAGTGGGGGTAACGCCTTAAATAGATCCTATTCAAATTATATATTTTTTTCGGCAGTGCAATAGGAATCCCTACTGGATCCCGAGGGAAATCCCTATAGGAATCCAATGTATGAGCATGACGTTTCCTGATCGGGATCCAATGGGGCGCCCCATTGGATCCCTATCAGAGGAGTAGGGAGAAGTAGGGGAATCATATAGGATTCCTAACACAATTTTTACACGGGAGGCGCCCGTGTTTAAGCATATGCGTTCCCCTTCCGCCGCCTGCTCCGCAAAGATCCCGAGCAGCCTCCTTAATCGGTAGGTCATTTAGTCACAATATTTGTGAGTCTTGACACTTTACGGGGGAAATATCTTTAGGCGCGGAAAAAATTGGCTGATTTTCGTGATTTTAGCATTGAAAATGCTTTTAAAACTGTATATGCTGAGGTAAGCTGGGTTTAAGGGTTTCTGAGTTAGCTGGATGTCACACGAAACTAACGCTACCCCCACTCCACTGCCTCTGTGTTGTAGTAGAGTGGGGGGAGCAGGGACACGCTGAATGCCTGTGATCAGTTGAAAAATGCCCCCTCCCCACCCAATTATACTTATTTATGCAATAAACATATACAAATGCCCAATTTTGCGCTTAAATTATATATTTTAAGGAAAATTACCATCTAGAGAATAAATCTATACCTCGTACGCATCTTTTTGAGACTCATAGAAAAAAAAAATCATAAACCGTCATTTCACTCAACTGGAGCGCTCCAACCTCCTTCAGCGATGTTCCTCGTGAGCACTTTCAGAAGTAACGACAATGCGTTCGATCAATATTGCTAAAAAATGATTTTCCTTGATCGCGACAGTTCCCAGTTACGACAAACGTGCAAGAATTTTTTTAAATAATCAATAAAAAAAAATCTTTGCACGCCTCGCGGTTCGGGAATGACCCTTGGCAAAATTCGAAGAATATTGTTGCAAATTTTTCTCGACAGCTTATTCCATGTGTAAGCACTGTATGTTAATGTCAATATGAATAATGCATGGGTTGATGGAAATCCTTGGAAAATACACGGAAAAAGTCGGAGGTGTGCAAACGCCTTTTTCTACCCCACTGTACTTCGAGAGCGAGGGTGAAAAAAAAGTAAATGGGAGAGCTTAAAAATGTATCCGGGATGTAGGCTGATTGAAGGTGGACCAAAGTTCCTCTACCGCCCCTCTCTTTGCCACTCTATTCGATTTTCTGCACCCAGATCCCTTTTCCCATGTCAACCTTCACGACACACGTCCAAAACTACAGAAAAACACACGCGATCTCGTGGACGTGTAGCCCCGAGGATCGAGTGGCAATTTTCTCGCCTGAGCGACTGTATCTGAGAGAGAATCGCTCTTTTATCCCCCCCTTCACAGGAAATCGTTTTCTCCCCAGTCGCGTTTCGCGGCGAGGAGCAGACATCGAGTGAAAATGGCACGACTACAACTAAATATATATGGGGCATTCCATGCCAAATTTACCATTGTTAGACCCAACCTTTTTTTATTTGGCTGAAATTTAAATATGTAATTGTTTACTTCTAAAAACGCTTGTGTGGTTTTTGTCCATTTTTTTTACATAATCGGGAATATGTGGTGAATTTTTGAAAAAATGCTCATACCTTTCTGAAAAATTGACAATATAAGATCTTTTTTTTTAATTTTTTGTTTTGAAATGTATTTTGTGAAAGGATATTTGAAAAATATTCATATTCATCTTCGATATAATTTTTTTTGGAAAAATGCGACTTTTTCGACGTTCGACCTTTTTGATTTTCAGTTTTTATTTTCGTAAAAAAATCTGATAAATTTAGCGTTTTTTTGCCGCAAGATCCATCGTGGTACGATTTTTTTTCCAAGTTGCAAAATTATTCTTGATTTTTTTCAAAATTTAGCCTTTTTCTATGACCCTTTTCTTACATATTCCTATGATTCCCTTTCCTTCACCTAATATATATAGGACGGCAATTATACGGTGGCCATTCGTTCTTTAAGGGCCTGGCGCCAAGTTTTTGCGTTAGAGAAAAATATGATATTCAATGCAGTATAGTAGGAAAATAGGAAAAATCAATAATGAAAGTTTAGCATACTGTTATTTTGTAAAATAGTTTTATGCTGAATGTGGGAATCTGAAGAATTAATTACATTTATTTTATTTGTCAATTTTCTTGAAGTATCAATAAACACGTCTAAAAAATGTCAGAAAGAAAACTCGATTAGTTCAACGGTTATTCCATCCTAAAAATCAATTTCAAAACAGCGCTCTAAACAGAAATACTGCCTCAATGGTTTTTCACGGCCTCTATGAAGAAAATATAGCGTATTTTTGTCACGAGTAGTATTTACCAGATGAAATTGAGCATTTTGGGAAAAAATCGAAATTCTATTTTGAGTTTAGCAGCATGATGATAACCATATTCCGAATACGAAACATACCTAAAAAACTTTTTTTTTCAATGGAGGTAAATGCAATTTTTCAAATTTTCCATGCATCCTTGATCATATTTGCTCGATAACGGGATACATAAAAAACTTTCCCGTAGTGTTTCACATACAAATTTTAATGATCTTCAGTCTGCTGTACTCAAAATGGAATTTTTATTTTCTTCCAGAATGGTCAATTTTTTGCGGCAGAAACTAATCATCACAAAAATACGCTATATTTTTTTTCAAAAAGGATTTGAAAAATCGTTCAATGTGATATTTTTCTCGTCACAAAATCTGCGCAAGACCCTTTAAAAACACGACCACCTTATAATTGTCATTTATGTGTGTGTGCGTGCATGCGTGTGTGTGTGTGTGTGTGCGCGCGCGCGTGTGTACATATATGTATATATATATATATATATATATATATATATATATATATATATATATACACAGTGTGTCCTCTTATAAATGCATAATCCTGCAACTGTCGATAGGTCAGATCATGTCCTACTATATCCTGGAATTCCAGTTTAGTAACAGTCCCACGGTTTTCGAGATTTTGAGCTTTATGTTATTTTTTTTTAATCATCTGCTTTTGGTTTTTCGCATGCAATAATCTCCAATGATATGAATCGACAACACCTAAGAAACTTTTTAAAGTAATTGGCATGATATGCGTAGTACATTTTTATTTACACCGCAGGCTATCAAAGTCAGATGTTCGAATTGGTTTATACGAAAATTCTGTGTAAAATATTTTTTTATAAAGTTTCCTTAACATTCAAGGTTAAAAAGAAGACTTTTCTAGATAAAACAAAATATCCAAGAGTATTAAAAAAAACCGGGTAAAAAAAGTTATCATTTGTAGAAATGGCATTTGAAAAACCAAAAGCAGATGATTTGTATCTCGATAAGCGTGGGACTTTTACTGAACTGAAATTCCAGCATATATGAGGACATGATACGACTTATCCACAGTTGCAGGTTTATCCATTCATAACAGGACGCTGTGTGTATATACAGGGTGTCCCAGAACTGAATGCGTTCCCTGAAATGGGGGGTTGGGGGTGAAATTCTGAGTCGATTGATATAAGCATGTGTGGGTCTCAGATTAACCCCTGAATTATTATTCATTTTTAAAGGCGGGCCAATCAGGTGCGCCCGATAGGCCGGCTCATCGGGCGCACCTGATATATATACATACACGTTTTATGTGCGAAAAAGTTTTCCCAGCCTTCATTTCCTATCGACCATATATATATATATATATATATATATATATATATATATATATATATATATATATATATATATATATATATATATATATATATATATATATATATATATATATATATGGTCGATAGGAAATGAAGGCTGGGAAAACTTTTTCGCACTTATACACACAAAAACGTTTCACGGACACAAAAAACACCACGAATCACGATCTCTCGAAGTGTCGTAAGAAAAGCCACCGAGGTGTATATAGTTTCCGTTTTTTTTCACATTTTTCGTTCCGGTTTTACGGGAGATCTGAGAGAATTTAAGGAAAAAAATTATCGCGCCACGGAAATGAGCGAGGATGGCTGAATGGGAGGGGGATGAGAGGTTGAAGGAAAAGCGATGGAAACGTAGGATGGGAAAACAGAAAAAAAGTATCGAGTACGGAGTCGGTGGATATAATACTTTGTTAGCGGCGTCTGCTTTACGGCGCGCGAGTTGAGTAAACGCGTGAGAGCTTTTCTTTTCCGCACCTGGCGTGTAATTCGCAAGTTGTAAACTTTCGCCGTTGCCTCGTTTGATATATCTATGTATATATACGAGTTATGAATGGCTGGTAAAGATACGAATAAGTTTTTCAGCAAAAGAGAAAAGTCTTTTGGAAATATATGTACGGATGTATGTACAGGGTGATTCACAACTGGTAGGGATCCCTCGGAGAGCGTATAAAGAGTGCCATTGCAAGGAAAACGCTTTGTTTTTGTAATGTCGTGGGACCTTAATCGGCAGAGATATCGATGTTCGAAAAAATGCCTTTTTTTTTCTTTCGGGAAAAGGTTGAAATTCGACGATTTTGTATGGGTTTGCAGTTGATAGAGTGGAAATTCCGTTCGCTGAACTTTGTTCTACAGATCTTCGAGTATCTTTGCAAATTTTTTTCACACGTTTTTGTAACAAAATGGCGGCGCTGAAGTTGGATGAAGTGAGTCACCTAATAGCGTCGGGAGGGGGGGGGGGGGGGGCTGGCGACATTACATCGCCCATTCTTTACCGATTGACTTGACAGTTTTTTCGGAACATCACAACATTTTACATCGAAGCACGAAGGGGATTTTTTTATATCGTGAAAAGTTTTTTCGAAAAAAATCATTTTCGACTTTTTTTTAATCGAAAACAATTTTTTTTTCAATTCTGCACCTTTTTATGAAAAATCGATTTTTTTTCAATTTCCGTGCGTGATTCGAAGGCGAATCTTAGCTGGAACTCAAATTATTTTGAATTTCCGTTCGAGGTAAAAAATTGGAGAAGAACTGGCGCCGACCGCAGAACACTATCAGATCCTGCGGTCTTTATCCAGCTTCAGCGCCGCCATTTTGCTACAAAATCTTGTGAAAAAAATTGTAAAGGTACTCGAAGATATGTAGAACAAACGCCACCAAACGGAATTTTCATTCTATCAATTGGGTATCCACAAAAAATTGTCGACATGTACTTTTATTCAGAATCTAGACTGATTTTTTTTTCATCATTCACCCCTCGATAAGGGTGGTTGGTCGAAAACATAAACGAATTATTTTGCAATATTTTTTAAAATAACTAGAGCTAAAATGTGTGAGAAATTATCCGCACAAAACTAAAACCGCTTCGTCGCAACGTTGCAAACTTTAGACCCATGAAGTCAGCATCGTTGGAATTCAACTGAAGTTCTTCCTCACATTAGGTGTAGTGAAAAGAAATCCATTACATATTTATATTGCATATTTATATTGTAGATTGTTGAATAATTGTCTCAAAAATAATTAAGCGATTACTATAGGCAAATTTCGTCGAAAAAAATTAAAAGGACTTCATAAGTATTTATTTTCATTGCATTCCAACGATGCAAACTACAGTGTCATTAGTCTCTCTTGAATGTATTGTGTGCAGAGTCTCGACCTCGCCATCCTGATACTCGCATAAGAATTTTCTTTTGACAATGGTCCTGCTTTTTGGGCCCAAAGTTTATGCAGACGCGTTAACTTCTTACAATACAGGGTGTTAGAGAGGTCGATGCAAAGCCTTAAGGGGATGACCGGTCACCTCGTTAAGAACATATCTAACCTATGTTACCTTAGTCAAAAGTCTAAGGATTTCGAGTTATCATAGTAAGTATGGTTTTTGGAAAATTTCCTAAAATTAGGTACTTACTCGTTTGCCTCTTATGTTAATGCTATTTTTTTCAAAATAGCATTAACATAAGAGGTATTTTTATTTTTTGACAAGTTCTTAGTTATTTAACATGTCCCATTTAGTTAGTTGTGTGGATACAGATGATTGTATTTGTGTTTGTCGATTGAATACACATTAAGGGGTAAGCATAATCTTGAAGTTAAAAAAACTGATCGACTTTCAATATTTTTTTCGTCTCAGCTATTGAGATGATGAGGTCGATCTTTTGCACACAGATAGTACATAGTCTTGACATGTAACAGTTTTTTTTATTGCAAAATAGATATGAACAACGTAATCGTTAGGTAACTCGATTCATCTAAAGTAAAAAATCGAAAAATATACTTTTGGTACAATGGTGAAGCTACAAACCCACCGGATAGTTTATCGAAATTTTGAAATTTGCATGAATTGCGCTTTTCGATTTTCGACAAAAAAACAACGACGTTAAGCGTTTGTTATTAACAAACGGAGGAAAATATGAAAAAATCATCCGGTCTGTCGATTGAAAATGTTATAAAATATGTTCAGTCCAAATTTCAAGTAAATCGGACGATTAGATTTTGAAATATGACGTACGCCAAATTGCAAAGTAGACTTTCGAGATAAACGCAAGAGAAGAAAACGTGCTGAATCCACTTTCGCGTATACAATTTTCGTATAAATGTTTGGATCTGCTCAATATCTTTGGTGGTTTTTTTATGGTTTCGGGCACGGGCAATACGAATAGGACATTTATTTTATTCTAGAATCGTTTTTTTCCGTTATAAACAATTTAATTGTTATAATGACGATTGCGACGAAAAAGTGCATTTTGTAGAAAAAAGTTTAAAACACAAGATTTTTTTTTTGAACTGACAATAAAAAAGGTCTCTTCATTTTTTTCTGCTAGCTCATTAGCAATGGAGATATGAACAAGGTACATTTTTATGAGAGAGACGGAACGATGAGTAAAAGGGACGAAACGATGAGTGAGAGGTGATGCGATTAATTTTTGTCGCTTATATGCCCATTACTAATGGAGCTAGTAAAAAAGCAAACATTTTTTATTAAAAATTTCTATCTATGAAATGGACTCTTTCGTCCCAATTGTTATTTGAAAAATTTAATTGTAAAAAAGTGCCTTGGTGTACGGACTACTTGCTTGAGATAAAATCACAATTATTATTCGTACCTTCAATTTGCGATCCCTACACCGTATAACAATTAAACCGCCTGGTTGGACAAAGTCATATCAACGCCCATAGAAACTATACACAATGCACCGCGCAGCGCTAGAGCCGTAATGCAACGGGACGTTCTGACCTGCTCCACTATAATCGTCATTACTCGGTCAATTTTTGGAATTCTTACAAAATTTTTGAACCAAATCAAAGTTAAGACTCTACGCAATAAGAAGATAAAATAAACCAATAATCGATTTTTTGTTTTTCCACGGTTATGCATACCCCTTAAGCAAAGACGCAAATAAGTTTTTAGTTACCAATTTTTAGTTACCAATAGTTACCAAAATTTAGTTTCTTTTTAGTTACCAATAGTGACTAAAACTTTTTAGTTACCAATTTTTAGTTATCAATAACCAAGTTTTTTAGTCTGTTTGAACATTATGAACGAGTTAGAACCTAATTTGGGGAAATTTTCCAAAAATCATACTTGCCATGATATTTCGGAATCCTCAGGATCCAAAGGATTTCCAGTTCCTAACGAGGTGACCTATCACCTCCTTAAGGCTTTGCATCGACCTTTCTAACAACCTGTATATCGTAGGAAGTTACATTTACGTACACACGCACGCACAAACATACACACACACATATGTATTATGTATATGTAAAACCTACCTGAGCTTGAACAGCTGCTAAATGTAGTTGAGCGACACCGAGGTCGAAACGTTTCATCGATATGTCCTCTTGGAGCTCGGCCACTTTTGTAAATAAGCTGCCCTCGGCGCTTCTGCAAATAACAATAATATTACGAAAATGAGCCAGTCGCGTACGTAAAACGTGCGAAGCGGACGGAAAATGAAAAATTTCAAGGATGAAGCGTGTCACGCGGAAACGGCCAATGTTGTTTACCAAATATCACGATTATATTTGTACTTGTGCGAACGTAATCAGTGCACTTTTAGGGTAGACGAAATTCTCGTGAATATCTCGGTTTTTCATTGAGGCCTTAGGTCACAGTAACGGGTATAAAATCATGTGCGAATTTAACAATTTTTTATCGTATGAAAAAGTGATGCACTCATGAAATTAATTACACATGTATTCAGTATGAATATCAAGCTGTTAGAAAATATATATATATCTTTTTCGATGTACAAAATGGACGACTACTAATATTTTCTGTTATCTTTTTTTTAGGCGCTCCGTGGCGTGACACTTAACATCCAAAATTTGTTACCTAAAACAAAAAACAAAAATTCTCGTCAATCTACATTAGAATACCTAGAGAAGTACGTACGGAATTCAAAAAATATTGTTTTATTCAAAAGTTGTAGGTATTTGAACTTAAGAAATGAATTTTCAGTGAAAAATTTCGTTATAACTGCTCATAAACTGCTCATGAAATGAAAAGTTTTCGATTAATCAGAATTTCCGTACGTACTTCTGTGCGAAATGCAATTAGGGACATAACTTTTAAATTTGAAGTAAATCGAGTGAAAATTGTTGAAGTTATTTGTCACGCCAATTGGAAAAAATCTGTTTCGAGAAGTTTCGAGTAGTCTATAGTCGAGTAGATGTGTAATTAATTTTATGAGTGAATCACTTTTTTATACGAAAAAAATGTTAAATTCGCACATGATTTTATACCCGTTACTGTGGCCTAACGCCTTAAAGTGTGTACCTAATGTTTGATAATTGTAGAATAATTATGTCTTGGTGTAAAAAATCCCTCAATATTGCTTATTTTTTTCCTGTCTAAATGTGTATCCCGCCTTAATAGCCCGATCAAAAACGTTTCAAACAAAAGTTTGGTATAATAAAATACGTATAAAGTTGTCTGACGTCCAACTCCCTATCTTTGAAAATAGCGGCACAAATACAATCAGAAAATTTGGGGATGATGCGTGTGCGAGCGGAGTAGACATATCACTGCGTCATTGTCTGGGTCAGTGGTGCTCTCGCGTTTTTGTGCCGCTATTTTCAAAGCTAGGGGATTGGACGTCAGAAAACTTTATACATATTTTGTTATTCCAAACAACTTTTGTTCGAAACATTTTTCGATTGGGCTATTAATTATCGACATACGGCGATTTTAACGTTTTCAACCCCTATTCTTTAGGATTGGGGCGAGTTGAGAGGCAGCATTGCATTGGGGTTATTTTCAGTGTGAAACCATCCAGCTTCAGTCAAAAATTCTAATTCTACGCTAAAAGCGCTGGGTTTCCGTCTCTTTTACTGCACTATATACGTTCTCTTCAATGATGAACATAAAAACTAAGAAGAGAAATAGGCTCCAATCAGAAAATGATTTGGTTATTTGCGTCTCAAAAATAGAACCATGACTCGAAAACTTATTAAAAAATAAACAGGCATAACCTTCTCACAGTTGGATTTTTATTATAGTTTGGGACCTACAACCCTTGCTTTTTACTTTGACCTGGCGACCCACACGTTGAAAAACACTGCAATATATTTCGACAGTTTGTCATGTTATAAATGATGGTTGAAAAGTTCAAAGTGATCGGATAAAAACTGACAAATTTATAGGCAGTTATGTTGACATGCGTCCGGACGCTCGGAGCGTCGTTCGTGACTTTAAACGCTTTTTGCTCGAAAGTACGTTCGCATAGTCGGTGAGTAAAATATCTCGAAAACTACTGCATCGATCTTTCTGAAATTTTTAGTGCTTCTTCTAGTTGTAAAAATATAGTATTTGATCGAAGGATTGTTTTTTTCGATGTATAGTCTCGATTTGATGAACGAAAAGTGCCTATTCTTTTTCGCAAAAATCAAGAATCACATAGAACACGCGCCATTTTTTTTTATTTGTCATTTCAGAAATTTCTTCGATTAATCATGGGATGATTAATCCCCTAACGATTTTTTTTATATTGGATAACCAGATTCAGAAGGGCATTGTTCACCGCAAAAGACATGTTCAAAAGTGCATCCCGGACATCGGCTGTAAGTCGATTATAATGCAATATTTTTACACAAAAAAATCACCGAGTGTTCTTCAGATGATACTATTTCAAATACCTAATTTTTGGACAAATTTATCATCGTGATTTTCCAAACAAAAAAAAACATAAATGAGCTGTTTTGGACTGTTACAACTAGGCATGATCCGTTGCGGGGGGAGATACCTTTAGCCGAGAAAAACGTTTGCCTATTTTCATGATTTTTTCAAAAGAAAAGATTTCTTCGCCTTTTTTTAGACTTAGGGCATGGTTTATTACTACTTTTGGTTGTCCCATGGGATTTTTTCGATTAATCTTCAAAAATGGCGGAGGTATCACTCGGTCTTATTGTCTAAAACATGACCGTAATTTTGAAAGATTTTTGAAAATAAAAAAAAAGGGTTTTTTCATTGCTAAATGTAGCCAATTTTTTCCGAAAATGCCATCTGTTTATTTCAAAGCGTATCATTGCATCGATTTCCAACATTTCTCACTTTTTCTTGGTATATATTCTGCGTTTGCGTGTTAACGAAAAAAAAATCTTTATTGTTCGTACATACTGAACCGATCCTTACGAAATTTTAACTACATTTTCGTCACATGAAATTGGTTTTTTTGAAAATTTCGATTTTAGATACTTTCTTTAACCGAAATATCACTTAAAAAAGTCTTATTTTTTTCATCAGCCGCCATTTCGTTATTTTTGTATAAAAAATAATAATTCTAGTTCGGACAGTAGCCACAACCATATCGAACTCAAATCTTTTTGGTTTTTGTGTTTCAAATAAATCTACTCAGAAATGACCCTAACGAAGGTGACATTGCTTTTTTTCGATGCGGCTATGCGGACTGCTACCAGGGATGGATAAATGATGTAAAATGAATAAAAAAAGGTTTTTCATACATTTCAAGAGTAATTTTATCAAGCCCGAAAAGATTTACATCAATATCTTTTATAGGAACAATACAAAAATTCCGAAAAAAAACTTAATTTTTCAGCCATCTACTGAATTAAAAGGACCAAAAAAGCGTTTTTTCGGGAATTTTTTTAGATGGGAAACAAAGAAGTGAGCCCAGTAAACATTGAGGTATCTTTTCATGTACATTTTAAATGTATAAAAAAAAATGGTTCAACATGAAACAATAAATGACTGCAGATTTATCAGCCTATTCCATGTGGGTCTTGCCACTGCATTGCCGGGCGTGATAGCATAAAATCTAAATGACCTATTGAATCAAACCAAAGTTTATTTTCTCCAATTTGAAAATGTCTTCTAAGTGAACTAAACAAGTCCTTGAAAAAGTCTTTTTAAATAATTTTTATAGCACGTTAAAGTGTTTTTTACACATTTTTCTCAAACCTGAGTATAGTGATAATTTCACGATTTTTTTCAGCTTTTTTTTTAGTTCACCCAGAAGAAAAATATGTGACAATTGAACATTTAATTGGTTTTTTCTTAAATTTCAGTCGAGAATTACGAGCCCCACTTTCCCGCCCATTGGGAACTGCAGTGGCAAGACGCACATGGAATAGGCTGATAAATCTGCAGTAATTTATTGTTTCATGGTGAATTTTTTTTTATACGTTTCAAATATACATGAAAAGATATCTCAATGCTTACTGGGCTACCTTTTTTTCCTTCTAAAAAAATTCCCGAAAAAACCCTTTTTTGGACCTTCTAATTCAGGCTCCGGCCTTAAGGCGATGTGCCACATGCCTCCGGCCGCTTCGAAATTTTGACAAAAGAATTCTCCCAAACGGGACAACCGATTGGAATGAAATTTGTTGTGTGCATGCAGGACACTTGCTCCGAGGGGATGATGACCTCCGTTATCCAAAATTTCAAAAAAAAATTTACAGTTTGTGGTTACCCTGCGAAAAACGGTGAATTATTAACCATTGCATCGCATTTTCGGTAATTTTCTGGGCGTCATCCTCTGGATCATGAAAAAGCACACATTTTAAGCTTTGTTTCGCCTGTTTTCATGAACAAATGGCGGAGAAAAAGCATGTCAAAATTTTTACGTAAATGTAGCAAAAATGTATCGACTAAGCTCAAAATATCAGGTACCGGAGCGAGCGTTCAGTTCATCCGTTTTCTCACTGACGGCGCGCAGCTCGCTTCGTTTTTTTTTACCGACCGCGCTCGCCTCCTTCCGGAACAATTTATTTTTGACAGGTCGAAAGCCTGAGCCATAACCTCGCACATTCGTTCGAAATATATTTCAAACGATGTGTAATAGTGTGTGATAGAGTGGAGTTTGTGTTCCTCGCGTTTTGGTGAGTTTTTATTTGCCGTGAAAAACGAAACGAGCCCGGTGGTCGAGGGCGACGCCTCAGGACGCCGGCACACCACCGAAGAGAAATCCCGACAACGAAGCCCGACAAGGAAATCGACGAGAAAACCGCTACGGACTAGTACACGAAGAAGAAGATCGAGGTACATCGTGACAGCAAGAAGCCGAAGGAAAAAACACCGGAATTCAAGGTACGTACGTGCTATCGTACTTTGGGTACTCAACGGCTTCAGACGAATTGCCAAGGAAGCATCCTTGGCGATACATCCCTTCGCTCGGTATATTTTAATCTGATTCGAACGTGAAATCCTCGTCGATTTTACGTTTGAATCCGTGTGAAATATACTGAGCAGAGATATTCCTTACCAAGGGTGCTTCCTTGGCAATTCGTGCTGCGTCACGAATCGACTCGTGCCAAAGCTAAATTTCAATTCGAGCTAATTTTCCCATTTTCTTTGTACCGAAGCACGAATCGAATTGGAATCTAGCTTCGGCATGAACGAATTTGTGTCGAAGCACAAATTGCCAAGGAAGCATCCTTGGCGATAAATCTCTCTGCTCGGTATATTCCAATCTGATTCAAACGTGAAATCGATGAGGATTTCACGGTCTAATCAGATTAGAATATACCGAGCGAAAGGATGTATCGCCAAGGATGCTTCCTTGGCAATTTGTGCTTTGACACAAATTGGTTCATGCCGAAGCTAGATTCCAATTCAATTCGTGCTTCGGTATAAAGCAAATGGAAAATTTGCTCGAATTAGAATTAAGCTTTCGCACGAGTCGATTTGTGACACAGCAAGAATTGCCAAGGCAGCACCCTTGGTGAGGAATATCTCCGCTCAGTATATTTCACATGGATTCAAACGTGAAATCGACGAGGATTTGACATTCGAATCAGATTAGAATATACCGAGCAGAGAGATTTATCGCCACGGATGCTTCCTTGGCAATTTATGCTTCGACACAAATTGGTTCATGCCGAAGCTAGATTCCAATTCGATTCGTGCTTCCGTACAAAGAAAATGGAAAAATTAGCTCGAATTGGAATTTAGCTTTGGCACGAATCGATTTGTGACGCAGCACGAATTGCCAAGGAAGCACCCTTGGTAAGGAATATCTCCGCTCAGTATAATTCACACGGATTCAAACGTGAAATCGACGAGGATTTCACGTTCGAATCAGACTAGAATATACCGAGCGAAGGGATGTATCGCCAAGGATGCTTCCTTGGCAATTCGTCCTTTGACACAAATTGGTTCGTGCCGAAGCTAAATTTCAATAACTAAGTGTCCAATATTTTGGCTAATTATGTTAGTTTTAGAAGTCAAGTACGGGGGGAAATTTCAATACAATTTTGAAAAAAGATAGAAAAGAGTTTGAACAAAAGTTCGTGTTTTTGACCATAATTTTTATATATTACTCCGAAAAATTAAAAGAACAGAACATTTCTTCATTTTTTAAGTGTTTTTTGGAGCGCTGTATCTATGTGAAAAATGTTCGCATCGAGATGAAAAAAAGACTTTGAAGCTTCAAGTTTCTAGTTTTGAGATCTTTTCGCGAAATTTATTCGTGAGCTACGGTTATTGCGCAAAATTGCCAAATTTATGTTTTTTTCTCAAGGGTTCACGGGCTAGGTAATTTTTTTTCCACAAAACTCAATGTATAGGTCAGTTAGCTTGTTGATTCAGCTTTAATTTGGTTTTTTTGTCTCTCTGCATCAATTTTTTGCTCAGATATCTGACTCTAGATGAAAAAGATCCTGTTGTCTCTGATCATCGATACCTCAGCAACCAATGATCGCAGCGGGAATTAAACGGCAGCTTTGGAAACTTGAATAAGTTTCCTACCGGCCCCTTTCGTTCATCTTTGAGAAAAACATTTTTTCACCCTTATCATTAATTTGAAAAAAGGACAAAAAGTGACTTTTTATAGTTTGTCAGTAAATCTACTACTACTTTACAAATATTGCTGGAAAAACTAATGTTGCCGCGTTTTTTTTAGCGTAATGTAGCCCCAACAGCCCTGTTAATTTTCAAATTGACCCTTCGAACCGTTTTTCCGGACTGATGTTTTACAGAACAATTAAAGGCACAAGTGTATTGTTGCTGAACATCGTGTAATCATCTTCAAAATGGAAAGACCAATTATCTTCGACTTTTTTCACAACTTTGCACTAGTTTCTTGTTAAATTTAAGAAAAAAAATTCGAAACATTTAATTTTTTTTTAATTCCCTTTAACTTTGTGAAACATTTCAGGAAACAATACTGACTCATTTTCTACACGATTCCGCCTTTGCGTACTATAATTAATGCGCTCATCTTTAATTGCATGAATTAAAAGTTGATAACCCCAAGCTGTATTCAATAGTCGATCTGAGAACATTTATGCGATTAACTCTTGATATTTTCGACGAAGGTTATTAGCGTTCCAGAAAACAGTTTTTTTTAAACTAGGCATGAACAAATATTGATAAAAGTTAAAGTTTACAAAAACTTTAGATTCATTTTTTTTACCAAAATGTAGAAAAAAATTACCAATAATAGGATTAGTTTCAAAAAAATGTTAACTGTTTTTTTCTTCCAAAAAAATATCAGCTTTCAAAGAAAGTGTTTTTGGTACCCCTAATAACCTTCCCAGAAAATATCGAGAATTAATCTCATACAAGTTCTCAGTTCGACTAGTGAATACAGCTTGGGGGTATCAACTTTCAATTAACGCAATTAAAGATGAGTGAAATAATGTTGCGCAAAGGTCGAATTGTGTAAAAAATGAGTTTGTATTGTTTCCTGAAATGTTTTACAAATTTGAAAAAAAAAATTGAAATTTTTCGAATTTTTTTTTCTTGACTTTAAGAAGCAACTAGTACAAAGTTGTGAAAAAAGTCGAAGAAAATTGATTTTTTCATTCTGATGTTTACACGATGTTTAGGAACAATACATTTCTTCCTCTGTTTTGTAAAATTTTGATAAATTGGTCCGGAAAAACAATTCGATGGATAAAATTGAAAGTTTACAGGGCTCTTGGGGGTACAATAAGCAGAAAAACAACCGGGCAAAATTAGTCTTTCCATCAATATTTACAAAGTAGTAGTACATTTACTGAAAAACCATAAAAAGTCATTTTTTGGCCTTTTTCAAATTAATATTAATGGTGACAAACATGTTTTTTTTTCTAAAAAATCAACAAAAGGGTCTTGTAGGAAATTTATTTAAGTTTTCAAAGCTGCCCGTGCGATCATTGGTTGCTGAGATATCGATGATCGAAGACAAAAGGATCTTTTTCATTCAAAGTCGGATATCTCAACAAAAAATTGACGTAGAGGGACAAAAAACCAAATTGAAGCTGAATAAACAAGCTAACTGACCTATACATGGATTTAACTGAAATAACATTCACGAGCGCGTGGACCCTTGAAAAAAAACCAAAAAATTTTGGAACAAATTTTCTCTCGCCATTTTTTAACGTTGCGCGATAACAGTAGCTCACCAATTTGTTTTGCCGACAGATCTCGAAACTAGCAACTTGAAGCTTCATGATGCTTTTTTCATCTCGATGCGACCATTTTTCACACACTTGAAAAAACACTTTGAAAAATTGAAGAAATTTCTATTCCTTTAATTCTTTGGAGTAGTCTGTAAAAAATGATATATTTGTTCAAGGGCAGTTGTTCAATTGGCAAGGATGGTCGATAACGTCACAATTTTCGTTGTTTGCAGCAACTCGGAAGCGAGGGACTCAACGGGGTCGGCACGAAAATATCCTCGGAAGGCGTGAGATTGTTCTCGATTTTGTCGGTGAGAAGGAATGCAAGACAGAATGTGCCCTGCCTCTGCTCTGCCTGTAAGGCCCATGAGAAAATATGTTCTCTATGGCTCGAGCTCTGTCGTGACCGACGAGACAGTGTTTCTTCTCTGTTGCAAATTTCGCTGATCAAGCTTTTGGATAAATCTCCGTCGTCGGATGCAGCAGCACGGTGCGCACCCCTTTGTGAGGCAAGCGGTGAACAAGGTGTATGAAATGTGGAACAACAGAAAGATAAAGCCGAGGGTCGACTCTACATGGGTGTTACTAAACTCTAGTCGACTCTATGTGGGCGTACTAAACTTGCTCGTTTTATGAAAAGTTATTTCACTTTTTTTGTACATATGAATTGGAAAAAGATAATAAAATCATCGTTTAAATAAAAAGAAAAAAATATTCTAAGATGTTTTCGGCGGAATTTTGTATTACTTGGCGTTCTTATTCCACTTTGTGAGTTTATAAAAAAGATTTCAAGGAAAAAAAACCCTTTTTCCTTGAGCTTCAGTTTGAAGAGTAATGAATTTGAAATATGTGTGAAGAAAGTATTCGTCTGTAGTTTCAAATTCGTGTTAAGCAGGAAAAGTTTTTCCACATATTTGAATTCATAGAAACCTGGGAAAAAGTATCCGTAGCATTAGATGTAGCAAAAATCGTTTGCGAAATTTTTATTATTTTTATAAACACAAAAATTCGTTTTCTTCAATTATGTTGAAGAACAAAAAGAAAATCAATATTATCAAAATTGTCGTAGGAGTTTTCATCGAATAAATTTATAATGCAAGCGTTCAGAATAAACCTCATGCGTGCTACGATCATAGGCTCCACGGTATCCGAGAGGATATTGTACTCAACGCTGAAGTTTAGGAAGCTCATCATGTCGTCGGGGGTCTCTTGTTGGTTGGCTAGCCTCATCAAGTCGAGGCATTGATACTCGTTGATAACTTCAACTGCGCGTTGGGCTTTATTGTCATCGGAGTGCTCTTTATACCGCTGTAATTCTCCACACCGGGATAGAGGCTCTCCGTTCTCTTGATCGGCTCGTCGATCGCTATCGATGGCGTTTCCAAATTTGGGCCCAGCATGTTGAGCTTGTTTGTGTTTGCAGTGCCTAATTATCTGAGCATTTTATTGTCATACATTAACCAAAAGCAATGCACATTTTATCTCTGTAGACTGCAAAGCAAACAAAATGTTTTTTTTTCAGCGATTGGAGACATTGAAAAATTCATAGTTCTTGGTGTACAAGAGCCAATTTATGAATTTTCATCAACTAGATTCATAATTTTGGAGAATTTTCTGAGGTCTGAATTTGCGATGCCAAGGACCTTCGTCAAATTTATTTTTGGCTCTGAAAAGAGCCGTTTAGTTTTTTTTTTTACAAGTTTACACAATTTTTTTTTGCGCACCCTAACCCTACTTAAGGGTTAAGCTGTCAATATCACGGTACACATTAAAGCGAAGCCTTTCGTAGCAGGCTATGCTACTGAATGCACTTGGGTACCCAAGTGCATCAGCTGCAGGTTGCTTTTCTTACCTCTCGTTAAATTTAGAAGTTCCCGTTTAGAAGACCGTGCCATGCCTCTGACGTTTTTAAATACTAATGAAACATTTTCATGCAACAGCTAAAAATAGTAACAAAACATATCGCAAAGTCTCAAAAATTGTGAAGAAATGTTTTCTTTAAAAAAAATCATGAAAGTCGCCAATTTTTCCGTCTTTAAAGGCATGTACAATATCAACATAACGTGACAAATTGAACAATTCGGCTCTCAGATATCTGCAACGCTAGGAAGGCCTATGTGCGGAAAACCTCTCCTATTATTTGGGTTTATGATTCATGCTTTGTAATGTTATCAACTTGCGAGATGCCAGTATATCCCGAGTAGAAATATTTCAATAGTTTTTTATAGTAACTCAGTTTGTTTTACAAAAGTGGTTACACAGACTTTTTATGTTATATTTCAACTTGACTTGTACAAATTTTCAAAGAAAAATATTGATTATTTATAAAAATATCGCCATCTTTGTCGGACCGCCTTCGGCATGTAGTACTTTGCGTTGACCATCACAAAATTTTACTGGATCATCTGAAATAAAAAAAACTAAAAAAAACGATTAGTTTAATAATAAATCTAGTCTTTAATCGAAGCTTTTTTTATTAACAAAATGGCAGCTTCCGACAGATAACTTTCGATTCTCGAGGAAAAAATTGCTCGTTAATTGTTAAAATAAAATAGAATTTTTCAACAAAAATGAAAATCCTTCCATTGAGGACTAGTTTTTAATGCTATCAATAAGCACACCAAATTTCATGAAAATCCATCGAGTGGTTTTTGAATTATAGTGGTCACCGACTTGAAAAACAGAGTTTCGAGAAAAACGCGTTTAAAGTTTTTCGATGTGGATACGGTATTACATCTTCCTTTTTTATGTATTTTGAACCGCTGAATCCGAATATCACAATTTTTTGCCGAAAAGTCAAGCATTCAAATGCTTATAGCCAATTGTTAAAACAATTTTTCAAAAAATTAAACTTTTTCGGGATTAATTATTTTTTAAAAATATTTTGGCTAATTTTAAAACGAGAGTATTCTTTATACAATTTTGCTAAAGTTCATAGTTTTTTATTAATAAATTTTTGGAAATTTCTGAAAGAGTTTTCCAATTTTACACTTGATTTATGTATAGAAATACTAATAAAAAATTACTAACATCGAATCATCAATTCCTGGCCCACAGAATAGGGCTTTTGCCGATGTGGAAGCTTCCAAAATATCAATTTGTTGTTGTCTTGGAAGCATTCTGCCTTCCCAGGTATTATCGTTTGCGCGTTTGTCAGCCACGTCTATACGTTGAAAATCGATTCTTTCTGTGTACCGGTGAGAATTGGGTCCACAATTAATGCCAAGTGTATTGCATGATCAGGAACTATGTGTGTGTACCTTGATTGAATACACAAGCAGCAACATATGCAGCAATTTCTACAATAGTACTGCTACTATGCACTGTTTTTGGGCTTATTTTCCAAATTAGCCGATTGAAGTTTTTGTTATTGTTTTGATTGAAGCCACCGATACACCTAGAGAGTAAATTATCATTACTCAGATCTTCATAAATTAGTTTGTTTGGCATCCATAAATTGCTTGCAGCTGCCGTCCGCTACCTGCCATGGGGACCCGACGCCCCTTCACTAATTGTCGGATATCCCGGAAAGTATTCATCGGATTGACTTGAAATTTTCAGGGAATATTTACGAAACATCATACTTTAAAAAAATGTTTAAAAAATAGACTTTTTGAAAATTCTGAGTGCATCTCACCCCTTAAATCTACGAGTATGAATTTATTTTAAATTTATGACTATAAATTAACATATTACTATAAAATAATCATATGACCGACAGAGATGGGCGCGCGATTGGTGTGCGGGCTCGGCGGTCACTGACGTTAAGCAGCTTGGAGGCTGCCAATACTTGGAGCGGTGATCGCTTGCCCATGCACTGGTTTACACTCAGAAAAAAGATTTATTTTGTTCTAATAAATTGGCACACTAGAACATAATTGATTGGAAATTAATAAATGTTTACTCGTATGGAGACAGTTTTTATGTGATTGCCACTACAGCATTTATTCGGCGTCACTAAATATGTTTTTTTACGTGCCGATTTTTCATATCAATTAAAAGCCACATTTAAAATAGAACATTTGAATAAATATTTCCTCAAATCAAATAAATACTACTTCCCAATAACAAAAACCTCTTATTTCGCGACTATGATACTAATGCGCGCATGCGCACTTTGCCCATGCGACGGGCCCGACAGCAGGCCGCTCGTCAGATGTAGCTCACGCATACGCTTACCATGTAGCTTCTTCCTATGGCAATGCTTTTGGCACAAGTGTCAGTGTTGCGTTTTGGAAGTGAGAAACTCGATAGTGAGGAATGATTTAAGTGTAAGTAAGAATATAAAGTGAGAAAAAAAACGTTCAAGTGAGAAAATAATGACGGACGAAATGACGCAATTCCTCGAAAAAAAAACCAGCTAGGGGATTATGAAGAATTCTATTAGATGTTAAGAAAAACTCTATTTGTCGGACATAAAACACCTATTCCTTCTAACTTATATATCCTATTAGATGTTAAGAAAAATTCTTCGTAAATCTTAAACATAAACTTAAATAAAAAAATGTCTTAGCTGTTAATACAATCGTAGTAGGCCGACATACGAATAAGAAAACTTATTCGTTGGGAGACAAACTTCTTGGTCCTTAATAAATCTTTTTTCTGAGTGTACGCGTCAACTTCTGAGTGGGAGGCAGTTTGTCTGAATTTCTGATGGTAATACCACTGAAACTCAGCCAAATATAGCCGCCTGTATCAGGTAGTGCCGATACAGTAGTGCATGAGGAAAGAGTGGCTGCGGTCAACACTCTGGGGGGGGGGGGGGGGGGGGGGACTTTGAGAGGATTGTGAATGTCGGACGGAATGGAAGGAATAAGAAGGAGGGGATGGTGAAAGAGGAAGGACCCCGTACCTTTGAGGAATACATATACATAAAACAACAAAAAAACATGTGCAGGTTAACCCGGACAGGATAGGCCAAACAAATAATGGTAAGTTAACAGCGTAGTTTAGTTCAGTAAGCGTAATGCCATTTGAAAGGCATTTCGAAGGTACATTGCATTTACTGAACTGTACTACGCAGTAAACTTACTATTGTTCGGTTGGCCTATGGTGTCCGGGCTAATCTGCACTGATGAATGTGATGCCATCGGTGCAGACTACCCCGGACAGCGTAGACCAACCGAACAATGATAAGTTGAATAAGTTAAATTATGATAAGTTGACAGCGTAGTTCAATTCAGTGAACGTCATGCCATTCGAAATGCACTTCGAATAGACATTACATTCACTGAATTGTACTATGCTGTCAACTTGCCACTATTTGGTTAGCCTATGCTGTACAGACGAACCTGCACCGATGGCATCACATTCATCCATTGGCCTACGCTGTCCGGGCTCACCTGCACCGATGGCATCACATCCATCGTAGTGGACAGCGTAGGCCAACCAAATATTTTTTATTTAATTTTGATTTGATTCATTTTTTATTTTATTTTATTTCTATTTGATTTCATTTTCTACTTTATTTAAGACTTTCTTTATAATTTCTTGCCTTCTTCTATTTTGAATATTCGTGATACTTTTTATTTCAGGAATAAATAAGACTTCCTGAGCAGGGCTTCATTTCATCATCCTGAGTAGGCCACGATTTTTCACATTGATGAAGCCTTAAAAAAATGAAGCACTGATCAGGCCTTGGTTTCTCACTCTGATCAGGCCTTGGTTTCTTACTCTGATCAGGCCTTGGTATTTTTACCCTGATCAGGCCTTGATTTTGTACCCTGATCAGGCCTTGATCTTTTACCCTGATCAGGCCGAAGTCAGGGATTGTGCAGGCATACAACGCTTACCGGACGACTGGTGACCAACGGAATTGCTTTGGCAATGACACTTTTGGGTGCCAAGGGAACACCCACCCACGCTAACCCACTTATACTTCCGTACAAGTGCGTTCCCAGATGCCTGCAATGAGCGAATGACTGCCTGTGTCACTGTCTACCGAAAATGTCCCCTATTCTTTGAGCGGTACCGCGATTCATGCTTCAGGGAATATTGTCAGCTTGCGAGATGACAGCATATGCGCCAAATGCTGTCTCATTTGTAACGCATTTCGTGAATAATTTCGTGACGTAGGATCGTCTCCCAGAGCTATAGCCGTAGCAAAAGCGGCAGCATATATTCCACAAGAGAAGGAATCGGGCTGCTTTGTCACTGGTTGTATAAATATATCATCAACATGGACGTGAGGATAGCGCCTATCGATATATCGCTTCACCTCTTTGCTCAACAAATCATACTCTGCGGGGCTGAGACTATCGTACACAAAAATTTGGTCACCATCGTAATAAAGGCAACTCCAATGGCCGCTTTTATTACCACCAACTATTTGTATATCCCGTTGCCGCGGGGTGCATGGCTCGATGCAGTTATAATAAGCGGTATACGACGCAGGATAACAGCAGAAGGAGCTATTTTGTTGTAAAATATTTTGAAACAGGTCGATCGCTGAATCAGTTAACAAACTGTTCGAGGACAGCACAAGTGGTACAACCTCTTCAGCTGTAACATCTTCTCGAATATTTTCGAGTAATGTTACAGCTTCAGCGATTGCTTCTTGACCCGAAACCTCCATTTCGTCATCACTCTCGATTGAGATCCAATCGGTACGGGCAATTTTTCCGTTGCTCTTAGAGCAATGTGGTGCTACACCCATACTCGAGTCAACACCTTCATTGCTTTGAACGGAAGCTCGTGTTACTGCTTTTTCCGATTCTGAAATCGAACGCTTTTTCGCACATTTCTTTTCGAGAGCTTTTGCCCTGGCATCCATAACGTATTGCGGATTTCGAATAGGCATGTTCCTATTGCGGCGACTGTCTACGATTTCAGGAAGCAGACAATCCATATAAAAGCGAGTGAGAATTGGTCTCATTTTCGATTCCCAAAACTCGTCGTCTCTGTGTACTGTCACGAGTTTCAGTTCCATAGAAGTCCACAGTGCGAATATACAATAGTTGCGCAAAGTTACATGAAGCTGGCCTTGCACTTGATAGTAGTAAATGTGGGACTTGTTCAGAGAATTCGAATCATTTTTAGCGAAAATGCGTCGAATATTAGGCTTCTCCGAGATAACTTTACCCAATTCTTCATTTTTAGCTGAAAATGGGCATTTTATTTCGACGATGCCATCATCGTCGATCAGACCATCCGGAGATGCCCCCAAGTAAGGGATCTGCTGGTCAATGAAAAGGCCGCAAGGGACAATCGTTTTCCCGAGTTCTAGCTCAATTTTCTTTCTGGCATTTTCCTCGTTTTCGCGACCATACTGTACAGCTGCTGTATCAAGGATTTTTGGATACCGTATAGCAGCCACCATATTGGCAGGTAAAGTGGCCGGCAACATTCTACATATGGGGCCGAACCTTGATGCTGTAATCATTTCAGTATGCAGCCGTTGCCATTCCTCAGAAGAACTCTGCGATACTGTTAATCTCTCAATCTCTCTCCAGTTGGCCTGGGATGATTTTAACGTATCAAAATGTTGTGCCACGGCATCGTTAAACGTTTTTTCATCCAAATCCGGCTTATTAGCGGATGGTCCGTAGTCCTTGTCGCTACCCTGAAATTGATCGGGTTTACGGCGGGGTCTTCTCTGCACGTACAAGCGGTTGTATTCATTTTTATGGCGTCTATGAGCTTCCAGCTTTCTTACGGTATCGGGAACTTTCGCACCTTTGTAATGGTGCAGCTTCGAAAGGATAGACTGCGTATTGTATTGAACGACCGCGCCCATACATCTCATCTGGTATGAATTTCCAAAGCAATAATTGATTCTTTTACCAGAATTCAATTTATTCACAATGGAATTACACGCCTCCGCCATATTATTGGTAACATTCTTCAGAAGACTTTGAGCATGGCAACTCAAATATCTGACCGCCTCATGAACAAGAGGATAGATACCGGTTAGGCGAAGTTCGGCCATCACATTTTTCTCATTTTCTTTCGGTTCACACCCGAATGGAAGAGTGTGACAATTTGAGTGCTCACCGAACACGTGGCCGGCTATGGTAAACATATCTTTGCACAAGCGCGTAGCTTTTTCATCCTCCGATGTATTTTCAGCTTCGCGAAAATCTCTTGCACGTTCAATGAGGTTGCGGATTTTCAAACCACTGCTATGCACACATTGACGTAATTTCGTTACAGTTATTACTCCCTTCGTGGGAAGCGCTTTTAACTTCGTAGTAGAAGCGAGGTCGGTTTTTCGACACAAATTTCGAAATAAATGGTTATTGCATTCATACTTTTGTACAATAACTTTGTATTCGGCGTAAGGGTTGGCATTGCGAATCCCCTGAAATACGCTGCTGTCGCCATCCGAAATAAGTGTTTTATAGATTAAGCCATTACACTCTACGCTGCATTTGAAACCTTCCACGATGATGTCGGTTTCCATGCTAGTTGAGCTTTGATCGCGACCCCAGTTTTTATAACAAACGTGGTCGGGCGGCTCTACATTTAGTCGCTTCGCTCTTTCATGCGTAGCACAGTACTTATTGCGTACGGCAACGAATAAAACCAACTTACTCTCTCGGCCAATGATCATGGCTACACCCGAAAGAGAATTATATTTACTACGAAAATAGGTCCGTTTGGCCCAGCATCCGTCCGTAATTACATCGATGTACGGAATGCCATTTATAACATGGCCTTTTTTGATAGCGATCTCTATTTCTATCCGTACAGCCCTTATCCTCTCTCTTTCAGCAACGCCGTGAAAGTTATTGAAAATTCTGTTCCGGAACTTGAGGTAAGTTTTGTCCGACATAGGTGGAACAGACATTGCGGAAAGTTGTTCCTGCAATGTATTGTATCCGATACCCGAAGTGAGCGTGCCGCATACAGCACTTTCATGAATGCCCATAATATTCTTAACATCGGGATCAGTCCATACGGTAAACTCAAAATTGCACATTTCGCATTTAAAAAAGATCTGTGTGCGTAAGCCACAATCACGATAACGAATGGTCTTCAAGTTGCTGAAAGGGCATTGCAACGCACGATTGTGCCCGTCAAATTGAGCATGCAATTCCTGTAAGAAAAAGGTCAAGTCGACGATGCGACGACCTTCGATCGCGCAGTTACTAATACGACCCTTGTCCAGGGAATCACTTTCAACAATCAAGGAATCATCAGCACTTTCCGATTGTTGCGACATATCTCGTGTGGTTTGCTCATCACACGGTTCTTCCTCTATGGGAATGATCGAATTTTGATGGCTAGGACGAGCCGAGGTTTTAACACGTAGCTCCGGTATGATTCGGTGCATTACGTCTCTCCTCTCGGCTCTCTCGGGTGATGCACCTTGCACCCGGTAATGTTGCTTAACATTATTTCTTACATCTATATTGCATGCAACTGCTGGCGCGAGACAGTCGTTAAATACGGCGGATCTATCAAGCGCATCGCAGAACTTGGGCAAGCCTAGCCCTGGTTTTATTTGCGACAGGTTGATGGTGACTAATCCCTCGAGTGGTTCTCTGACCTCTCGGTTACCATACTCATCGCAGGTTACATATAAATTAGGCACATCTACTTTGGAATTTTGTTCGCCAAAAGTAGGGTTAGCGACGGCCAAGTCCGCGAAGAAGCGAGAAGAGCTCGCTTCCGGACTTTTCTCTGGGTAATCAGAGATGGCTCGTCTCTCGGGTAATCCATCGACCACCCGGTCGTCAGGCTTACCGAGCTGTATACGTTCAGAAACGTCCGGTTTTTCCGTGGTACCAGCATGTCGAACGTCCCTCACACCGGCTCGTCTTTTCAACTCCCGCCGTCTGAAAGAAAACATCAAGATTGTCAATGAGGGGACAGGCAGACAGTCAGAACCCGCGGTCATTCTTAAAACTCCACGCAGTTGTAGCGGTCGATTAAAACATAGGGCAAGCAGTAAGTTGCTATAGTAAACAGTTTCCGAGAAAACGGACGGAGAAGTTAGCACAAACAGATTGGACGTCAGATTGTTTCCTTCCTATTAACGTTTTTTTTCGTTCCTCTGGACATGTTATGCCCATTCGATTCTACATTTTTTTAAAATTCGATGCTTGACAAAAAATATAAGCCGTAGTCTCCTCCAGTCACTTTGTGACTGCAGCGTTGCTAGACATTACATACTTAAAATATTGATTTTCTTGACTTGACTTTTTCTTACACACTTCGTCATATGTTCCCCTGTAATTGAGGATGGAAATAAGAAATCTATCGCTAAGCTGCAGAGTTTGTTTGGGTTAGAATGTGAAAATTCTACCAGTACTTTCCACAAGAACACGTGTAGAAGTGTACAAACTTTGATTTCCAATATCACGAACATGGGACGGTGCATAATATCGAAATTTCTCAGGTAAACACCTAATAGTGTCTTACATGTGACCGCAAAATAAATAGAATTCTGTCTAGAAACGCTTGGCGAGACTACTACCTCAAAGTGTTTCTTCATTGAGTAAACGAAGCATTTTGTTCATGAAAAAAGGCCGCGGATTAATTTTTTTGACATCATGCATACAGGGTGTATCTCAGCTACTAGGGTTCCGTTCGTAAACATATAGGGTATTCATTTCTGAGCAAAAAGCTTTTTCTAAAATGTCGAGTGACGAAAATGTAGCTTTATTTTGTAAAACACCTAACGCGGTTGAATTTATGAATAAAATTAACGCTGAATATTCAATAAACAGATTATCCCCAGTAAAAATTATCGTAGTCAAAACTTTTTCGACAGAAGATAAGCATTTTTTTCGTTAAGGGATGAAAACATGGCAAAATTCGAGGGTTGTTTATGAAAACGAAAATGTATAGAATATTAATCCCTACATTTCGTGCATTCAAAGTGCACCCTGAAAATCAAGCGTTTTTAAGTAATCTCGAAAAAAACAAAATCCACAGTATTTCGTCTTTTTGGTGGAGGGGGGGAGGGTAATTTTGGAGTAAAAGAATGATTTTATACCCTATCGTATTTCATACCCCAAGTATTGTTGGGAGCTATAACTTTTCCATTCCAATGGAGTTCAAAAAAAAATTCCGAAGAGTTATTGTCAACAAAACTGAATTTTGGTACTTTTTAAAACCGAAAATGAAGCAATACGAGTGTGGCGCTGTGGAAACAAAATGGAGCTGCGGGTTCCAGCTACAAATTGTTCCACGGCGGCGAATTCACACGCCCAACAGTTTTCCCACAATTTCATTTTGAATTTTCAACTCCCGAGAGGTGTTAGAAAAAGCATAATACAGGGTGGTCCATTGAAAAGAAAATATAGGGAAAATTATTCTCTACATTTTGTACATTTAAACCATACCCGAAAAATAGATTGTTTTTTAGTTATACCATAGACAATTTTTTTTTCGACGGCGTTTCGGGATTTTAGATATTATCGGAGAGGGATGATGAAATACTCGATCCACACGTCTTTTTCAGGGCTATAACGTTCCTATTTAAACAAAAATTGTATGCATTTTTCCTAAAGAGTTGTTGAATGAAAACTAATTTTTCACAATTTCATCCCACTTTTTCACCGCCTAAATGTACTTCCACGACTTCAGTGCTGTGGACAAAAATAATGCCCGGAAGTTTTTAAACAATCCCCTAAAAAAACCGGCACTCCGATTTTTATGCAAACTTGGATTTAGCACCCGCGGCGGTAATTATGCATAATTGGGGCACCACTCCGATTTCGATGGAAATTTCTTTTTTTCGCCATGAACTTGTCGATTCCATTATAGTACGTGATATTGCGCCGGTGGAGGCTGACATTTTTTTTATTAATTCCATATGTTATGGGGATTTTTAAGTTTCCGGAAACACGTGGTGTGCGGAATTCCATTACGTGCCGGAGGGTATGGCCACAAATAGTGTGTGTGTGTGTGTGTGTGTGTGTGTGTGTGTGTGTGTGTGTGTGTGCGCGCGCGTACGTGCGTGTGTGTGTTTCTGTGTTATTGTGTACTTTTTGTGCACACGCACACACACAGCCGTTTTCCACACGCTATGCGCGTGAAAACTGCTCTATTCGTGGCCACACCCTCCGATACGTAGTGGAATTCTGGACACCACGTGTTTCCGGAAACTTAAAAATCCCCAAAACTTATGGAATGAATGAAAAATGTCACCCTTCCCCGCCAAAATATCATTAACGGTGAGAAATTGAAGCAGTTTGGGCCAAAAAGAAATTGCCATTGAAATTGAAGTGGTGCCCCGAATCATGCATAACTACCCGTGTGGCACCTACAGAATCACCTGTCAAAAAAATGGTCTTCCAATTTTTTCCGATTACAGCGCTTTTGGTGACAGCACGACGGTACTATTCCCTCTTGGCCAATTATTGTCGCTCACAAATAAACACCCTATATGTCGCGAACGGAAGTTAGTATAAATAATGTAATAAACATCTACAAACCGAATTACGCAGGCATTTTTCCGTGTCCTTCGAGTCGGTTTGTTGTGGTGAGAGCCCATAACGATGTTGTTCCATTTCTCCTCAATATCTCTTTCCCGTTCTCTTTCCTCTGTTGTCTCTCTGTCTCTTTGTCACACACGCATACATACACAAATACACTCTCTCACTCTTGTTTTATTTTTCTTCTTTTTCTTCAATTACACCTATTTCACAACAATCAAACACGTCATAAACTTTAAAAGTACAGCGCGAAGTGTACAGATATTCGTGCACTTTCCAATAATTATTCTAGCAAACGAAGTTATTCGTCCAGCACGTAACAAAAGACGCTCGGCCATATATTCCGAAGATACGAGACGCTATCAGCTGTACGTGATTGTTTTCTTCGGTGGCAAAAAGAACTAGTTTCGCAAACAGCCGACAGATCGTGGAATACGGTTTTCTTGCTATATAGTATTATTTGAAATGTATTCAGAACATAAGGGAAATAAAAATTAGCTTTGCTACATTGGGTTATACGACACAGGGACGCATGCTTCTGAGTGTGTGAACCTTACAGTTAAGGTGGTAAATGGAGAATGCAAGTTTCGATCGAAATCCATTATTTTTAAAGTTAAATCCTTGCAAATTCGCGTTTAGCCTTTTGGTTAGAATTGAGGATGACGTGTTTCAGCGTTTTTGGAAAATCAACCCTTAAGTGGGTAAAATCGGGAGAGCAATTTTGTATCGAAGTTTTTTCGATTTCCAAGCAAAAATCGTTGTAATTACTGCGCAGCCAATTGGTTATAAATTCAGAACGATGTATTGCAGCCTTTAAGGCCTTATATACACTTGTGATGGTCGGTAAAATGGGAAATTTTTTGGATTGCAAATTCTTTAAGTACAATATCTTAAGAATATTCTCACTAAATTTCATAAAGATCGGAGCATTAGATTCGCAGTTATAGGTATTTCAACCGTACGACCGTCCGGCGCGCCCGGCCGCCTGGCCGAGCAGCAAGCGCAAGCAGCCACAAGAGAAGGAAGAATGGCTCGTGGGCAGTATCATATCAATGTTTTAGATGATGCAGAGAATGCAGAAGGATTACTGTATGGCTCTGGAATCGACGACTCCATGTTAGTATAAATAAATTAACTTTAATTGTAAAAGAAACAAACTTGAATCTTAAACGCGATCATCTCAGAATCGTCTTTTTTGAGAAACACCTTTGCAGTGGACGCGATTACTAAAAAACTATTAATCCGATCCATAATAAATTGATAGCACTTATTTATTATGATAATAGCTAGGGCCTGGACGAAGGATTTTGAATTTGGATGAAAAAAAAACAAAAAACCGAAAATTTAGCTCTTCAAAAAATGATGTTCAATTATCGTAATTTTTTTAAAATTAAAATTTGTACAATTCCTTCGTCCAGGCCCAAGCCAATGCAATATACTAATAGAATCTTTTTCAAATGCTGATTTCAGATGAACCGTTCTCGAGTTATCATGTCCACCGCAACTGATGCTCAAAAGAAGACGCTTCACAAAGACAGCTAAAGTTACGGCATTTTCAAATATTTTTAAATAAAAAAAATTGTACAAGTACCTGAAATTGTGTACTAATCTTTGTTGTTCACAGCTTTTTAATAATTTATTGTTCCGTCGAAAAAAAAATCAAGAAAATCACGTCCCTTCGCCCCCTACAAGTGTAGATGAGGCCTTGAAAAATAATCTGTTGACGGGATGGGAATGGGATTGGGGGATGTTAAGGGGGAATTGTCTTTTTTTTCGCAAAATTTACCGCTTTTTGGGAAATTTTTTGTGAAGAAAGTATACAACGGAAAACTTGTGAAACTTGGCATATAGTTTTATTGATCTGTTTACTACATACAAAAATTTTTTTAAACAATTTCATCAAAAAATCCCCCCTTGACCGCGTTTTTCTCGAAACAGCTTTTTCACAACTGGTGTGCAAGATTTCTCAAAAACTATTTAACCGATTGCCTTCAAATTTGGACAGAATGCTCAGCTGACATCCTTTTATCGTTTGATGAAGCAAAAAAGCAATACGTTTAATCGTTTTTTATTTATAACAAAAAATCGATCAATTTTTTTCGAAAAATCGATACTTCAAGTTCAAAACGTCACCAAATCGTCAATTTTTTTTCCCTTCATCGAACGATAGCTATATGTGTCTAAAGTAAAATGCTTTTTGGGTTTTCGTTGCAGGATGAACGTGAAGGCTGTAATCGTGCACACCATCAAAAAAGGACCATCGCGCGTCGAGGGGGGTGGGAGGCAGATTTTTCTATGAAATTGTTTAAAAAATTGTTTGTATGTAGTAAACAGATCAATAAAACTATATGCCAAGTTTCACAAGTTTTCCGTTGTATACTTTCTTCACGAAAAAAATTCCCAAAAAGCGGTAAATTTTGCGAAAAAAAAGACAATCCCCCCTTAAGTGGAGTTTCGTGGGGAATGTAATAAGAGGAAATACCCTATACAAATGAAAGCTACAATCGATTAAAAAATTACAGTGGCGCTTAATTTAAAAAAGGGCAGCTTTTGTTTTTAAAAATATTTATTATTGGTGCATAAATCGAAATTATAAAGCTAAATTAAAAAAGGTCAGGTTTTAGTTTTAAAAAATTTAGTACGGATATTGGACCCATTGAGGGAAGGCCGGCTGCGGTGGCGGCACTGGGGTGTAGAAGTGTGGCCATTGCTGCGGCGGTTGCGGGCTTGGATGCCACTGATGGGGCTGTTGCGTCGACGGGCCTTGAGGCCACTGATACGGCGGCTGCGGTGACGCTGTAGGCCACTGTTGCAGCGGCTGCGGTGACGCTGTAGGCCACTGTTGCAGCGGCTGCGGTGACACTGCAGGCCACTGATGCGACGGTTGCGGCGACGGACCTTGAACCCATAATTGTGGCGACCTTTGGGGCTGGGTCTCCAGGTGCGTATTTTCAGGACGCGACCCTGGATTCATCTCCCGTGCCGCAAAAGTCCGCCGCGACATGCCGCGAGCACGCCCTACCCCCCTGCGCGGTTGTTGCTGCCCCGGATCGCCTCCCCTCTGCTGAAGGCGCCGATTCGCCGCCCGCCCATTACGCCGCCCATTGGACAACTGTGCCTCCAGCATCCTCACTCGATCGCTTTCTTGCTGGAGGCGAAGATTCGCGTCCAGCAGGAAAGCGCTCGTTTGAGTGAGCCCAGCTTGCAGCTGCAGCACTTGGGTCTCCAAGGGCAGCAAGCTGGGCGTTTGGGTACAACCCCCGATGCCGGCTGCAAACTGAAAAACAAAACAATAATTAAAAAACAAGAGGATAAAATCAAAAGGGTACAATATACCGATGTGTATGAAGTGGCTACCTCTACGTAGAGGCACCACAAAAATCGACAAATTCAAATTTTTTGTGCGGAACAGTTGGCAAAAAAAGAAGTCCATTTTTTAACACTCAAGTACTTATATTAAGACTTTCAAAAGTTTTTGCTGGCAGATGATGAAATTTTCTACGCGACGCTTGGCGGTAGGCACACTATTTAAATAACCACTTAATGGGTTGATTTGAAGCTTACAGAAGATACGAGGAACATTTAAAAGGCGTTGACGACCTCACGTTTTCAAAATCGATCTTTATTTTTTAATACTTATGTAAAAACGGTCACTCTTTCAATAGATTTTGTATGCTCGAGGTCCAATTGGTCGCCACTTTGTTTTTGTGAATTATCTTAAAAATCGACGATCGCCAACGACCTCTAAATGCTTGTCAATGTATCTGCTGTAAATTTCGAAACAATCCATCGAGTGGTTCTCGAGATATCATATCGAACGCCAAATGTCGCGAAAAAAATTCATCTATTTAAAAAAAATACTTTTTGGGATTTTCTGTAAAGCTCTTCATATATGTACCTTTGTCTTTAAAAAATGCTCTCCTTTCACGTCAATAGTTTTTCAGAAAAAAATCTGAATTTCGCAATTTATTGGGCCTCTAGGTACATGTTGCCCGTTAAGGGGTTACCCCCACTTGCGATTTTGAAAAAAAAATTTATTGCATTTTTTTGAAGTATAAGTATCTGAGAATATGTCCTGAAAATTTCAAGTCAATCCGAACAAAATTGACTGAGATATGAGCGTTGAAAGAGAAGAATCCGCGTTGAAAGAGCGTCGAAAGAGAAACTTTAAACGCGTTTTTCTCAAAATGGCATTTCTGAAGTCGGTGACCAAGATTGCTCGAACACTAATGAACCGATCTTCTTGAAATTTTGCAAGCTTATTTAATACATAAAAATGTAGTCTTTAATCGTTCGATTTTTTTTTTCGAAAAAAAAATGGCCGTTTTATAGCCAAAAAACAGCCGTTTTTTTCGTTAAAATCGAACCATTAACTTTGACTGTCCGCCATTTTGTGAAAAATGAATATTTTTTAAAATCCTTCGATTAACGACTAGTTTATACTTATATTTGACTAAATCCATCCGCATTTTTTTTCAGATGATCCACTTCGCCGCAATGTTAGTCACCGCAAACCGTGTAGATAAAAACATTATTTCATTGACGGCCATTTGCCACTAAACAATGTAATATTTTTCAATAAAAAAATTACTGAAAGTTCTTCAAGATGTGTTCTTTAAGATGGTATATTGATCGATTAAAAAAGTTTTGTAGTTTTCTTTTAAAAAATTCATGAAAAAGGCCTTTTTTGCGCTACAAGTGGGGGTAACGCCTTAACTAACAAAACGAGGTTTCCTATGCAGGGGTTACACACCTGCCCAACTTGCGGGTTATGTAGCGGCACGGATTCCTCCAGGCGTTGTGGCCGCGGTCGCTGCTTGGACGCCTGGGGGCGTTCTGTTGGCGGTGGCTGCGTGGACGCCTGGGGGCGTTCTGTTGGCGGTGGCTGCGTGGACCCCTGCCGGCGTTCTGGTGACGCTGGCGGCTTGGATGCCTGCGGGCCTTCTGGTGGCAGTCGCTGCTTCGACGCCTGCGGGCGTTGTGACAGCCGCGGCGGCTGAGACGGCTGCAGGCGTCGTGGCGGTAGCTCAGCCGCCTGCGGGCGACGTCCCGGCGCTGGTTGCACCTGCCGGCGCGGACGCCGCTTGACCGCCTGGGCGAAATTCCATTCTTGCGGCGACTCGGCCGTCGTCACAGTTGGCGAGTGAACCGCCTGCGCCAGCGGCGTTAACTTGTCGATCGCCTGCGCCAGCGGGGGTTCCGGGTCGATCGCCTGTACCGGCGATGGTGGCAGGTCGATCACCTGTACTGTCGATGGCGGGTCGCCCGACATGGGCGCCTGTCGATCCGCCGTGTGTGGGTTGATGATCTAAATAGAAACAAATAACGTAAATAAGCAGAACCAGGAAAAATGACAAATTCTGTCATTGAAAGAACTAATTTGTGAGTAGACTGACTCATCGCCACGGAAGTTTCCTAACGATTAGCCGCTCCGCTGACAAATTTGAACTTGCATTAAGGGAAAGGTAGGGGTTTCAGCGTGAAAAAAATACTTTCTTGCGAATTTGTTTCATCTATATGGATAGAGTAAATGCATTGAAACCTTTTGTACATTGTTAAGTGTCATTTCAAGAACATTCCGTGAAATTTGTACGAGAAAATATCCACAAAGGGGCCGTCCATATATTACGTCATCGATTTTGGCTGATTTTTAACCCCCCCCCCCCCCCCCCCCCCGAAATCATCCTATCCTTCCTATGGTCATAATCCAATTATCGTTACCGTCATCCAACGACCAGACCCCCCCCCCCCCTCCAACGACCAGACGCCCCCCCCCCTATTTTAAAATGACGTAATTTATGGACGGCCCCAAACAAGCCGGTGACGCGTTTTCTTCGAAACCACTTTTTCCAAGTTCGTGTTCACTGCCATTTGAAAACTACATGACCGATTTCTTTCAAACTTGGTACACACTTTCTACATAGAAAATACCTCCCCCCAACGGTCATTGATAATTTTTTTTTCATTTCTAAATTTTTGGTGGCCGTGTAAAGTGAAAAGTGCTATTTTTCACGAAAAATTCTGCCAATTTGGGGGGTGGAAAACCTCCTCAATGTAAAAAAATGCCAAACTAACCGTTGGCGGGAGGTATTCTATATGTAGAAAGTGTGTACCAAGTTTGAAATAAATCGGTCATGTAGTTTTCAAATGCGATTACAAAATTATTTGTAAAAAATTGAAAATTGGTTGATAAGTTTTTAACTATTCGCTCGGACAGCGTTGAAAAAACTAGTTCCGAGAAAAACGCGTTCAAAGTTTTCGTTCCGTGCTTCTTGATATAAAGTTACGTTTTTTTCTAGAATAACGATAATTACGTCGAAGTATCTAGCCGCGGGCTATATGACGGTTCTTCATCTCCATGATAGTTCACGAAACAATAAGAGCCTGTACTTTATCTATCGTAAATGATGCCACACCTGTAGGGACTGAGGGCACCAACCGGTCGCGCTAGCTGTTCTCACTAAAGTGACTACAACTCCGTCAATTTTCGGAGTGGTGAATAAAAATGTTGCCAATATATTTTACTTTCGAGACTTATTTTTCGAGTACTTTCGAGAATTATTTTCAAAAAAATTTAAACAAAAAAATTCTTTCAAATTTTGCTTAGGGGATGTGGGAAAGCTAATATGCAAGTTCTTGCACAGTGATTTTCCCCCTCAACTGACATTGCGTATAGAAAGCTGTGAGCTGTCCACGGTAAAATTGCACTCGAGGTTTGAATAAAAATTTGAACGTGCAGAAATTTGCTATTTCTGGCAGTTTTAAAATCGTGAAATAACGCAAACCTTAACCCCCCCCCCCCCCCCCACGTACGTAAACCGTAACGCCTGGCCGACCCCCCAATTGCGTTACGTAATTTGCGTACAGCTCTTATGAATATCAAGCTGTTGGAAAATATATATATTTTTTTCGATGTACAAAATGGCCGACTACTCGAAACAGATTTTTTCCGATTGGTGTGACAAATAACTTCAACAGTTTTCACCCGATTTACTTCAAATTTAAAAGTTATGTTCCTAATTGTGTTTCGCAGAGAAGTACGTACGGAATTTCTGATTAATCGGAAACTTTTCATTTTATGAGCAGTTATAACGAAATTTTTCACTGAAAATTCATTTCTTAAGTTCAAATACCTACAACTTTTGAATAAAACAATATTTTTTAAATCTCGTACGTACTTCTCCAGGTATTCGAATGTAAATTGATGAGAATTTTCGTTTTTTGTTGTAGGTCAAAAATTGTGGATGCTAAATGTGACGCCGCGGAGTGCCTAAAAAAAGATAACAAAAGAAAATATTCGTAGTCGGCCATTTTGTACATCGAAAAAAATATATATATTTTCTATCAGCTTGATATTGATACTAAATAGATGTGCAACTTATTTTATGAGTGAATCACTTTTTCATATGAAAAAAATTGTTAAATTCGCACTTGATTTTATACCCGTTACTGTGACCTAAGGCTTTAAGTGGTTCATTGCCACGGAAGTATCTTGGCTATCAATTACTGTGAAGAGAAATTTTAACTCGTCAAGTAATTTAGGTCCACATTTCTCAGCGGAGTGATTCAGAGGCGAAGATACTTCCTTGGCGATAAATCACTCCACTTAGAATCTTGGACTTGTAAGCCTTGGCAGTGTGTACAAATGATAGCACCCATCACGCTTGCATCATTTAATTTATTGATATTACAAACATAATATTTTTTCCAAATTCATATGTAACGCATGGGGAACATAAAATTGGAAGAAATTATTATGCTTTGTAATATGAATCAATTAAATGATGCAAGCGTAATGAGTGCTATACTTTGCATACCGACCAGGATTTGACGTCCATATTCTCCAGCGAAGTGATATATAGCCTAGAATATTTTCCTGTCAACGGAACGGTCCACTGACATGTTTGGACTTAAATGACTTGTTGAGTTCAAATTTCTCAATGAAATGGTTTATTGCCATGTAAGTATCCTTGGCTATAACTTACGCCGCTGAGAAATTTGAACTCGTCAAGTCATTTAGGTCTACAGTTCTCAGCTGAGTGATTCAGAGTTGAGGATACTTCCTTGGCGATGAATCACTCCGCTGAGAAATTTGGACTTAAAATCCATGGCAGTGTGGACAAATCATTCCACCAATCACGCTTGCATAATTTATCTGATTCATATTACAAAGCATAATTATTTCTTCCAATTCTATGTCCGACACGAGGTACATATGAGTTTGGAAAAAATATCCTTCATAATATGAATCAACCAATTGATGCAAGCGTGATTGATGCTATCATTTGAACACACTGCCAAGGAGTTTAAGTCCAAATTTCTCAGCACATTGATTCATTGCCAAGGAAGTATTGTCGGCTCTGAACCATTCCACTGACAAGTTTGGACTTAAAATAGTTGTTGACGTTCAATTTCTCATTGGAATGGTTCATTGCTACGGAAGTATGCTTGACTATGAATAACTCCGCTGACAAATTTGAACTCGTCAAGTTATTTAGGTCCAAATTTGTCAGCGGAGTAATTCAGAGCCGTGGATACTTCCTTGGCAATGAATCACTCCACTGAGAAATTTGGACTTAAAATCATTAACGACGTACAAATTATATCACGAATGACGAGCTAGAAAAATGGCTATGCCATTTACTCACCGCTTTTTTCGGCCGCCCGAGTGGTCCACTCTTCTTTTTTGTATCTGAAAGATGAAAAAACAACGATTTAGTTCTATTACACGCTATTAACACGAACATATTCTTAGGAATCATATTTTTCATTGTACGATAATTAATCTCAAATATACAAACACAATAATTTTCAAATAAACAAAACACTTACTGCGAGGCATCGTTCTCCGTTCTTCGATTCGAAAGACTTCCTTTCTTCGATGTCGTCGAATAGTCAAGGTAGGCGTGCCAACCTCGTATCAAGAGAGTATCGTGCCACACATCGGGTGGTTACAATTCCACTCGGGGACGGCGCGGCGCTCTCTAAGAGGCCCGCTACAGTTAAATTTTCAAATAGATTGGACGAAAATTGTTCCAGTTCTGCTGCGTGCCGAATTAAAAACATGGTTTTGAAAAAAACCTGTTTCATGTTTTCGGTACTCGCTAGGAAACAAATGCACGAGTAAATTTGCAGAAGCGTAAGAGCGTCTACAATCGGTGGGTCCCGTGATCCTCGTTGGGAACAGTTTTAACTTTCGGAACAAATTTCACTATGCGCAGTCGCGAGTGCGCCACATCCGGGCGAGCGCAACGCCTCCGAGAAGTATTGCCGGCCTAGTGTCTTCGTCTCGATTTTGACAGCTTAACCCCCAAGTAGGGTTAGGGAATGCAAATAAATGTGTTCGTTTCAATTACAAAAACCTAAAAGTGCACAGAATAAGTATAACAAAAAAAAGAAATAGTCCTTTTTGGGTCTATATTAATTTGATGTGTAGACTGAAGAAAAAAACTAAACGGCTCTTTTCAGAGCCAAAAATAAATTTGACGAAGTTCCTTTGGATCGTAGATTCAGACCTCAGAAAATTCTCTGAAATTATGGATATAGATGATGTGAGAAATCGCCTCTTGTATACCGAGAAATATAATTTTTTCAATGTCTCCAATAGCTTTAAAAAAACTTGTTCTTTCACTGTTTCTACAGATATAAAATGTTCATTGCTCTTCGTTAATGTAAGACAAGCAATAAAAAGCTTAGATAATTAGGTACTGGAACGCCAAACAAGCTCAACATGCTGAATCTAAAATAGACAAGCCATCGATAGCATTCAACGAGCCGATCAGCCGCTATTGCGGTCTACAGAATTGCAGCAGTATGAAAAGAACTCCGATGACAACAAATTCCAATGCGTCTCTCGGTAACTCTCGTCTGATGTTCAATAGTAGCTATGAGCCATTTGTCAGGCTAGTCACAGTTGAACTCATCAATGAGAATCAATGCCTCGGTTTGATGAGACTAGCCAACAAACCGGAGACCCCCGACGACATGAGCCTCCTCGGCTTCAACGTGGAGTAGGATATCCTCGAATACCCTCAAGCTCAGGATGGTAGTGTGCATGAGGTTTACTCTGAACGCTTGGCTTCGATGAAAATTCCTTTCATAATTTCGACTATATTGATGTTCTTTTAGTTCACCAACATAATTTAAGAAAACGAAATTTCATGTTTCTAAGAATAATTAAAATCTGGAAAACGGTTTATGCTACATCTAACGCTATGTATAGGTTTCGATCAATTTAAATATCTGGAAAAACTTTTCCCTGCTCAATACGAATTTGAAGCTATAGACGTATAGTTTCTTCAGACATATTTCAAATTAGCTCCTGTTTAAACTAAAGCTCAACGAAAAAAGTGATTCTTTTTCCTTTAAAAAATATATGAAAACCCTTTCCATACTTGAAGTAAAAAAAGAACACCAAGTAATTAAAAAATTCCGTGGAACATATTATTGCTTGTTTTTCCATTTAAAAAAACTGATTTATATTTTAATTTTCATTTAAACAATGGTTTTCTTATATTTTTTTAATTCAAATGAATGAAAAAAGTGAAATAACTTTTTATAAAATAGCCAAGCAAGTTAATTAAAAACTTTGCAAATTATGAAACCCAAGGAATAATAGTATTCTAAATATTTCATTTGAATTCTAAAAAATCATCTCACTGTTGTAACAAAAAATTGGTGTCACCACTATATGAAAGTACAACGTAAGTACCACGCAAGTACACTGGAAATGTTGTGCAACGAATTGGCGTGCATAGTTAAGAAGAAAAGCTTGCAAAGATACCGTTAGAAGAATTTGCCATTCCTTCCGCCTGCGTAAATAAGTTTTGCGACTACAATATGCATGTGTGTTTATATATATATACACACACATACACCCTTAGCCAAAAGTATAAAGCACCCTGTCATTTTTCTATCCGATCAAAAAATCGAAAATCTTGGCGACAAAATAGTGAACCGATTTACCAAACGGCGTTTCGAAAAGGATGGAAGTATTTAACTTTTTTATTTTTATTTTTGCGTATTTTTTGTACCCGATACGTCATTTTGAAAATGCCCGATTTCATCCTGATTTTCGCACTTTCAGAATCGCGTGCTGGACTAAAAAATAGTAACCTCACCATTCAGTGATGAGATCTCGGTAAAGGAAAGCGTTTGCTTTACTTTAGTTTTTTTTTATTTTCGATTTTTTTTGCAGAGTCGCTTGTTTGAAAAAACGGGGCGGTTTCCGAAAAGCCGGAGTCGTGCGGCGTAATTTGATAGCTATGAGATTTGGAATATTTAGTCCAAGGGGTAAAAAGTAGTATTTTGTTGTTTTGGAGTCACTAAATTGTTCTTAGATTTTTTTCCAAAATTTCTTTGTATCGCTAGCTTCGGTTGATAGTCGACGATTTGGCTCTATATCGTCGACTATCAACCTAAACTAGCGATATCAAGGAATTTTGGAAAAAAATCTTGAACAAAGTTGGTAACTCCAAGATAACAAAATACAACTTTTTACTCCTTAGACTAAATATTCCAAACCTCATAATTTCCGAGTTACGCCGCACGATGCCAGCTTTTCGGTAACCTGCTGGTTTTTAAAGAAAAAACTAAAGTACTTTGGGGGAAAAATCAATTTTTTTTTAAATTGCAACCAAAGTTAACCGTTTCCTCTTTAACGATCTTATCATTAAATGGTGAGATTACCATTTTTCTAAGTCCAGCACGCGATTCTGACCAGTGCGAGAATCGTGAAAAACCGGAATTTTCAAAATGACACACCAGGTACAAAAAAAATTCAAAAATAGAAATAAAAAATTCAAATGAAGCTTATTTTATCCTTTTCAAAAAGCCGTTTGGTAAATTGGTTTACAATTTTTGTCGCTGAAATATATAATTTTGTGTACGAGGGTATACGATGGGTCTTATAATCTAACAAGCGATATAGGATCGCGAAATTAACGCAACCATGGGGTCCGGGATGTGGTCGAATTTTTTAGTGGTGAAAGAGGACCCCTAGCTTCTCACGTGGTAAAAGTAGTAGGGCGCACTACTCGGAAAATTCCGAGAAAAATCGATTCCAAGTTTCTTAGGCGCCTTATGAGTTTAAAATGTCAAAGACTTCTCGAGCCGCCGTCTAGTCTGGACGGTTACGGCTCGGTCTTGCGCGCCGGAGGTCTCGGGTTCGATTCCTCCTTCGAATATTTTTTTTCTTTTTTTTTTTGTTTTCCCAACAGTTATTCAAAACGTTCCTCATCGCTACATTATTTTTGAATATTGATTTACATTCATTAAAATTATTTTCATTAAAAAAAAATATCTTTTTTTTCCCAATAAATCGATTCATAATGGTGGGTTTCTTTTTTATTTTTCCTTGTTAAGTATATGAGTAGGAACATTTTCATGAATGTTAATGGGACATCTTTCTGTAAGGATGCAATGTAAACTCCCTGCGATTATAAAAAATCCGCTTTTATATGTTGCGGAAGATGTCGCAAAAATTATTGCTTTGTTTGTTTCTACGATAATTACCACTGCGGTTTTTCTATATAATTATTATATGAATGAAAATTGAATTTTTCCTAATCGACTTTGTTATTCTCATTGAAAACCCAACGTTCCTCCTCACATACTGTACAATGACAAATAAAAAAAACCCACCGTTATGAATTGTTTTATTGGGGAAAAAAAGAAAATAATTTTTAAAAAATGAAATTAAAAAAAATAATGTAAATAAATTAAAAAAAATTATGTAGGGATGAGAAACGTTTTGAATAATTGTTGGGATAACAAAAAAAAGAAAAAAAAAAAAAAGATCCGAAGGAGGAACGAACCCGATACCTCCGGCGCAAAAGACCGAGCCCTAACCGTCTAGACTAGACGGCGGCTCGAGGAGTATCTGACATTTTAAACTCATAAGGCGCCCAAGAAACTTTGAATCGATTTTTCTCGGAATTTTCGGAGTAGTGCGTCCTACTACTTTAACCACGTGAGGGGCTAGGGGTCCCCTTTTACCACAAAAAAAATCGGCCAAATCCCCGATCCCACGGTCGTGCCGTCTCCTTGTAAGAGGCACGCTTTAAAATTTTCAAGTCGATTTGATTACGTTGCTTCAAATTACGCGACGCAAATTATGCAGCGTTAATTACACGACGCAAATTAAGCAGCATTAATTACGCGACGCAAATTGAGCAGCGTTAATTACGCTCGTCTGGCCTGACCCTTACAGATTCAAAAGTTGAAACGCCATCTGCGAGCGTTGATGGAAACGCTGAAACGCGTATGTCAACAACACAACATGGCGCACAGTTTGCGAACGCATCCTCCGGCGCGTTTCGCGAAGAATTCTATTTTGACGGCATTGTCAGTCACGTGTAATCAACGGCTTCGTGAATCGTGCGTCGGAACGATTGTTATGATCGGCCGAATCATCATGAAAAGTGAGATTTATTGTGTTTAGTGTAAGAAGAAAATCGTAGGTTTGAGAAGTAATCGGTGGTCGCTGGAACGCAGATTTTTCGTCGGAAGTTCCAGCTGGACAGTTCCAACTGCAGAGAGACCGGGTGACCGGCGCCAACTCAAAGATGAGGTAAATTTTTTAGCCCCCGCAATTTTTTTATGATTCAAATTGCAATTCGATTCTTGCTTCGTAATGAATCGATTCATGCCGAAACAAGAATTTGAATTAGGTTAGAAAATACCGAGCAGAGAGGTCCATCGTCAAGGATGTATCCTTGGCAATTCGGGCTTTGACACAAGTTGGCCCGTGCCGAAGCTAAATTCCAATTCGATTTGGGCTTCTGCACGAAACGAATGGGAATTTACCTTCAAATGCAATTTAGCTTCGGCATGATTCGATTCGTGCTGCAGCATGAATTGCCAAGAAGGCACCCTTGGCGATAAGTCCCTCCGCTTGGTATACTGTGAAATAATTTGACGGTTAAATTCGAGCAGAGAGATTCATCGCCAAGGATGTCGCCTTGGAAATTCAGGCTTCGACAAAAATTGGCCTGTGCCGAAGCTAAATTCCAATTTGAATTGCGCTTCGGCACAAAACGAATGGCAATTTAGCTCCAAATAGTATTTAGCTTTCGCACGATTAGATTCGTGCCGCAGCATGAATTGCCAAGGAGGCATCCTTGGTGATAAGTCTCGGCTTAGTATATTGCAAAATAATTCCACCGTTAAATTCGAGAAGAAAAATTCATCCCCAAGGATACTTCCTTGGCAATTTGTGCTTCGACACAAACTGTTTTGTGCCGAAGAACGTATCGAATTGGAATCTAGCTTTAGCATGAACCACTTTGTGCTGGAGCAGGAATTTCCAGGAAGCACCCATAGCGATGAGTCCCTCCGCTCGGTATATTTCAAACGAATTCGAATGAGAAAACGGCGATAATTTCATGTTCGAATCAGATTAGAATATATCGAGCGGAGAGCAGCCTCGGCGATTTTGGAAAAATCACCATTTTATTTCAAATTCGTTGAGGTGAAAATGACGCGAGGAAGGAGGACACCACCGTCACAGCAATAAAATATATGATCAAAATAACTTTAAGGCTTCATTAGGTATATATTGGAGTATGTAAAACGAGTTTATTTATCAAAAGAACATAATATCGCCGTGCTCGAGTTGCTATAGCACTACTGGTTTTCAGTCAACCCCCTCCATGCTGTTGAAGTTTGCATCCTAGGAACGCAACGAAAGCTCTCGCTCACATTTTATTTTTCATATTTTTATTGTTATAGAAAATCTTTTTTTAAAGATTTATATTGTAGATCGCTAAATAAACATCTTAAAAAATGGTTAGATTTTTGTAAGCAAAGTTTGCTAAAATAAATTTAAGGAATTCACAAATATTAATTTTCGTCGCGTTCCAACGATACAAACTTCAACCTCATATTCTCTCCGCGGAACGCAGTAGAACTATCGTAAATTTAATCCTGGTACTAAGAGTGAAATATTTTCATTTAATATTTATTTTTAGAAGTCAAGTACGGGGAGAAATTTGAAAATAATTGAAAAAAAATAGTAACGTGTTTGAAAAACAGTTCGTGTTTTCGACCATCATTTTTATGTACTACTCCGAAAAATTAAAGGAACAGAAAATTTGTTCATTTTGATCGTGCTTTTTGAAGCGCTGTATCTATATGAAAAATGGTCGCATCGAGATTAAAAAAAAAACCTTTGAAGCTTCAAGTTTCTAGTTTCGCGATCTTCTGGCAAACATTTTTTGTTAGCTGCGGTTATCGCGCAATCATAAGAATAGCTAAGGAAAAAATTGCGAAATTTGTTTTTTTTTTCAAGGGTTCACGGGCTAGGTAATTGTTTTCCACGAAACTCAATGTATAGGTCTGTTAGCTTGTTGATTGAGCTTTAATTTGGTTTTTTTGTCTCTCTACGTCAATTTTTTGCTGAGGTATCCGACTTTAAATCAAAGAAGATCCTTTTATCTTTGATCATCGATATCTCAGCAACCAATGATCGCGATTCAAGGGCAGCTTTGAAAACTTGAATAAATTTCCTACCAGTCCCTTTCGTTGATCTTTCAGAAAAACATTTTTTCACTCTTAACATTACTTTGAAAAAAAAAGGACAAAAAGTGACTTTTTATAGTTTGTCAGTAAATCTACTACTACTTTACAAATATTGATGCAAACACTAATGTTGCCGCGTTTTTTTTTCTAGCGTAATGTAGCCCCAATAGCCCTGTTAATTTTCAAATTGATCCATCGAACCGTTTTTGCGGACTGATTGATGAATGTTTTACAGAACAATGAAAGGCACAAGTGTATTGTTTCTAAACATCGTGTAATCATCATCAAAATGGAAAGACCAATTTTCTTCGACTCTTTTCACAACTTTGCACTAGTTTCTTGTTAAATATAAGAAAAAAAAAAACTAAACATTTTAATTTTTTTTAAATATTTCTTTTAACTTTGCAAAACATTTCAGGAAATAATACTGACTCATTTTTTACCCGATTCGGCCTTTGCGCACTATAATTTCACTAATGTTTAATTGCGTTAATTAAAAACTGATAACCCCAAGCTGTATTCAATAGTCAATCTGAGAACATTTATGCGATGAACTCTTGATATTTTCTACGAAGGTTATGAGGGTTCCAGAAAATAGTTTTTTTTTTCAAACTAGGCATGAAAAAAAATTGAAAAAAGTTAAAGTTTACAAAAACTTGACATTAATTTTTTTTACCAAAACGTAGAAAAAAATTGGTTGTTTACCAAATTATTTTTTTTACCAAAAACGTAGAAAAAGATTAGTTGAAAAAAAATGTTAATTAGTTTTTTCTTTTAAAAAAGAGATCAGTTTTGAAAGAAAGTGTTTTTTGTAACCCTAATAACCTATGCAGAAAATATCGAGAATTAATCTCATACAAGTTCTCAGATCGACTAGTGAATACAGCTTGGGAGTATCAACTTTTAATTAACGCAATTAAAGATAAGTGAAATTATGGTGCGCAAAGGTCGAATTGTGTGAAAAATGAGTCAGTATTGATTACTGAAATGTTTGACAAATTTAGTAAAAAAAATGGAAATTTTTCGATTTTTTTTCTTGGCTTCAACAAGCAACTAGTGAAAAGTTGTGAAAAGAGTCGAAGAATATTGTTTTTTTCTTCATTCTGATGATGATTACACGATGATTAGGAACAATAAATACACTTCTTCCTTTGTTTTGTAAAACTCTGAAGAATCGGTCCGGAAAAACGGTTCGATGGATCAAATTGAAAATTTACAGGGCTACTGGGGGTACATTAAGCAGAAAAACAACCAGGCAACATTAATCTTTCCATCAATATTTAAAGTGTTGTACATTTACTATAATATATGAAGTGGTAGTACATCTACTGAAAAACCATTAAAAGTATTCTTTTGTCCTTTTTCAAATTAATATAAATGGTGAAAAAATGTTTTTTTTTTGTAAAAAATCAGCGAAAGGGTCGTGTAGGAAATTTGTTTAAGTTTTTAAAGCCGCCCGTTCAATCATTGGTTGCTTAGATATCGATGATCGAAGACAAAAGGATCTTTCTACATTCAAAGTCGGATATGTCAGCAAAAAATTCACGTAGAGAAACAAAAACCAAATTGAAGCTGAAAAAACAAGCTAACTGACCTATACATGTATTTAACTCAAATAACATTCTGGAGCGTGTGGACTCTTAAAAAAAAACTCAAAAAATTTGGAAACAAATTTTCTCTCGCTATTTTTTATTATTGCGCGATAACAGTAGTAGCTCACAAATTTATTTTGCCGACAGATCTCGAAACTAGATATTTGAAGCTTCATAATGCGTTTTTTCATCTCGATGCGACCATTTTTTACATTCATACAGCGCTTCAAAAAACACTAGTTTAACACTAGGTTAGACGAGAGAGCTGGAGAAGTTTTGTTTCCGTAATCTAATGCCGCCTTCTGGTTGAAAATAAAACTATTTATAGTCGGTGAATTTGTCCCCATAGATAATAGGCTTACAAGAGTTGAGAATTGCGACTGCCGGCATGGCATCGCCGAAGATGCTTTTCAGCGCCGGAAACTCTCCTAAAAAAATAGTTCGAAAATCACTTTGAAACTGTTTTTTTTCGGCTATAACCGAATATTCATAATATTTTTGGAGGTTATAAGGATTTTTTAAAAGTGTTTCCAAAATATGATTTTTCGAAAATTTTCCACCGGCGTCCTCCTTTAAACATATCGCGATCGTAAAATTTCACCGCTCTTCTGTAGAGCGAGACTCCTGCGATCGCCATTGCTGGACAATTCGATCCTTGGAGGAACCTGCCGAAGATAAATCCCGGCAGAGAGAAAAAAATGCTAAACGTATTCATTTTAGCAATAATTATAAAATTTCACCACTTTTTCGCAAAGTGAGACTCGGTCGATCTCATTCGCTCGCGAATTTGGTCGGCCGCAGACAACCTGCCGAAAAAAAGTAATGGCAGAGAGAAAAATTTCGAACGCATTTGTTTAAACAATGAGCATTCTAAAATTTTGCAACTCGTTTGTAGAGTAAGTCTCAAGCGATCTCGCTCACTCGAGATTTTGGCAGAGATCGAACTTGTCGACGATAAGCAGCATCGAGATTGAAAATAGTCCTCGAGCGTATTTGTTTAAATCAATTAAAAAGGGATTGGAAAATGTCAGCACCCTTCCACAATACGAGTCTCTAGCAAACAACCTGTTTGCTAGAAAATTCAACCGTTATGGAATTTACTCCGATGACCGTCGTCGACAAAAGAAATTGATTTGAGGCAATTTTCTTAAACAATTGGCGATCGAACGATTTCACCGCTCCTCCGTAGAGCGAGGCTAGCAATCTTTATTGCTCGATAAGTTGACTATAGCACTGCTGGTTTTCAGTCAACCCTCTCCATACTGTTGAAGTTTGCATCGTTGGACCGCAACGAATGCTCTTGCTCACATTTTATTTTTTATATTTTTATTGTTATAGAAAATCTTTTTTTTAAAGATTTATATTGTAGATCGCTAAATAAACATCTTAAAAAATGGTTAGAAGATTTTTGACTATAAACGAATATTCATCATATTTTTGGAGGTTATAAGGATTTTTTAAAAGGGTTTCCAAAATATGATTTTCCGAAAATTTTCCACCGGCGTCCTCCTTTAAACATCGCGATCGTAAAATTTCACCGCTCTTCTGTAGAGCGAGACTCCTGCGATCGCCATTGCTGGACAATTCGATCCTTGGAGGAACCTGCCGAAGATAAATCCCGGCAGAGAGAAAAAAATGCTAAACGTATTCATTTTAGCAATAATTATAAAATTTCACCACTTTTTCGCAAAGTGAGACTCGGTCGATCTCATTCGCTCGCGAATTTGGTCGGCCGCAGACAACCTGCCGAAAAAAAGTAATGGCAGAGAGAAAAATTTCGAACGCATTTGTTTAAACAATGAGCATTCTAAAATTTTGCAACTCGTTTGTAGAGTAAGTCTCAAGCGATCTCGCTCACTCGAGATTTTGGCAGAGATCGAACTTGTCGACGATAAGCAGCATCGAGATTGAAAATAGTCCTCGAGCGTATTTGTCTAAAATACGCTCGAGGGATGGGAATCCCTCGAGCGAATCCCATCCCTAAAAGGGATGGGAAAATGTCAGCACCCTTCCACAATACGAGTCTCTAGCAAACACCCCGTTTGCTAGAAAATTCAACCGTTATGGAATTTACTCCGATGACCGTCGTCGACAAAAGAAATTGATTTGAGGCAATTTTTTTAAACAATTGGCGATCGAACAATTTCACCGCTCTTCCGTAGAGCGAGGCTAGCAATCTTTATTGCTCGATAAGTTGACTATAGTACGGCTGGTTTTCAGTCAACCCTCTCCTTGCGGTTGAAGTTTGCATCGTTGGACCGCAACGAATGCTCTTGCTCACATTTTATTTTTTATATTTTTATTGTTATAGAAAATCTTTTTTTTAAGATTTATATTGTAGATCGCTAAATAAACATCTCAAAAAATGGTTAGAAGATTTTTGGCTATAAACGAATATTCATCATATTTTTGGAGGTTATAAGGATTTTTTAAAAGGGTTTCCAAAATATGATTTTCCGAAAATTTTCCACCGGCGTCCTCCTCTAAACATATCGCGATCGTAAAATTGCACCGCTCTTCTGTAGAGCGAGACTCCTGCGATCGCCATTGCTAGAAAATTCGATCCTTGTAGGAACCTGCCGAAGATAAATCCCGACAGAGAGAAAAAAATGCTAAACGTATTCATTTTAGCAATAATTATAAAATTTCACCACTTTTTCGCAAAGTGAGGCTCGGTCGATCTCGTTCGCACGCGAATTTGGTCGGCCGCAGACAACCTGCTGAAAAAAGTCATGGCAGAGAGAAAAGTTCCGAACGCATTTGTTTAAACAATGAGCAGCATCGCGATTCAAAATAGTCCTCGAGCGTATTTGTTTAAATTAATTAAAAAGGGATGGGAAAATGTCAGCACCCTTCCACAATACGAGTCTCTAGCAAACAACCCGTTTGCTAGAAAGTTCAACCGTTATGGAATTTACACCGATGACCGTTGGCGACAAAATGAATCGATTTAAGGCCATTTGTTTAAACAATTGGCGTTCGAAAAATTTCACCGCTCTTCCGTAGAGCGAGGCTAGCGATATTTATTGCTCGAAAATTAAACCCTTCAAGAACCTGGCGAAGATGAACCCTGGCAGAGATAAAAATGCCGAACGCATTAATTTAAACATTGAGCATTGTAAAATTTTACTACTTTCTTGTAGAGTGAGTTTCGGGCAATCTCGTTCACTTGAGATTTTGGCAAAGATCGAATTCGTCGACGGTAAACGGCATCGAGATTACAAATAGGGCTCGAGCTTATTTGTTTTAATTAAAAAACGTGGGTAAGTGCCAGCATCCTTCCACAAAACGAGTGTCTAGCGAACCCCGTTTGCCAGAAAGCTCAATCGAATAAAATTTCCACCGATGTCCGTCGTCAAAAAAAGAAATCGATCCAAGGCAGTTTGCATATATAACGTAAACTGTTACAATGTTTCACCGCTCTCCTGCCGAGCGAGCGCATGCTTCCATGGTCGCTAAGCGTAGTTGTGTGCATCCGCACACACACGCGCTTAGCGATCCTCGCCTTTGCTCTCTGCGCGTGGCCGGCGTAACGCAGATAACACTCACACACACGACCGCGCTTAGCGATCGTCGCCTTCTTTCCAAACGCAGCCGGCGTATGGAACATACACACTCACACACACACACGTGCGCGCTTAGCGATCGTCGACTACGCGGCCTCGACACTTCGTCCCAGTGCGAAGTATCGGGGCCAAATTTGCGAACGTTGCGCCATCCGTCGGTAGTCACTCGTAGCTAAAAACTGCGAGATCTGCGCTACCGACGTAACGAGAGGCCGCGTCGAAATTTTCCGACGTGTGGCACATGGCCTTAATTAAAAGGTCCAAATCCTCCGTGTCACGCCGTTTGACCGAAGACCGTGCCATACCTCCGCCGATTTTCAAAGCTCAATAAAAAATAAAAAATACCACATATCAGCCAAATGTAGTAACAAATCCTACCCTAAGTCTAAAAAAGCCAAATAAATCTTTCCTTAAGGGGTATGCATAACCTTGGAATTTCAAAAAATCGATTTTTGGTTTGTTTTATTTTTTTATTGCGTAGAGTCTTAACTTTGATTTGGTTCAAAGATTTTGTAAAAATTCAAAAAACTGCCCGAGTTATGACGATTTTAGTGGAGCAGGTCAGAACCAAGCTGTTTGATTGTTATACGGTGCAGGAATTGCAGAACGAAGGTACGAAAAATAATTGTGATTTTATCTCAACCAAGTTGTCCAAACACCAAGGCACTTTCTTACAATTAAATTTTTCAAATAACAATTGCGACGAGAGTCCATTTTATAGATAGATATTTTAAATGAAACATGTTTATTTTTTTACTACCTCCATTAGTGATGTACATATAAGCGACGAAAATTAATCGCATCACCTCTCACTCATCGTTCCGTCTCTCTCATAAAAATGTTCCTTGTTCATATCTCCCTTACTAATGGAGCTAGCAAAAAAAAGTTGAAGAGACATTTTTTATGGTCAATTAAAAAAGAAACATCTTTTATGCCAAAATTTTTCTACAAAATGCACTTTTTCGTCACAATCGTCATTATAACAATTAAAATGTTTATAACAAAATCAAAACGATTCTAGAACAAAATAAATATCCTATTCGTATTGCCTGTACCCGAACCCATAAAGAACCACCGAAGATATTGAGCAGACCCAAACATTTATACGAAAATTGTATACGGAAAAGGTGGATCTAGTACGTTTTCTTCTCTTGCGTTTATCTCGAAAGTATACTTTGCAATTTGGCGTACGTCATATCTCAAAATCCCATCGTCCGATTTACTTCGAGTTTGGACTGAAAATATTTATAACATATTCAATCGACAGACCGGACGATTTTTTCGTATGTTCCTCTGTTCTCAATAGCCAACGTTTAAAGTCGTTATGTGTTGTCGAAAATCGGCATTTTTTAAAAACAGTGCAATTTATGCAAATTTTAAAATTTCGAAAAAGTATCCGGTGGCTTTGTAGCTTCACCATTGGACCAAAAGTATATTTTTCCATTTTTGACTTTAGATGAATCTAGTTGCCGGAATCATGTTCGCGATCGAGCCGTACGGAGGCTACAGTCCTGAGATTAAATGTCAATAATTACGTCGGTTGTATATATTTTGCAATTAAAAAAAAACGGTCACATGTCAAGGCTATGTACTATCGGTGTGCGAAAGATCGATGTTATCATCCCAATGCCGACCTTTCATCGGCCTTATTATCCCAATACCGACCTTATCATCCCAATACCGACGCAATACCGACCTTATCATCCCAATACCGACGCAATACGGACCTTTCATCGACCTTATCCCAATGCCGACATCATCATCCCAATACCGACCCAATACCGAACTTTCATCGACCTTATCATCCCAATACCATCCTTTCGTCGGCCTTATCATCCCAATATCGACTCGATACCGACCTTCCATCGACCTTATCATCCCAATACCGACCTCATCATCCCAATACCGACCTCACCATCCCAGTACCGACCTTTCATCGGCCTTATCATCCCAATACCGACCATTCATCGGCCTTACCATCCGAATACCGACCCAATACCGAACGTTCATCGACGTTATCATCCTAATACCGACCTTATCATCCCAATACCAACCTTTCATCGGCCTTATCATCCCAATACCGACCCACTACCGACCTTTCATCGACCTTATCATCATCCCAATACCGACGCAATACGGACCTTTCATCGACCTTATCCCAATGCCGACCTCATCATCCCAATACCGACCCAATACCGAACTTTCATCGACCTTATCCAAATGCCGACCTCATCATCCCAATACCGACCCAATACCGAACTTTCATCGACCTTATCATCCCAATACCATCCTTTCATCGGCCTTATCATCCCAATACCGACTCGATACCGACCTTTCATCGACCTTATCATCCCAATACCGACCTCATCATCCCAATACCGACCTCACCATCCCAGTACCGACCTTTCATCGGCCTTATCATCCCAATACCGACCTTTCATCGACCTTACCATCCCAATACCGACCCAATACCGAACGTTCATCGACGTTATCATCCTAATACCGACCTTATCATCCCAATACCAACCTTTCATCGGCCTTATTATCCCAATATCGACCCGCTACCGACCTTTCATCGACCTTATCATCCCGATATCGACTTTATCATCCTAATACCTGAGAAAAAAATGAAAATCGATCTGTTGTTTTAACTTCAAAGTTATGCATACCCCTTAAAAAATAAATTATGAAAATCAGCAATTTCTTCGTCGCCCAAAAGTACCTCTGCCCTAAAAAAAGATACCAAATCATTGCATACTTTCGTTGCATTCGTACGAGTGCGTCGAGGGACTCCTGCAGTCGTCTTATCTCCTGAGTCAGGTTGTCCGTGTCCCTCCGTAGATCCTCGAGCATGCTTTGACCACCGCCGCTCGGATTGACGAGTTCGTCCCTCAACGTTGGCAGCTGATTGAGTCTCTCGAGGGAGACCTGTTCGGGCGGGGTAGGCGCGACGAACAATCGTCTCACCGGTTTCTTCGCCGGTGCATTGGACGACATGTTTCTCGCGAAAATTTGCATATCGTTGATCGGCTGAACGGCCTGTGCCTCTTTGGCGACCGAGGCGTAGCGTTTGGCTTGTTCGCCGGCGCGTTCGCCGCTCGCCTCGGATATACCAGCGACGCAGTTGCAAGTGAGGGTGCAAACCTCCTCGTAAACCTCGGCGATCTCGGCGAGCAGCGAGGGCAAGCATTGCTGCTGATAACGCTCGACAATCGCGTTGGTCGCTCGCAATTGGAGAACGTAAGCGTTGTGGGCGTCGAGGTAAGCTCGTCTCGGGCTCTCCTGATCGACGAGGCTCGGGTCGTTCGTCAGCAACGCCGCGTAAGCTCGCTTGTAGTCGACGCGAGCACGTTGCAGCTTCTCCTCCGTTTTGCCCACCACTTGCTCGTACGCCTCGCGATGAGCGAATATCTGGAAGAAAAATGGCGAAAAATGTTCTTCAATGGGATCAAACAATTGGATCTTGGCCTAGGAGACTTTTGGGTGATGGTCTATGAGACGATTTGGGGGACATGATGAAATCATAGGACTTCGCGAGTCACGTGGCACACTGAGAAAACAATGTGTTTATCACAAGGAACATCACTTTGGTGTTCTCCGATTTTGTTGAAACTTTTTTATGTGGTAGAGTATCAAAAACTAAGAGACAGGCATTTTTTTTATCGGCGGAAAAACGGTTTTAGGCGGTGAAACGCACCCTCGAAAAAAAGGGGTGTTTTTCACTCTTCGTCGATAACGTTATCGTTCTCATCCCCAATGTATAGTACACGACAAAATAAACATTGTTGGAATTTGAAATTTTTGTACATCTCGTACCGTTAAAACGTATTCGACGAAAAACAAAAAACACCCCCATTTTTGAGGGTGCGTTTTACCCCTTGAATCCGTTTTTCTGCCGATAAAAAAATACGTGTCGCATAGTTTTTGATATTCTTACGCATAAAAAAATTTCAACAAATCGGAGGCGGACACCAAAGTGATGTTCCATGTTAGTACAGTTGTGCTGTCGCTGAAAAACTCCGTATTTGGAAAAAATTATAAGCCCAGTTTTTTGACAAGTGATTCTGTAGATGCCAAATTACACCCCCTACGAAGTCAACGCCGTGAGACTAAATGTTCAGAAAAATCCGGGCTTAAGTTTTGTCCACAGCGCCGAGGTCGTGGAAGTTCATTTTGGGGGTGAAAAAGTGGGGTGAAATGATGAAAAATCAGTTTTATTCAATAACTCTTTAGGAAAAATTCGGACACTTTTCGTTCAAATGGGAACGTTGTAGTCCTTGGAAAGACGCGTCGATCGAGTATTTGATCATCACTCTCCGATAATATCTTCACCCCCAAAAAAATTGTTGAAATACCAAAAAAAATTGTTCATTGAATAAGTAAAAAACAATCGATTTTTCGGGTATGGTTTAAATGTACGAAATCTAAAGAATAATTCTCTCTATATTTTCGTTTCTATGGACCACCCTTGAATTTTGCTTTTTCCAACTCCTCTCGGGGGTTGAAAATGAAAAATCAAATTCTGGGATAACGATTGACCGCACGAATTCGCGACCGTGGAAGAATTTGTAGCTTGAACCTTCAGCTACATTTTTGTCCTCAGTGCCAAACTCGTATCTCTTTATTTTCAGTCAATGGTTTTCCCAGAATTTTATTCTGAATTGTCAACCCCCGAGAGGGGTTGGAAAAAGCAAAATTCAAGGGTGGTCGATAGAAACGAAAATATAGAGAAAATTATTTTCCACGTTTCGTACATTTAAGCCAACCCCGAAAAAACGATTGTTTTTGAGTTATTCAATAAACAATTTTTTTGTTGATATTTCGACAATTTTTTGGGCGTGAAGATATCATGGGACGGGGATGATCAAATATCCATCGACGCGTCTTTTTAAGGGCTACAACGTTTCCATTTGAACAAAAATTGTATGAATTCTTCCTGAAGAGTTATCGAATTAAAACTGATTTTTCAAAATTTCGCCCCACTTTTTCACCCCCAAAATGAAGTTCCACGAATTCGGTGCTGTGTATAAAAATAAAGCTCGGATGTTTCTGAACATTTTGTCTCTCGGCGCCGACCTCGAAGGGGTTGTAGTTTGGCTTTAATCCACCCCCATCTCCCTTCATGCCCTAAAAAAACCCTACACACCGATTTTTAGGCAAACTTGGATTTAGCACCCGCGGCACCTACAAAATCACCTGTCAAAAAACTGGCCTTCTTCAGGATTTGTTAACTATTAACAAATGGTAAAGTTGGATATGGCGAAATAAGTGTCTTCTTACAGTTAATGAATCATGCACTTGAGTTCAGTTATGCATGAATCATGCAGTAGTTCGGAGATGGGTACTTCAATGGAACATAGCCATTCTTAACATCCAATAGATATACAGTTGGTTTAACTCAATGCTTCGTATCCATATTTTATAAATACTTGTTTCCTGTAACTGAGGCGTTTATTCAATGAGCTCAGTGGAAAAGTTGTCCCAGATGTAAGAGATAGTCGAGTGAACGATATTTTATATTTGAACAAATCAAGATTCTTGTATAGTTGCCAAATGAATATTTGGACAAAGTCATTCATTGATTATCGGCAAATGAATGTGCAGTTGAATCAATATAGCAGTATAGTGGTAGTGGGCAAGTGTACAAGGAACAACTCTCATATAAAATGAGAGTTGTTCCTTGCTACTTTTAGAGGACAAATCGTTGTCCAACGATTTGTAGCACCACAAGTAGCAAGTCCGTTAGTCGGAGGGTAACAAAGACGGTAGCATCAACACGTCGTAGAGCAAGGAACAACTCTCATAGAAAATAGGCGGTTGACCGGTCCCGCGGTCGAGGTCTTGGCCTCCCCTCCTCTAATGCATAATTTAATATTTTCTATATATACTTTCGAAAGTTTCCTAAAGATTTGGCAGGTCCCACAAAACAAGCTAATCGTTAATTGCTGCGATCGGCGCAGAGAATAAATTCACGTTGTCACGGTCACCAACTGATATCCGCTAGGTAAGTGGACATGCCGTCACAGTTTCCAGTGTACCTCGATCGTATCTACGTCGCGTCTGGGCACGAACGAGCTTGCACGACAAAGGGCCATGGTAGCGTACAAAGTAAACGATCTTGCCAAATATACGATACTTTTCTCAATTACATATTTGTTAACTATTAACAAATCATTATTTGAGACGAGGCGTAGATTTTTCAACAGTTATTTTCTAACTATCAACAGGGCTACATTTGATTGAACTGAAGATTTTTCAATTATTGCCAAATATTCATTTTGTAATAAGTGTACGGCTGTTATCTCAAAGAACTACGGGGCCAACATCTTAAATACAGATTCATTAATAGTTAATAAATCATTATTTGCGTTAAATAGAGAAATTGTCGCGTCAACTATGTGACTCTTGGCTCAAATGCGGCTGAGATATTCGTTTTCAATGAAGATCAGCCAATTGTTGTGACATGTTCATTTGCATTGAACACCGGATAATCGTGGCAACTATACGTTAACGGCCCCAAATCCAAATATATTAACTGTGAACAAATATCTACTGCTTTGAACTGTATTATTATATCACAATTTCAACTCGTTTTTCAATTACCATAAACATCTACTGGGTTAAGAAAAATAAAAGGGATCAAATAAATAAATATTTTCAAAGAAATACTATGGCTATAAAATGTTGTCATGAGAACACGAATATTTCTCAACGACTAACAAATTTTGTAACAGTTAATGAATGTTTGAAAAACAGTGCCAACTAAATGTGTTCCTTTACTATAAATAAATGGTTTTCTCAGTGTGACTGCGTTTTGATGTTTTGTTATTTCTGACCTCGATGCATGTACTGTGATTACATATGTCTTATCAATACGCACCTGTCTATTATTTACTAGTCTAAAACGTTAAAGCTTAGTGTTACAAACTTGCATTGAATAAAAGTTCAAAACGGGAATTCGAAAACTCGAGTCGGCTCATTACTCAATTATTACCAGTCAAATTTTCAATTGGAAAACCAAACATTAAGGGGCTATACCAGTGTGACAAAAATTGATTTTTTTTGCCTTTTTCGACAGTTTATACTTTCAAGAATATCCTGTAAACATTTCAAGGCCGTATCTCTAATCATTTTATCTTGCAAAAATCGATAGTTGAATCTTCAAACCCGATTTTCTCGAAATGAGATTTTTTCAATTTGATGACATTGTAACTCAAAGAGCAATTATCCGATTGACTTGAAATTTGTACTGAATACTCTTGAATATATTTACTCTACAATGACGTAGGATATTTTGGATTGGATGAAAATTAACGATTTGGCATTGAAAAAAACGACCATTTTTCATGCAAGAAAACAGACTTTTTGCCATAACTCCGCCATTTTGTTAGATTTTGATATTTTTCGAAAATCCTACGTCATTGTACAGGAAATACCTTCCAGTTTAACGACATTTTTTCCTTTTTCGGTTTCAGCTACTCAATCGGCCGGAATCATGTCAGCAGTGAAGGAATTTTTTTTTTTCGGCGCCTCCGTAGGCAGCGCATAAGTCGCTTGGATCACAATATTTTTCTATGACAAAATTCTGTAATATAGGTCAAATATAGCCAAATATATTCTTAATTTTCCGAAACATTAAATTGAGTACTATTCTTCCAAAAAATTCCCGAAAATCAACCAAATTTTCAGCGTTCACACTGATATAGCCCCTTAACATAATGGAGGTACTACTATTGAAAAACATCGGGAACTAGGCACCAATTGCCATTTGCAAATGTTAAAGAATTTCAAAGACATACTGCATTTCACTTCTACATTATTCTCACTTATACGTCATATTTGATGTACCCCTTGAAAAACGTATAACTGAAGTTCCACTGTAGAAACATATCCTAAGTCTCAAAAATGGTCAAGAAAAATGTCTTAAAAAAATAAAAGATAATGAAAATCAGCAACTTAATTGTCGCCTAAAGGTATCTCTAGGTACCTCCATCAATTTTCCTCCAGTAAGATCTAAGCCACGAAAATTAGGAAAACATTTATTTACGCTCCTCATTTAGCGATCCACCGCCCAAATCCGCAAAAAACATTTTGGGTAATAATAAAAATGAGCAATTAAAGAGAATTTTCGTTGCGTTCCAATGATGCAAATTCCAATCCCATCTAAATTTCAACAACTTCGTTACGTTTTCCCCGAAAACGCAGTCGAACTTTTGAAAACTTTTTCAACCAGCCAGACCGCAAGAAACGCGTTTTTTTTTCCATTCGTTCTCAGCCTTAAGCACCCACCTTGCGCGATTGGAGCTTGCGATGAAAGCTCGCCTCGAGGGTCGGCCTCGAGAGTTGTTGCTGAAGAACAGCGGCGAGATCGAGATGAGCAGCGGCGTCGGCCTCGACCTGCCGCAAAAGATTTTCCCAGACTCGACGCATGCCTCCCCCGTCGCCCCTCGTCTCGCCGGATTTGCTCCGAAACTCGTCGACCAAACGTCGCACGTTCGCACCGTGACTCTCCATCGCCCCGCTGAGCTCCTGGGCGAATTCCGACACTGTTTTTCATTCCACCGGAATTCCCAAAAAATCCAGAGAAAAGAGGAAAAAAATGAAATGTTTATACTTCGGAAACGTGCGGAGGTTTCGTAAAAATGAACGCGTGTCACTTATAAATAATTGATCGGGGCGATTCTTTCGCTTCGAATTGATCGAATATTTTTTGACCTACAGAAATATACACATGGTTGATTGGACGAAAAAGTCAGAGACAAAATTCGAATGGTTTTTCAGAGTCTTCGTTCTCGTAACCGTAGATTTCTTTTCAGGCGAGGTATCAACCTGAGCTCAAGGTCACACTCATTTTTCTAAAGGAAAACCCCTTTTTTTATTAGCCACTAATTTGGAGCACAAAAAAATAAAACCGATGACCTGCAATAGAATGACCTTGGGATGACCTTGAAATACCGAAAAAATTGGATTATCGCATCATCGCAGGTCAAACATGAAACTAAGGGAATATTAATGAACGAGGGCATACATGAAAAAATAAAAGAAAACAAGAAAATTGGAGATGAAAAGAAAGAAACGTTGGAGAACCGTTCATTTTGAAAATGTATCGTAGAGTGTATTTGGTTTAATGGACAAATATTCGAAAATATCATGCAATAAAAGCACCATTGGCGCCTGAAACCAACAGTTTTTGCTCGCCTTGCTTCAATTACAGTTTAGCCATTTTTTCGATATTGCAAGGTTATCCCAAGATCATAATGTTGTAAGTCATTGGTTTTAGTTTTTTGTGCTCTACATTTGTGGCTGATAGAAAAAGGCTTTCTCTTTTTAAAAAGTGGAGGTGACCTTGAAATCAAGTTTATACCTCCACTTAATAAAATCTAAAATACTTTTGGTGGTGAACTTACAAAATATGTTTATTAACAGATTTTTTGAGTTCACCACCAAAAATAGTCGTTCGTTTACTTGTTATGAGTCAACATTTTTTTTTAATTGAGCAAATTGTTATATTTCGGCTGTTGGTTATAGGATGATTTCTCAATTTCACTCAAAAACTGAGAAAAACATGCACAATTCCGAAACAAATAGAATGAAACATTTACCCACAATGGGACCAGCGCCGAAAATCCTTAGACCCCCCAGAGTTTATTGAGAAATAAAAAAAAAACCAAACAAAAGTAGTCAGCGAAAAAAAAATATTTTTTGCTTCAAACCGAAAAAAATATTGCAGACGATAATTTTGGTTTTTGATTGTATTCAGTCCCTAAAGGTGCATCAATAAACGAAAATAAAAAAAAAACATCGTATTTGCCCATTTTTTACGAATTTATGAGCACAATCAAATAAAATTTAGAGAAAAATTCATTTTTCAAAAACGGATCGACAAAGAAATTTGAAAAAAATCAAGGAAGCTTCTTTTATAGGGTACAATAACATAAAAGAAAATCAGCCGAATCGAAGAGGGTCGAGACTAAAAGTGGCCGATTTGGTATGGAAAGCCCCATATATATTGGAATTTCGTAAAGAAAAAACTCAAAACCCTGTTATTTCCTCCCTTCATAACGATCTTCCGTTATGCATATTTAAAAAAATGATCGCTTTAATGTCGTATTCGAAGTTTTTCTTTGTTATCCCGATTTTCGAAAATAGTTCACGCTTCGAAAGAAATTCGATCAAAAATGATTTTTTTAATCGTTGATACATTTTTATATCTTTGACACGAGAATGTTCGTTTCCAATTTAAAAACGTGATCGCGTTCCAATGTTTGTCGCTTTCTAAATTATCGAAATTTTTATTTTCGCTATGGCCAAAAATTGTTCAAATAAAAAAAAAAACGTTTTACCCCAACGGGGTACACATGAGAAAAATAGAGGTATCTCATTCTTTCGGCAGCTGTCGCTCTTTTATTCCAGAGTTGTAGTTCGTATATCCCTTTTTCGATCACTATGCCAAATAGAAGGAATGGTCGACTAAGAATTTTTTGAAATCTTACTACTCTTGTTAGGTAAACACTCTCTCTCTCCCTTCGATAGTTTGTCGCGATTTATGTAGTCTGTATTTTTCGATCTAAGTGTTTGCTGCCCGTGCTCGATATTGACGCGCACGCATTGGGCAGCTTATCCCTGAAGTAATGAATCCAAGACCATAGATATCGCGCGGATCAATCAAAGTCAACAGTGATTCTCGCCAGGAAAATAATGGCTAATGCAAACGTGTGAAAACGGCGAGAGAAAAATCGTAGAGGGAACCTTCGGTGTGCATGATCTGCCATTTGTCTTTCCTCACCTTCTACAGGGTGTCCCAGAACTGATGGTAGTCCCTGAAAAGGGGGGTTGGGGGTGAAATTCTGAGTAGATTGATATAGGCATGTATGGGTCTCAGATCAACCCCTGAATTATTATTGATTTTTAAAGGCGGCCCAATCAGGTGCGCCCGATGAACCAGCGTACGTCGGTGAGCGATCAATGGGGGGCACCTGATTGGCCCGCCTTTAGAAATTAGTAATAAGTCAGGGGTTCATCTGAGACCCATACATGCTTATATTAATCGACTCGGAATTTCACTCCCAACCCCCCATTTCAGGGACCACCATCAGATCTGGGACACCGTGTATATAAACATGAAATTATACAGGATGATTCAAAACTATCAGGGTTTCTTTTGCTAGCATATAGAGGTCGTCTTGATGAGCAAAACTCCTTTTTATTAAACGTCGAGTGACAAAAATTGGCCAAGATATTCGCGTTCGAGGTTCAAGTACACTGGGACCTCTACTATCAGCACAGCGACGGGATCGGCTCTGCATCACTACTTTATCTCTTTCACTAATTTATTACTACTTTAGGCTACATGGTATTTTTTTATTTTTATTAATCTTTGAAAATGGCGGAGGTATGGCACGGTATTCTAAACTGCATGTTCAAAACTGGCGTGACGTATAGCTAAAAAACTAATCGACCGATTCTGCCAAAACTTGGTATAAATGTTTGTAACCGTTTTGTTTAAAACATGAGTCTAAATGTGTTTGCAAATTAAAAAATAACTTTTTTTTAATGCAAAAGGTAGCCATTTTTTCGGATAACTCAATCTTTTTGTTTCCAAGTATTTAATTGATTTTCAACATTTCTCACTTTTTCTTGGTTCATATTCTGTGCATGAGTGTTATCGAGAGAAAAATCTTCGACAACATCCGCCGCAACCCGTTTAGAAGACCGTGACATATCTCCGCCATTTTTAAAGATGGATAACATTTGTTTAAAGGCCTTAAAAATAAATTTTTTAAAACTTTCGTCATCTTGGTAGCTCAAATCTGCCAAAAGAAATTTGAGAAAAGGAAAAAAAAATCTTGTCTTTTGCATTCCAACGATGCAAACTTCAACCTAATATTTCTTGATTCCTTTTAATGCTTATGACTCTGTCTATTCTTTTCTTCAGCTCCCTGGTATTTCTATTCCACATGGATTGTCAGATCTCACCCTCACCTAAGCTTTCAATTGCTCCTTTTTTTCTCTCCCTCATTTTGATGGATTATCATTAGTCATAGCCCTTACGTCTTCCCTGAGGCATTTCATCGGCCACCTACCATTTCCCATCTTCATTACCTCCGGTAAATATCTTGCGGCCCTTTTCCATGTTTTTTCCCATTTCCTTGCACCCCTCTTCCATTCTCCAAACATAGTTTGGGGTACTGCTGGTAATTCCCATGGCAGGCTTGACGTATCCTGCTTCAATTTTTTACCAGATTCTCGAGTCTTCCACCCCCCGAATGTTTGATCTTCTATATCTTATTATTTATATATATTTTTACACATTCGAATAATCAACATTCGACTCGAAGCAGTCGAATCTTTTATATCCTCGGGGCACCATCTCTGCGAAGCGTCGCTGAACGAGGTTAGGTACAAGTTTTTTTATCCTTTGATGTCAAAGTGTAGGAAGAAGTAAGAGAGGAATAAAAAGAAACAATAGCGAGGGGAGTTGAACTTTGCGATTTCAAGATTCTTCCACGTACTTTTCTTTGTCGTTCTGGCTGAAAGAAAAGGTAATGTAGATTAGAACTGCCATGACATTTTTATCTATAGGTTATTATGATACAGGATGCCCCTCTTATTTCTGCCAGCTGAAATAACTCGGTAATTATCGACGTCACAAAAAAATGTTCCCGACAAAAGTTGTACGGTGTGAAGGGGGCGATCAAATGCGAACAAGTTTTTTTTTTATTTCGGTGGAGGCACTGGCGCACAATGAAGGTCATCTCCACTTTTTTAAATGGGATGGTACATTTTTTCAACCACCTTGTGGAGCACCTCAAGCCGCATACAAACCATTAAGGGGTCAAAGCCGTTTAAGGTCATTCAAGGTCAGTATCGATGATACAAATCTAAATATCTCGGATATCTATCTAAATATTTCGGGTGGCAGAGATAAAAGGGACACCCTGCCCATATACTACCATCTTTTTAGTTTTCGGTGAAGCAGCATTTTTTATTTTCGGTTTTGAGTTTCCCTGTAGCATAGGTGTTTATTGTTTTTCTCCTCTATGCATGTGCTTTCCTGCTAAACGTTTCTTTTTTAGCAATTGGGAGTCATTTGTACTAGTAAAACATTTGTTTTTTATCATCTGAACTTTGGTGACTGATCCTCTCGAACTTATGTTTTAGACCATTGATCAACATCCAAGACGTTAGTGTTCAGTTGGCCATTTATTTATTGCTCAACACTGCACTTTACATCGATAACACGTTCGGGTAGACCGAGCGCGCGCTCTTGGTTTCTATAGATTTTGTTCAAATTTTAACCAGACATTGTTCATATCATTATGCATGTTTGAGTGAAATTTCAGAACAGTCGACTATTTAGATCGGGAGATAATGAGTTTTTAAATTGCAACCTTCAACACTGCAGGGTCTGCATTGAAATTTGGACAGAATAATTTGCCGTTAAAAATAATTATCCCCTATAATAAGAAGTCATATGGCAACAACGCATCGCCCCACGTATCCAATGACGTAAGTTTGCGCGGCATATTTAAAATAATAGTGGAACACAAATTTTTATTTGTCATTTTTAATCGAACAAAGTTTTTAATTAGTTATGAATTAACCAACACTTTTAATTGTTAATGAAGATAACATAAACAATATAAAATATTAAGGGAGACTTTGTCCTTGAAATGCAGCGGGAGATGTTAGCGGCTCAACATGAGCAGCTAGAAGAAGAGGAGGGATGCCTCTATGGACCAGGCATTGCCGATTAGCGGTAATTATAAACACATTTGTGTAAACACATTACAAAACTTTAAACGCGTTTTTCTCGAAAACACGTTTTTAAAAATGGCTGACATTCTCCTGACCACTGTAATTAACATATCGACCTGAAATTTGGAGAGCATACTCAGAAAATATGTCTTCACGACATGACGGATCGTTTTTTCGATAGATACATTTTTGCATTTATTATTTATCTTTTTATGCGAAAAAAACGCGAAAATTCGATTTTTTTTTAAATTGCCGCCATTTTCCGAAATTTGTACTAAACGAAAAACCCATCCGTCATTCCATGACCAAAGGGTCACAGATTAATAATATGCTTTGAATTTGTGTTTCAGATCAACAAAGAGGGGCAGTGATGTCAGCCGTTTACCTCCCGCGATTTGAGGACCTGTTTTCGCGGAGCTGCAACGGCCGCCATTTTGGTTTTTTTTTTCAAAAAAAATTTTTTTTAACGTTCTGTATATCACGAATAAAAGCAAGAAAAAAAACCGCACTCAAAAAGCTTTACTCGTTTCCTTAAAAAAAAATAAAATGTTAACACCTCAAATATGGCACTCCAAAAGTCTCCCTTAATATTTATGACACAAATTTTTTTTTTATGATATAAGTTTTGAACTTTAGGAACACAATAATTATCATTTTTTTCTTGAAATATTGAACGATACTGTTCTGCGGTGTTGCTATATGTCTTTTTATTAGGGGGGCAAATATTTTTACGGAGAATTATTCTGTCGTTACTGAACGTTTTTAGCAAAACTGAATAGTAAAGGCAATTCAAACTTTTTTCACTCTTTCTCTAACTAGTTTGCAATTTAAACATAATTTGTTTTCAAAATTTATAATCACAATAGAATGGTCCGACGAATTATGTTACCTGACTTTCGGCCAATGCAGACACTGCAGTGTTAAAAGTTGAAATTTAAAAACCCATCATCTTTCAATCTAAATGGTCAACTGTTCTGAAATGTCACTCAAACATGTATAATAATATAAACAATGTCTGGTTAAAATTTGAACAAAATCTATAGAAATCAGGTGCGCGTAGTCGTTCTACCTTAAAATAAAATTGCAAAGAAAGTACATAAATAAAAGAAAAGATGTTTTCTCGAAAACTAAAAACGACCGTAGAGAAAAAATGGGGTGGTTCGAATAGATATTGATACGAGGTATCTAGATATTCCTATGATGTTGAAGTTTGCATCGTTCGAATGTAATGAAAGTTATTTTTTCTTCTATTGCTCACATTTTTCGCCAATTTAGGGTACGAAAATCACCCAAACGGTCTCTCTTATCCTCAAAAGAGATCGACGATCCTAATCGTCAAAACATTATATTTTAACTTCAATGTATTGTGTTTCATTTTAATTCGATTATACTTAATTTAATTACTTCTAATCGGTAATAAAAAAAAATTGCAATAAAAATGAAGAAAAAAGAAAAATTGAAAAGAACTTTCGTTGCATTCCAACAATGCAAACTTCAACGCCATGATTTTCCTCTTGGACGCATTTCAAACATTATTTATTCCACCCAACTAACGAATACTCCGAATAATAAAATCTTTTAGTGCTTCATCTCGATATTTCATTGGCCACTTGCGAGTGAACGGTTGCATTTACCCGAGCGATTTTTTTCTCGCGAATAAACACATTGTCGACCACGAAATTGCGTCGATCTAGGGAGCAAGTTGAGCTCGTTTTTTAAATGTATACGTCAATCGTTACCAAGTGGGAGGGCTATTACTCTCCCCCTTCCTTTCTCCCCGTCGCCACCTCTCTTCCTTTTCTTTTACATTTTCTTCTCGTTTTATCGACGATAGTAATATTCTCTGGGTGTACACGTGCTGTACATGAAGTGTGCGCTTTTCGAACGTTTGTTTACTACGCGATCGTTTCTTCGGCACGTTTTTCCTCGTCTCCCTATCGCTCATGAATTTTGCCGTACAAGATATGCGAAACGTGTAATCGTACGGATATTGGAGTGCGAGAGGCGGAAGGGAGTAAAGTACTGTCATCATCACAAGAATCATATATATATATATATATATATATATATATATATATATATATATATATATATATATATATATATATGTGTGTGTGTGTGTGTGTGTGTGTGTGTGTGTGTGTGTGTGTGTGTGTGTGTGTGTGTGTGTATATATATATATAAATTCCGTGGAAATCTTCACCACCGATGTACAGTTCAAGGGCTGCTCGTCTTACGACATTTAACACCAATCACGCTTACATAACTTTACCCTGCATTTACAGGGTCGGTAATGTACGGCGTGGGCGGATTTCAACCATAAAACCTTATCCATCTTCCGTGACGTAGAGAAGGTAAAGTGATAAAGTGCATATATATATCATATGTGCTATATATATATATATATATATATATATATATAGCACATATGATAGCCTGCGGTGTAAAAAAAATATACTCCGCATCGTGCCAATTACTTAAAAAAGTTGCTTAGTTATTGTCGATTCATGTCATTTGTAGAAATGGCATCCGAAAAACCAATAACAGCTTCTCTCTATCCCCCCTCTCTTTTGGACAAAATGCATTCCGATACGTCGGCTATAAAAAAGGAAGACGACTCGTTAAAGTCCCAAATCGTGGATGTCAATCGTCGCCTTGCAGCCTTCGAATCTCGCAATATCGCAGCGGAGATCACGTCGACAGGCATCCCCATCGCAGTGGGTGACAATGCTGCCGTAGCCACTTTGACCAAATAATTTGTCATTACACTTAAATCGCCAGCAGTAAGAGACTTCATCGTGTCAAAAAAACGTGCGAAGGGCAACCTGCTAATACGTGAAGTATTTGCACTCAACCAACAGAGATCGGTGTACATCAACGAGCTCATACCCGGCCCGATTTGCAATCTGTTGCGACTAGCTAAGGCCAAAGCAGCGGAGACCAAACACAAATATGTTTGGTACAGATCCGGAACCATACGTGCACGTAAAACCGATGGCTCTCCAGTTATTCTCATCGACTCTGAGGCTAATCTGGCGAAACTCGTTTGACTCTAGCCGGAAGGGAGACATTCCCATAACCCTCACGCCGGGGTTCAATCGCAGGCGCATATTTCGAACTTAAAAATAGCACACTTTAATGCTAACTCGTTATTGGCACACATCGATCTAGTAAAAGCTCATTTAATTTCTAATTTCTATGATATCATATCCGATTCTGAAACATGGCTACATGCGTGTATCTCCAATGATTTAGTGCATATACAAGATTATTTACTAATACGTAAGGACAGAGACGACCAGCGGGGGGGGGGGGGGGGGCATGTTATATACACAACTCACTTAAAGTGCAAATTCTTGCTGCCTCCCCGAGTCAGTTTTCGAATGCTCCTGAGTTCATTCTGTTAGATATACGCGGTCCCATGGCGAAGCCTCTTTCATTTTCTTCGATCTACACAAGACCCAAAGGATTTCTTTTCGGCGATTTCATGGAGACTTTCTCTCGATTCGCTTTTGCATATGAGGATATTGTCCTTGCGGGTGACTTCAATTGCAATTTACTAAATGACAACTTCGAAGCTAGGTTTCTTCGTGAATTCGCTTTAGCTCAATCATTGCACATCGTAGATTCTGGACCCACTTACCATACTGAAACCGTCGATTCTTGGTTAGACGTATTCATAACAGGCAGTGCCGTGAAAGTTTGTGCTCACGAAAAATCAGAAGCCCCGTTCATAGCTGGACATGATCTCATCGAACTTACGTATGATTTCGGTAGTCGACTCGAAAGAACTCGCACCATCACGCGACGCAACTTCAAATACTTTGATGCTGCATCGTACTTGGAGACTCTATCTGGCTTACTTGATGGGTATAATAAAAAACCTATCCACCGTTTACATGAACTGCGATACTATCGATACGGTAACGAATGGATTGACGCATTCAATCTTGGCATCATTAGACGAACATGCACCGTTATGCACTTTCAAAGTACAAAAACCGAAAGCGCCATGGCTCACTGAAAACTTTAAGTCGCGCATCAAAACGAAAAATATCTTGTTCAAACAAGCGAAACGTGCCGGTAACATCCTGACTTTTGCCATTTACCGACAATACAGAGACAAACTCACAGCAGAATTGCGGAAAAGCAAGGATGATTACCTTCGGGAGAGACTTAACAGTGTAACAGACAGAAGTCACTTGTGGAAGGAATCAGTGACACTAGGATTAATCAGACCACATCAGGCTTCTCCTTCCGGTTATTTCTCTTTACACGAACTAAACTCCTATTTTGCTCATACTATGGATCTGTCGCCCCGTTGTGAAAGGGCAGTATTGGTCAATAACATCACTGAGTTATCTCAAAACCAACCCATATTTAATTTCTCTCCCGTAACGGCTGAGGCGATAGCCACCATCATTACTTCCTCCTCGTCGCAGTCGAATTCCACAGGACCAGATGGTATATCCCGGTTTGCTATTCATAATGCTCTCGCAAACCTATCACAATCACTAGCCGTCATGTTTAACCATCCCTTGGAACTAGCGTACTTTCCTGCAGACTGAAAGAGAGCCTATATTCGCCCGCTTTTAAAATCTAATCCTCCATCATACCTTTCTGACTGTCGTCCAATAGCTAACTTATGCGAGTTCCCAAAGATCTTGGAACAAGTCGTACACAAGCAAATCATTAATTATCTGGCTGCTCACGATGTCCTCGATCCTCGTCAATCTGGGTACGGAGAAAGATTCAGTTCTCAGACAGCCTTGTTACTAATTTGTCACGATGTGAGACAAGCGGTTTATAACCGTAAATTAACTATCTTAGTACCTTTCGATTTTAGCAAAGCGTTTGATACGGTGCCGCACTTGAATTTATTAATTAAGCTTCGAAAGTACGGCTTCTCTGACAGGGTCGTCCATTGGTTCTTCTCATACCTCACCGGTAGATCCCGGGCAGTACTTGAGAGTTCTGGAGGGTGTTCCCAATGGTTAGACACGTCTGCCGGTGTACCACAAGGCTGGGTCCTAGGACCACTACTATTCGCACTATTTGTCAATGATATCAGCTCTTCCTTATCTTCTACTCAACATATGATTTTCGCCGACGACTTGCAAATATATTTGAGCTGTTATCCATCTGAGATTGTTGATGCCATCACGACGATCACGCACGATGTGAATGCGATAGCAAAATATGCCCTTAACAACGGGCTCATGCTCAATCTCGCCAAATCGAAAGTAATTTTGTTAGGAAGTGCTGCTTACATAAACCAAATCGATGTCAACAAGCTACCATCGATCAATATTTATGACACAATCCTTCCATACGTTAATGAAATACGTAATCTAGGAGTCTTGATGTCGTCCGACTTATCCTGGCACAAGCACACAGTAATGATTTCCAACAAAGTCAATTCCTAAGACATCGCCCTATAGAAGCTACGATATCATAGGAATGCACTGTCGCAAGAACTCAAAGCATCACTCGTTGTTTCTCTTATTTTTTCAACACTCGATTACTGCTCACTAGTTTATAGCAACCTCACGAATGAACAAAATACTAAACTCCAAAAGCTCATCAACTGTTGCGTTCGATTTATTTTCAACCTGCGCCGCGATGTCCGTATCACACCGTATCGAAGAAGACTGGGCTGGTTGAGAGTAAAATCAAGGCGCTTGTATTTCATGGGTGTCACTGTGTACAACATTCTTCATCAGAATGCACCATCATATCTACTGGAGCTTTTTCCACGATCTCGGTCCTTGCAGCGTCCTATGCGAACGGTACCGAGTACCTTTCATATTCCCATACACCGGACCTCTACCTTCCATAATTCCTTTGCACTGTCTGCCGTATATTTATGGGAGTCTATACCGATCGAAATAACTTCATCTCCGTCTCTGCCAGTATTCAAACGGCACCTTTTCGCTCATCTGTTCGCCCTAGATGAATAAACCTTAATGATAAGTGTACCCTGGAACTCGGACCTGATTGGGAATGCGTAGTTCCTCGTGTATTCTAGTAAGCCCGTTTGCAACCTGCGAAAACGACCTTAATTCTGTCAAAAACGTAGTCTCCCGTCATTTAACTTAGTTTTTACTATCGTTATTATAGTCCCGAAACTTAGTAATAGTTTAGTGAAGTTATAATTACGAGTACTGTAAAATTATTTTGATTTGTACGCATATAGCGCAAGATCTTATCACCGCCTAAATCTGTACGCAAATCTGAAAACGATCAACTAATCGAACATTGTTCGCCGTACTATCGTTGCACCATCACTCTCTTTAATCACCATGAACATTATTATGTTATTTTTTTATTTTCTTATTTTATTTTACCTTTTTTTTCATTATATCACACTACTTTTCTCTTTTACTATTGTCATGCTACTGTTATACTATTATGTTATTGTTATTTTTATCATTATATCATACCACTTTTCTGTTTTTTACCTATTGCCTCAAGGTACAACCAAGGCATAATAAATCTAATCTAATCTCTCTCTCTCTCTCTCTCTCTCTCTCTTTCTGTCCCTGTACGATCCGTTTAGCGATTAGAAATTACCTCGTTACTCCAGACATCCTTCTCTGCCTTCATTTAAACTTTCACTCCTCGACGTTGTAATTTTCTCGCGACGAGGTGCTTTTACATCGTGCCAAGTTACCATTCGCTAATTTACTCGCTAATGGTCCATTCCGTAGGGTTTCTCGGACCCGGTTATTCACGAATTAGCGAGTACAGGTCGGTGTCCCGACCCATGTATATAGGTGACCGTACAAGTTTGCTCGAAGGAGATTGAGCACTCGGGAGTTGTTCGAACTGGCTCGGCCCGGGGAGCCCTGTCTGATCTTTTGCAGGCCCTAACTACTAGCACGCGCGTACCACTCTGCCGTTACATGGGGAGGCGTAGGTAAGCATATTCCTTGAGTACCTCGAAGACGCGACGTAGCCCCCCAAGGCTACGTCGAATGCCTCATCTCATACCTGCTTTCTAACAAGATACGCCCAACTTTCGATTTCATTAGACACTGTTATTGTTGTCGATATTGGCATCGAATTAAATTTAGCAGTGAGGGAGAGAGGCTAATGTATTCCTTGCACGTTCTCGCCGACTTTCGAATTAACTGATTTTAGTTTATGGCAAACTTCAGGCACGTACTATTGGACTGGAATAATATTAAGGATGGTCTCGAAAGTTAAGAGGAGAATTATGATTTGGAAAATTGGACTCTCGGATCTTTGCACTATCAGAATAATATATTTTGTTAGCTATAGCAGTTAAAAAAATAAGTTATTCGTCCGTTCACCCTATACGTATTTTTATTCAATAATGGATAATTTCATCGTCGGGTTTTTTTATTAATTAATTTTTCTATTATCCGAAGCCTTTTTGGCAAATCGATGCCATCGATCTCTGATGAGGATTGTAAGAAAAAGTTTCAGTATCGATCATAGCGTGAGTCGGCGAAAAAAATTAAGCAATCGCAAATAATGAATTTATTTTGCGTCTTAAGGGGTAACACCACTGTAGAAATTTTGAAAAATTGATTTTTCAAGAATTGGCTTAAGTGATGCTTTGAACCATCTAGAATAAGGAGGAAAAAGTTTGGTACCTGTAAAACAAAAGTCCGTAGGCCTGTGTGGGTCTGCGGCTGGCCTGTGTGCTCGACGTCGACCATTTTTCTCGTGACGGCTCGCAGCATAACTCTAACAATTTTCTTTCTTTTCACTCCAAATTTTGAGCACAACTTCAAAATAACATACCGAAAAGACATACGTACGGGATTTTCCATGAGTTAATTATAACATTTGTTGTTAACAAATGATTGTTATTTTTTTCTGTCGAAAATTGAGTTTTGTCAATTACATAAAAATTCATATTTTCAAAATCCCCTGCGTATTTCTCTAGCTATACTCATGTAAATTAATAGAATTATGGATTTTTTTTTCTGAATTTAAATTTGCGTCAGTGATACTGCGTGCCGCAGAGCGTCTCAAATTCATCGTGCCTCGCGTGAATGGCTAATTTTTTAATATCATTTTTTTGTTCACTTGAAGATATGACTAATAACTTCCTCGAATATTATTATCCTCTTACTTGTCCTTCCACCAAAAAAACGCGAAAATCACTTAAAGGGTTACGAGGGTTTGAACATTTCGAAAAATCAATTTTTTAATGTTTTTATCTAATAGTGTAATATGTCTAGAATATTCTCCCAAAGGTTTAAGTCAATCGGAGTAAAAGTCTAGGAGCGAGAGCCTTTGTGAATTCCCCCCGTTGGGAAAGACCGGCCGGGAGCGACGCAGGTATATCGCATTTTTCTTTAAACACTATTTTTGCAGTCGGTGGGCACGATTTCTCTAAAACTAATGCACCGAACTTATTGAAATTTTGCGCACTTCTTCAAAGTAGCATTGACTAGTGATTGAACGAAGGTTTTTTTTCCGATTACAATTAACTTTGGAAGGGTACACGTAGTGTAAATTGTAAAAAAATTGAACTTTTTTGCATACAATTCTGCTTTCAAAAAATTGAAAAATTCAAATTTTAATTTTTTTTTAATTCTTCATTTAATCACAAGCTATACTTATCTACCAACAGAAAAAAATTGGTTTTTTAATTTCAGATAAAGCTATTATGAGTTATTCTGACTACCGAGCGGACACTTTTTTTAAGAGTCTCCTGAAACCAGGTCCCACCGGCTGAATGTCCCAAATTTTTGGATGAAATTTAAAAAAAACATTGTTGAAATGTTGCTCTTTTATGTGCTTAACATTTTGAATAAAATAAATGATATTATTTTTTTTTTAAATCGAGAAAACATGCTTTTTTTGGCTTCGAAGCCCGCATAACCTTTTACGAAATCATCACAGTGTAACATTTTCACAAAATCGATTTTTTGTTGCATTATACGATAGTATACACGGTTATAAACGTTCTGTCCAATTTTTAGATCGAAATTCGAATTATTTCGGTCGCTACAGCCTATCTTAGAAAAAGTTAAGCCTTTCTTAACAGCATATGGAATCTTTTTTTTAATCTTCCTATTTTTTTTTACGAAAAACTGTCGAAAAAAAAGGCTAAATTTAATATTTTTTGTTCAAATCGCCGCCATTTTTTCAAATTTCACTAAAAAAACCTCCATTGGGACATACCGGCTTTCCTACAGATTAACCCTTCGAGTGCACACTGGGTCATTTCGAGCCAGTGATTTTTTTCGTGTAAGTACGTATTTTTCAACGTATTCCCCACTTTGACCGAATGTTTTGGCATTTAATTTTCGTTTACGTCAAAAAATAAATTTAGGGCCATAAAGTATGGATAATTTACTACAAAAAACGTCTCTACAAAAAAAAAACAAAAAAATCATATTTACCGGAATACAACGATTTGAAAAACGCCTTGGGTCAGATTGACCCAAGATGCACTTATAGGTTGGCGACGGAGTTGTGCACTCGAAGGGTTAATAATCATTTTGAAATTTTTGTTTCCAACCAAATTTGCGGTCGCAACCCTGGCCACCATGGGACACCATTTTTTCCACGCAATTTTCCGCAAATAAAAACAATGTTAAACAATAAATAAAGAAATTTAAAATAAAATCATTTTCCATTTTTTATCGGTGCTTCAATTTGTAAAAAAAAATTAGACCGATGTGCTTATCCAATCCACCTAAAAAAATCGCGAAAATCGGCTATTTTTCGGGCGGTCACACTGTGATGATTCCTTAATTTTAGACATTTACAGTGGTTTAAGCCTTTAATGTCCGCTGTCTGAAAATTCTCAATTATTTTAGTTCGACGTAGCTCGCAGGCTTTGGTTTCCATTGTTTAGTTATCGACAGTGATGCGACGTTCTTCGCAGGTGACCTTCTCCGCTAAATGAAAATTCTCGACGATTGTAGTGCGAGGTGGACCGCAGGCTCTGGTCTCCATTGTTTAGTTATGGGTAGTGGCGTGACTTTCCTCGCAGGTGACCTTCTCCGCTATCAGAAAATTCTTGATGATTGTAGTGCAAATTGACTAGCAGGCTTTGGTCTCCATTGTTCAGCTATTGGCGGTGGGGCGATTTTCTTCGCAGGTGACCTTCTCCACTATCAGAAAATTCTTGATCACTGTAGACTAACCTGGCTCGCGGACTCTGATCTCCATCATTCAGTTCTCGACTGTGGTGCGACGATCTTCGCTCGTAACTCTCTCGATCATTTTGTCCTCTGCTGCAGTGCGTTGTTCCTCTAAGGTAAGAATTTTGCACTTGCTATGAAGCCGCTTCGGCTTCGGGAATGTCGATTTTTGTCGTATGGTCCAGGCAACAAGCATAAAAGTAAGCACTTTGAAAAAATATCAATACGCCAAATTGATCGACGGGTAATTGGATGTCGCTGAATTGAATGGTGATAATAATTTTGCAATCAACCCCCGAGAAAATTTTAACAAAATGTTTAAAACCGATTAGTCCGAAACCTAATAATTTTTTCGAAAAATATGTCAAACAAAAGCTGTTTGGGACATAAAAATACGAAAAAAAGTATTAAACGTTCATCATCGTATTACAATAAGGGAGAAAAAGACGAAAAACGATTCAATTGGGGAACGAAAACCATGAAGTTTCTAAAAATAAAAAAATACCAATATTCGTATATATCTTGGGTTTTTTTGCTACATATTGCTTTAGTAAGAGTTAATCTAACTTGCTGGAGATTTAAAATTTTTTTATTTATCGTATGGGTGTTAAAAAATGACGACTCAACATTAACAAAATTAGTAGTTGAGTACCACTGTCAGAAAGAGACGCACTATATGGCTATGCCGTTCGCACTCATAGGAGGTTCTTTCTATCATTCCGCAACGCATGCGCGCAACGCGCTCCGAGTATCTTGCGTCTCTTACACTCCCAGTGGTGCTTCGGCAGCGATGCGATTTTGTCTTGCAAACAAATCTTCATTCGTTTTTTTCTCCCTCATTTTTGAAGATATGAACACGGACGTTTAATACTTTTTTACTTACTTTAATGTCCCAAACAACTTTCGTTTGACATATTTTTCGATAAAATTATTAGGTTCCGAATTAAACGGTTAAACATTTTTTTAAAACATTTTCTCGGGAGTTGATTGGAAAATTGTTACCGCCATCCTATTCAGCCTCACCCAATTACCCTTAGGTCAATTTTGTGTATTTACGTAGAAAAAGTGCTTACTTCGACATTTTTACTGGACTGGTAGTCTCGGTCAGTCGAGGTGGAACTGGATTTCCTTGAACGCCGTGGTGATCGTTTTTAGTAGCCTTTTGTTGTAGTCGCGATCAGTCGAGCTGGAACTGAATTCCCTTGAACGACATGGTTGATCGTTTTAGTAGCCTCTTGAAAAACTTTTCCGTGTTTCGAACATTTTTGTATCCATCCTCCTGGGTTATTTCTTCTTCTCTCAGTCTCAATGCCTCGGAGATGAACGTACCGAAGAGCTACAGAAATTCTTCTCGTACTACGCTTTTATTATATTGCATTTTCTTTCAGTGCCCAAATCCTCCACTGAAAACTCGTTTGTTTTTATTGCCCCACAATCTGCATCGGAAGTTCGTTTTTTGGCGATAGCCCAAATTTTTTCTTCCAGGTGTCGAAGTTACGAAAAGCAATCAAACCTTTTTTTTCGATCTGTGTCGAGAATTCTCAAGATAAATCCGCAAACAACGTTTTTTTTTAACCTGCGTCGAGAGTTTTCAAACTATAGACGCAAAATAGGAAATCAATTATTTTGGACGCACTGGAAGTGCTGTAAATTAGAAAATTAACGAGTTCTCGTTGCATTCGAATGATAAAACACGGAAACTATATTCGTGTAGCAACATCGAGTCGGATCCTCTTGAAACTCAAACCCAACAGAACGCAACGTTTTCGTCATTTTTATTTTTCCTTGAGTCTAATAGTGTGTACATCATTTAAAAAAAGTTTACACGTCGAGACGACGCAAACTGCTCGTTTTTCAAAATCAGCGACAGCTTGTTCACTTTTCATTGAGCAGTAACGAATGAGAAATGAAAAAAGACAAGTTTCTCAACCCAATTTGCGGATCGACGGAACGATCGGATCGTTGCCACGTCTTCGCGCTACTGTCTCGCGATTGTTGTCTTTGAATCCCTGCCAAATGATTTCTTGCTCGCGTGAGCAGGACAGACAGAGATTGATTTATTGGATTTTATTACTATGTCCTAGTTGACGACCTTGGGGGAAAATTTACAACGAGCAGTGACGATTTTGTTCTCTGTGTGACAGGACGAATTATTATTATTTAAAAAAATCGTGGATCCGCCATTTTGGATCTGTTACCATCTGTATGTGGCTCTTTGTCTTTACGTGCCCACCTCGCGTTTCTTCAATCTTGTGGCCACAGCCGACATCCCCCTTTGCATTGCATTCACCATGACAGTGTTTTTCAACGTGTGGGGCGCGACCCCCAGGGAGGTCACAAAGTCTTGCTCGGGGGGTCGCGGTCGTAAGCCAGCGAGAAAGACTTACCAGACGTCAAAGAAAAGTGCAAGAAATTCCGTTTTGTTCTATGTTTTGTAGAGTTGGAAGTCAGAGCAAATTTTTATAATTTCCGAATTGTTTTTAAGTTGAATTACAAGAATTCGTACCGTGCGTTATTCCGTTAAGCATTTCTGGCATAACTTCAGACTTACTAACCTCGAAGTTAGCCAACAAACATCGATACTAAATTTGCCTAATAGTTAATCAAACATCTTTATCAAAAAATGTCTCTTCATGTAAAAATGTCCATTTTCATATTTAATAATACCATCACGACGCGTACGAATTGGCCGAAAAAAATCGCCAGTGTCTGTTTATCATTAAATTTTATTTAGATCATAAGTTGCATAATGTAAAATACATCTATGTAAATAAAATCATAATTTCTTCCTGCTCGAGTGTTTTTAATGAATAGTTCAATGTTTCTATCAAACAAGGATGCCTATTCGGAATTTTAGGGGGTTCGAAGGGAAATTTAGGGGGATTTCAAATTGATCCTAGGGCGAAAGTTTTGTAGTAGTTGGAAACACTGGTTGTACGTCCTACACGATAATAAATATCAACAATTTCAGTGAGATGGCTGTGCCTGTTTATTTTTCATTAAGTTGTCGGGTCGTGGTTCTATTTTTGAGACGCAAATAACCAAATCATTTTCTACTTGGAGCCTATTTCTCTTCTTAGTTTTTATGTTCACCATTGAAGAGAACGTTATAGTTCCGTAAAAGAGACGAAAACCCAGCACTTTTAGCGTAGAATTAGAATTTTTGATTGAAGCTAGATGGTTCCATACTGAAAGTAACCTCGACGAAATTTTGCGCCTCAACTCGCCCCAACCCTAAGGAATAAGGATTGAAAACTTAAAAATCGCCGCATCTCGATAATTAATAACCTGATGAAAAAAATTTCCAAACAAAAGTTGTTTGGTATAATAAAATACGTATAAAGTTATCTGACGTCCAACCCCCTATCTTTGAAAACAGCGGCTCGGTTTCGTATTTTATTTTATTTTGGATTTGTAAAATTTTCTATGCCCTAGTAGGCGGGCATTGATGCCTTGAACCAACACACCAAATACGCATATGGCAGGTCGTATCTTATATGGTGCAAATCACTATAAACATCGTCGCAAATCACAGGGAACATCTTTAATCAATGTATATATATTTTAGTCCTGTTCAGGATCTGATTAGGATCTCGGTGGAGAACATTTTTGATATTGTCAGGGAAAATCCATTTTATGAAAACCTACTGTATTATATAGCAGCGATTCTCAAACTTTTTTGGTGACGGAACCCTTTTGACACACTAAATATTTGACGGAGCCCTAAGCAACCAAAACCTGGTTTTATGTTTATTTTTTTATGAAAATCGGGGGATAGCACGATATCCGGGTCGCCAAGATTTGACCGTTGATTCTTGATATGTGAACCAAAATAATGAGAATTACAAGAATAAAAAATTTTCCGTTTTGGCTTCCTTAAGGTATTATGAGCGCTTTTAGCGGTAATTGGAAATATGCCAAAATTCAACGATTGTTGTTGGCTCATGCGTACAATATCATTATTTTATCGCAAATAATGAAAATTGACCCAGCAAGCTTCAAAAAGTATTTATATGATTTTTAACGTAAATTCCAAGTTTATAAAGCTTTATTTATTCATATTCTCTGTTTATTTATAGCAATAAGAATTGCTCTATATAATTACTAAACGATATATTTTACATAAACTTAGAGCCTTACAAATCCGAAGAGGGATTCTTCGGACTCCTAGCGCTTAGGAGTACTACTTTACTCTCTGTCTAGTCGCACTTATAAGCGAGGAAAACATGGTAGTGGTATTTAAAATACATTTTTGGCTTCTGATACACTGTTGAAACTATAAGTTTCCAAGTTACTTTGCCTGACGTTACTTCAAATTTGGAAATTCGAAAAAATCGTCATTTTCGATAACTATCGAAAATTATAATTTAAACGCAAAATATCAACTTTTACCACTCTTCATGTTTTGTTTATTTTGACTCGATAACCCGAAATTCACCGTGAAATCTTGGCGCTCCGGATATCGTACTCTTGCCGATAATCGTACAAAAATGCGTACTTTACATAACAATGTATGAATTCCACTGTAAATTGATCAAATTATTTCCATTCATTGGGAGATATGAAGTTGTTTTTTTTTCGGCGGAGCCCTAGCAGAGGCCGCGGAACAAACTTTGAGCATTGCTCTTATCTAGCATCGAAGAATGCTTGTAACATTGGTTGCGTTTAACATATGTGCCCAATTCATTCAACTGTTAGAATATCGATAAGCAGAACTATACCTTTGGCAGTAACTATGGCTATAATATATTATTGCCCCCTCAGGGAAGTATAAAGTATAGTTGGAATATGGTTGAAAACACCATAAATTTCTCTCAGTGTACGAGACTCAAATAAGAACCTGTGACCTTTCGATGTTCTGGCTTGGAGGCAAGCACGCTAACTACTAGACCAGCACACCAGAGACCACACACTGTGTATGACAAAAGTATTAACTTGATCTAGCGTAGTCAAACCTAAAGTTGATCCAACAATTACCATTTGCTCACGTACACCTAGCTCACCCAAAGAATACGTAATCCGATTTATAATAGATGGTGCAGCTGAAGCGAGAGAGAGAGAGAGGGAGAGAGAGAGAGAGAGAGAGAGAGAGAGAGAGAGAGAGAGAGAGAGAGAGAGAGAAGTGTGGGAAGCCAATGACATAGAGAGAAAGAGATCAAGGAAATTTTGAGCTTTCGCATACGAGCTTCGGATGTTCACCAACTCGTGTGGTGCAACAGCTGCAGCTCGGCGTGCCTAAGCAGTTCACTGTCGTGCTCGGGACTGCCGCTTTTGCTATCTCGCTCATCTCCATCAAACCGCTTCACGTGCATAATAATCGTGCCCGCGCGCTCGTTCATTTCTTCAGAATTATTTTAGCTCATTCGGTTAGGCGCTATGACGCATTGCCGGGCTCTCTACCCTTGATGATGATGATGATGATGCGTTCACGTGCGTCACGTCCTTGGGCCAATGTTATTTTCTACAATTTGACATATGTATCTAGGTAATAACAATATAAATTTTCATATGTATGTGTGTGTGTGTGTATGTGTGCTCGCAGTTACAATTGAAGCATCACTTTTTGTCGCCAAAATTTCGATCTCTTTTTAACAGACGTATCTTCCTGAAAAATAATCGCAGAAAAAAAAGAAACACTGCATTCTAGAGACGTGAGAACGCGTGCCTATATAAACGAGGGCTAGAACATCTTCCTTACAACCCTTCGAAAGGGTTCTCCCCCCCTTTCCTTCTCTCGTTTTATTTGCATTTTTTCGTTCTCTTTTCGTTGCATTTTCTTTGAAAGGAGGGGACCACTGTGACGGGCCGAAAAAGGTCTTTTTTCCATTTTCTTGTCCACTAGATGATTTATTTGGATTTCAGAAAACGGGATGTTTTTAAGCATACATTTAACGTATTTTTATTTTAAAAAATGAAAAATTGGAAAAATGTATTGCAGAAAATGAAAAATTAACAACGTTATTGCAGTATAATAGAGCCTCTGCATGAAAAATGTGACCCGACGGCCGGATCGATAACTTGAAAATGGTTGGTGTGAAAAATGAAAATGAAAAAAATTTATAATCTATATAAATATAGTTCTCGTTGTACGTAGACGTGTTTTCAATGAAAAAAAAAACACCAACTGGCGGGTGTTAAAAAAGTGTAATTTTGGCAAATTTTTACTGATTTTTGGGGGGCTTGAAAATAATAAATGTAAAAAAACGGCTACGTACAATGATAGCTAATGCAATTACGGAAGTTTTGGTTTTTTAAAACAGAAAAACGCGATTGAAAGTTTCAGTACACGTAGATCGTTGGGTTACCTACTCTCACTGAATCGTCTCTAACTTGCAAGGAACATCACTTTGGTGTCCTTCTCCGATTTTGTTGAAACGTTTTTTATGTGGAAGAGTATCAAAAACTAAAAGACACGTTTTTTTTATCGGCGGAAAAACGGTTTTAAGGGGTGAAACGCACCCTACAAAATGTGGATGTTTTTCGTCGATAACGTTTTAACGGTACTAGATATCAAAAAAATTCAAATTGCAACAATGTTTATTTTTTTGTGTACTATACATTGGAAATGAGAATGATAACGTTATCGAAGAAAAGGGAAAAACACCCCTATTTTCGAGGGTGCGTTTCACCACTTAAAACTGCCGATTTTTCCGCCGATAAAAAAATACGTGTCTCTTAGTTTTTGATACTCTTCCACATAAAAAAGTTTCAACAAAATCGGAGGAGGATGCTAAAGTGATGTTCCTTGTTGGTCAATATTCGATATTTTAACTTGAACTTTTCTTTCACACATTCTTGAATCAACTTTGAGAAAATGTTCAAAAAATCGATTTTTCTGACCCGTCATAGTGGTGTCCCGCCTTGAGTCGCGTTGTATTTCTATTGATTGGCTTTTTTCGTTGTTTTCGCGTCTTTGCTTTTGCTTCACATAAAGTGATTTTTTTCTTGTTTTGTATCGAGTCTTTTTTTAATTTAATTTTACACTTTTTTTTTTATTGTTTGAAAAATGCCTGTCAGAGGACTTTTCCTCATGCACTAATCAATCCAATCTAATCTAATCTCTGCCCTTCCCTCTCTCCTACTCACCTACCCTGCTCGTAATTCGCCTTTTGTTCTTTTTTTTTCTTCATTCGTCGCATCACCTCTCAAGCCGCTTTCCAAATCAGCTCGTGTCGCGCTTTTGACGTGTGCTCAAGAGTTGACGTTTCGCGAGCAAAGCTCCTTCGTTGCGGTTCCGTGTGATTCGCGAGCCCTTTGAGGGCTCGTCGTTACAGCGAGAAAGCCCACCCTCGTACCCGTCATCATTCGAACGTCATCTTGAGCTTTGTGGATCGTCTCGAGGAACGAAAAGTCTCGACCTGCTTTCGGGACAACCCTTGACGTGCTGCTCGCACAAAGCCCTTTGCTTTACCCACGATGCAACTTTGTTTTTATCCCTCGCTCTCCCGTTTTTCAACACCCTCCCATACTACATCACTCTTATGACCTTAAATGTATGTGTGGCGAATTTAAGCTCAGTTTTCCTGGGCCAATTTGTGGAGGGTTCAAATCGACGAGTCTTTATAAATATTCCATTTTTAAATAATATTTTCGTATTTTTCATACATTATATATATATATATATATATATATATATATATATATATATATATATATATATATATATATATGTATGTATGTATGTATATATATATATATATTAGGGTGGCATAAACTTGAGCTCTATTTTTTTCCCTTTTTCTCACCATCCAATTATCTTCTTTAAAGAAAAAAAAAAATTGTCACTGCGAGCGGTCAAAACATTTTCAGAGGCCGCTCAAGTCTACCAAAAATTTATTTTTTTAAATTAAAAAATCGATTATTTTTTCGTCCACTTCTCCCCCATGAATTTTACGCTTTATATATTTTTTTATTTTTTATAATTTCATGCAGCATAAAAACAAAATAAACAGCGAAGTGTTTCATTTTCTGAATAATTTATTACACATACACACACACACGCACACACACACACACGCACGCACGCACGCACGCACGCACACACACACACACACACACACACACACACACACACACACACACACACACACACACACACACACACACACACACACACACACACACACACACACACACACACACACACACACACACACACACACACACACACACACACACACACACACACACACACACACACACACACACACACACACACACACACACACACACACACACACACACACATATATTAGAGCGGCCCAAATTTGAGCTCTATTTTTTTTCTTCTTGTCACCATCCAATTATCTTCTTTAAAGAGGAAAAAGAATTGTCACGAAATCTGCGAGCGGCCAACAAATATTTAGAGGTCGCTCAAGCCGCCCAAAAATTCAAATTTCCATTTAAAAAATCTGTTTACAAAAAAAAATTTACTCTCGTGTGTAAAAAAGTTGGTTGACGGCTTCCATGATTCCGGAGGTTTCGTTCATTTGAAATAAGAAAATCAAATGGCATTTCAATTTGTAGCCCTGAGGCTATCGCCGCAACTGGAGTAAAGTAAAAATATCGAAAATTAAATTTTTGGCACGGTTTTGAAAGTTAAGTTCCAATTTTCGTAATTTTTTTCGACTTTTTCAGCTTAAAAACACTATGGTAGTCATCAGGAATATTTTAATTCGGGTAAGAACTATAGATGTGCTGACTATACCACAACAATTTGAGCGCAATCCGTTCAATAGTTTCCTGAGATATCATGAAACCCAATTTGAAAAATACTTTTTTGAGAAAAACGCGATAAAGGTTCAAGTACGATTTACACAAAGAAACATTGACTCACCATTAATCTTTTATACCAGGTCCATATAACACTAACACATTTATTTGCAATTTGTGAAAAAAAACGTGTTTAAAATGTTTTGGACCTGTCACTCGGGATGACTGCTTTGAGTGTTTGCCTGTAATTTTTTTCTGAATTTTTCAAACCGCACATAAAATTAGGTACATCAAACGATTTTTCATCGTGGTGTTTTGGGGTGCAAAAATTTAAAAAAAATCGTAAACACTCAGTACAGTCTAGACCTGGCGTGGCCAAGGCGTCGACGGCCCAGACGATTTCAATAGCCCTTGAGAGTAAAATCAATTACGAAAAAGGTTTGGGTTTGTTTGGGTTTAAAACTGTTGCCGGCGGTACACCGCCAGGAATATTTTGAATCGTATTGTCGACTGCACACTTCAAAAGTTACATGTACACACAGTAACATGTACCACCGGCCAAAAGTTTCCGGACACTTCAGATAATTGCAAAACTTTCGATCACTTTGGATAATTCCAAAATTATATTAGAATAATATAATTCATTATATAGAGCCGTACAATATCAGTGTAAAATAACAAATGAAATAAGCAATATTATTGTAACATTATTTGGCAATGATCCACTGATCGAAAGTTTTGCTCTTATCTGTAGTATCCGGAAACATTTGGCTGGTAGTTTATATATTTTTTCGAATTTAAACTTTGATTGTGGCTAACGGTCCAACCTCCTTAAGGAATGTCACGTCTTTGAGCGGTGGTTTCCGTCCGTAAAACCGTTTTCCCATCGATAAAAAAAATACATGTCAAGTAGTTTTCAATGCTTTATCACATACAGAAGTTTCAACAAAATCGAAGGCGGGCACATTGGTGATGTTCCTTGTCAGTATCACTATTAATGGGGGAAAGACATGGCAGCCTATAAAATTGTTATCAGCTTCCCGTTTCAAGCATCACTCAATCTTACGGGTGTGCCAATGGGACTATCATAGGAAGTGTGAGTTCTCGGTGATCGAACTCCATGGACTCCCTATATGGCAGAAGTTCCATTTTTTGCCCCCTTTCGATCAAGCCGTTGCGCTGATCCTGTAACTTGCAACCATCCCTAAGTATGTATGTGGAACGCGTACAGCATCAATCACACCTTGGCGTAGTCGCACGTGTTTCTCGTGTGGATTGTGCAATAGCTCGACGTGCACACTCACAAATCGTTTTGTATTCCGCATCTCATTTCTCCCCCCCCCCCCCTCTCTTTTCTACAGTTACCGGATCACTTGCACCATACAACCAAGGAAGTAGTACATGAGAAAGGAACGCAATACAGCGTCACGGAATACATTGCCTCGCGATGAAGCATGCGTATATATATATCTTTATATACAGGGTGGACCATTTAACGTGACCATCCCAAATATCTCCGTTGCCTTTGGAGTGACGAAAAAAATGTTAAGAGGTAATTTGATTGATTTCGAAGGGCTGATACAGTGGTGAAAAATTCATTTTTGTCAAGGTCATAGTTTTTGCTCTCTCAAGGTCATCAATGGTTTTTCAAATGGGAACATGTTTTTTTTTTTAATTAAGACGTTGTAGCTCATATTCAGACGAATTCAACGACCTATGATATCATGACCTTGAAATGATTTTTCACCAAAATATTGTGGGTTTGTTTGGGTTTGTTTTCGTCACTCTAAAGGCAACGGAGATATTCGGAGTGGCCACGTTAAATGGTCCACCCTGTGGATATATATTTACAGGGTGTTAGGAAGGCCGATGCAACGCCTTAAGGGGGTGATAGGCCACCCCGTTAGGAACATATCTACCCTAGGTTACCTCAGTCCAAAGTCTATGGGTTTTGCGTTATCATGGTAAGCATGATTTATGGAAAATTTCCCAAAATTAGGTACTAACTCGTTCATAATGTTCAAACAGACAATAATTGGCGACTAAAAACTTATTTACGTATTAGCTTAAAGGGTTAGGCCACTCTAGAGGCCGAGATATAGGCTTTTTGGGGATTTTTTTATTCTGAAAAACTACAAAATAAATCGAGATTACAAAAAAGGATGTTTATCATACATATCAGTGACTGTATACAATTATTTTTTTGAAGCGATTAATTTCAAAATGGCGGCTGTGCAGCGTTTATCTCAAAACTGCATTTTTAAGTTGGCCCACTTGAAATTTTGGATTCACTTGAAATGTTGAATATATCTTGAAAAATACATTGTCTATGGAAGTACGTAGAATTTTTTTTAATTGCATAGTTCATTTGTTTTTAACAATTATCTGACGAAATTATTCACTTTCCGAAAATTTGCCTAAAAAATCGTCAAACAATTGTTAATAACAAATGCCTATTAATAACAAATACCTAACTATGCAATGTAAACAAAAATCCTACGTACTTCCGTAGACAATGTATTTTTCAAGATATATTCAACATTTGAAGGGAATCGGTTGAAAATTGTTTGAGTTATGTTTCCGGTCAACTTAAAAAATGCAGTTTTGAGATAAACGCTGCGCAGCCGCCATTTTGAAATTAATCGCTTCAAAAAAATTATTGTATACAGTCACTGATATGTATGATAAACACCCTTTTTTGTAATCTCGATTTATTTTGTAGTTTTTCTGAATAAAAAAATCCCCCAAAAGCCTGTTTTTCGGACTCTAAAGTGGCCTAAGGCCTTAATGTGTATTTAATCGACAAACACGAATACAATTATCGGTATCCACACAACTAACTAAATGGCACGTGATGAATCATTAAAAGCGTGTCAAAAAATAAAAATACCTCGTATGTTAATGCTATTTTGAAAAAAATAGCATTAACGTAAGAGGTAAACGAGTTAGTACCTAATTTTGGGAAATTTTCCAAAAAATCATACTTATGGTGATACCTCGAAATCCTTAGACTTTGGACTAAGGTAACCTAGGTTAGATATGTTCCTAACGAGGTGACCTGTCACCCCCTTAAAGGCTTTGCATCGACCTTCTTGACATCCTGCACATATGTGTGTGTATATATACAGGGTGTCCGAGAACTGAATGCGTGCCCTGAAATAGGGGGTTGAGGATGAAATTCTGAGTCGATTGATATAAGCATGTGTGGGTCTCAGATCAACCCATGAATTATTATTAATTTTTAAAGGCGGGCGCACCTGATTGGCCCGCCTTTCAAAATTAATAATAATTCATGGGTTGATCTGAGTTGACACATGCTTATATTAATCGACTTAGAATTTCATCCACAAGCCCCCCATTTCACGGAACGCATTCAGTTCTGGGACACCCTGTATATATACAAACTTAATGCAAGTCCACGGTGTAGTCGGATAGTTAGTGCATTCCTCGTACAAAGGAATACACCAGTCACCGATTAAAAATGTATAACATTGCTCCGGCTCGAGGAAATGTCAATGTTGGCTAATCTGAAGTTCTACAAAAATAGAATAGAGAGCTAACCAAGAGCGAGCGAGACGGTGAGGGAGTGGAAAAGAGGAAGAGTGAGAGAGGGGGGAAGAGGGGGGGGGGGTGAGTACGAAAACAGGAAAATAATGGACCAAAAGGCGGTTGTGTATCCGAATATAAAAACTTCCAAAAAAGTATCCATTAGCTTTTTGGAGGTTCCAATTTTATTGAAAATTCGAAGGAACAAAAATTATGTTTCGCTTTTGTTGCATTTTCTGATTATATTATGTGGAGTTAATTCTGGACACTTTTGACCAAAAATAGCTTTTCTTAATATTTACGGAGAAAATATATATTCCGCGATGCCGAAATGACACTGTAATGTTTTTTTTATCTGTCATCTTTCTACTTGATATTTGCCTTAATAATCCTACTTTGACAAGAATATTAAATATAAGTGATTATAACGTTAAAAATGATCAACGAATGCGAAAGTTTTTAAAATTAAAAAAGTGCCTAGAATTGTTTCCCCTAGTGTGTATACTAGAAATTAATTCGACACTTTTCAAATTTTGGAAAACGTCGCATTTTTTAATCATTTTTACATTATAATCACTTATATTTTATATTTCAATAAAATTCATATGTACCCGTGAAAATGTTGTAAAAATAGTTTTTTTTTTCGAATCACCTGTAATTTTGTATAATTCTTTGAAACTTCAATGTGGGAACTTCTGGTGTTTTTTAATTTAACCATATCGAGAAATCCGTAGAATACTATTATAAGATAATTTACCATTCCCTGAGTTCCAACGTATACCAATATATCTCCCAGATATATATATATATATATATATATATATATATATATATATATATATATATATATATATATATATATATATATATATATATATATATATATATATATATATATATATATCTGTGTGTGTACTATTGTTGAAAGGATAAAATATGACATAAAATATAAAAAATACAATGAAGGATAACAATTTACAGTCAGTGTGTCTCCTCAAAATATTTTCGATTACATTTTACGATTATTTGCACGTCAAGTTATTTTATCTGTCGAATAAGGAGATTTTTCATGAAAATTATCGCCTGTCCATTTGAAAATGAAGCTCAAAGTTTCTAAGATAAAAATATTTTATAAAAAACCCCACTAGAGAAAGAGTTTATAAAAAATCTGCGATTTTTTACTATTGTCTCATCGCGATAGCAGTCGGGCGAGTTTTTCCGATGGAAATGATCGCGTATCCATTCACGGATGGAGAACGAAGATTGTGGAACAAAAGGATTCTTCAAAAATGCCTTGCGCGCAAAAAGTGAGTTTTTTAGACCAATGTAAAATCATCACGAATCCTAGTTATTTCACGTTTGATACCCCAATGAAAGAGTAACGCAAGATCCAAACTGACGAGTCATGCGGCAAAATAACACGCGGAAAAAAGGCGTGTATTATCGTCGACGGAAACGCGATATTCTGTCCGAATCGATGTGGCTGGAAAATAAGAACAAAGGTGGAAGCAACGGGAAAAGGCACAAAAAGGTTTATCCACCATCATTGTACGTGTGCCTGTGTCGATAGATAAGTTTGGTTTGATGGAGAATCAAAGCCGATTGTGGCTCGATGAACAGACATTGGAATATAGAGCCTGTCTACTCCAATATGCACGTGTATGGCACAAGTTTTTTTTTCTTTTATTTCTTTGGGGGATGTGGGGGTAGAAAGAAGAGGGAAAAGCCTAATGAAAATAGACTATTATTATTTGTGGTACGAAGTTTTCTATTTTTTTTTCTCGCTGTGCTGCTCTCTGTCTCGTTCTGGTCGTCTGTCCCTTTTTTCCGGTCCCCATCCAATTAGGTAATCTGGTATTCATAACTGGTGCTTCATAGAAGCCCCGGTGAAATCGCCTTGCCGGAGAAAAAATTGCGTGTCACCAAGCATATATGGAAATAACAACGCGAGAGAAAGAGAGAGAGAGAGAGGGGGGGGGAGAGCAATGGATGTACAAGGCCTCGAGGGTGATAGTTGCGCATGCACATACATCGAGAAAAATTATTTGTTTGAAGCAAGTTTTTTTCTACTTTACTTCCACGAACGTATATCCTGACTCACTGTTGAAATGTCAATAAATATGTAGTAAAGAGTTCAAACTTCTATATTTTTATTGTTCGTCAAAAAAAAATCGCCAAAAAAGCTTAAAAAACGGGCCGTCGCACGAGGTGACTGCCTTAACGAAATTGTCGATAATCAATAAATCTTTATTGTAATTTTAACAATAATTATAATTGACATTTATCTGAATTCATTATTAAGCTGGCGTACACAAATTACGTAACGCCAAATTCCCCAATTTTTGACCCCCCTACCCTCCCCCTTTTAATAGGACCGTAACGCCCAGCCGGATCCAATTTGATAGACATAACTAATTATGAACGGATCGGGTTTATACTCATTTCATGAAGTATACATTCATCTTGTTTTATACCAATTTTTCTAAAAAAATGTTTAAAATTAACCGAGATATATGCCTTGATTTGACGACGGAAAAAAATGTCTCTTTATTGTCCCATCGATGTATTTATGGAAGGTTATCGGTACATAAAAAGTCAACAATTGATCGATATCTATACAAATGTAGCTATCTTTATGCGTAATCGTTTTTTTATTACATAATGCCGACAATTTGGACATTTTTTTCTGGTTGCAAGGCCCTTTTTTGTATTCAAGCAGTCTTTGAAAATAGTAATGTTCAAAATTTAAAAATCGGCTACGTACAACCTTAGTCGCTGTGATTACAAAAATGTCAAAAAAATTGATAATCGGTTGATAAGTTTTTGAGTATTCGCTGGGACAAGATCGAAAAAAGTAGTTTTGAGAAAATGGCGTTCAAAGTTTTCGTTCCGTTTTTCTTGATATAAAGTTATGTTTTTTTATAGAATATTGATACTAACATTAAAGTATCTAATCGCGGGCGACATGACGGTTCTTCATCTTCATTATATTTCACAAAATAATAAGAGCTTGCACTTCATCTATTGTGAACGATTTCCACCTGTAGGGACTGTATTTTTGAATATATGTACTTTCAAGAATTGTAAAAAACAATTTTTCTTTCTTCAAATTTTTTTTGGGAAAGTGCAAAAGCTACTGTGCAAGTTCTTGCACAGTGACTTCCCCCCTTAACTGACATTTCGTATGGAAAGCGGCCAACTTTCCGCGGTAAAATTGCGCGCGAGTTTTAAATTCAAAACTTGAACATACAGAAATGTTGCTATTTCTGGTAGTTCTAAAATCGTGACGTAACGCAAGCCTTGACCTCCCCCCTCCCCCCACGTACGTAGACCGTAACGCCTGGCCGGACCCCGCCCCCTAAATTGCGTTACGTTATTTGCGTACGCCCCCTTATCTAATAAATCTATATCTTAAAATATTAGATACTATTTTTAATTTATCTGAATGTTGAATTGATTTGAATGTATTATTGGATAGTTACAACTTCATTGCCTGTATTATGCATAACACGAAATTGTTATCGAAGTAATTTCAAATGTCCCAACATCAGAAGGAAATTATTTGACACTAAAATTAATAACGTTATTGAATTAGGTTAAATAATAAATATGAATAATAACGTTGAAGAAGTTTATTCAAGTTAGCAGACCTGAATAAAATACTATTAGATTTAGACATACGTTTTTCTATTACATAAAGATTCCGTTTTATTTTATGGTGTTGAAGTTCGTATATTAGGAACACAACGAAAATTACGTTCCATTTTTTTAAATTCTTTTCAACCCAAAATCTTTTTTTGCAGATTTAACCTGTAGATTTTGAATGAAGATTGACAAAAACGTTCGAGTGATTTTAGCAGCCGGAAACTGCCGGGAAAATAAGAGAAAAAAATTATTTGCATTCGAACGCTGCAAACGTTAATATCATACTTTTTTGGGAAACTAAATATGTTTTTGAGTTAGGTTAATAGTTTCACTGCATCGAAAAAAAGTTTATTTCACTTGAATCAAATTGTATTGGATTCGAAAATATATATTTTTTGCACCATTTGTAATTGATGGAAACATTTCATACAGCTACATACACCATGTTATTGAGTATCAGGCAAAATTTTATTTGATGGAACCAAAGAATATCTCTCGGTGTATTGTTGACTAAAATTCATTTCTGGCAATGTACCAGTCGCGCGATCCGTTCTTCTTATTTCTCTTCTACCATCTGATCGTACCAGCAACTTTGCAGACATCGGCTACAAATTTTTTATTGGAATTCTTAAACGCTTCCGGCGTTCGAACATCCGTGTTGTTTATTTTAGTGCGTTGAAAATGAATCTATTTTGAAATGCTGCCCTCTCCTCTCTCGTTTTTCAACTACTTCCGCAGTCTTGATTAGTTTATACCAGTGGGAGAGTTTTATAAATGAAAATCATGAGTTGCATAGACAGCGGGAGATTAACGACATTTGAACGTTTAAATTGCCCAAGGAAAATATAAATTTAAGAAGGATGAAAAAACTTCGCGCCTTCAACCTTGAGCGAAAAATATTTCGAAGCAAGGGGAAAAAACGATGATCCCACTCGAGAGGGGCCGTTAAAATCGCCTTTTTTATTGTCTTTAGGCTTTTAGAGAAACGACGAACGTTTAAAATCGCATTTCCAGCCGCAACCTTTCGTTATAAATGACGGTTCACTTTTCATGTATCAATCGGTTCACCAATTTTGCCTCGTGACGTAAACAGATATTCGATATTTCATATTTACCTCGCAAAGGAGCAAGTGAACCGAAAAAAGCGGACGATGTGGGCGCGAGTAGATGGTATGACGACCACTATCGAGAATATCGCCCAAAAGGAAACGATAAGGAGATTAGGATATGGACAATTTTTATCGGGGATATCGTACCAAGGGCTCTAGGCAATCTTTTCTCCATCAAGAATATTGAGATTTCCCTCACACTGGCCGCTGTAGATATGTATTGACGTTCGAAGAGTCTGCGCATACAACCTAAATATTATACAAAAAATATTGTTTTCTAATATGTGTTTGGAAGTAATTATTACAAAAAACAATTTCTTTGGAAGTACTGAATTAAACTATGTTTTGCGTGCGCCGTGATTGGGTCTATACCATAAATATAATCGTTTAAATATTTCCACTCTGGTTAACATCTGAATTGTACATCTACCTATAGGGAGCGCGAATAGTCGCCTCGGATATACACCTCGTTTAGATAGATAATTAGGTTCTGAAAAGATCAGTCCTTATCCATTTTTCTCTCCGATGCATAGTTGTTGAGATATTAATTAATGAATAATAGCCAATCAGGTGCGCCGGCTGAGCCAAAAGTGCTGAGTGGGGAGTAGCAAGCGTGCAGCGAGCGCCCGCCTACCCCCTCCCAGTCGCATCGGATTGGCTCGACCGCGTTCGGCTCCTCCCAGTCGCATAGTATTGGCTACCATTGTTTAATTAATATCTTTGCAATGGTATATCGGACAGCAAAATGGATAAGGACTCTTCTTACCCAAATTTTACGATTTATCTACATTCTAAAGGATTTGAGCATATGCGATAGAAAAGCCAGGGTTGGCCCAAGAGCCGACGACTTTCACGTTTACCGAAATTTCTGCGGCGTGCGTCATGATGCGGAAAGGAAAAAAAAAGACCCATAAGTGCTGATATTCTAATTAAGGGGAAATAAGAGTTCTCCTCAGGGATAAAGTCTCTCATATTTTACTCCGCTATTGGACGAATTTATTACATATGGAATGTATAACCGTGCAACATTTGTCGGTCGAGGCGAATAAATGGAGCGAACTACACCCATTTTCCTTTTCGTATGCGTGCTTGGCGGTTTCGCCGCGTAAAAAGAAAATGGTGAATTGAAACAAGAAAATGAGAATGCAAGAAATTTTCATTGCAACAGAACATATCCCATTTAGTTAAAATTTTTCCCGCTGGTCTCTCATTTCTACGCTACTCAGGATTCCGATAATCAATTCACCGAGTTATTCAATGGACCTTTTGACTTATATATATATTACATTCACCCGTCAACCAACCAACCCTTTACAATAGGGAACCCTATTAAAATAAGCAATTAAAAATGTTCAAAAAATTCTTTTTGGCTAAAACAAGTTCTGGTCTCCATTTCTTCATACTCCAGTTCTTCCCAAATGTAGAAACTCCGGGGAGAATCATTTTATTTTGAATACTTCGTAGGTACGAACTTGAAAAAACCAATAACAATAATATCCGAGTTTTGTCCAAGGCTGTCCGAACTTTTTCATAATGAAGTAAAAAAACTGATGTTCCGAAGCCACGCGATCAACGCTCGTTTTGTGAAGAAAGATAGAGTAGCAAGATACAAATTCTTTCCGCGGAATCTTTCCTCAAGGGAAAACACGCGGTGCAATGTTTCATTGCGCATTGTTCGCGTGGACGCGTGGATTTAATCAAAATAACAAAAAAATTAACAGGCTAAGTAAAATTCCGGAAAGAAGATCATTATCAGCGTACGTTTTTATAGATCTCTTAACAGTTCACTCCCTCGGGTTTCGTTCGTGTCATTAAATTGGTACCTCGTTCGTGTGCTCTTCCTCTATGCAGGGTGTTCAAAAAGTCACCTCGAAACATCAACAATGTAGATCACGAGATACTGAAGCTAAAAATCGTTGTGCGTTATTTTTCTTCGACGCAGTGTCGCTTAAACATTAATTGATAGATGATAGCCGCGTAACGTTCGATTTGCCCATGGGTCGAGCCGTTACGCGGCAACTAGGAAGGGCGTGGTGCGCTCCCCACTCTCCGCCCGCCACCACTCACGCGGTCGGTTGCGCCCTGTTAGCTCACTGGATTGGTTACCACAAATCAATTAATATTCAACCAACAGTCCATCTGAGAGAAAAATGCCTGAGGACTTTTCCCTTCCGAATTTCCCGATTTACCCATTGTCCCGGTCAATCTTCCCCGACTTCCGGGACCCCCCTTCCATAGAACCTCGTTATTGCACATCGAACAAAACCACGAGCACCAGTTAATTACGCCAGGAGCGCGTATATATTATATCGCCTGGTAGGAAAGAAAGGTTCGCGATGAAAACGTTTTGACGCTCGGAGCGAGGCTCGTTACGCCCTTTTGTTCGCTAACAATCCACTCTACGCGCCTACCGCACATAAATGTGCATAATGTATGCTAAACTTCGAGGGACGTGACACTATCGTGCGGAAAAGCCATCCACTCGATCATCCGCACGCGCGCATCCACGGGAGCACTGACATTCATGCCAATGTATAGTAGTAGAGTGACACGAAAGCGTATAGTGAAACGGGCGGGGTCACACGTGGATGCTTCACACAAGTGAAGCATCCACGTGTGACGCGAAGCACTCGATGCAGTGCAAAATCGAGGAAATTGGACACACACGTGTGATATCGTTCGGAAACAATGATTGCTGCACAATTGAAACATCGTACAAAACATAGCTCTTTGGCTCAACGAGAACCAACGCTGCTGCCGATGTTCGATACACCATAACCGGTTCTTTTTTGACCTGCCTTATGACGACTAGAGTACAGGATGAGATATTAAAATACATAACATGTCGTATATTTAGGGGTCAAAGGTCTGTAGGGGTCAAAGCACAATGACTATTTTTGGGATAGCAGAAGCAAATAGGATCCCACTCCCACCTGCTCTCGTTCCGATGACCCTAGCATCAGCACCTCAACTTTGCCTTCTTCAGCCTACATCCCCTCTGCCCGACACCTTTCCAACCACAGAAGTAAATGTAAGTAAGAAGTAAGTAAGAAGTAAGGAGTTTAATTAAAGGGTGCCGGAAGATCCTTAAGGGGTCTTCTCACTGTAGATGCTAATAAAAGGGTATTTTCATGAATTTTTTTGACAGGTTTAGATTATAGATATTGATATAAAAGTTGTTACACTTAATAAATACACTTTCAAAATATATGAATCTTTTTTTTAATGTATTTTTGTAATTCAAACGAAATTTAAACGCGTTTTTCTCGAAACAACGTTTTTCGACGGCTTGTTGATAAAATCTTCGAAACTACTGAACCGATGCTTACGAAATTTTAACCACATATTCTTTACTACTACAGCTATATCAAGGATTTTTTTCAAATTTCGATATTTACTAATTTTTTTGCCAAAAACGGTGAAAAAACTCGTTTTTTTGTTTGTTTTTTCGAAAAATGTCCGCCATTTTGTTGTATTTGCACATATAAAAAATGGTATGATATACGCTATAGCCATTAACATACTGAATCTGAAACTGTTTGATTCTTTTGTTTTGGATGATCCATCTCCGTGATTTCATCAACAGCGCAGGCCTGCGTTTTTTTAGGAAATTTTTTACCTACCATTTTCGTCTATAAATAGTGACTTAAATAAATTGAAAAAAAATTTGATGTATTTCGAAAGTGTATTTATTAAGTGTAACAACTTTTTTTTATCAATATCTATAATATAAACCGATATAAAAATTCCTATCAGAACAATGGTTGGATGACGAAGGAAGTTTGCGGTTCACGAGCATCCCATACAGGTACCAGGGTACCATAAGCAATGCGTGCCCCAGGATGGACTCAATTGCGGATATACCTACGTACATGTGTACATGTATATGTATATACACATATTTGCGGCGTTTACGTGTGCTATCTAAATCATTAGCAACGTAGGAACATGCACGGAACAAAGGTCTACTTCACTGTTACGTGTTCTAATGATGTGCAGGCACTTACATCGCCGTTCACTTATCCCTTAGCACGTTTTCTATCAATCGATTGCTCGGCTACACTTGTAGGATAATAATGACGTGCCGTCCGTTTGTTTGTACATTAAGGGGGCTGGTTGCGTGCTCGTTTGTATGCAAACGAGTTTGTATCATCATGCACGCAAACTTGTATGTTTATGTGTGTGTGTATCAGAGAAAAAGAGAGGGGGGGGGGGGTGGTAAACCTAAAGCGATTGATGCGTGAGTATTTTCATAAACGAGACAAAGCTAGATGCAGGGAAAAGGACAAGAAGAGTAAGAGCGAGAGAAACGTTCGTATAATATGGAAAAGCTGTTAGTCAGGTGTTGACCTGAATTCAGGTGGGCCGAATCAATACCTTGCCTGTTCACCTCGCTGTTGCCGTGGCAACCAGCCTCCTTCCTTTAATAAATATAACCTGCGCTCTCTCTCTCCCTCTTTCTCTTATTTGCACACGTACACATACCCGAATATTTATATATATATATACATGCACATACATGCTCAGACCCTTCTGCATATATTTATATGGGAAAAGTTCCTTTTGAGGACATTCGGCTTCGAGGACCGTTCGCGTACCAGCCGATTGTCCGCATACTCAACATTATGGGAAATGTCTTAAAAATCATCGGTAAATGCATGCAAGCAAATTGACATGAACATTGTTTCGAGCATCAGTCCGCAAGACCGTTAGCGCTTCGTTTAATCAAGTTTGAGGGTCAGTTGTCAAGACAGATATGCTGTTAGCCAAATCGTAGATATGACGAATTCTAAATATCCTGTTCTCATGTGGGTATGATATACATATATTAGCCAAATGCCTCGGGGAGCTTCCGTATTTAAATTCGATGCGGTCAAATATCTCGAATATTGTGGCAAATGGCAGCGAGGCTCGTATACGATGTGCTAATAAGCGGAGGATGCATCAGTTATGAGGAAGGGTCAGCCCCGGTAACGGCATCAGGTGGGCAAACAGGGGGGACCCAAGTAATCGCCTTGGATATCGCGTTTGAGGCGGCTTCGAGGGATACCCAGTGCGTGTATGCTTTTGACCCAAAACCGCGAAGACCCCAGAAGCGATGCGGCCGGAGATCAAGGGGAGCCTGACAAAGCGGTTTGGGCACGCGAGGTAGGGTTGAGTGCGAGGGTCGGAAGATATCCTGAATGGCCTCGGGCTTCGGATGTGCTCGAGGAAAAAAGACGCGCTGGATGGGGAGATAGATATTTAGTGAGAGAGAAGAGAGGCACGGATGCGTGGAACGAATCCCGTCAAGACAAGGGAGAAAGTTTGACGAAGATTGGAGCGAAGTATGGGCAGCGAAGAGGGTAGTGGATATGGAATTTTATGATTATGCGGACTGGCAGTGGAGGAAAAAAGTTTTGGTTGCAGGATGTATAGATACACCGTCTTTGCGGTCATGTGTTGACGCGACTCGATGGAAAACTAGAAACACAAATTCGAACTGCTGGGCACATGTTGCTAACAGATGCTAGATGTATAGGCAGCTGTCGCACTTGATTGCGACCTATGCTTATCTGACTATGCAAAAATGGCAGAAAAAAGCTGACCATGTAGAGCTGATAGAAAGAGTATAACTACAAGGGTATGACTATACAAGAGTGGTAGAAATCATCCGACTGCTACGCAATGGTGATATTGCGTACCCGAATACTATGCAAAGATGGTAGACAGAATCTGACGATGCAGAGCTGGTCAAAGCAATACGACAGGTATGCAAAGATGGTAAATAGTATCTGACCATGCGGAGATGAGAGAAACAACATGACTCTCTACAACATGGTAGAGAACTCTACCATGCGGGTGTTCTCTACCTACGTAGAGAACACCCGACCATGCACAGTTGATAGAAACAATATGACGGCTATGCAAAGTTGATAGAGAGTACCTGCCTACTATTCAAAGGTGGTAGAAAGAGCGCGACTACTAAGCAAAGCCTATCACAGTAATCAGGTTTCGTCTACCACATTAGTGATGCAGTCATAGTACTCGTTTTGAATTATCTCTGGCCAATTTTAGGTCCACCAACAAGTGTGCATACATCAATCCATTGCCCTATACAGATATGTATACACGGGCACCCATACACACTTATAAGATTCGAACGTTCATCTGCATCTGCTCGTGGATCAGACGAACTTGAATGAAGCTCCGTAACAGTTTAGGGTTTGCCTGCGACTACAACGTTTCCCATCTCCTCGAAGGGATAGACGGAGATTGAGAAGAGAAGAAAAAAACGATAAGAAAGAGATGCGGAAGGAGAGACCTGGGGCCATTGGGCGGTCGAAACTCTCGAGTTCCGGGTCGATGAACCTGATCCTGGACATTTCAGCTGTTTCGCGCACGAGCGATGATATACATGCGTGTATGTGTGACTGTGTATAGAATATCGAGGATGTTTATCTACGATATGGATGAAATGGATATTGAACTTGGTGATTCGCTAAAGCGTATCAACGGGAAGGAAGAGATGCACGGATAGATGATTTTTTTGTCTTCGCTCTCTCTCTCTCTCTCTCTCTCTCTCTCTCTCTCTTACTCTCGCTCTGTCTCTCTCTTTCTGTCTCTCTCTCATCCCCTATCTCACTCTCTCTCACACACCCACGTAATACGTAAACATTTCATATGTTTGAGTGTGTGAGAAAATGAGTATGTCGAAAATGAGCGAGGGTGGGCTCTAACAGCCACGGTTGATGCAGAGTCATGCAGATGGAAATAAGAGAGAACGCGATATCTGAGAACTCTTTCTCTTCTAATATATATATATATATAGGGTACCCTGTAATAAATGGATGATCCTGCAACTGTCGATAGGTCAGAGCATGTCCTACTATATATGCTGGAATGACAGTTTAGTCAAAGTTCCACGGTTTTCGAGATGAAAATAATTTGCTTTTGGTTTTTCGCATGACATTTCTACAATACACTTCCGATATTCACTGAGATTTTAATACGGCAGCCACACGTTATATACTTAAGAGCGTCGTTATAATAATTATACAACAATGTTCATTTTTTTGCAGCAAAAATGGCTCGTGTCCCGTTTTATTTCATAGCATGCCTGGTGGTTCTGCCAATTGTATCGTGCATGGTACCCAGATTGCCGGTAAGACGGATAACTATTCTCACAACGAAGAAAATAAGAAAACTGTCATAGTCCATTTACCGAGCTAGCGGGACTTCTACATTGTTCGATTTTTTCTGGCACGAGGTTCCGTACGTCTCTAGGTAGAAACGAAATGCTTATGGCGAGACTTCGTTGTTAAACTCTGCTAACGTGCTGTATTTCAGGTTTTTGGCTTTGACGGTTCAAGAGTTACAGGCCTGTCGCCAATTAGACAGACAGGCCTGTAGGCCCGAAATTATTAAAGCCGAGACCTCGGAGTATGGCATGTAGTTATTGCTTGTCTCCGGTTGCAAGTTACGAGAGGGAACTGTTTGGCTTTAGGGGTTGAGAATGCCAATTTTTATTTTTCACATAGGCAAGCAGGCACATTTTCACATAGGCACTTTTCAGAACATGTCAATGTTCCGGCCGGGTACACATTACGTGAAGATGTACTTGCTCGCAATGTATCCCGGCCAGAAGATTGTAATTTCCAAACATAGAGGGTAAGCCGTCAAAAAACGATTTTACGATCTTCCCGATTTGGTTCATGGGAGGGCCCGGTCAGGTGAATCAGACAAAGCAAGCCTGGTCAGGGCCGGACACAAAGTAGGGAATGCCCAGTCACATTTCTGTACGCGAAGATCCGAGTGAAGGTTATCGTGTGCAATCGAAACGTACTATTGCACGCATACGGCGTACGGAACTCGCGCGCTTTTTTTCCCCCTAATTTGATGTTTCATATGAAATATTTGCAGTGGCTGGAAAACGTGATTAATGTTGGAAAGCAATGTCGGTCCCGGGGTCCTTACGCAGGAGCGTGCTACGTAAGTGACCTTTTCGCATACTCCTTTGTGTGGTTCATACGTAATGCATTGACCGGTTCACGGTTATGTAAAATATTTGTATGTTTGACGCAGTTCCAAAACTTCCCCACCGACGAATTTGGATGTATGAATCTCGTGTGCGCTCATCAGCACGAGGATGGTGATTACTATGCGATTAGTACGGGCACCGCCAATGACGGAACACCATGTGGAAACGGCAAAGTAAGAATTTCGCGGATCTAAGCACCGTGCCACCCCCGCACTGCCATCAGCTTCTGTTGTCAGCCATCGGGTCTTTCGAAACGAAAGACAAGTGGCAACGCGTTTTTCCGCGGTCATCCATTTTCGAGAATCCCGGCCCAATGACATTTATGCGCGACTGATAACGTTTTAGGCCTGCAGCAAGGGAGTGTGTGTCCAGTCGTCAATACCGAGCAAGGAAAGCAGCCGGTGGTTAGCTGAAGCGGGATTTTTGAAAGATGATTTATTTTCGTGTATCTCACCGGCCCGATCGGTACTCATCACGAACCGGCGAGGACCGGTGAAATCTCTTCCGCCCTTCCCGAAAGGGCGCTACTAATTGAACCCACGGCAATACACACGCGGGCGCAAGCGGCCGATCGTCCCAATATTGCTTTTTCACGGCCCTCCTTATTCGTCAACGCGATCGGCAAGCATTTTCAAAACAATGACGACCATCATTGCTGATAACGTCAAACTTGAAAGCGATTAATCGCAAGCTCTGGTTTGAAGCAAATCCTTCAACAATAGCCCAGCCAAGTTCAGTTCTGTAGGCGTACGAAATAAAAGCTAATGACGAGGAGAGCAATGAGCTTATGTCAATTCCTCTACTGCTTACTCCCCCGATACATTCAGTCGAATTGCTGGAATTTTCGGTGGAATCTGATTCGGACATCTTTCTTAAGGCGCGATATACATTTAGACAGGAAAAAAATAAGCAATATTGAGGGATTTTTTAAATTAAGAAATAATTATTATACAATTATCAAACTTTAGGTATACTTTAATAGTATATTTAAGTATACGAAACATTTTTTTTTAATCAATTCATCATCAAAATGGCGAAGCTGTGGGAGAGTGTTACAGCAAGGTCGCCGCGGGAGTTGCGAATCGGCGTGAAGTCTAGCTTCCCGTAGACTTTGATTTGCAAAAAAGTTCAAACATTTTTTCAGTTAGAACATGTATAGTTTCTATGTGACGGTAACTAAAATGAAGAAAATGCAATATTGAGCAAATGGCACGCATTTACAACAAAAAATTAACATTTCCCGCAACATTTCTGTGAAATGTGGATAAAAAAAGTCGTTTTTTTTCCAACTTTGCAAATACAATTTTCGTCGAGTAGAAGGTACCAATATTATCAATATTTCTACCAAGTTTCAACTCAATCGGCTCAATCGTTTTTGAGTAATCATGCACGCCAATTTCGATAATGCGGTTTTGAGAAAAACGCGTTTGAAGTTTACGCCCGCTCAAAATCCGAGCGGTGAGGTACAGCGTTGACGGGCTGTAACGTTTGAAGTTTTTCGAATTTCGCTTTGAAACTTTGGGAAAATATTCTATAATATAGTTCTATCGTTTAAAGAAGAAAAGAAAAAAACGAAATCGATTTTTTGATCGTTGTAAATGTATATCCCGCCTTAATTTGGCGTGGGCTGTTGGAAAATTCGAATCGGTTATCATACATTTTATTTTTGATATTGCTCTCAATCTTAACCCTTATTCGGAACACTCCAGTGGAGAGATGTACTCGGCATACTGGGGTTGTTTTCACCCCAGCGACAAAAACCGTTATGATAAATAAACTGTTTGATATTTTTACTTGAACTTTCTTTTGGGACTTCTTGAAAGCTTCTTTTTCAAAGTATTGTAGGTTATATAGCCGAAAGTTTGATTTGAGTGCGTTAAAAAAAAATCAGTCGCCAAAAAAATTTAGGTATTTAAAATCTATAAAACATGGTCGTGGGGTGCAACAAACCACCCCAGTGTGCCGAATAAGGGTTAAGATTTTTGTCAAACAAGATTCACCAATGTTCTTATATTTGCATTTTTTTCGAAGTTGGTTCACCTGCTATACACTCCAAATCAACACATTCGGATTTTGTTTGTTTTAATTACCAATTAATATATATATATATATATATATATATATATATATATATATATATATACACATACACACATATATATATACATATATATATATATATATATATATATATATATATATATATATATATATATATATATATATATATATATAGTTATAAAAAATATTTTTTGATCCAAAATTCAAAATGGCGACGTTGAGATGACCGAGATGTTTTTTTTTCATGGGATCGAGAAATTTTTTCACCAAAACATTTATCAGGCCAAAACTAACAACTTTTTTCGGAAGAGTTTTTTGACAACGTTCATAATTTTTAGGTTAGAATACCATTTTTTAGCCGGAATGACGAGCCGCAGAGACCTAATCCTTGTTTGGGTTTGTTTGGGTTATCGAACAAACGGACACAAAGCCACAAACTTATTCTAGGGATGTTGAAGACTTTACCTCCTCGTGGTACATTCTGGATAGCGCTGAAATAGTGAAAAATGGCATTCTATCAAAAAAACTGAACGTCATCGAAAAACTTTTTCTACACAAGTTGTTAGTTTTTACCTGATAAATGTTTAGTTGAAAAAATGCATGATTCCATTTAAAAAAATATGTCGGCCATCTTAACGTCGCCATTTTGAATTTGGGGCCAAAGAAGGTTTTATAAACATCCCCCTTTAAGCCCTAAAAGTTTTATTCTACTCAATACTTGATCGGAAAAGTGTTTTGCGAGATTAAAAAGGTGTAAGATGAAAATGGGTCACCCGGTATAGATAATTTTAATCGGTGTGATGATCAAGTGATGAGCGTGTTTGCCTCTAAACCAGAACATCGGCAAGTCGCGAGTTCGCTTCTCAACGAAGCGCGACGAGGGTCCGAAACTAGGAAACGAACCAGGGATCAGCTGCATGGCTATAGGTTTTCCGCAGTTTCCTTATGCCCATGGCGGAAATGTCATGGTGAATGCGATACAGAGGAGGATGTCTGCTGTCGCCGCAAGATGGGGCAAAAGTGGAGCAGGGTGGGCACGTAAAAAAGGAAGGATCCGATGGAACAGAATCAAAATGGCGGATCTATAATTGAAAATGTAATAATACATCGTTCAATTGAATTGGTACTATACGACGTATTGTATTTGAAGTTGGCGACACATGGATTTGTTTCAAGATGGTCCGCATGTCACAGACGTGTACACTAACTAGGGTGGCACAAATTTGAGTTCTGTTTTTTTCCCTTTTTCTCACCATTCAATTATCTATTTTAAAAAAGAAAAAAATATCGCAAAAGCTGCGAGCGGTAAGAAAAGAATTTAGAGGTCGCTCAAGCCTCCCAGAAATTCAAATTTTCATTAAAAAATCGATTTTTTTTTCGCTCACCTCTCACCCATGAATTTTACGCTCGAAAGGAGCATTTTTCCTAAAGACGAAAAAAAAGGTCAACGGGATTGAAAGTTACAACGGTTTGTATTGTTTTGGGGTTACGTTGATAGAACAAATATTACATCTTTACTTTTCAAAATCAACTTCATTAATAAACAACTGGTATTTTATATTTAACATTTAAAAACTAGCAAAAACAAGTTATAATACTTATGTCTACCTAGGTATCTGAAGAACAAAATATTATCAAGAAAAAAATATTCAATAACAATTTGATAGTTTTTGTCTTACAATTAGTGTAATTTAGTACCGAATTGCAGAATTGTAGGTCAATAAATGTTCCTAATAACACACATTAGGAACACTTCTTAACTTACAATTAACACCTAATTTTATAAAATCATAAAAAGACGAAAATCCCTATGAATACTCCGAGACTAGCAATAAAGGTAATGAGTGGGGTGAAACTGATCAATGATCAATGTTACCCCGTCGAAGCGATCAAAAACACCCCAACGGAACAACTGTCGCCCGTAAAATATGTTTTTGAAGTTATGCCACACACAGCATATGTTTTTGAAGTTATGCCACCACACACAGCATAATAGTGTAGTTTAAGGAGGTACGGCGATTGGAGCGAGTTCAAGATAAAAGCCCAATTTTTTTTAATACCATTGTCGAGACCTTCATCCATGCGTATGCGGAGTTTCCACGAGATTTACCGTACACTTTCCAAGTTATTAATTGTTAAAGTTGGTGAATTAGTCACACGTAGACGACAAAATGTGCCTGTCCTCTCATATATCGATTTTTTTGTGCTACTTGGAGCCAAGAAACACGTAAAAAAAACTGATGGTTGCGTTCGTTGAATCTTTGTGATCGATAAGGCACCTTGAATTGGAAAGCTCACCGCAGAAATAAGCAATAAATTTAGAAATAAAGTTGCAAAAACCGAAGTTTTCGGAGAGCGAAACTTCTCGTGACGTAACAGCAGCCATCTTGCTCTACGTGTGGCAACACCGGATACCCGCGCAAATTTGATTCGTTTATCGGATATTTTCAACGCGAATTAAAAATATTATTGTGCGAAGCCGTACATTTTTTGATGGATTATAAAGGGCCTTTCGTCGATATTTACTTGAAGTTCTTTTACGTACAGCAAAGGCATCTCAATTTTTCTGGCGACATGTACCTATACAACGCATCTATATATAAATTCAGCATGGGAGAACCGTCATATAAAATAAACGTTCCTTTTTATACCTGCAAATATTGTGAAAATTGGGAAAGGGAAAAATAACATAACAATCGATGAAATATGTTTTGACTTTGGACAGATTGGACATTGGACATTGAGGTTAACTTCAACGCGACGTTTTTTATCTGCAATCGCAATATTATGTTTTCATTTTCTAATTCTTGTCCGTCAGAATATACATTTGTCTCTAAACTGGACTTCAGGTACAATCCCGTTACTCTTTTGATCAACTTCCGCAGTATTTTCATTCTCCATGTTAACCGGCTACGAAAAATAATAAGCCGGGCGCGTGGAACCGATGACAGCCACCGAAAATGCGACGATGCTAAACGTCAACGATATGGCGTACTACTGAAGTCGAGTAGTAGATTATTAAGGTTGTTTCCATATTACAAAAATAATGGGAAACTCGAAATTCAATACTTAAAAAATATTTCTCGAAAAATAGGCCATATACATATATCTAAAACGTGGCGGTATTGCGGCGTGAAATAGACTCTAAGTTTACTAGCATGGTCATCACCGTACCTCCTCAATAAACATCTGACACCGTGATTGTTACCAATGACATGTCATTGCAACACTCAGCTTGTTATTATTGAAGTTATTCGAGCATAAAGAATAGTTTAATTGCATTACTTACGTTTATATTTATACCGTCACTTAAACTCATTCGTTCGTGCTGCGTCTGAGTGATGACGTACAGACATTCAGGCTTGCCAACCGCAAAAAAAAAAACTTTCGTTCGCGTTTGGGAACTTCGTAAAATGAATTTAAAAACGTAATGGACCAAGTCCTCCGCCGTTGCGGTTTTTGCTCGCCCAGGGCGTTCCTCATTGAGAATGCCCGTTTTCCCGAGTTTGAACTCAGCAGCTCAGGTTTTCGTAGAGCTTGTACTTGTAAAGCAAGAAGCAGCATCCTTCTGCACCGAATCTAATACAGCTTCGATGTCTATTTGAGTTTTCCCGTGCAAATTAAGGAATTCAATCAAGGCTCGATATTTGAATTTATCCATTGTCCATCATTGACGAAATGTCTCTGTCGAAGGCTGCCAGACGCAAACTAATTGCGCGATCGAAATCCGACTTAGGTGATTCTTTCACTGCCATCTATTGGATGAAAATCTAAAATCTTGGTTCTTCTTGGCCAGGTCGGAAAACCCCCAAACCACCCTCCTATATGGCAAACCGTCTCTCGCCGTGTCGATTTCCTGATGATTCCATTGATCCCGTATATCATCGGTATCGTCAGCAAGACATTGCGTGACGGTAACTGCGTGATTAGAATTGGACATTGGAGCAATGAAGTATCATTTATAGTTATATCAACCGTAATTGGACAATGATCTTTATTCTTTTGCAGCAACAATGTCTCGTGTGACGTATTACTCCATAGCATGCCTGATGGTTCTAACAACTGTAGCGTGCATGGTGCCCGGAGTACCGGTAAGATGGATAACTATTTTTACAATGAAAAAAAAACAAACGAAAAACGTTATCATTCATTTTCCAAATTGGTGGGTTTCTTAAATTGTTCGATTTTTCCTGGCAAGTGGTGCCGTACGTCATGTATAAACAGAATCAGTAAGACGAGTTTTCAAACCCCGTTGCGCCCTTTTTCAGGTTCTTGGCTTTGATCGTCTAAGAGTTTTAGGCCTGTGGCCAATTTGACAGACAGTCTAGTCTGTCACAGTCCTGTGGACCCCAAACTATTAAAGCCAAGAACTCGAAATGTGGCATGTAGTTAGTGTTTGCTTCCGGTTGCAAGATACGAGAGGAAACGGTTTGGGTTTCGGGATTGAGAATGCCAATAATCATTTTCCACGTAGGCAAGTGACGCATCGTTTGGAAGCTCTCCATGTGCTAAGTCAAAAAATTATTTTTATTTAAAACAAAATTGACCACGTTTTTAAGGAGGTTAGAGCGACTCAGTCGAGTCAAATGACGGTTTATTCATTTTTTTTTCTATGAACTTCAAAAAAATGCACACTAGGTACAGATTTATTATGTATATGCTAATTTTTTAAACGTTAAATTAAACTATTTTTTATCTCTGGTCTTTGGTCGTGAAAAAATATCAAAAAATTCGTAAAGACCCAGTATAGTCTAAACAATAACATGTATTTTTGATTAAATTTAACCTTGGATTGTGGCTAACGCTCCAACCTCCTTCAAACGAACTAAAAAGCACAAAATAAGTTTTCCTAGCCCCATACAGGTTTATAACCCAATACAGATTCCTAACCGCATACAGATTGTCCTGAAAATGTGTCATTGTGAATTTTGAATAGTTATGAAAATACTGGTGAGATTTAAAACGAAAAACGTGGGGCGCATGTAATAGATAATTGATGTATGAGTAGTTCACCCAAGTCACTAACAATTTTATTGCACTCCAAATTATATGAACTGGTGTGTGAGTTTTCTCAACGACAGCTACACCCTACACTCCTTACTATTATCTATGGATGCGCCCCACGTTTTTCGCTTTGAATCTTACAAGTATTTTCATAGCTATTAAAAATTCACAATCACAAATTTTCAGCAATCTGTATTGGGTTATAAATCTGTAGGGGGCTAGGAAAAATGATTTTATACTTTTTTAGTCCGTTTTAAGAACATGGTTACATTTTTTTTCTAATTTAAATAATTTTATTTTCCTCTTTTTAGTCTTGTGTGTATGAAATGTTGCTTCTCCTTCTCTGGGCGTCGCGTGTGTTGGGGGGCTGTCTCCTTGATCATCGTAGGAATCGTCACGAATGCACTATTCACTATTAAGATCATTGATATTATTTAAACAAAAAATCTCTTCCACTAAACTATATTTTTTATTCCTTTATTAATTTTTTTTTCTCTTTTTGTCTCTCCGTGACAGACTTGCCTGTCTGTTTATTTGTTCAAAGTTTCAAGACTCTTGCTCACGCGGAAGTTAGTTTAAGGGGGGAACCTCCTCCAGATAGCAGGTTTTTCAATAATTTTTTACAAAAAATTGAGAGCCTTTATTTGTCGACTTCACCGCCCCTATTCACGAAATCCAGGGACAGCAAATTCCAAAGAAATACGAATCCTCGAAACCCCTATATAGTACAGTCGTGTTGTCGCTGAAAAAACCCGGAATCGGAGAAAATTAGAAGAAGGCTAGTTTTTTGACAGGTGATTTTGTAGGTGCCGCGGGTGCTAAATCCAAGTTTGCCTAAAAATCAGGGTGTAGGGCTTTTTTAGGGGATGAAAGAAGATGGGGGTGGATTAATGCCAAACTACAATCCCTACGAGGTCGCGCCGTGAGACAAAATATTCAGAAAAATCCGGCCTTTAGTTTTGTCCACAGCGCCGAAGTCGTGGAAGTTCATTTTGGAGGTGAAAAAGTGGGGTGAAATTTTGAAAAATCAGTTTTAATTCAATAACTTTTTAGAAAAAAATCGTACACTTTTTGTTTAAATGGAAACATTGTAGCCCTTGAAAAGACGCGTCGATCGAGTATTTGATCATCACTCTCCGATAATATCTTTACGCCCAAAAAAATTGTTAAAAAACCAAAAAAAAATTATTTATTGAATAACTCAAAAACAATCGGTTTTTCGGGTATGTTTCAAATGTACGAAATGTAGAGGATAATTTTCTCCATATTTTCCTTGCTATGAACCACCTTTGAGTTTTTATTTTCCAACCCCTATCGGGGGTTAAACATTCAAAATGAAATTCTGGGATAACTATTGACCGCACGAATTCCCCGCCGTGGAAGAACCCTCAGCTACATTTTTGTCCACAGCGCCAAACTCGTATCTCTTCAGTTTCGGTCAATAGTTTTCCCAGAATTTCATTTTGAATTTTCAACCCCTGAGAGGGGTTCGGGAAAGCAAAATTCAAGGGTTGTCCATAGGAACGAAAATATAGAGAAAATTATTCTCTACATTTTGTACATTTAAACCATCCCCGAAAAATCGATTGTTTTTGAGTTATTCAATAAACAATTTATTTGTTAATTCTTCAACAATTCTTTTGGGGGTGAAGGTATTATTGGAGAGGGTTGATCGAATAGTCGATCGACGCGTCTTTTCAAGGGCTACAACGTTCCCATTTCAACAAAAAGTGTACGATTTTTTTCTAAAGAGTTATTGAATTAAAACTGATTCTTCAAAATTTCACCCCACTTTTTCACCCCCAAAATGAACTTCCACGACTTCGGCGCTGTGGACAAAACTAAAGGCGGGATTTTTCTGAACATTTTGTCTCGCGGCGCCGACCTCGTAGGAGTTGTAGTTTGGCATTAATCCACCCCAATCTCCTTTCATCCCCTAAATGAACCCCCCGTGGCACCTACAAAATCACCTGTCAAAGAACTAGCCTGCTTCTAATTTTTTCCGATTCCAATATACAACAAGGCTGTACTAATAAAGAACCAAGCGAAAATCGAATGCAACCGGAAAGTTATGCATATGTTTGCGCGCGTATGACGTACGGAACACGCCCGCTTTTTTTTTCTCACTACTTTGATATTTCATATTGTAAATTCGCAGTGGCGAGAAGACGTGATTCATGTTGGAGAGCAATGTCGGTCCCGAGGTCCTTATGTAGGAGCTTGCTACGTAAGTGGTATTTTCACATGCATTTTGTATGGGCTTATGCGCAATGTATTCCCTGATTTACGGATGTGCCAAATATTTGTATGCCCGTTGTAGAGGCAAAAATTTGTGGCCGGAGACTTCGGATGTCTGAATCTTGTGTGCGCTCAACGGCGCGAGGATGGTGGTTTTGTCGCGATCAATACGGGCATCGCCAATGACAAAACACCATGTGCAATCGGTAGAGTAAGTATTTCGCGAATCTAAGCCCACCCCCCCCCCCCCGCCCTCCCGTCCAAGGACCATCTGCACCACTAATCAACTTCGGTTGTGAACCATCGCATCGCTGAAAACCGAAGAACAGCAGTGGCGAGTTCCTTCGTCGTTAACAATTTTCGAAAATATCGACTCAATGCACGGAAAAAAAAATCCTGTAAATTTTGATTGAAATCCCATCAAAATGTACTGTGTCTCACATCAATAGCGCCTCTCGGTACAAAATCTTCGATATTTGCTACGTAAAACTCCAAAAAGTTCACGCCACGTTTCACACAAAGAACTGTACGACTATTGAGTTTATGCTAAGCGATCGATAAATTTTCACAGTGTCAAACTGTGAACAGTAGATGAACCGACTCACGACTTTTTATAATGTGGACCTGTGAACAGTAGATGAACCGCCTCACGAATTTTTACAATGTGAAACTGTAAACAGTAGATGGACCGACTCACGAATTTTTACAATGTGAAACTGTAAACAGCAGAAGGACCGACTTGCGAATTTTTACTATGTGAAACTGTTAAAAGTAAACGAGCGGACCCACGAATTTTTACATTTAAAAATGTTATAAAATGAACGACTTCATTGACAAATTTTTACACTGTGAAATAGCAAATAATGCATATAGTGAATAGCTTTAAGTAAATCAAGCATCATTATACGTGAAAGCGAGATAGAAAAGTACGAATACAATACTCACTTCGTTTTTTCGTCCTCTTTTCAGCATCAACAAATCTTTCACGACACTTTTTCTTCACTAACAGTTCATCCTTGTTCACTCTGTGTGTGTCCGTTTTTACATTGATTATAAATAATTGTCGTTTCTCGAAGACACTGCGCAAAACTTTACGCCACGAGATCCAAAAGAGCACTGGGTAGATGTCGAGACTGAGGGCGACCACGCGATAGAATATTTCTTTGTTGATTTAGGCGTGCAGGTTTGAACGCCTTAACCCCCGAGTTGACGCGGTCACGCGTTTACAGTGCACATTGTAAAAATTCGAGGTACACGCGTTGTACCGCGCAATGTCGGCTGTAACTTCTACTGAGCGCTTTGACATTTTTTTTCATGTATCACACTAATAAATTTAAATATCCGCATTAGTATTCAACAACCCGTTATCAAAATATGCTTTGCCTGAATTGTTAAAAAATGACAATTGACTCTGTAAAAATTAAATCTGTACGTATTGAATAATACCGAGCTACGATACAATTTGCAAGGTGTGCACTGCAGTTTTTAATTTGAACTCACACCACATTTTTCAGAAGACAATACCAAATTTCGATAGAATTTAATCTCATTTTTAACATTTGCTTGTTGGAGATAATAACGGAAGAGGGGTACTCTGAACGCTTTCACACGGTAAGGGGAGCCCGGCAAGGATGCCCTCTGAGCCCGCTGTTTTTTAATATATTCATCGAGAATTTGGACGACTTGTGGAAGAAAAGGAATGAGGGGGGAACAGTAGTGGGGGGGCGAGAAGATATTTGGGTTAAAATTGGCCGATGACATTATACTGGTAGCGGACGAAGAGTATGGACTCAGACAGATGATAGCTGGACTAGAGAAATTTGTGGAAAAAAACAAACTGACGGTCAACATAGGCAAGACGAAAATAATGATCTTTCAAAATGGAGGAAGAACAAAAAAAGGAGAAAAATGGGAATATAATGGCCAGCAGCTGTCATTAGTCAAGGAATACAAATATTTAGGTATTTGGTTCTCTACGGGAAACACCTTCGAAAAACACACGAAAATTTTGGTAGGCAAAATCACCAAAGTGATAAACATGACATGGGGAATTTTTAAGCGAGCCAGGATTAACAATCTCAAAAGACGTCTGTACTTAATGGAAGCGATTGTTAAGAGCGGAATGCTATATGGATGTGAAATCTGGGGATGGAAGAAGCGGGAACAGATGGAGAAATTCGAGGGAAGGTATGTGAAAATGGCCATGGGTGTAAACAAAAATACCCCAGGCTATATCTGAAGGATGGAAGCAGGTTGCAGGGGGATGGAAGTGGAGACCTGGAAGAGAGCCGCCCGATACCTCATTAAGGTGGTAAAAATGGAAGACGGAAGGTGGCCCAAGGTATGCCTCAAGGAGGAGGTGAGAGCAATCGGCAATGGGAATCCGTCGAAATGGGGCAAGGAGCTCAAAAAGGCAATGGAAAGTGTAGGAGAGGGTGGAATTTGGCAGGACATAAGAGACGGCAATATAAGGGAAGTGGAGAAAAAAATAAAAAATGGTATGAAAATCAAAACGGAGCAAGAAATACAGCAAGATTGGAGTAAGATCGACGTTTCAACATACTGTAAGGAATACAAAAATAGAAAAGAAGGGTTCCAGATGGAAAAATACTGGGAAGCGGAAGATATTGGGGGGGACAGGAAGGAAATGTGGGCAAGGCTAAGATGCGGCAGCGTGGTGAGGAATAGGAAAAAGGGTTTTGCGGATAATAAGTGCAGAATGTGCAAAATGGAAACTGAGAGCTTGGGGCACATAAGCGTATGCCCAGAGGTAAGGAGGAAGGTTAATCAGACAATTGTAAGCGAATTGGGGGAGTGGTTAGGAAACGCTAGGGGACTGGAAATCCAAGAGAAAATAGAGGCGCAGTTGAAATTGAAACCGAGCAAGCAAATATGCGACTTTTTTAGGCAATTCGAACGACTGGAAATACCGGAAAGTGAAAATTAGGTTAAGTTTAAGTTTTAAGTCTATAGTTATTCCTCTAGATGTAAGTGTCTTTATAAAAACTTTGTATGGAAGTGACGGGAAGGGAAACTATGTAAACACCCTGAAAGGGTATACACGGAAATAAATACATACTACTACTACATTTGCTTGTTGAAGAATTTTATGGTTCAAATCAGTGATTACCAGTCTAATCTCACTTTTTTTTTAAGGTACTCCGTATATTTTACGCATTGAGTACCGCGATATCTTATATTTAATTTGTAAATTCGACAGCTGACTTTATCGCGGTGATCATTATGATTTTTTTACAGTTTAAATCTGCATTTCCATCGGTTCGAATAGTAAAAAAAGCACGTCTGATCCATTATTTTTTTTTCCTAAAAGTGCTGTAACATGATTGGTTTACAGTGTGAAACTGCATTATGTCCATCTTTCCTCAGTAATTTATAAACACCAACTATTATTTTTTACGAATCATTTTTTTTCCGTGTGACAATTATATGCGACTGACTACGGTTTAGGTCTGCGACAGGGGAGTGTGCGTTTATTCGCCAACATTGGGCCCGCAAAATCCCCTTTGGCAATATGAAGTCGGATTAGCGACCAACCAACTATTCCGGTGTATCTCACCGGCCCAGCCAGTATTCAGACCGAAACCTCAATAACCGATGAATCCTCGGTCGTCTTCACGGAGGCAGCCCTACTAGTTGAACCCACGAGAATAAACACGGGGGTGCACGCGGCCGATCATCCCAACATCGTTTTTCCGCGGCCCTCCTCCTCCGTCAACGCGATCGAAACGCATCTTCAGATCATCCACGAATGGACGGTCGTCGCTAATAACGTCAAGCTTGAAAGCTATTAATCTCAAGTTCTACTTGAAGCGAGAGCTTCAAAAATTGCCAGTTGAGCTTTGGTTCTGTATGCAAACAAAATAAAAACTTACGACGAGGAAAGCAATGAGGTGATGTCTGTTTCTTTGACCCTTTGCGGCATAGTGCAACACCGGTGTTACACCTAATTCAATACAGATTTTGACGATTCAAAAGTGTTTTTTTCTTCATTAAATATGGAAGTTGTAAATGCGTTTCAAGGTTCCTAGGACTTCAATAACTACTGAAACATACTTACAAAATGTTTATTTTTCACGTAGCGGGAGTCGTCAATAACGAAAGTGCAAAAAGACGAAGTTTTTACATCATTAATCTCATTACGACTAATCTAGCAGGTGAACCATAACCAAATAATAGGTAAAAACTTGGTTTTTCATCCACTGCATACGAACCCGAAGTCTAAACCGTCAAATTGAAAATGGCGAATCCAATATGGCGACTGTAAATGGCAAAAACCATAGGATTTTTTCCAAATTTGATGATCCGTTTTTTTGAGAGCTCATTTCATGTAACAGCGACAACGAAAACCCCCGAGTACCAATTTTCGCTATCATCAAACAACGTTTGGCATGTATGGTCTGCCATCTTGAATTTTCGAATTTTCAGTGCAGATTTGTAATCAGCGACCCCGAAAATCCCGAAGTACCAACTCTCGCTATCATCAAACGACATTTTGCGTTTATGGTCCGCCATCTTGAGTTCCCGAATTTTGGGTGCAGATTCGTAATCAGTGACCCTCCGAAACCCCCGAGCACAACATTTGAAGCCAATTGCACGTAAAGAAAAATGTATGGTTCAAAGGATTAACTGCTTGTCCTCCGATAAATTTTGTACAATATCTAGAATTTACGGTGTAATCTGATTTGGAGATTTTTCTTCATTTCGCGTGGAAATGAGATTTTTCTTCATTTCATTGGAAAATTTGTAATCGTTTACCGTATATTTTGTTTTTGGTATGGCTGTCAATTTGGATTTTTTTTTCTTCGTATGATCTGCATGAATTTTTGTATATTGCGGATACGGACGACGCGGTAGATCGAGCGCGCGCTCTTGATTTCTATAGATTTTGTTCAAATTTCAACTAGACATTTTTCACATTATTATGCAAGTTTGAGTGAATTTTCAGAACAGTCGACTATTTAGATTGGGAGATATAGGGTTTTAAAATTGCAACTTTTAACACTGCGGGGTCCGCATTGAAATTTAGACAGAATAATTTTCCGTAAAAAATATTTGTCCCCTATAATAAGAAGACATATGGCAGCACCGCATCGTCCCACGTATCCAATGACGTAAGTTTGTGCGGCATATTTAAAATAATACTGCAACACAATTTTTTATTTCGAAGTCATTTTTAATCGAACAAAGTTTTTAATTACTTATGAATTAACCAACACTTTCATTTGTTAATCAAGATAACATAAATAATATAAAATATTAATATTTATAAGGCAAATATATTGTTTTATGATAAATGTTTATAACTTTAGAAACACGATAATTATGATTTTTTTTCCAAATATTAAACGATACTGTTCTGCGGTGTTGCCAAATTTCTTCCCATCCTAGTGACAAGCATGCTTGCCTCTAAACCAGAACATTGGCAAATCGCGGGTTCGTTCCTCGTCGGAACGCGACGGGGCTCTGAAACTATGAAGCGAACCTGGGACCGGCTGCATGGCTGTAGGTTTTCCGCAGTTGTCCTATGCCCATGGCAGAAATATCATGGTAAATGCGATGCAGAGAGGGATGTTAGCTGTGGCCGCAAGGCGTGGCAAAAGTGCAATAAAGTAGGCACGTCAAAAGGGGGCGTCCATTAATTACGTGAGGCGTTTCGAGGGGGGGGGGGGGAGGGGGTCGAGCGAAATCGCACCCAATCTCACGTGGGGGAGAGGGGGGCTTCGGCAAATATCACGTATTTTTAGTAATTTTAGTAATTTCAGTAATCACGTAATTTTTTATCACGTAGGGAGAGTCTCCCTACTACTTTACATGGTGGAGTAAATGGTACTACAACCGCAGTTCCTTCTACTAAAATTTATTTTCCGTGAACGTATGCATTTTGATAAATGTCACGTGACATTAGGGGAGGGGGAAGGGGTCGAGCAAAATCTCACGACATCTCACCAGGGGGAGAGGGTGTGTCGAAACATCGCCAAAATCACCTCACGTAATTAATGGATGCCCCCGCGTGGGGGGCATCCATTACGTAGTAATAGTACGCAATACTATTGTGGGATTGATTTTTTTTAATTACAAATTTTGACCGTTCAGTTTCGGACACATCGACTTATGAAAAGTGGGTATTTTATTCCACACCGAAATTTTGAAAAATCAGTTTTAATTCAATAACTCTTTTTTAAAAAATTGTACACTTTTTGTGCAAATGGGAACGTTGTAGCCCTTGAAAAGACGCGTCGATCGACTATTCGATCAACCCTTTCCAATAATACCTTCACGCCCAAAATAATTGTTGAAGAATTAACAAAAAAATTGTTTATTGAATAACTCAAAAACAATCGATTTTTCGGGGATGGTTTAAATGTACGAAATGTAGAGAATAATTTTCTCTATATTTTCGTTCCTATGGACAACCCTTGAATTTTGCTTTTTCGAACCCCTCTCAGGGGTTGAAAATTCAAAATGAAATTCTGGGAAAACTATTGACCGAACCTAAAGAGATACGAGTTTGGCGCTGTGGAAAAAAATGTAGCTGAGGGTTCAAGCTACAAATTCTTCCACGGCGGGGAATTCGTGCGGTCAATAGTTTTCCCACAATTTCATTTTGAATGTTCAACCCCCGATAGGGGTTGGAAAATAAAAATTCAAAGGTGGTCCATAGCAACGAAAATATAGAGAAAATTATTCTCTACATTTCGTACATGTAAACCATATCCGAAAAACCGATTATTTTTTAGTTATTCAATAAACAATTTTTTTTTGGTTTTTTAACAATTTTTTTGCGGGGTGAAGATATTATCGAAGAGTGATGATCGGATATTTGATCGACGCGTCTTTTCAAGGGCTACAACGTTCCCATTTGAACAAAAAGTGTACGATTTTTTTCTAAAGAGTTATTGAATTAAAACTGATTTTTCAAAATTTCACCCCACTTTTTCACCCCCAAAATGAACTTCCACGACTTCGGCGCTGTGGACAAAACTAAAGGCCGGATTTTTCTGAATATTTTGTCTCACGGCGCGACCTCGTAGGGGTTGTACTTTGGCATTAATCCACCCCCATCTCCTTTCATCCCCTAAAAAAGCCCTACACCCTGATTTTTAGGCAAACTTGGATTTAGCACCCGCGGCACCTACAAAATCACCTGTCGAAAAACTAGCCTTCTTCTAATTTTCTCCGATTCCGGGTTTTTCCAGCGACAGCACGACTGTACTAAATTCTGAGACGGATGTGAAATAAATTTATTCTGCAAGCAAATTTAATTTGTTCAATTTATGCTTGTATTTGTCTTTGTTACAGCGAATACAATTTAAACTGTCGGCAAGATGTTCTAAATCGACGATCCGACGTCCTTCGACAGCGAATTTTCGTTGCTGATCGTTGAGGTTATGTTTATTTTCATTGCCTTTAGCCGCATTTGCTCGACAAATGGCTGCCCCAGCTTTCAGTCTTTTCAGTATCGATGATACAAATCTAAATATCTCGGATCACTACCAAATATTTGCTAGTGATCCGAAATATTCAGATTTGTATTTTCTTTTAATAGGTGACCTTGAATGACCTTGAACGACTTCGACCCCCTAATGTTTTTTATGCGGCTTGAGATGCTCTACAAGATGTCCCCCTTCACACCGTACACATTTTTTCTGGAACATTTTTCTGTGACGTCAATAATTACCGAGTTATTTCGGGCGGCAGAGCCAAGAGGGACACCCTGTATAGATATACCGGGTGTCCCATTTTAATCTTACACCTGATTTATTCCGAAAAATACTGCTCCGATCATAAATCTTTATGGGTTTTATGATAAAACTTTGAGGGTTCAAAGGGGGACGTTGAAAAAATCGTTTTTGGTCCAAAATTCACAATGGCGACGTAAAAATGGCTCACATGCTTTTGAAAAAACAGGATCATGGATTTTTGTTCATCAAAACATGTATCAGGTCAAAACTAACAACTTTTATATAGTCAGCGAGATATGTAGACGTCGCGTGACGGTGACAGCACGATTATAATTGGACATTGAAGCAATGAAATGTCAATTATAATTATACAATAATCTTTATTCTTTTGCAGCAATCATGTCTCGCCTGACGTGTTACATCGTGACATGTGTGATGGTTCTAACAACTGTAGCGTGCATGGTGCCCAGATTACCGGTAAGATGGATAATCCATTTTCCAAATTGACAGGTTTCTTAAGGCAGTAGTTTGCTTTAGACGCCGAAAAAAAGCGTTTTTTCAGCAATTTTTTTGAAAGGGAAGGAAATGATTGCGGTAATCGAAATTTTGAGACGATAGTGTATTATATTCAAGCTTTAAAAAACAATTTTTATTATTAAAAAATATTGAAATTTTTCAAAGTTGTAACGATTTTTCTGGGTCGCCTGGAGTCTGCACTTGTAAATCGGTGCCGGTGATGGAGGTCGTGCGATGCATCTGAAACAGTCGAACCAAATTTTTTTTAGTTTTTATAAGTTCCTTTTCTATATGAACCAAAAAAATACCAAAGAAATGATGAAATTCCAAATTTTTTCGAAGTTGGAAAAAAAAAATCACTTTTTTGAAAAAAAAAAATTCACTTTAGGTTGCAAAACAAGTAATTTAAATAGTACTTTTGTCCAACTTTTTTAGTTCAAATAGAAGATAATTTAATACTGAAGCTAGATCACTTTGATTTTTTTCGATCGGACATATATTGTTTTTGCTATCGCCGGCACCGTTTTCTAAAACTTGTGAAAATGAAAACTCGAGAAAACGGGCTTTAAAGTTTTCGGTCCGAAAAAATATAAGTTTTTGGATACTTACACTAATTAGATGTTAATCAGCTATCCCCGGGCCACACAATAATCCTTCCTCTTCTTCAAATCGATTTTTTGATGCCTGTAAAGCAGACTACTGCCTTAACCCTAGGAGTACACTCATATTTTCCGCTACTTAGTTATACACACTGGGTCGGATTTGTGAGACCCAAGAGTGTACTTCTAGGGTTAAATCGTTCGATTTTTCCTGGGAAGTGGTTCCGTAGGCCGCGTAAAAACGGAATCCTCAAGGTTGTTATGGGTTTTAGCCGTCAGGGGTGAAGTACGAGGGGAGCGCCCTATGCTTACGCACGGAGCCGATTGTCTGTTAGCCGGAGCCGATTGACCGTTAGCTTCCAAATAATCGTCATATTGAACGTGCGTTTTCGAACAATTGTTCTGCATCTATTTGTAAAAATATGCATTTTTCAACATTCCCTTATTACATTAAGTGTTTTCATTACTCGTATAATTATTTTCTTTAACTTTTACTCGCTCAATTAACGCGAAACGAATTGGCAACGTCCTAAATCGTGGTATATCATAATGCCCAGGTTGGCAGAAGTGTCGCGAAGTTAGAGCCATATGCACCCCGTTCGTAATCTCAATATCAGCCTAAGGAGATGTCAAAAGAGAATATCGGTCCGAGCAAAAAAAAAATCTGCTGGAAAGAAAAAGCGTGTACTAAAGCTGTCTATAATCTCGAAGAAACCAAAAACATTAATAATTCTCCGAAATCCTAAAAAAAGTTATGTTTGAAAAAAAAATCTGCGTGATTATGTCTTTGCCTAGAAATGTATAATTTCTGAACACAATTATCGAATTAATATTTAGTAATTATTACCAATTAAGATAATAAGTACCAATAATAGTAGTTGTTAATTATCCTGACCGAGTAGTTTGAGCCTCCCGGGCATGATTATCGAATACCGATGTCACGTACGACGTTATTCTCTGATTTCTTTTCGACCGGCACACGCATGATTGTACACGTGCGAGAAACAATAGAGCCAGCTATTATTATTTTTCACCGCAACCAAAAAGTATAAGCGTTCGAGATACCTATCACAATTGTATTGCTTCTCACACTCCATAGACGTGTGCATCACTAGCCCATAGCGAAGATATACTCTTTCCTTGTTTATCAACTGCGCACAATGCCTAATGCACGTATTTTCGTGTCGCGAGCCACTCTGCTATTTTACCCCGCTCTGCATGAGAGCAGTAATAAAAGTTTTCCGGCCGGAGCCTCGAGCCCTATGATGGGGATCGGCAAGGCGACATGGTAGAGATCCAAAATATACGACCTTTATTGCTTCCCAGATGAGGTCGAACTCTCGGATTTTCAACGAAAAATAGTCACCTTCTATGCCCAAATGAAGAGAGTAGCTGTCTTGGCAATGTCGTCTCGCCCTTATAAAACCTCCTTGTCCCGACGACAAGCACGCAGTATAGCCGAAGTTTCTAACGCCGATACACCGTTCGTAATCTAGGTCTTCCGTAGAAGAGTGTGATTCGGCGGAATTATTAAAGTCAATTTATACTGTTTTTATAATCAAAAAGATCAAACGATTCGAAAACGAAAAGGTCAAAGGTCAAGTGATTCGCCAGTAAAATCGGACGTATATTATAATAGATTTAGTCTCAACCAAGATTTTTACGCGTCGTTACCCTGTCCGAAATCCGGGTCTTCCGTAGAAGAGTGTGATTCGGCGGAATTTATTAAAGTCAATTTATATTGTTTTTACAATCGAAAAGGTAAAACGACCATATCTCTAGAAGATTGCGAGAGTACGTGTATGTGTTCAAAGAAATATTCAACGAAAGCAAGAATACGTTATTGTAAAGCGACCCACAGTTCCCGACTGTCAAAAGTATTTATCACATTATAAAATTTACTTGGAATGTACCAAATTATTCTTTCGTCGAGTGTTTATTAAACTATTGTGTGACTTGGGACATTGAAGTCCCTTTATTACCAATTTCCTAAATCCATAAAAGAAACAAGATCTCTCGAGGTCTCACAGCAAACGTTCCCACATAATTATTATCCCGCAGAGCACTCGTGACTCATTAGGGTAGTAATCAGAGTAAAGCGTTTACCGCTCGACGCTTATAACTCAAGAAATATATATATCTTTTCTAAACGGCTTCGGGCGTTACACCGATAAGATAGGTAGCATTTGTACCGTCTACGAAGTTGCCATGATTGCACAGCCTATCATTTTGTGTGCTTGATTTTCGCACAAATTCACTATCAAAAACATTAATAATTTTATAACGGTACTGTGAATCCTCATTTTCACGGTACCAAGGGTTAGTCCGATGATTAGTCGAACCGTACTTATTTTTTCAGCTCCGTGGTAACATTCACTTAGCAGATATTAATAATGTACTGAAAAATGATCGGGTGTTTTCCATAAGCGTAATGTAATTAGCCCACGAAATACGTCGAGTTGCCGATTTTTTTTTTCTAAAAAACGGATCTGTGTGTCGTATTCAAACTGTACAGGATATGATCAGAAAAGAGTTTATAAAGATCGACAAAAAAAAGCTCGGTGGTAATATGTTAACTTAACCCCATAACAACCTTGTCATACTATCGCGCTTTTTCGGCAGACATTTTAGTGACGCCGGGACGGCGAGTAAGACTTGTTGTCGCTTGGAGGAATAACTTACCCCCCCCCATTTTGAATCCCGGCCTCCCTTGCTTGTTTCCGGCTGGAAGATACAAGAGACAACTGTTTGGGTTTAGGGGTTGAGAATGCCAATATTTGCTTTCTACGTAGGCAAGTGACGTATCGTTTGAAAGCTCTTCATTACATAATATCAAAAATATATGTACAGTGGCTAAAAAAAAGTATTTGTACACGTGGCCTTGTTCGAATTGTTCTTCGAAAAAAATCAAATGCTTTATTAAGAGGTCTTCTCACCTTAGACGCTAAAAAGGCTATTTTCATGATTTTTTTGTGATAGGTTTATATTACAGATATTGATATAAAAGTTGTTACACTTAATGAATACACTTTCGAAATAGATTAACATTTTTTTTCTTAATGTGCTTATGTAGCCCAAACAAACATTAAACGCGTTTTTCTCGAAACATCGTTTTTCGACGGCTGGTTGATAAAATGTTCGAAACTACTGAACCGATCCTTATAAAATGTTAACCACATATCCTTTACAAATATAGCTAAGCGCATATCAAGGATTTTTTTAAATTTTGATATTTACTTTTTTTGCCAAAAACGTTTAAGAAAACGTTTTTTTCTCGTTTTTTTCGAAACAAAATAACCTCCACTTTGTTATTTTTGCATATATCAAAATCGTTTGATATGCGCTATAGCCATCAACATACTGAACCTTAAACCGTTCAATTTTTGTGCTTCGGATGATCCATCTCCGAGATTTCATCAACAGCGCAGACCTACAATTTTTTTAGGACATTTTTTTAACTACCGTTTTCGTCTATAAGTAGTGACTTAAATAAATAAATACATTTTTTAAATGTATTTCGAAAGTGGATTCATTATGTGTAACGACTTTTATATCAATATCAATAATATAAATCAATAAAAAACATGAATGAAAACAGCCTTTTTGTAGCGTCTTAAGTGAGAAGACCCCTTAAGTTTCTGTGTTCGATAGCTTATCCTAAATATACATTGTGGCTGTTTACTCTTGCGAAAACACGAACAAGAAAATAAAGCCAAATTAACAACAGTTTCGTGTGAGATGTACAAATTCTTTTTTTATCCACTGTATGTCTTTTCAAAAATTCTTCTTCGCGAATAACTACGTAAAATGTTCGATTTTTTCGACCACATCGCCCCTATCCATGGAATCCAAAGTACGCAAATTCCAAAGAAATGCGATCGATCAAAACCCTTATAAAGATCCAAGCGAAGGTAATCGCATGCAACCAAAATCTATGTTTGCACGCACATGACGTACGGAACACGTGCCCTGTTTTCCTTGACTTTGATATTTCATATTGAAAATTTGCAGTCGCAGGGAGACGTGACTAATATTGGAGAGCAGTGTCGATACCGAGGTCCTTTTGTAGGAGCTTGCTTCGTAAGTGGAATTTTCGCATGTATTTTGTATGGCTTATCCGCATTTTATTCTCCGATTTATGCACTGAGAAAAAAAAACCAATTGAATAAAAAAAACACATTGGTTCAGTCAAATAAATGACTGAATACGGAATGCCACCGATATATAACATTGTTACAATGCTATAAAATATTGGGAAATGTGTTTGATTTAAATAACAAATCATTTTATTTGAAAATCTCTTCTTATATCTTAAAATCTTCATTATCTTTGAAATAAAATGATAATCTATTGAAATCATTCTATATACAATATGTAGATGTACGAATGGAATAATTAAGCGATTGCTACAAAAATGTTATTTCGTACAAAAATACAATCAATAGAATGGATTATTTCTTTACTACATTGAAACGAATATGCCATTAGACATTTTCGTACTCTGTACAATATAGAAAGTAGTTGCGTGAGATAGAGACAAGTGTATATCACGATAGAAAAATCAACAATATCGAGTCGAATTTCCTTTAGTCTCTAGCAGAAAAAAATATAAAAGTCGATGAAATAAATGTTCATTGCAATCAAACGAATATATTTGTGAATTCGAGAAGTCATGTTTTTAATATAATTGTATGTGCACTTACAAACATTTATTGATCGTTAGTTCAAATAAATGCACACTCACCAGAGAATTGCTGAAAATATTTGAAAAAAGTTGGCATGCAATTCTTTGGAATAGGATAGAATTGTCATAATAAAATGTTTGATCGAAATTGTTTTATTTAAAAATTGAAAGTTTGCCATTTTTTTAAAATCTTAAGTCAAAAGGGAGCATTAGGATGATTATCCACGATATTAGATCCTATTTGGCCAAACTTATTGTAATCAGAATTATCGATGCAAATCACCATGGAGAGCGTGTCAGATATTCAACTGATAAGGCGGATAAGAACGGATACTACACTTTGATCTCGGCTACAGGCCGAGAAGCGATAATATATAGTTTCTCCGGCGCTTACGTAGATTTTCGACATCGCATAGCGCGATGCTTACGAGAAACGAGCGCGCGTGCGGCTTCTAGCGGTTACTCCGAGAACTACGGCTTCCCTCCTACCTACAATTTCGGTGGCGCTCGGCCATTATATATGATTTGGTTGAATTTTTTCATCCAAAGAAAAAAAAGTGTTGAATCGATTGCTATAATGTATTGAGTTGAATTATACACGTGTCATATTAATAGCGTATTCTTTTACCTCAAATATATAATTTTAATGAACATGCCTGTATTTTAGTCAGATATTTAATTAAAACAAGTACAAATAGTTTTCACTTAAAGCGATTGTATAAAAAAATTAAATAAAAATTATTACAATTTAATCGCTTTGTGAAAGCGCAAGAATCAAATTTTATTTTCGTAAAATTTTTTAACCAATTCAGACATTCGCTTAATATTTTTGAATTAAAATAAAATACTAATATTTCAACGAATAATGTACGGCAAAATCAATATCGGAAATGGTAAAGACAATAAAATAATATATTTACTCAATAGAAATTTTATCTAAATCAAACAAGCGAAATTGAATTTTTCTTGTGCACTCGAATCAATAATATTCATGTTCAGAATTGAAACGCTTTTTTCGTGCGTTGCAGGAAATGCATTCAAAACTATATAATTTGTGGGCGATAATTTTTTAGATAGATTCAACAATATATTGTTCTCGGCTAACAATATATCTTTTGAATGAAATAAAAAACGTTCAATTTTATCATGTTATTAAAGTCTAAAGTCGTTTTGTTTGGACTAATAAATCCGATTATTTACACCAACAATTTTACAATTGTGTTAACAAATTATCATTCAATAATGGGAGCGTACACAAATTACGTAACGCAAAATTTCCCAATTTTTGACCCCCCTCCCCCCACGTAACTGGCCCGTAACGCTTGGTCAGACCCCCCCCCCTCCGCCGCTCTCTATGCCGTTACGTAACGGGTGCTTTGTCGTCAATAATTGTGATTTTTTTCATAGACATGACTAATTATGAAAGGATCGGGTTTATACTCATTTTATGAAGTATATATTCATCTAGTTTTATCCCCATTTTTATGACAAAATCTTGAAAATTAACCGAGATATATGCCTTGATTTGACGACGAAAAAAAAAATTCTTTTCATTGTCCCATCAATATCTTTATGAAAGGTTACCTGTAAATTAAAAGTCAACAATTTACCGATATCTATACAAATGTAGCTATCGTTATGAGTAGCCGTTTTTTATTTTGGTTTTTTGTACAAAATGCCGACAGTTTGGACATTTTTTTCTATTTTCAAGGCCCTTATTCTGTATTCAAGCAGTCTTTAAAAATAGTAATTAACAAATGTTAAAAACGCGAATACGTACAACCTTAGTCACTGCGATTACAAATATATTTTCAAAAAAAATTGAAAATCGGTTGATACCTTTTTAAGTATTCGCTCGGACATGGTCGAAAAAACTAGTTTCGAAAAAAACGCGTTCAAAGTTTTCGTTCAGTGTTTCCTGATATAACGTTATGTTTTTTTTTCTAGAATATTGATACTCACATTGAAGTATCAAGTCGCGGGCGATATGGCGGTTCTTCATCTTCATGATAGTTCATAAAATAATAAGAGCCTGTACTTTATCTGTTGTAAATTATGCCAGACTTGTAGGGACTGAGGGCACTAACCGGTCGCGCTACCCGTTCTCACTAAAGTGACTATAACTCCGTCAATTTTCGGACTTGTGAATAAAAATGTTGCCAACATATTTTTCAATAGATGTACTTTCAAGAATTATATATAAAAAAAAAATCCTTCAAATTTTGCTTGGGGGATGTGGGAAAGCTACTGTGCAAGTACTTGCACAGAGACTTTCCCCCTTAACTGACATTGCGTATAGAAAGCTGTGAGCTGTCCACACAAATTGCACGCGAGGTCTAGATTAAAAACTTAAACTTGCAGAAATTTTGCTATTCTTGGCAGTTTTAAAATCGTGACGTAACGCAAACCTTGACCCCCCTCCCCCCACGTACTCAGACCGTAACGCCTGGCCGACTCCCCCCCCCCCCTGCCAATTAGGTTACATAATTTGCATACGGCCCCTAACATGAATGATATTGGATCAATCATTTTTTTTCTCAGTGCGGATATGTAAAATATTTGTATGCTTGTTGCAGTTTCAAAACTTCGTGACGAACGAACTTGGATGTCTGAATCTTGTGTGCGCTCAACGGCGGTGGCTTCGGCATGGTGTTTTCGACGCAGTCAGTACGGGTGTCGTCAATGACGGAACACCATGTGCACCCGGCAAAGTAAGTATTTCGCGAATCCAAGCCACCCCCCCCCCCCCCCCCCTTAAGACCATCTGCACCACCAATCAAGTTCGGTTCTTAATCATCGCATCGTCGAAAACTGAAGAATAGCCGTACGCATTCCTTCGTCGTTAATCATTTTCGAGAATGTCGACTCGATGACAATTATGTCCGACTGATTGAGTTTTATGTCACCGGCAGTAGCAGTATTCAAGCCGAAACGCAACCCAAACGCATCTCCGGATCAACCACGAATACACGCTCGTCACTAACAACATCAAGTTTGAAAGCGATTAATTTCAAGTTCTGCTTGAAGCGACAGCTTCAAAAGTTGCCAGTTGAGCTTTGGTTCTTTCGGCATACGAAATAAAAACTAATGACGAGGAGAGCAATGAGCTGACGTTTATTCTTTAACTGCTTAGTCCTCCGATAAATGTTTCTACAATTTCTAGAATTTACGGTGTAATCTGATTTGGCCATGTTGCCCAGTTCTCGCGTGGCTTGGAAAATTTGAAGCGTTCTCTTCGAATGGAAGCAGAAAATCAAAACTTCCCGAAAATTACGAGAATTTGGCTCGAAAACATGACATCATCGATCGAGAATAAATCCCGTGCGGAAAACTGATAGGGCATCCCTAATAAAAATAAGGGCCTTTCAGGGCTTCCCTAGTGCTTTCCCTAGTAGGGATTTCCACAATGGGCCCAGACTTGGCCATTATCGGGATAAACTTGTAGGGATTTCCACAATAGGTCCCGACTTGGCCATTATGGGGATAGACCTGTAGGGATTTCCACAATAGGACCCGACTTGGCCATTATAGGGATAAACCTGTAGGGATTTCCACAATAGGCCCAGACTTGGCCAGTATAGGGATAAACAAGTAGGGATTTCCACAATAGGCCCAGATCTGACTATTATAGCGATAAACCAGTATAAATAGCTTAGGCTACATGGTTGATGGTATTTCAATTATTCAAATAGATTATATACATCGATCGAATAATATCATCGAACGCAAATTGGGAAAAAGCGTAAGGGCATTAGCAAATAAAAAATCAACGATGAACACAAATATGCAGACAAACATCAGACGGTATTTATTTATCAAATTAAAGAAACCTTTTACATAGATACAAACAATTACTCGTGGTTTCACTCATACATGGAGTAATGCTAGCGCATAAGTGTGAACAGTCCCAACCGGTTTTCTCGACATTTTTATAGCAACTAATTTCCGCTCAATACTCATCATAGGGAAAATGATTTCTTCTGAAGACTTCGCTGATATTTCCCATTCATAAACTTTATCTGACTGTGTAGGATAAGTAAATAAATTGACTAATGTGGTGCTGTCGTTATGTTGACACATGTCCTAGCTTAGGGGAGGCTGGGGTCGATGGAAACACGGGTCAAATGAAACAAGTTGAATAACTCGAAGATGGTTATTGATAGCGGTGGGGGCCCAAGGGGGGAAGGAACTGCTTTGCATATCGGAACCTGTCGCTTAGTTCACACCGCCGCTCCGAGAGCGACGAACATTTTACACGGGTGCATCGCTTTTTCGACACAAAAAGTAAGTTTTTTTTATTACTATTATTTTGCGTATTGCTCCAAAGCTATTGTTCCTGCTTCAGCGTTGTTGACAATCATCATTACTGTGAATATCCTAGTGAGTTTATGGTGGTCAGCGTCTACCTACAACATTTAGGTTCTTTGTTATTTGATAAATCATTGGAAGCGAGGGTATGGGGGCAGTTGAAACAAACGATTCGGGGTCAATTGAAACGTGTTTCCCTTGACCCCGAATAAACATTTTATACGCAAGCAAGTTTTCCAAATCTTGCTCTTTTTTTAGATGCCAAGAAACCGTCCGAAAGTACGAACCGCAGAAGCTGCGATCTCGAAAATTATAAAAGGCATATGAAAATGCCAAAAAATATATACGAAAATAAAAATATTAAAACGCTAAATAGGGGTAGGAAAAAGAGAAAGTCAACAATATACACCGATACCCCAGAAAAAGAAGAGACAAGGACAGAGACTGAATAGAAAGACCGCAGAAAACAGGCTAAGAGAGTGAAAAAAAAACCTCGACGACTAAATAAGTCGCTAGTAACAAAAACTATTCTCTGACTGATTATCTCTAGTAAATTAAAACTAGATAAGTACAATAATATTGATGCACCTCAATATGTCTTCGGTGATACCAAAACTGGAATGAAAAGCCATAAAACCGATTATTCTAATTAAAAGTGTATTTTATTCACAACTGGAATGTAAAGCAACAAAACTGATTATTTTGATTAAAAGTGGATTTTATTCACAACAAACATATTTTGTCACTTCATACACATCATTAACAGTACTTGGGTTTAGGAGAAACATCAGTTCAATCAGCTGAAAACACATGTTTCAACTAACCCCAGGCACCGTTTCGACTGACCCCGACACAGGGTCAAATGAAACGTTTTCCAAGAGTTTTGTAAATAGCTTCTACTTAAGTTCAGGGCATATTAAAAGCAAGATCAATAATGCTATCATATAGCCAGATAATCTAGCTATAATTTAAGGTGGTACGGTGATTGGAGCGAGTTCAAGATAAAAGCCCGAATTTTTTTTAATAGCATAGTCGAGACCTTTGTCCATGCGTATGCGGAGTTTCCACGAGATTTACCGTACACTTTCCGAGTTATTAATTGTTAAAGTTGGTGAATTAATCACACGTAGACGACAAAATGTGCCTGTCCTCTCATATATCGATTTTTTCGTGCTACTTGGAGCCAAGAAACACGTAAAAAAACTGATGGTTGCGTTCGTTGAATGTTTGTGATCAATAAGGCACCTTGAATTGGAATGCTCACCGCAGAAATAAGCAATAAATTTGGAAACAAAGTCGCAAAAACCGAAGTTTTCGGAGAGCGAGACTTCTCGTGACGTAACAGCAGCCATCTTGCTCGACGTGTGGCAACGCCGGATACCCGCGCAAATTTGATTCGTCTATCGGATATTTTCAACGCGAATTAAAAATATTATTGTGCGAAGCCGTACATTTTTTAATGGATTATAAAAGGCCTTTCGTCGATATTTACTTGAAGTTCTTTTACGTACAGCAAAGGCATCTCAATTTTTCTGGCGACATATACCTATACAACACATCTATATATAAATTCAGCATGGGAGAACCGTCATATAAAATAAACGTTCCTTTTTATACCTGCAAATGTTGTGAAAATTGGGAAAGGGAAAAATAATATAACAATCGATGAAATATGTTTTGACTTTGGACAGATTGGACATTGGACATTGAGGTTAACTTCAACGCGACGTTTTTTATTTGCAATCGCAATATTATCTTTTCATTTTCTCATTCTTGTCCGACAGAAACTACATTTGCCTCTAAACTGGACTTCAGGTACAATCCCGTTACTCTTTTGATAAACTTCCACAGTATTTTCATTCTCCATGTTAAACGGCTACAAAAAATAATAAGCCGGGCGCGTGGAACCGATGACAGCCACCGAAAATGCGACGATGCTAAACATCAACGATATGGCGTACTACTGAAGTCGGGTAGTAGATTATTAAGGTTGTTTCCATATTATAAAAATAATGGGAAACTCGAAATTCAATGCTTAAGGTAGTTCCTCTGCGAAAATCTCAACCAAAAGTTTACATGCCATGTTCATGTTTAAAAGATTGATAATTGGTTTAATTAGTAATGAATAAAATTAAAAACTACGCAATATTGACTCGGTACTAGTGGATAATACGATGGATATCATTTATTGCCGTAAAATATATTTTGTATTGTGCTTTTGATCGACCATTGCCAGTAAACTTTTTGCCGGGACTGTCCAGGCTTTGCACCAAAATTGTGAAGGCTTCTCATGGTTATATCTTGGAAACTAGATGGTGAATCATTCTCATTTTTTTTCACATTATTCGTGATATCTTACTGTAGCTTATCCTCGTTTTTTATCAATTTCTTAATTTTAGTTTTGACGGTAGAATTAATGATGCTCTGTTTGCCCATCATAACGCATTTGTTACGTGTAAACCAAGCCAACTTTAAGTGTAAATATCTCAGGTTTGGGGTGGTCAAACTTATTCAAATTGCACAGATGTTTGGATAATGTATTAAATAACGTATATGTCAAATTTCAACCATTTCTTAATTCAACTCTTCTGTGGAGGTACTACCTTAAAAAATATTTCGCGAAATATAGGCCATATACATATATCTAAAACGTGGCGGTATTGCGGCCTGAAATAGACTCTAAGTTTACTAGCATGGTCATCACCGTACCTCCTTAAGCGCATTACCAAACAGATAAGGCATAAAATGAAGTCACACTAACCGATTTTCTCAAAAACGTTCCAATTGAACCCAGCCTCCCCTACTGTGTGACATTTTTCGATAGATGGCTGCAGCCATCTATCGAAAAACGGCAAAAGCAAAGTTGTGCATCTAATATTTAGGATACGGGCGACGTTACCCAGAGAATCGAGTGCATTCCAAGATTAAACCTCCGCTCACGGCATCGCTCCATTCTGGGACACACAAAGATCCGGAAAAGAAACTTTATTTCCGGAAGCTCAGCTCTTCTCGGAGTTCCGTCACCGTAAAATGCATGCTGCGATCGTCGGGTCATTTTTTTTCCTCACTCCGTGTTTTTGCGAATCGAAAGTGCCGTCGAAAGTCAATTGAATTTCAGAGGAACTCGATTACCATTCTGTTTCCGAGGTTTCGTCGTCTTCGGTTCTTCCATACGTAGGACCGTTTCCGGAATCGCGTTGTATCGGCAAAATTGTTCGGTTCCGTCCCCCGTCCCTCCTCGCCCGTGACGGAGCTTTCGCGACTGCGTCAGCCAATGGTACGTAGGTATATTTGTGACTGGGGGAATTCATCTCGGTGCTCCCTCGAACAGCTTCGATCTTGCCATGTACGTACTACCAGATGCGACTTTGTCGAGGACTGAAGAAAGCAAACGTGCGCACAAGAGGAGGAGGAGAGACGGAGGCAGTTGCGGCAAAGCTCTTGTGTTTGCACTGCACTCGAAGCGACGTTTTCGAGCTTTTGATAAACGGTCTACTCGCGAAATTGCCGCCTTTTCAGAATTTTCCATACGAAAGGACCTTCACCGAAGGAAATGGTATCTTCGTCAACCTGACACCGAAACTTTTTCTGGCTTGGTTTGGGTCAAGCAAGCCCATAAATGATTTCCTTTTGGTTGGTTTAGGCCACGTGACCCGAAACATGACTTCTTCTTGGTTTGCTTGCGTTGAGCAAGCCCAAAAGTTAATCTCTCGGTTGGTTGCGGTCACAAAAGCCCAGAAATGACTTGCCTCGGCTTCGTTTGGCGCGAGCATAACCCGAAAATGACTTTCTTTTGATTCGTTTGGGTCACGTAAGCCCAAAACTAGATCTGTTTGGGTCACATATGCTCAAAATCAACTCTGCTTGAGTTTGTTTGAACCACGTGTGCCCAAAAATTACTTTCTCTGAGTTTATTTGGGTTAAGGGGGTCGTCTAGTGTGTCTTCTTTGAAGAAGGTGTACTCTATGGTCCAGGCATAGCAGATTGATGGTGAGACTATTTTTTAAATTATGAATTATATACAACAACTTTCAAACGCGTTTTTCTCATAACACGATTATTGCCAAACTGCTGCCATGATATCTCAAAAACTATTTGATTGATTCTGCAAATTTATACCGCATCTTTAGTAAATATATAACTACAAGTTGAACTAAAATAATTAAGATTGCTTCGTTAGTTTTCTTTTTATCAGCTACATAGACCCCGAAAAAATACGAAAAATTGAATTTTTTTTCTAAAGCGTAAAAAGAGAATTATTTTTTGGAATTCTGACCTTATTTTAGTTCCATGTAGAGCCTAAAGTCTCACGATTAAAATTGCGTTCGGTTTTTTTAAATTTCAGATAAGCAGAACGGCCGGAATCATGGCAGCAGTGGAGCACCTCTTTTTATATATGTGTTTCTGTTGGGCGGTGTATCTCCTACTATATTCTATATAAAGACTTCAAAAATGCACAAAGTTTGTTTAAATGTTAATAAAAATGATATACAATCTCATTTTTAATAGAGTATTATTATTGGTTTTTTCCTTAGGTACACGCTTTTCGTGTTTGTTATCTATTCTTTCCCTTCATTGCGCCCGTTTCTTTCCTCTACTGTTTACTCCTTTTTCTCCATCTTTCTCTTGTCCCCCCCCCCCTCTTTCGACCGCAGCCGACTTCCCCCTCTGTATTATATTCATCATGACATTTCTGTCATGGGTATAGGGAAACTGCGGGAAACCTATACCAATACAGCCGGTCATCGAGTTCGCCCCCCAGTCGTGGAACTAGTCTTATTTCGCCGCGAAATGCCGAAGAAAAACATTTCACGACGAAATGTACGCGACTGGGATTCGAACCCGGGACCTCCCGGTCCGCTGGTTTAGTGGCGAGCACGCTAACCACTAGACCATCGCACCGGTCTTTTGAATAGAGTATTAATTACACACCTATTGAGTATGAATATCAAGCTGTTAGAAAAAAATATATATATATCTATTTTTCGATGTACAAAATGGCCGACTACTCGAAACTTCTCGAAACAGCTTTTTTCCAATTGGCGTGACAAATAACTTCAACCATTTTCACTCGATTTACTTTAAATTTAAAAGTTATGTTCTTAATTGCATTTCGCAAAGAATTACGTACGGAATTTCTAATTAATCGACAACTTTTCATTTTATGAGCAGTTTATGAGCAGTTATAACGAAATTTTTCACTAAAAATTCATTTCTTAAGTTCAAATACCTACAACTTTTGAATAACGCAATATTTTTTTTACGTACGTACTTCTCTAGGTATTCTAATGTAGATTGACGAAAAATTTTGTTTTTTTGTTGTAAGTAAAAAATTGTGCATGCTAAATGTCACGCCGCGGAGCGCCTATAAAAAGACAACAAAAGAAAGTATTACCGGTCGGCGATTTTGTACAACGAAAAAAAATTAAATATATATTTTCTAACAGCTTGATATTCAGACTAAATAGAAGTGTAATTAATTTTATGAGTGAATCACTTTTTCATACGAAAAAAAATTGTTAAATTCGCACATGATTTTATACCCGTTACTGTGGCCTAAGGCCTTAAGCAGGCCCAACAATGACTCTCTGGGTTTATTCCGGTTGAGCAAGCCCGAAAATGACCTCCGTGTTTGTTTGAGTCAAGTAAGCCCAACAATGACTTGTTCTGGATTTGTTTGGGTTAAGGGAGACTTTGTCCTTGAAATCGGCGGGAGATGTTAGCGGCTCAACGTGAGCAGCTAGAAGAAGAGGAGGGATGCCTCTATGGACCAGGCATTGCCGATTAGCGGTAATTATAAACACATTTGTGTAAACACATTACAAAACTTTAAACGCGTTTTTCTCGAAAACACGTTTTTAAAAATGGCTGACATTCTCCTGACCGCTGTAATTAACATATCGACCTGAAATTTGGAGAGCATACTCAGAAAATATGTCTTCACGGAATGACGGATCGTTTTTTCGATAGATACATTTTTGCATTTATTATTTATCTTTTTATGCAAAAAAAAAAACGCGAAAATTCGATTTTTTTTATAATTGCCGCCATTTTCCGAAATTTGTACTAAACGAAAAACCCATCCGTCATTCCATGACCAAAGGGTCACAGACTGATAATATGTTTTGAATTTGTGTTTCAGATCAACAAAGAGGGGGCAGTGATGTCAGCCGTTTACCTCCCGCGATTTGAGGACCTGTTTTCGCGGAGCTGCAACGGCCGCCATTTTGGTTTAAAAAAAAAAAAAAAATTTTTTAACGTTTTGTATACCATGAATAAAAGCAAGAAAAAAACCGGGGGATATTACGATATCTGTGGCCCCAAGTTTTGGCCATGCAGTCTTTATATTTGGCCCAAAATAAGACTTTTTTCAAGAATACAAAAAATCGAAATTCGGCTTTTAAGGGGGTGAAACAGAGGTTTTAAATTTTTAATGAGGCGGAGTATTTTTTCGGTAGATTTCTTTAGAATTCGGCGTAAACATTCTAGAAAACAAGTCATTTTCAAAGAGTTAGGTAGTTCATTGAAACACGATTTGTAACGGGATAAACGGGAGCTTGGAACGTTGCTAAACATGGGGATATTACGGTATCTGTGGCCCCTCATTCTGACCACGCAGCCATCATATGTGACCCAAAATAAGACTTTTTTGAGGAGTGGTAAAAATCGAAATTCGATCCTTAAGGGGTTGATACGGGGGTTTTAAAGTTTGTATGGGACATCATATTTTTTTTTTTACAGATTTGCTTGAAACTTGGTGTAAATACTCTACAATACAAATAATTGAACACGTATTTCTGCATTTCCTAAAAGTGAACCCTTAAGAGAGTTAAACGGGAGGGTAAAAGTTTGTATGAGACAACATATTTTTTTGTCAGATTTACTTGAAACTTGGCATAAATACACTAAAATACAAATAATTAAACACGTATTTCAACAATTTATGAAGTTTAACCTTTAAGGGGGTTAAACGGAAGCGTTAACGTTGATAAGAGAAAACATTTTTTGTTACCAGATTTACTTGAAACTTACTAAATTGATTTGATATAGAACACTAGATGTTGTCCTCTGTGTTTGGTGCGTGTAGACTGTCAAGTAGTACTTTTTAGCCCCTTAACTGTGTTTGTTTCAGTTGGCATAAATATACCAAACAAATACATGTGTAATTATTTGTATTGGAGTGTATTTATACCGAGTTTCGAGCAAATCTGACCAAAAAATATGTTGTTTCATATAAACTTTGAAACCTCCGTTTCACCCCTTTAAGGGTCGAATTTCGATTTTTACCACTCTTGAAAAAAGTCTTATTTTGGGTCAAATATGAAGACTGCGTGGTCAGAATTAGGGGCCACAGATATCGTAATACTGCCAAAAACCGCACTCAAAAAGCTTTGCTCGTTTCCTTTTAAAAAAATAAAATGTAAACACCTGAAATATGGCACTCCAAGGACAAAGTCTCCGTTAAGCAACAACAGGCAATGACGTCTCGCGTTTCTTTGAGTCGCGAAAGCCTAGAAAGGGCTTTCCTTGGGTTTGTTTAGGTCATGTGGGCCCAAAAATGAGTGTCCTTGGTTTTTTGGGTCACGTGAGGCCAAAAATGACTTTCTTTCGGTTTGCTTGGGTCACATATGTCCATAGATAGATTTTCTTGGTTTCGACTGGGCCGCGTTAACCCAAAAATGATTAGCTCTGGATTTTTTTTGCGTTAAGGAAGCCCAAAAAAAGGTTTTCTTTGGGTTTGTTTGAGACAAGTAAGCCGAAAAAGCCTTGTCTTGGATTTTTCTACTTTGCCGCCTCTATCCACGAAATACAAAGACGGAAAATTCTAAAAAATGCATGACATTCAATATCATATATGCGATCGAAGTGGCTGTTGGGTGGCCCGAGGATAAGCCCATACACGGGGTAATCGCCCGCGTGCGCGCACGTAGGGGAGTCCGCGTCCGCATACTTGTGTACACGCAAGCATGTACACACGTGGTCTCCCGCGTCACTACATACATCCCGGTGAACCGTGAAAAAGGCCAACGTCCGTAAATGTGGTCGTATAAAATGACGAAGCTATAAATTTGATCGGGGCCGTTTAGGGGCTGTACTTTGTTTGCGTTTCTTTACTCATTTCTAGTCGAACGGGCAACCTTTTCAGTCTGTCCTACATTTTGAAATGTGTAAAGTACCACCGGAAGTGCGTGTCACGAGACAATCGTTCAACGACAGCGGAATCGTGACTTACTGGAAGAAGGTTCGGCCATTTTTTTTCTCTCCTTTTCCACTATCTCTAATCTGCTCGTCGCTTAGTACTCGCTGGTTCATAAATAGCAAGTAAACTTCACTAAAATAAATATGAGTATGCATGACAAAACAGTGAGGAGTGCTTGGCATGTAATTTCTTCATTTTTATATTTTCTTTCTACATATGTTTATAATAACCAAACCAGGTGAAAAAATTGTTAGAAAAAAAATTGCCTCTAGTTACGGAGGGTCCATTGTATGGGCCAGGTATAGCTGATTAGCAGTTTTTATGGTAAATATCATTTAATCTTGCAAAAATCGAAAACTTCAAAGGCGTTTTTCTCGAAAGAAGATTTTTCAAATTTGCCGACATGGTAACTCAAAGAGCAATTATCCGATTGACTTGAAATTTGAACTGAGTACTCTTGAATATATTTACTCTACAATGACGTAGAATATTTTTGATTGGATGAAAATGGACCATTTGGCATTGAAAAAAACGACCATTTTATAGGCAAGAAAACAGACTTTTTTTTTCATAACTACGCACTTTTGTTAGATTTTGATATTTTTCGAAAATCCTACGTCATTGGACAGGAAAGAACTTCAGAATCGTGTCAGCAGTGAAGGAACTTTTTTTTTGCGGTTCCGAAGGCAGCGCATAAGTCGCTTGGATCTCAATATTTTTCTATGAAAAAATTACGCAATATCGGTCAAATAGAGCCAAATATATTCTTAATTTTCCGAAACATTTAATTGAGTACTTTTCTTCCAAAAAAATCCCGAAAATCACCCAAATTTTCAGCGTTCACACTGGTATAGCCCCTTAATTACGATTTCAATAAACAAGCATACAAACAAATAAACTTTACGTTCATAACAAACGAATGGCAGCAATAAAAAAAACAATTAAAAAAAACGAACAGATGAACAAACCAACGAAGAAGCACCCATAAATTTACGAATACTCCGGAGTTGTGGGTACATTTTGTATTATCCAGAATCGTCATCACAGATATTTCTTTCCAGAGGGGTCAGCGGAGCAAGAATAAGACGGAGATTTTGGTGGGTGAGAATCCTACGCACTAAGGTAGTGCGAATCCTTCTCAGTGTCTTATGCAATATTCTCGCCAATCCATTCGAAAATAGAAGAAAAAAAAACATACAATAGAGGGTGAAGATTTGTCATTGATAGAATTGCAACTTCGGCAAAGGGCAACTTCGAGGGCACATCCGGTTTGTATATATTGATTTCCTGACCTCCAGCGTATACCCTTGCGGGTTTTCACGTATTATCTCTCCCAATTGAACCCTTTGCTATCATTCTCTACCTGCACTTAGCTAATCTAGCCGAACTTCCGTTGCGTGCTCAGCCGTCTTGAGGTGTACTCTACCACATTTGCCGAGGGTATGGGGAACTGGGGAAAACCCACCTCGATAAAGACGGCCCTATATTCTTCTGATTCTTTGGTGCCTCGACTTTGACTCAAGTATTCTACATCAAGGTCTCAGAAGCATTGGCCTTCCGCTCACTGGTCTATGTCCCAGCCGATGCAGGGCTAATAGGTCACCGCTCCGAGTATCGGCCATGCAAAACACTGCAAGACTCGAAGGACCGTTGAGGCCGAACTCCGACTGTCAATCCACCAGTGGCGGTTTTGTAGTAACGTAGTAGTATAGTTGCATAGTTGTATAGTAATGTAGTAGTATCATAATATAGTAGCATCTCAAAAAAAGTACTATATTAGCATAGTAATATCGCAGTAGTATAGTAGTTAGTAACTATAGTTAAGTATAGTATAGTTATTACTATACTATACTTACAGTATAGTTATTACTATAGTATTTTTAAGTAATAACTATATTATAAGTAATAACTATACTATAAGTATAGTTATTACTATACTTATAGTATAGTTATTACTATACTATACTGCCGTCATATGGAAGAAGGCGGTATCTACAAAAAAATCTAAAATGTGTTTTCGATTTTTTTATAGATGCCGCTTTCTTCCATGTGACGGCAGTATAGTAATATAGTAGTATAAAAGTATAGTTGTATAGTAGTATAGTAGTGGGGATGAGATGTGGAATATGGTGGGTATATAATATGGTCGAAGACCTTTTTACAATGCAATCTACGATATAGTAGTATAGTAGTATAATATAATAGTATATCGATTGACGACTTTGAACGCGAATATCTCGGCCAATTTTTGTCGCACGGAACTAACAAAAGGGGTTTTGCTCGCAATGACACGCCCTTTATGCTCATCATGGGAACCCGAATAGTTGTGAATCACTTTGTAAATACAAAGCATATAACGAAAACGGGTAGGCGTCGGTAATTTTCTGATTTTGATAAAATTTCTTTACAGCTACTTCATACCGCTTTCTTCCATGTGACGGCAGTATAGTAATATAGTAGTATAGTAGTATAGTAGCATAGTAATATAGTAATATATTACTATGTAGTAGCATAGTAATATAGTAATATATTACTATGCTGCTACAAAGCAATCTACCATATAGTAGTAGAGTAGTATAATACTATAGTAGTAGAGTAGTATAATAGTATAGCTATATAGTTGTATAATAAAATAGTATATCGATTGACGACTTTGAATGCGAATATCTCGGCGAATTTTTGTCGCACGGAACTAACAAAAGGGGTTTTGCTCGCAATGACACGCCCTTTATACTCATCATGAGAACCCGAATAGTTGTGAATCACTTTGTAAATATAAAGCATATAATGAAAACGGGTAGGCGTCGGTAATTTTTTTATTTTGATAACATTTGTTTACAAATAGTTCATACCGCTTTCTTTCATGTGACGGCAGTATAGTAATATAGTAGTATAGTAGTATAGTAGCATAGTAATATAGTAATATATTACTACATTACTATGCTACTACAATGCAATCTACCATATAGTAGTAGAGTAGTATAATAGTATATCTATATAGCAGTATAATATAATAGTACATCGATTGATGTGTTTGAACGCGAATATCTTGGCCAATTTTTGTCGCACGAAACTAAAGAAAAAGAGGTTTTGCTTACAATGACACGCTCTTTATGCTCATCATAGGAACCCGAATAGTTGTGAATCACTTTTGAAATACAAAGCATATAACGAAAATTGGTAGGCGTCAGTAATTTTTTGATTTTGATAAAATTTCTTTACAAATACTTCATATCGCTTTCTTTCATGTGACGGCAGTATAGTAATATAGTAGTATAGTAGTACAGTAGCATAGTAATATAGTAATATATTACTATGACACTATACTATATAGTAGTATAGTAGTATAGTAATATATTACTATATTACTATGCTACTACAATGCAATCTATCATATAGTTGTAGAGTAGTATGATAATATAGCTATATAGTAGTATAATAAAATAGTATATCGATTGACGACTTTGAACGCGAATATCTCGGACAATCTTTGTCGCACGAAACTAAAGAAATAGGGGGTTTTGCTCGCAATGACACGTCCGTTATGCTCATCATGGGAACCCGAATAGTTGCGAATAACTTTTTAAATACAAAGCATATAACAAAAACGGGTAGGCGTCGGTAATTTTTTGATTTCGATAAAATTCGTTTACAAAGACTTCATACCGCTCTCATCCATGTGCCGGCAGTATAGTAATATAATAATATATTACTATGCCACGATACTACATAGTAGTATAGTAGTATAGTGATATATTACTATGCTACTATACTATATAGTAGTATAATAGTATAGTAGTGGTGATAAGACGTGGCATATGGTGGGTATATAATAAGGGGGAAGACCCTGTGCAATGCAATCTACGATATAGTAGTATAATAGTATAGCTATATAGCAGTATAATATAATAGTACATCGATTGATGTCTTTAAACGCGAATATCTTGGCCAATTTTTGTCGCACGAAACTAAAGAAAAAGGGGTTTTGCTTACAATGACACGTCCTTTATGCTCATCATGGGAACCCGAATAGTTGTGAATCACTTTTGAAATACAAAGCATATAACGAAAATGGGTAGGCGTCGGTAATTTTTTGATTTTGATAAAATTTCTTTAGAAATACTTCATACCGCTTTCTTCCATGTGACGGCAATATAGTAATATAGTAATATATTACTATGCCACTATACTATATAGTAGTATAGTAATATATTACTACATTACTATGCTACTACAATGCAATCTACCATATAGTAGTAGAGTAGTATAATAGTATATCTATATAGCAGTATAATATAATAGTACATCGATTGATGTGTTTGAACGCGAATATCTTGGCCAATTTTTGTCGCACGAAACTAAAGAAAAAGGGGGTTTTGCTTACAATGACACGCCCTTTATGCTCATCATGGGAACCCGAATAGTTGTGAATCACTTTTGAAATACAAAGCATGTAACGAAAATGGGTAGGCGTCGGTAATTTTTTGATTTTGATCAAATTTCTTTACAAATACTTCATACCGCTTTCTTTCATGTGACGGCAGTATAGTAATATAGTAGTATAGTAGTATAGTCGCATAGTAATATAGTAATATATTACTATGCCACTATACTATATAGTAGTATAGTAGTATAGCAATATATTACTATATTACTATGCTACTACAATGCAATCTACCATATAGTAGTAGAGTAGTATAATAGTATAGCTGTATAGTAGTATGATAAAATAGTATATCGATTGACGACTTTGAACGCGGACTATTTTTGTCGCACGAAACTAAATAGAAAGGGGGTTTTGCTCGCAATGACACGTGCTTTATGCTCATCATGGGAACCCGAATAGTTGTGAATAACTTTTTAAATACAAAGCATATAACGAAAACGGGTAGGCGGCGGTAATTTTTTGACTTTGATAAAATTTCTTTACAAATACTTCATACCGCTTTCTTTCATGTGACGGCAGTATAGTAATATAGTAGTATAGAAGTATAGTAGCATAGTAGCATACTAATATATTTTTTTAGATAAAATGTCCTGCGTATGTACGTGTGTCGGCGTGTATATTCGTGACTTACCGGTTTGAACGAGTTTAAGGGCGTTGCCATTGTGCTGCTTGAGTGGCTCGTTGAGGTTCGCCTGGGTGAGTTCCCTGAGAGGGCTGTTGAGGCTGTTGCTGCTGGCCTCGTCGGCCGTATTACGATTGTTTTGCATAATCGTGCAATTTCTCGTTCTCCTGCAGTACGAAGAAGTTTTAGCGGGCTCGTTAACGCCCCCGCTCCTACCGCTGGACCCCTCGCGATTTCTATCGTTGCCACTATTATTATTATCGTTAGGTTTTTTATGATTATCGTTATTATTGTTTCTGGGCGAAGGATTCGCCCGGTCGTAGTTCTCACGTGTACCCTTGAATATCCAAAAGCTTCGCCACCTCAGGGATTTCGTCTTGTTCCCTTTGGATATTTTGTCGCGATCGATCGTTGCTCTCGTCCCGCGCCGAACGTCGGGCACATCGACATGACGCTGAACGTCGTCGACGTTCGATTTGTTGCGATTGTCCTCGTTTTCGCGATTAGCGCGAACGTAACTCGCGTTGTTCGACAGCCTCAGTGACAAATTTTGCCGCAACGGACACTCGTAGATTCTAAGGAGTTCCTCCGCGGGATAGATGACGTACATGCCCGTACAACGTGATCCTCGAGGTTCGTTCGTTTCTCGTCGTGTTCGCGAATCTTTTTGCCGGTGTATTGATGTGCGCGCGAGCCAACATCGCTGTTATTGAAAAACGTGGAGTCCTTGAGCCCGTGAAACGTATCGTCATCATCATCATCGTCGATACCATTGACGTCACGTATCACGCGACCCACGTTATAACTGCGCGATGCCCATACGATGCCCGTGAAAAACATTTTTGACGGTTACGATTGTTTTTTTTACCTTTTTGATTGTCCGTTTTTTTTTATTGTTTTTTTTTTAGGAGTGGGAGAGCCCTCCGGGAGCCTCCTGGAAGGCTCAACGTTTTTTTTTTGACGCTCTTTTATTTTCTTCGAGTGTGTGACGTGCGCGCTTAGTCGTGAGAATTTTTTTTTAAGTTCGCGAGAGATCCGAGAGACGATGATCGATGCACGTCGCGTTATCTCGGGGCATTCCCCGTCACCTGCAAGGCGAGAAACAATGCGTTAGAGTTGACATCGATTTATGCGGGGCTAGGCGTGTACATCAGGGTGGCACAAATTTTAGCTCTATTTTTTTACATTTTTTTTTCCAGAAGAAAGAAAAAATGGTCGCTGAAACTGCGAGCGGTAAAAAAATATTTAGAGCTCGCTCGAACTTTCCAAAAATTCAAGATTTCAGTAGAGAATCGTTTTTTTTTTTCGTCCACTTCCGCCCATGAATTTTACGCTTTATAATTTTTTAATTAACCTCGCGAAATCTCTAGCCTGGCAATGAATATTTAGTGGTCGCTCAAGGTTTTCGAAATTTAGAATTTCCGCCAAAAAATAAATCTCGCATGCACTATAATTTCTTGGAGCGTAAAAACAAAATAAACAGCGAAGTGCTTTTTCTGAATGATTTATTACAAAATTTGCAACAAACACCAATCAGACGATATGTTTTATTATGTATTGTTATGTATTATTGAATTATGGCGTCGCTCGTCACAGAGCTACGATTGGTCCGCAGTTTGACTAACGAGACCAACTGTGGGACGCATTACGGGACAAGAGCTTTGAAGAATTATTTTATGAGAACAAAGATTATAATTCTTGGGTTGGAAGTGTGAGGCAAATTTGAAAAATCTGTTTTTCTTTTTTTCGCTTTGCTTTGAAAATTTTACAGAGCGTAAAATTCATGAGTGGGAAGAGTAAAAAAAATGGAAATTAGGAAGTCCTTGAGCGGCCACTAAATACTCATTGGCCGGATCGAGCTTTCGCGAGGTTAATTTAAGGGGTTACCCCCACTTGCGATTTTGAAAAAATCGATTTTTTTTATTGCATTTTTTTGAAGTATAAGTATCTGAGAATATGTCCTGAAAATTTCAAGTCGATCCGAACAAAATTGACTGAGATATGAGCGTTGAAAGGGAAGAATCCGTTGTGTAAACGACCGGCTAGTCTGCCGTCTGGCGCGCTCGACCCTCCCTCCGACCTTCAATGCATTGTTCGATGAAAAGGGTCGTATACCTGGCATTCACAACATTCATATAATAGACTGGAATTTATAAAAACGGGCCCGGAATAGATGACTTACGTAAGTTTACAAAAAAAAATATTTCCTTCGTGTAAACTGAAATTGAAATTTTAAACGCGTTTTTCTCAAAATGGCATTTCTGAAGTCGGTGACCAAGATTACTCGAACACGAATGAACCGATCTTCTTGAAATTTTGCAGGCTCATTTAATACATAAAAATGTAGTCTTTAATCGTTCGATTTTTTTTTCGAAAAAAATGGCCGTTTTATAGCAAAAAACGGCCGTTTTTTTTCGTTAAAATCGAACCATTAACTTTGACTGTCCGCCATTTTGTGAAAAATGAATATTTTTTTAAAATCCTTCGATTAAAGACTAGTTTATACTTATATTTGACTAAATCCATCCGCATTTTTTTTTCCAGATGATCCACTTCGCCGCAATGTTGGTCACCGCAAACCGTGTATATAAAAACATTATTTCATTGACGGCCATTTGCCACTAAACAATGTAATATTTTTCAATAAAAAAATTACTGAAAGTTCTTCAAGATGTGTTCTTTAAGATGGTATATTGATCGATTAAAAAAGTTTTGTAGTTTTCTTCAAAAAAAATCATGAAAAAGGCCTTTTTTTGCGCTACAAGTGGGGGTAACGCCTTAAAAATTATAAAGCGTAAGACTCATGGGTGAGAAGTGGGAGGCTCGAGCGACCTCTAAATATTGTTTGACGCCTCGCAGCTTTCACGTCATTTTTTTTTCTTTAAAGAAGATAATTGGATGCTGAGAAAAAGGGACAAAAATAGAGCTCAAAATTGTGCCACCCTCGTTTACGTTTGTGAGGGTGTGGCAAAATCATTTATTGGAGCGTTTTCCTTTTTATTGCACCTGGAGATGATTTGCTCCAAGAGGTGACGGGAAACGTCATCATCTTTGGACATTTCGACTTTTTTTTGGGAAGCATCGCGACGTTGAGACAAATTTTGGTAATCCAATGTCGAAGACGCAAAAAATTGGAAAGTTTTCTGAAATACTATATATATATATATTAGGGTGGTTAAAAAAGATCGATTTTTTTTTCTCAACGGAAAATTGAAGTATGTTAAGAAAAAGAAAGTTTTGCAAAATTTTAGGGTTCTAAACCATTTTTTAGTTAGTGCTCAAACGCCTTTTTCATGTTTTTTTTTTCATGATTATCGGAGTATTAATTTTTTTTTATCTCGATGCTGAAAATATTAGTGCGTGATCCAATGTAAGTCGTGATTTAATTTTTTCTGTAACAATACACAATTTTTATTTCAATATTCTTTTTACCATAAACAATGTGTATTTTCAGATTAAGAATCGATATATGTAATTCGGTTGTGAAAATGATATCAACCACTTGATGAACAAGAACACGGTTTTTACATCACTGAACGTCTAACAAGTATGCGTGTTTTTTTTTTTGAGTAATATGTTGTTTTGGAGTAAGAAAACAAAGTCATACGGAGTCCGTGAGATCTTTTCGCGATTCATTTGACTGTTTTCCGTAGTTGGTATATTGAGGTACGTCACAGTACACGTAAAAATAAAAATGTAAAAAATGACCGCGGGTTTGGACGATAGTGAAAGTGCCAAAATTTATCTGATCGGGTCGGAAATCGAAGAATTTGTGGAGCGAAAAATACCGACGAATAGAGAAGCATTAAGTCTATTCTTCCACCATCATAATACTCTTAAATTTTCTGTTCGAGAGAGTACACAAAACGTTATTGACAAAATACCTAATATTTGGAGCGAAACTGGAATAGGAATTTTTCAACCTTGCATCAATTTCAAAAGGTTACAAAAATTACTACTGGAGTGGGCAGCATTGAAAAAAGAATTATTTACGGAAACATCAAACTCAATCGTTCAACGAAAATCTCTTTCAACATAAGTTGGATAAATTATTCGTATTATATTATGATAATGCCTATTGGCGGGGAAAAAAAAATTCACGAAAAATCAAACAAAAAAATTAAAAGTCGTTTAAGCACTACCTAAAAAAATGTTTAGACCTCAAATTTTGTATGAATTACTTTTTCATAATGTAGTAACATTTTCCGTTGAGTACCGCGAAAAAAATGAATTTTTTTTCAACCACCCTAATATATATATATATATATATATTTCTTCAGTTCCATACCCTTGTGATTTTTTTCTTACTAAGCCCCCCCCCCCCCCCGTTGATTCTTTTGCTATCACTCCCTATCAGGACTTCGCTAATCTAACCTAAATTTGGTTGCGTTCACATCCGTCTTCAGATACACTATGGACCCTTGCACGAGATCGTGACCAAAAACCAGTAGCCCTATATAAATGTCTATGTGGGTACGTTAAAAAACGTTTCTACTCTTTTTGGGTCCTCCACTCTTAATTACCATTGAAGGTGGCTTCTTTTAGGAGGAAGGAAAGAAAACATCGTTATCTCTCTTCAATAAAATTTGCTGGACTTTTGCGGCTCTTCTCGAAAAAGTAGAGCTCTGGCAACCAACTTTCAAAGTTACCTCGTTATTTTTCTCTTTGGCCCATTGAGGCCCTACTTTCAGGAAATACATGAAGGCACTATTTCCAATTGCAATGAAAAGTGGAAAATCCATTAAAAATCGAAACTTTTTTCACACACATCAATACATGTACGGTACAGGTCGAAAGTTTTCGATCAATTTGGCTAATTGCTATATTATATTACAATAATATAATTAATTGTATTTCTTATTTTACGAAGGTACCATATAGCTCTGTCAAATGAATTATCTTATTCTGATATGATTTTGCAAATATCCAAAGTTTTTGACATATTGTATCAGACAGTTAATTCTGGAATTCCGGACCCGGGGCGTTGTTGAGCCCGGACGAACCTTAAAAAGCAAACCTTCACCGATTTTCCTGCGTTTTATCTCTATTTAAATAGGTTTTTCGCAGTTAAAATTTCGGTGAAATGAAATCTCGATGGATTTTAAGTTTAAAAAAATGTACCCAATATCACTATATTTATTAATCAATTTACAAATAAATGTAATATATTAATGAATAAATTAAAAAATCCCTGTACGAACGACTTTTCACATTAAAAACGCGTTCGAAGATAAAAAAAGAGTTCTAGGCTTAATGCTTCCGCAATGATTGTCAGCCGCAGATAAATTTACGATTATCGGTAAAAGATCCTGGACCAAATTGACCAGCTATTAATGTTTCTTTGATGGATCTTGTGTGACTAACAAAGTTCAAGTCTCGTCAGAAGTATCTCGGTGTAAAAGAAAAATCATGTTGTCGAAGTTAAAGAAGGTCGTTGGGGCGTAAAAAAAATTATTGCCCACTTTATTTCTGTTTTCAGTACCGCGCTGAGTCGTTTGAAATTTTCGAGCCCTTTTTCTTCCGGAGGCGCTGCTTTAAGGGGCTATACCAGTGTGACACTTAAAAAAAACGATTTTTTCTGCCTTTCTCGACAGTTTATACTTTCAAGAATATCGTGTAAAAATTTCATTTCAAATATCATTGTATCTTGCAAAAATCGAAAAATTGAATGAGATTTTTCAAATTTGCTGACATTGTAACCCAAATAGCAATTATCCGATTGACACGAAATTTGAACTGAGTACTCTTGAATATATTTACTCTACAATGACGTAGAATATTTTTGATTGGATGAAAATTGACGATTTGGCATTGAAAAAAACGACCATTTTATAGGCAAGAAAACAGACCTTTCGCACTGGTATAGCCCCTTAATAAACAAAAAAATCCACAGCGTTAATGGGATTAAAGCCTTTTCGAAAATAATTCCGTACTTGGGTCGACGTGGGGCAATCTTCATTTTATTCCCGTAATGTTCATTAATAATCCGTAGCAGGAAGAACGAAAGGGCGAACAGTTTTTAATTATGGAGACTGTCAATTAACGGCTGCACTTTCTGCGATTGCGTTACGAAAAATTGGCGGCCTTTCCGTCTTTTTTTTCTTCGTCAAACCTTTGAAAAAATCAACGAGAAAGAGAGGCCCGAGTAAACTAACGCGCTGTGCACACACACTCAAACGGAGTGGATGTTCGAGCTCGAATTGGCTCAATTACGCGCTTCGATCCACCACGCTCGTCGCGAGCATCACTGGAAAAAAAAACTGCGATAGTACGTGAAAGAGTTCGCGTCTGCGGGAGCGCGCAAAACGAGACGTCCCGTTCGACCAATGCGGAAGATTTTTTTTTCCCTTTTCTTCCATTTTACTTCGTATGCTTTTGCGTGTTTTACGATTTTATCCTTTTTTCCTTTTAGCACGAGGGCACGGGGAAACTGTAAAAAAACGCGTGCCGATAAAGGTGGCTGTATTAGACTGAGTTACCGATTGGGCGCCGACTGCCGAGCAGCATTGCACCCTGCTCAGTAACCCTACACAACTGTTTAACTAATTATGTAAATAATGAACAATTACCAGTATGACTAATTAACTAGAGTTATAGGTGCATCTAGTCATGTGTATAACAATCCTCACTTTGATCAATATTTATATATTTGTAATTGAATTAATAATACAACTATTGAAGTAATTTTTTATCTAATGATTTATTCCTAAAACAACGATTTGACTAATTCTATACACAATAAAAAATTACCAATATGACTAATCAACTATAGTTATAGGAGTTAGTCATGTGTCTTACTGTCGTTACTTTTATAAATATCAATATATTTATAACAAAATTAATAATATAACTATTCCCGTAATTTTCCATCTAATTAATTATTCCTAAAACAACGATTTAACTAATTCTATAGATAATGGAAAATTACCAATATGACTAATCAACTATAGTCATGGATGCATCTAGTTATATGTATATATGTTGCCCATGCTCCTAAAATTCTCCCTCGAATCTTCGATCCAAAGAAAGCCCAATCGTCATTGTCCTGTTACACGAAGTGCTTCGAAAGTTTTAATCTTCTTGACTGAAGCCTGTTTATTTTCAAAATGAGGAAATATTATAATCCGCAAAATTTCGGAAAACCATGCTGGTCATTTCATTCGCATATTCGCAAGTAGCAATTTTCAAGAAGTTGTCCAAGAATCGGCTAAGTGGGTACCAAATGTCCGCCCGAAAGTTACCTTAAAGTTAACAACGATCCAAAAAGATTACTGTTGGACACATGGTAACTTCCAAGCGGACATTTGGTACCCATTTAGACAACTTCTGGACGACTGTTTGGAAATTGCTACCTGGGTTGGTGCTCTTGTTCGTACTTATTCTGGTTCAAATGACGACACATGTACGTATATTGTGTATGGTGAATTGTTGTATCGATCTCTCAAATCGTATTCGGTGGAGACGACGACTTTAATCCGGCGGGAATGAGACGGAGTATCCATAATTGCAACAGCCAATTAAATCGAGTTCTGGAGAGACCTAGAGGCGAAGTGACAAGAGAGAGAAAGAGAGAAAGAAAGAGAGGAAGTCCGGGGCATAGACAGACGCGAGTAGCAAGATAGAACGAGAGAGATACGTTAGCCTGTGGCCGCAATGGGACAGCTAACCCAGTGATTTCCAATAATTCTGATATCCTCGGAGGAAATCCCATTGAGCGAGCTAGGGACGTTCTCGGGGCTTCCTCTTTCTCTCTCTTTCTCATTTTCACCCTTCCTCACACCTCTTTGCTCCAACCTAGCTTTATCTCTCTCTGTTTATAATCTCCCTTACCTCTGACTTCCGGTCCCTTTTCCTCCTATCCTCCCCATCTGTCTGCCTGTTCCTACACTCGTCTTCCTCTTTCCTACTCTCTTGTGCCACTCCCTCAGTTCGTTTGTCTTCCTCCATCTGTTATTTGCCCTCGTCTTACTCCATTTCGTCCACGTCAGTTCATTTCGACAGAGACTTCCGGCCGTTTGATCGCCCAAACGCGACTATCCTCTGAGTCAATTAAGTACTTGATGTTCGAGAGGCAACCCGTTCCCAGTTGATTCAGCCAAAGTTCTCCAGCGATTCATCCTTCTTATCTGTATCCAACGAGAGCTACAAAACTGCCACATTTGACAGACTTCTGTTGGAGGCTTCTATCCATTTAGTTACATCTACCAAAATGTCTATCGAATTCGGATGGCTGTGCTTGGGGCATACCCGCAAAGGGACCCACTATTGAGGCTTAGCTTCGAATCGAATAAGAATTTGGTGGAGTACAGCCACTAAATTGGATCTGGAGTTACTTCATCCATGGCAATTTGGTCTGAATCTCTTTGGCAAAGACGATTTATGAGTGAATGGCACTGTTATGAGGATAATCTTCATAATTAGTGAAGCAACCGGACAACCCATACCCAGTTGATTCAGCCAAAGTTGTCCAGTGATTCATCCTTCTGATCGGTACCCATCGAAAGCTACAAAACTGCTGCATTTGACAGACTTCTGTTGGAGGCAGCTGTCCATTTAGTTACATCTACCAAAATGTCGATCGAACTCGGATGGCTGTGCTTGGAGCATAACCGCAAAGGTACCCTCTATTGAGGCTTAGCTTCGAATCGAATAAGAATTTGGTGGAGTACT
>OY723387.1:6026377-6063877 GCA_963210295.1 Ophion ellenae | reverse complement strand
CCGTAAAAAATTATTGAAAAAGCTGTAAAAAAACAGCCGAGAAACTAGAGGACCGCCTTAAGAAATATTAGAACATTATTAGGAATATTAGAATACTACTAGAAGTGTTAGGATATTACTAGAAATGTTAGGATATCACTAGAAATGTTAGAATATTATTCGAAATAAGAATATTATCAAAAAAGTAGATTATTATTAGAAATATCAGGATATTGTTAGAAATATTAGAATATTTCTCAGCAAAATATGAATAAAATTCTGAACTTGAGAAATATTGCAATATTTTTCCGAAAATATTAATGAACTTTTAAACTTTAGAAATAATAGAATACGTTCCAAAAAAATATCAATAAAATTCTTAACTTTTTCAATATTAGAATATTTTTCCGAGAAATATCATTGAACTTATAAACTTTACAAATAATAGAATATTTTTCAAAAAAATATTAATAAAATTCCAAACTTCTTAAATGTTAGAATATTTTACTGAAAAATATTAATAAAATTCTAAATTTTAGAAGTATTGAGAATTTACAGTATTTTCTGCTACCTTTTTTGCTCGCGAGGTGATCTTGAACGTGGTCGTTTTTCCATTGTGTTAATTCGGTAGATGACAGTAGAAATTGTTTGTCAGTGGGACTCGAGATAGCCGGAATTTCGCTACAATTTGGATCTACAGATGTCTCCTTTTTTACATTTTTCTCGTAATGTTATATCAGCTTTTTCCAAATCGGTGCAGTTTTCGAAAACGCGATGTAACTCGAGAACTATGGGGTTTGGAATAAAATATCTCGAAGATAGAAAATCGATCGCAAAAAAAAATCTCAACAGATCAGAATTTGAAAAAAAAATATATGTGAATTTTGTGAGTGCTTTTGGTAAAAAAAACATTGCTAAATTTTTCGACACTGTGTGCCGCACTGTGAGAGATTCACAGAAAAATCGGCAAAATCCAAAAATTGAGTATTCTTATTTTTCATTTGTATGTATGTCATTTCAAAAATCAGGTGTTTCTACGCCCTATTGTAGGAGGACCGGTCCCTTCGCGCTACTCGACTGAAGACAGTTCGAACTCGACCGTTTGCGAGTGAAGAACGTAGCGATTTCGTACTCTGAAATTTTCGATTCGCGCGACGTGAAATATATTTTGTTCTACGCTACCGATTTCAAATCGGTAAAATGGAAGATAATCTTGAAGGTATGTAGAATATTATTTTGTCAAATAGTTTTCTGAAATTTTAAACATTGTATGTTGAAAAGAGTGTTCAATGTGTGCATTCTAAGCAATCAGACTTTTGAACATTGTAGACTATTGATAATGTTATTAAGATTAGGAATTGATGAAAACTTTCCGCAGAAAGCTGCATATCTGGCTTTGGGACAGTAGCCGTTGCTTGTGGAATATAAAATAATTTTCTACCCAGTGATCTATTCGTCAAGAGTCATAAGTCATGTAACGGGTGTTCAAAACGTTTCAATAATTTATTCTATCATTTACAAGGATATTTAAATTTTTCTCATGAAAACATTCGTTTTTTTTTGTAAATGTTTATTATACCTTTTTTAATCTAGGTTCACGTGCCATGGATTACACGTGCACTCATCAGTATACTTTTGGAATGATTAAGGAGAAATTTAAATTGTGCCTGTATGCGCAACTCAGATTTTGGAGGAGCACATTACTCTTGAGTCATCCGAGTCTTTCTCGATTGACAGCAATGTTAAGGATTCATTAAAAAAATTACTTTGTGAAATGAAAAGTAAATGGCTAGAAGTGCACAGAAGCCACGATGCATTTATTTGAAATAATGAAAAATCGTCGCAAACTTCAATAACTATTTTGATAAGTAATTTCATTGATGTATCGAAAACTCGAGTTATGGGTCAAGATGGATGGTATAACGCTCGCGCTATTTTTTCCACAATTGTAAGAAATCTATTGGAGAGCCATCAGCTTCTAGTGCTCCAGGTGTACCTGGGCGACCTCGGAAATCGAGTTTCGAAGAGTCGAGTGAACGTACCAAGAAAAGAAGGGCTTTAGAAGTCAGTGAAACGCATTGCGTGGAGGAATTAACTTATTTGGCCACCAGATGAGACTCAGTTTTGCAGGATTAAACGATGCTGATATTTTTTTTAAAGACATCACAACAAACTCTCCCTCAAGAGCTGCGAAATACCGAACAGCATATGAATCATCGATAGATCCACGGCTACTTGATCTATCGATCAAGTAGCCGGAGATGAAGTCCGGAGATGAAGCACTGGTAGATTTTGTAAATGCAAAATTAACAAAACAGCAATACATAGACACCCGAGAATCTTCGAGAAAGAAAAACGTTGCTATTTATCCATCGTACGCAAAAGTTGTTGCTGCTAAAAACCGTTGTTACCCTTTAGATATAACGGTAACTGAGACCTTAGCCGAAGTGAAATTAGTCTTTGATCGATCACACTTGCGACAGAATTTTGAAGGTGCAAACTGACGTGATTAACTCTTTGCACCCCGATCAATCGAAGAATTTAAGACTAATTTGTAAATGGGGTTGTGATGGAAGCTCTGGGCACAGTGAATACAAGCAAGAGCTTACGAATGAAGACAGTTCTGATGCGAGTATATTTTTAACGTCTTTAGTTCCATTGCCAATTTTAGGGTCGGATATCTCAAAAAAAGAATTCGTTCTTTGGAAAAATCCCAGGCCTTCATCTCCACGGTATTGTCGCCCTATTAGAATTCAATTTTTGAAAGAAACCGTGTCATCAGCGATTCAGAAACGGCGACACGTTGATAATCAGATCGAGTCTCTCATCCCTTTTACGACATTTATTGACGGGAAGGAAGTTACTGTTAAATACGAGCTATATTTCACTATGATCGACGGTAAAGTTTGCAACTCCGTGACAAATGCAAAATCAGCAATGCGTTGCTACATATGCAATCTCACATCATCGAAATTTAATGACATAGGGCTGATGAAAACTGTAGACGTTGACAGACCTCGACTCGAACTTGGATTATCATCGTTGCATGCGTGGATCCGTTTTTTTGAGTGCTTCTTGCACATCGGCTATAAAATCGGTGTTCACAAGTGGCAAACTCGAAAAGATAAAGAAAAATCAGTAGTTGCTGAGCGAAAACGAGTTATTCAAGCCGCATTCCCATGTAGAGGTTGCCATGAGTTGCCCAATGTTACGATCAGGCCTATATTGGGACCATCGTATAAGCCAACAAAAGAGAAATAATATTGGCCCATTACTGTTCCGCTCTCAACTGAAAACTGGCACAATATCGGCCCCTCCCTAAAGCCTGTCCTGGCCCATCTTTAAAAACTAATAAATAGCCGTGATGGTTGGACTATATTTGCCAATTTAAAAACTGGTAATGCTAAAATACAAGCAATTACATTGGCCCATTGTTGTTCCGTTATAAATTGAGAACTGGCACAATATCAGCCCATTACTAAAACCTATCCGGGCCTATCTGTTAAAACTAATAAACAGCCGTGATAGTTCATCGAAATTTGCCAATTTTGAAACTGGCAATGCTAAAATACTGGAAATTACATTTAATTAATCTAAGCCCTTCATTGGCTAAGTGGGTCAGACCATATCTGCTTTTATTTTATTTAAGCCTTGGGTTATTCATTATCTGTATATTGTGCCAGAATAGGCAAATAACTGGCACGTCATATATTAATCGTCTATATTTTGTAGTTCAGTTTTTGTAATCAAGTCTTGGCCTATTATTGGCATTTGTAAATAACCAACATAAGTAAGTAAAATATGCCAATTTTGAAACCTGTCATATACGCAAATCACAATTTATTTCAAGGTTATTCCATGAAATATGTATCCATAAGTACCAATCTCGGGTCAATCTTGGCCCGATATAGGTTGAATATTTATCACGCGCCCAAACAAACCCAAACAAACTCACGACCCTACATTCTAGATAGACTAACTTATAGATAGCCCAACTGTGAAGGCCCATCATAGAGCCAGTGGTCAATTTCTACATAGGCCCTTTAAGAGGGCCCACATAGGGCCACGTGCAATCACCAACATTGGCGCTACAATGAATTAAATCATTGGCCCAATAATTGTTGGCTCTGTTGGCCGATATCGGGCCGTTCTTATCATTTCTACAAAGCCACCTCATTGGTAAATACTCACGGCCCAATATTCTATAAAGGCTAACTGTAAAGGCCCGTCCCAGGCCCAACGGTCAATCTCTACATGGGTTCAAGAAAGAGTTGCATCTTGATGTTGATAAACCGAAACAAGGGTTTGGTAGCAGTAACGACGGAAGCACTGCGCGACGTTTTTTCGAAAACACTCAAATTTCAGCAAAAAATTTGGGTTTGGACGAGAATACTATGAAAATATTCCACATAATATTGCAAGTTCTTTCAAGTGGCTTTGCCGTAACTGTAACTGCTTTCGAACAATATTGTCTCGAAACCGCCGAAATGTTCGTGAGTCTGTCTTCTCGGTACTTCATGCCAACCACGGTTCACAAAGTTTTGATTCACGGTCCTTTGATAATTGAATGGTCCCCGCTTCGTATCGGGCAAATGTCAGAAGACGTACAGGAAGCCCGTAACGAGGATATTAAAAAATATCGCGAGTGCTTTGCTCGAAAGCACTCGAGAACAGCGACCATGCTAGACGTTTTCAATCGACTCCTCTTAACTTCCGATCCGTAAATATCCAACATGGGCAAGCAGTGTCCGAAAAAAGCAAACAGTTTAGCATCAGAAGCCTTGCAACTTTGGCTCTGTATCGATAGTTCTCGCGATGAGTATGGTTTAGGTGAATCGATGGAATACACCAGTGACGAATCAGAATCTATTAACTGCTCTGACGACGACGACCGCGACGCTGACGATTATGATTCAACTTTTTTTATAAACAATTTTTTTTCAACTTACGTTACCTTTTTTGTCGACCAACATTCTACAAATAACATTAATAAAAAAAACCATTTTTCTAAATGTATCTTTGACGTTGAGCGCTTTTTTCCCTTCAATACCTCACTTTTGCCTCGTAAAAATATACCCATGTTCCCGTAATTAAATAGGGTATCTGGTTCAATTCTACATTGATGGCATATTTTTTTTCTTAAAGAGCAACATTTTTCCGTTAAATAACCGGTTTTTAAATCTCGTTCACGTTACTATTGTTCAAACTGCAATTTAAAAAAAAAAGTGTTTTTTTTTCCGCGCATTGCTTTATATTTGTTAAAAAAAAACATATTAAAAATAACAATATCCGAAAAATTCTTGTTCGTACTTCGAAAGGACATCCTAAGGATGAACCATGAATTTTTACAGATTTTTTCAACAATTGTGTGCTTGGTAGCGCGCCGCCGAAAACGACCCCCCTTCACACTTTGAAGGTGCCAAAAACCCCTTCACACTTTGAGGGTTAATATTGAAATCAGGAACTTTCCCTCACTTCCAGACTTTTATTTTCCCCAATTCTCATTCAAAATTTCTAAAAAAACAACCTTCAAAACACACAAATATTGATTTCTAATACAATAAGTTACCTGTGAGTGAGATAAAAATATATTTCCGGTTCGGCCTTTTGTTTTTTTTTTTTTTTTGAAATTTTGATTCAATATTTTCAATAAGTGGCTTTTAAACCGCAAATTTACCGATCTCTACACAAATTGGATGCTTTTTATTAACGTAGATAGTGACTTGAAGTTGAAGTCAGCAAGGTCAAAAACTTAATCATCACCATTGCATTTTTCAGTACGCGCATCTGCCTAGTTTTGCCGATATTTCTGTGAATCTGTCCACAGTGCGCCGGTGGAATTTGCTTTTTTTTCATAGGCGCGCGAAGATTTTCGTAATTTTGTCCAAACAAATATGTAAACATTGATTTCATTTTCGTGCTTCGCCTAACAGCTTGTCCGCAAATTCAGTTACGACGATATAAAGGAAAGTCCGTTGGAATGTATACCCCCCACGAACATGCCTCGCTTCGTATACTCGATTTCATGCATACCTGCGTAGTTTCGGCAAACTGTTGTTAACAATATCGCCCGCGTGCAAGGTTACGAAATCGCGTCATCGCGCGCACCCTCGCGCTGCTCAATTGAATACCCAACTTGGCACAAGTTCGCCGAGTGATGAATTTTGCACAGGTGGGACATTCCTCACCGAGGAACTTTAGTACGTATGTGCTGCTTGCGAACGGCGAGAAGAGGTTATAGGTTCAGGGGTCTATATCAGCTCTAAATTTCAACGATGCGATTCTTTTTATCGCTTAGTTTTGTAGCTTAGGATCGTCAGGCGTGACATCACTGTGACAGCTAAAAAAATCGATTTTGCATTTTCTCAAAGTATACAAATTCAAGAATATGTGAACAAAAATTCAAGTTAAAATATTGAAAATCGAGTTACAGACGATTTAGTGTGAGCAGGTAGTTTCAATCGCGATTTCCTCGAAACGACTTTTCTGGCCAGAATCATTACTCTTGCTATAATTGATCGATTTTTATTTTTTTTTAATGTTAAAGGTTTAGTTTGCGTTGGTCCGTTGCTAGAAATGGTTTATATTGGTGCTAAATAGCCAAAAAAATGTTTTGCGGTGAACAGATTTTAAATGATTCGTAAAGACTCATAGTCTGGACAAGAACATATATTTAGAAAAAAATTAAATCTTGGATGGTGGCTAACGCTCCAACTCTTAATAACCCTTAATTTCCAGCTGCCTGTCTATATAGAAGCTTATATACACGAGGGTGTAAGAAATAACGAGGCATACTCAAAGCCATTGTCTGTGGCTCACGCATAAGATACGAATAACTAGCAAAGTTGGGATCATTTTCCCCATTCCTTTCTCGACCTGATACTGAAGAGCTTATTATCGAGGCGTCTGGAAGCTTTCTCAAGTAACAATGCGATCGCATTCTGCGAGGCTTGGAGTAAGAAAGCGGGAGAGACCATTAGGAACGTCATGTATGTATCAATGTATATATATATATATATATATATATATATACAGGGCGATTCACAACTATTAGAGTTCTCCTGGTGAGTGTATAGGGCCATTAGTCATTGGTCACGATCCCGTGAAAGGGTTGTAGAGCATGTTTTTCGCTACCGAATAACCCAGTAATGCTTTGTGCAAAAGCGAACCATTTTCGAGATATTGTTATTTTTATTATTTTTTTAAACGAGAAGGCAACATAAAAAAATAATAAACAAAAAACGATTGTATGGAATCCAACTTTTATTATCATTATTTATAGTACGAGGACACAGCAACAAAGAATTATCAACAATAAAACCAAAATAATCTGTACATCTTTCTAATTAGGGGTCCAAAACTCTACAAATCTAATACCTATTCTTATTTTATTGCTGATGCATCTTTGTTACTGTGTGTTCAAACTAGAAATAATGAAAAAAAATTTCATTCCATACAATCGTTTAATCAAATAAATTATTGAACTTGCCTACCTTTCACTTGAAAAAAAATAATATCTCGAAAATGGTTTACTTTTGCATGAATAATGACTGGGTTTTACGATTTGAGAGCAGGAGTGTGCGTGGGTACCAGCAAGATAACTAGATGAGAGGACATAGAGAGGGGGAGAGAAAGAGCGAGAGAGAGAGAGAGGAAGAGAGAGGTTCTTCTCTTTAAAAAAAAAGTATAAAAGAAATTGGTAGAAATGCAGAAGAAACAGGAACGGGAGATAGAAAGAGGGAGGAAGGAAAAGAGCGAAATGGCGAGAGAGGAGGATCCCGATAGTGACACCATACGATTTAAGAGCAGAAGTGTCCGTGGGCACAAGCAAGATAACTAGATGAGGGGACATAGAGAGAGGAATGGAGAGGGGAGGGAGATAGCGAGAGAGAGAAACCGAGGTTCTTCTCTGTCTCTCTCTCTCTCTCTCTCTCTCTCTCTCTCTCTCTCTCTCTCTCTCTCTCTCTCTCTCTCACACACACACACACACACACACACACACACACACACACACTCTCCGCCAGGGTGCTTCACGAAAATGCTCGACCCCAATTGGCTGCGGGTGCACTGACTGACGTCCCATTAAAATTTTGTTGCTTCTGTACTCTCCGCACGTAAACGAAGCCCGCACAATGATGACGAGGACCGCACGTTCCCATCCACTTCTGACGGCCTCAAGCTTTCGACGTTTTTATGTCTACGGATATCTCTCTCAAAGGTAATAAAGCGATGAACGACGTGTATCGCGTGTCCGAGCAACGTTGTGAAATCGTCTCCACATTCTCTCTGTCGTTTATACGCCCTTGTCGCCACTTTCGGCGTTTCACATGAGCACTTGATAAGTCAAAAACGGCCGCTGAAGTTATTGGTGAAATGTCAAGGAATGGGTGGATGTGTGCCTATACATGAGCCTGTTGAAAAAATCATTTTTTCGTTCCTCCACTTTCGATTGTAATGAAGGAGCTTGCAGCGGTCCTTTTTTTTATGAAACCGCGAAAAAAAGGCATACGAGGTATAGATTCATACTGTAGATGCTAATTTTTCATAAAATATATAGTTAAGGTAGTAGTCTCGTCACAGTCACGTTGAAAAGTTTACTCTCCGCTCAATCGATGAAAGCTCCCATGTAGGTTTCGCCAATCGAACCGTAACGGCCAATACTTGGACCAATGTTGGCGGAGCGATAATCGATTACCCAATTGTACGCCAATGCTCGGCTGAGTATTGACTAGCCAACATTGGTTTGCCGATACGAGGCCAATGCTCGGCCAAATATAGACTCGCTAATCATTGGCTTGTCGATACGAGGCCGATGTTTGGCGAAGTATAGACTCGCCAATCATTGGTTTGCCGATAGGCGGCCAATGTTCGGCCAAACATAGACTCGCTAATCATTGGCTTGTCGATACGGGGCCGATGCTTGGCGAAGTATAGACTGGCCAATCATTGGTTTGCCAATACGAGGCCAATGTTCGGCCAAGTATAGACTCGTTCATTATTGGTTTATCGATATGAGGCCGATGTTTGACGAAGTATAGACTCGCCAATCATGTTTTTGCCGATACGAGCCCAATGTTCGGCAGAATATAGACTCGCTAATGATTGGCTTGTCGATACGAGGCCGATGTTTGGTGAAGTATAGACTCGCCAACGTTGGTTTGCCGATACGAGGCCAATGTTCGGCCGAGTAACGCATGATCGAACCGCAATTCGTATATTGACGAATCATTGTTTCGCGTCGAAGTCATTGAGAGACGAGATAAATACTTTTTACGGGTCCATTGGACATTACTCTTAACAAATATACTACCAAATCAATGCACTCATTGTTGGCCGATTCTCGAACGAGCTCATATGCGATGCTCTGCCGATTTTTATGAACCATCCTACACTGACAGAAAAATTCTATTAATATTAACTAACCGCGTCTATTTACTTGTTTTTTATTTGAATTAACTAGATTTTTCGTGAAATAAAATTTTTCCTATTGCATTCCATTATTGGAATTATTCATTTTAAATATGTGTATTTATTCAAATTAAACTTGAACTAATGAACTAATGGTCTGTCTTTATTGCAACACACATATTGAAGGGTTGTGGGGGTGGAGAGAGAGGAATTATATATATATATATATATATATATATATATATATATATATATATATATATATATACACACATATAGCATGTCATTCGATAAGGCTCTATAATTATCACAATGATATTAACTAATTGATATAGTTTATGTGATACAAATGATGATGAGAATCCATTTGGTCTCTTATGCCATATCTGCGATTCAGATGTTACAAGCACTCGGTAGCATAGGGGCAGCGTGCTTAGCTATGAGTAGGTAGGTTCAAGGTTCGAGTCCCATAAAGGTGAAATATTTTCTTCAAACTAATTGTTTCGAAAGACCCGGTAATGACGAATTACAATACAAAAGTAATTAATTTTTTTTTGCCAGTGCAGGACCAATTTTGGTGATTTATATCGGGTCACAATTATTCGCCAAGACTCGGTCGATAATCGGGCCAAGCTCGAGTACCAATGATGGCAATCTTGACGGGGACTTATTGTTGGCCGATGCTCGAATGAACTCCTACGCGATGCTCGGCCGATTCTCATAAGCCTTTCTAGGGCCAATATTGATTGCGAATATCGGGCCAAGCTCGAGTGCCAATGTTGGCAAGCTCGGCGTCGAGCATCGGCCAATCGTTGGCCACTATCGATCACCCTACATGGGCTTCGAAATATTGCGAAATATCTTTATAATGTAGGTTGTACATTAGGGTGACCCAAATTTGAGCTCTGTTTTTTTTCTTTTTCTCACCATCTAGTTATCTTCTTGAAAGAAAAAAAATCGTCGCGAAATCTGCGAGCGTTCAAAAAATATTTAGGTCGCTCAAGCTTCCCAAAAATGCAAGTTTTCATTTAAAAAAAAACGATTTTTTTAGTTCACTTCTCACTTATGAATTCTACGCTTTATAATTTTAAAACTAAGCTTGCGAAAGCTCTGGCCGGCCAATGAATATCAAATGCCCGCTCAAGAGCTTCGATATTTGCAATTGTGGCGAGTTTTTGTTCTCTTCTCACTCATAAATTTAACACTTTGTAAAATTGTCAATACAATGAATCCTTTTTTTCTTTACAATCGGATTTGTTAAATTTGCCTCACACTTCTAACCCGATAAAACGGGGGACCTATAATTTTATTTACGGACAAGAGCTTTAAAGAATTATCTTGTGAGAACAAAGGTTATAATTTTTGGGTTAGTAGTGTGAGGTAACTATGAAAAATCTGTTTCTAAAGAAAAATGATTAATTGTTTTGAAAAATTTACAAAGCGCCAAATTTATGATTGAGATGAATGAAAAAAAAAAATTGGCGAGAATTGGAAATTTCGCAGCTCTTGAGCGACCACTAAATATTCATTGGCCGGCTAGAGCTTTCACGAGGTTAATTCAAAAATTATAAAGCGTAAGATTCACGGGTGAGAAGTAAACGAAAATAAAAATCGATTTTTTAATGAAAATTTGCATTTTTGCGAGGCTTGAGCGACCTCTAAATGGTTTTTGACCCCTCGCAGATTTCGCGACAATTTTTTTTCCTCTCCAAAGAAGATAATTGGATGGTGAGAAGTAGGGAAAAAATAGAGCTCAGATTTGGGCCACTCTATTGTACATCTTATCAGGATGTAAAAACTTATAAAGTAATAAAGAAACCACCCAATACAATGTTTAGAGTTCCAAAAATAACAACGTTCTCTCTATCACCTAACCATCGCTTTTGTATCAGACTATCCATTCCGGTTACTAATACGTGGACACTCTGCGTATACGGATATGCACATACTACTGTTGGCTAACGAGCGCGGAGATCGTGCAAACGTCGCAAGCCTGGCGAAGTTTTGTCGTGATATTTAGTATAAACGGAAATGCAACATGTGAGCTGCGGCCCGAATAATGGAACAAGTGCAACATAAACGCAAATTTACCAAACGAAAAAGAATCGCCAAAAATAGAAAAGCCGTCGAAATTATGACCCGTGCAAAAAGAGAAAACGAGAAGAAGAACCATGTAGAGGTTATGAACAACGAAAATGTGGGATATCGTATCATGAATCGTTAAATTGATGAATTTCACTCAGTTGAATTCATAATAAATGTTTTTTTTATTGTTGCAACGAATTTTTTATTTTATTCATTTACTAATTTTGACCTAGCAATATATATATATATATATATATATATATATATATATATATATATATATATATATATATATATATATATATATATATATATATATATATATATATATATATATATATATATATATATATATATATAAGGGTGTGCGGGAAAAAATCGATCTTTTTTTTCGGTTGCATCCACCAAAAAAGGTGAATTAAGTTAAAAAGAAGAAGAATCCTAGAAGGAGAACTAAAAAAAAAATTACTTCGAACGGCGCATTGCATTTGAATACTTTCAATAAGAATAACACAGAAAAATATTGGCACTTCTGAACGTCGTAGTAAAACTCTTCAGAAAAAAATCTCACAAAAATGTCATTAAGATATTCTGATAGAGAGTTGAATTCCCTACAAAAAAGTTCCTACGAACAATTAGCTTAGAACAAACGTTCAAGTGGTATCGCTGTCTGAAATTAAATTTCATTATTTAAGCGACGTGCGCGCCATAGCACACGCTGCCACCTGGCGGCAGCATGCGGTAGCTCGTATTGCAAAATTACAAGCTTCACACTAGCGTTTTTCCCCCATTTTGGCCCCAAATCAAGATCTGTCACAGCTACAAAATTTCATTCGTTATTGCGAAGTGAATCCTGTAGTAGGGGAGGCTGCCTCGAAAAAATTAGCTAGTCACTCGTGGTACTTTAACGAGAAAATGTTTCCTTTGTCGTTTTTCGACAATGCTGTGCCGATAAGTGTGAAGGTAAACATGGTACAAACTCTGCAATCTCGAGAAAAATCCAAAAATCCTTCCGCGTTAGTAATTGTTGAAAAAAATGATTGGGGAATGTTGCTGAAAAAAGACATAAGCGATTTCGTTACTCGAAAATCCTTATTTCTTTTCCAGCAATTCAATTTACCTCATGATTTTTTGAGAGTAAATATTGAATCATGGCCGAAAAATGCCACTTATTTGAGTTGCTTAGATTTTTTTTTTAAATCCAAAAGTCGTTAATAACGTAGCCGAACGTGGTGTCACTTTGATAGAAGCACGGTTCATTAACAAAAAACGAAGAGCAGCTACAATATTAATTGGGCGCCCGTGTGGAAATATTTTCCGGGATGTCTAAAGGACCTAACTAATTGTCCCCAATTTTATCCAGGGCCTGGTTTGGATTCCGACTGGTACCTTTATAGGATTGTCCCGCTTTTGAAATCGGGCCCTTTAGTGGACATCTATTCGGGGCCATACTAGATTCCCTGATTGCGCCTGAATTATCCAATTTCGTCCCTACTATACCCCTGCAATTAGCCCTGTTAAGTCCCCACGTTCACCCCGTCAGATCCCTATGATTCCCCTGTATTTACCTGTAATAAAGAAGATGCATATTTTCCGAGAAGATTTATAAATATATATTTATTTATTTATTTATTTATATATATGTCAGCAAGTTTACAAACATTCTTATAATAGAAAACAATATACTGACATTTTAAGGATAATGTGAACAATATAAAACGTTATATGTTAATCATGTAGATAACGATCCAGAATACTTCAATGGCTAAAAATACTTTTTAAGACCAATCTTTGGGGAGGATGAAAAATGGAATAAGAACACTCAATCATCCATTAGAGCAATATTGTCGCCAACAGCATGAAAGAAATCTCATTCCATCTAATCCAACAGACATCCCCATTTAATTTAAAATCATTAGCCGTACTCTCAAAGACGGGACAATATTTGTAAAATCAATGATATTTAATTCCTCTTTTTTCATCACAATATGTACGCCGAACAATGTTGTACTTTTGAGCGATGGTTGTATAATGGAGATAAAAAAAATTTATGGTGAAAATGAATCCCAAGAATCTCTCTACATCGAGGGGAAAATTTCGAAAAAAAAAGTTGACATGTACAATTATCCACGTAAATCATCCAGTATTGGAGCATGGAGAATCCCAGAACAAACTTTAAACGATGCAGTTTACACATTGGCCAGCATCAAGAGAAAATTGGTAACATTGCGATTGTCCCTAGAACCAAACGGAAAACTCAATACTTATGCCCTGACATTGCTTCATGTATAAGTGATTACTTAAATAAAAATGTATATATTTTTAAGTTGTAACGTTTTCTTCTTTTCTTTCAAATTCATTGAAAATGATAAGCGAATTGTTAAGTGAGTGAGATATTTGCATGAGGCAGTTATAAAACACTGATAAATTACTATTAATTTTTGTCGCTTATTAATATTATAACTTTAATTGATCTTTGTGATGCTCCCTGACTATATCTGACCAGGCTTTTTACTGGTGAACCAAATGAAACCGTAATTTATTTTATAATGGAAATTGTGACTGAACCACACTGGGCCCACATTAGTCTGCCTGGTCAAGACCCGATTAAACTCATTGTAAAAATTAGCCAGTGCCCTGACAGCACCTGGTCGGGGCCTTCATTGGTGCATCCATCGTACCCCTGTTATTTTGTATCATGGAAACTAATGAGTACCTTTCTAGGACCGTTTGTGGCAGTATTCTGGAAATCCCTGTCAGGGATTCCACTTCGAAGCCGTAACGGGACCTGTATATTCTTCGGGTTTCCCGGACTATTTTCCACACGGGCGTAGTGCAAAATCATCGACAGAAATACCCTAATTGCAACAAACAGACTCTTAAAAAAAGGAACCATGATTATCAAGCATTATAATGTAAAAACAAATTATTTTATCTTATTAAACCAAATTCATTAAATAAAACTTTTCGAAACACGATCAATGATGGCCGTCGTTTCTTTTATATTTCTTGTTGTACTCGATTCTTTTTTGCACCAGAGAAATATTTTGAGAGCGATTCCATGCAAATTGTATGTTAGAGCAGAACATTCTCTACAAAAAAAAACCCCAAAAAGTTTTTTCGTAAAGCGAAAAATTCGATTTTTACAGCCTTTTGAATTATTTTTTTTTCTATCAATTCAATTTCAGACAGCGATTCCACTTGAACGGTTGTTCTGAGCTAATTTTTCGTAAAAACTTTTTTGTTGGAAATTCGATTCTCCATGAGAATATGTTAATGACATCTTTGTGTGATTTTTTTCTGACGAGTTGCACACCCCATTCAGAAATCTCAATATTTTCCTGGGTTATTCTTATGGACGATATACAAATGCAATGCGCCATTCGAAATAATTTTTTTTTGAGCTCTCCTTCGAAGATTCTTCATTTTTTACCTTAATTCACCCTTTTTTGGTGGATGCAACCGAAAAAAAGTATCGATTTTTTTCCGCACACCCAAATATATATATATATATATATATATATATATATATATATATATATATATATATGCGTGTGTGTGTGTGTGTATATATGAAAAAGTAAATGAAAAAAATCTGCCGCGTCTCTGATACATTTTCTACCGATGAACGCGCCGAACGCTTGCAACGATGCCAGATCGCCGGCTCTAGTATGCTCCACTCGCTTCGTCGCGCTAGCGTCGCTAGACATTGCTTAATTTGAATCGCTCAATCTCTGAAACTAGACGGTCAAAATTCATTATTGATTTGCAATCTTTGTGTGCAATCTTTGATTCCCAATATGTCGAATACAGAACGGTGAATCCTTTTGCAACTTTGCAGGTAATCACTTAATAGTGTCTTGAGTGTGTCCACAAAATACAAAAAAAAACACGAATAGAAATACGCCTTGGCGAGACTACTACCTTCAAGGCCAAAAATATGCATTTTTATATTTATTGGTTTTTTCCTTGGGTACGCTTGTCGCGTTTGTCACCTATTCTTCCCCATCATTATGACCGTTCTTTCCTCTACTGTTTACTCCTCTTTTTCTCCATCTTTCTCCCTGTTCCCCCCCTCTTGAGGCCGCAGCCGACTTCCCCCTCTGTATTATATTCATCATGACATTTCTGTCATGGGTATAGGGAAACTGCGGAAAACCTATACCAATACAGCCGGTCATCGAGTTCGCCCCCTAGTCGTGTGCATTTTTATATTTTCATTACGTAAATGAGAAAAAAACTTTAGCATTACTACCAACTTAAAAAAGTACAATATTATCGATGATTATTACGAAAAAATTGCGCCAGCGAATGTTTTATGCCACTCATAATGAAATTTGGAGTAATTTATAATTATCCCTATTTATGTTCATGTAACGAGATTATTTATTGTTACCATTAATTAATATTAAGTGTTGCCGAAATACGGCGACTTTGCGGACATTGAGGTTGACAGCAATGTTCTTCATTAGCCAGCCAACATTCGTAATCTTTCATCAAACCTTGATGGTTCAAAATTGAATTTATATATAGAGTACGATGGGCAAGATGGGGGATTTTTTCTCTAAACTTTTACAAAGTTTTAGTTTGCGTTAATCCGTTGTTAGAAATGGTTTAGCTTGGTGCTGAATAGCCAAGAAAAATTACATCACCCGTACCGTGAAATTACATACATTGACCTTTTTGTATCTCTGGGGTTCCACATTTTCTTTCTAGACGTCAGTTTTCGAGTCACCCAGTATAAATATATATACAGGGTGTAACCTCTTACCTTTGACACCCGAAATAACTCGGTAATCATCGACGTCACAAAAAAATGTTCCAGACAAAAGTTGTACGGTGTGAAGGGGGCCATCATATGGAACCATTTTTTTTTTCGGTGGAGGCGCTGACACACAGTGAAGGTCACCTCCACCTTTTTTTAATCTAACGGTACATTTTTTTCAACCATCTTGTGGAGCACCTCAACCTGCATAAAAAACATTGGGGGGTCAAAGTCGTTCAAGGTCATTCAAGGTCAGTATCGATTATACAAATCTAAATATCTCGGATCACTACCAAATATTTGGTAGCGATCCGAGATATTTACATTTGTATTTCATTTCAACACGTGACCTTGACTGACCTTGAACGACTTTGACCCCCTAATGTTTTTTAAGCGGCTTGAGGTGCTCCACAAGATGGTTGAAAGAAAACTCTTTCATTCCATTTCAAAAAGTGGAGGTGACCTTCACGGTGCGTCAGCGCTTCCACTGAAATTAAAAAAAAATGGTCGAATTTGATGGCCCCCTTTACACCGTACAACTTTTGTCTGGAATTTTTTTTTTGTGACGTCGATAATTACCGAGTCATTTAGGGTGGCAGATATGAGAGGGACACCCTGTGTAGATACATATATGTGTATATATATTGGTGTAAACCTGTACATATACCAATGAGTATGTATTGAATTGCAAAAGATCTATACAGAACAGAGTGGATCATTTTGTGGCTGACTGAAAGGCGAGGGCGAATGGAGAGTAAGCAGAGGGATTAGCTCGGAATAATCTTAACTCCATTGGGATAAAGGAAAATAGGAGAGGGAAAGGCTAATGGATTGATTTATTCGCTATATCCTAGGAGGTTTTGGAATAAATCAAGAACGTGACGTGCGAGCCTTGGTGCTTTGATTTGAGAGCAAGATGATCATAACTATTGTGAGAAATTTATTTTCATATATCTATTTATAAGTATATGGAATAAAAATGGGATCTATGTTAATTTAATAAAAATAATAATTTATTATGCCATCATTATTAATAATAATCACAATGATAACATTTATCATGCTAATATTATTAAAAACAATAATAATAATTACATTTTCTAATGCTATTACCATTAACTATAATCATCACAAGAATAATTCATTATGTTATTATCATTATCAATAATAATAATCATAAATATCATCTTGCCCTTATATCATAGTAATTTATTGTGCTATAATTATTATTATGCTGTTGTTATTAATAGTAATCATAATAATTTGCTATGCTACGATTGTTATTATGCTGTTATTATTATTAACCATAATAATCACAGTAATTTATTATGCAATAATTATTTATAATAATCATAATAATAACAATTCATTATGCTAATATTATTAACGATGCTCATAATAATTACATTTTCTTATGCTGTTACTATTAACAATAATCATCATGATAATAATGTATTATGCTATAATTATTATCAATAATATCAATCATAAATATCATCTTCTCCTATTATCATAGTAATTTATTATGCTATAATTATTATTATTCTGTTGTTATTAAGGGGTTAGGCCACAGTGACGAGTATAAAATCATGTGCGAATTCAACAATTTTTTTCGTATGAAAAAGTGTTTTACTCATAAAATTAATTTCACATCTATTTAGTATGAATATCAAGCTGTTAGAAAATATACATATATTTTTTTTCCGATGTACAAAATGGCCGACGAGCAATAGTTTCTTTTGTTATCTTTTTTTTGCGCGCTCCGCGGCGTGACATTTAGCATCTACGATTTTTTACCTAGAACAAAAGACAAAAATTCTCGTCAATCTACATTAGAACACCTAGAGAAGTACATACGGAATTTCTGATTGATCCAAAACTTTTTATTTTATGAGCAGTTATAACGACATTTCTTTTTCTTTTCTTCCTTTCGAAATTTCTTGCTATAAATCGAATAGTAACTTATTCTTATGATGATAAAGCACCGGTTTAGCGAGAAAAAAAATCGATTTATTGAAAATTCTTCTTTGGCCTTACGCCTTAATAGTCATCATAATAATTTGATATGCTACAAATTGTTATTATGCTTTTATTATAATTAACAATAATAATCATAGTAATTTATTATGCATAGTAATTTATTATATTATTATGTCCTTTATATATATATATATATATATAAAGGACATATGAAATATGCAATGCAAGATAGAGAGAGTGGGAGGAGAAGACTTGTCCCCTGTCAGTTATGGAAATATCCTTATTTCCTCTGTCTCCTAGAAGCTTCACAGAGACGAGTACTCGACAATCCCTCATAGCCGCTCATAATATCTCACTTGTCCACGTCAAGCCTCACTTGGGAAAAACAGCGCAATCCATATGTGCCCCCGAGGGAATTCTTCTGAGCAACATCTCGCCGGGTGGCAAATTATAATGAGATTAGGTCGCTCTGATTGAGGAGAAGCTCAAAATAGTGAAAATACTCGTCGACTACGGTACATCTATTTTTGGATAGGCAAAAATTTCGGAAGGTTCAAGGCACGTTCGTAGCCATTTTTAGCTTGTGGTAACTGCGACCGCGCGTGGTTGTTCATTTTTTCTCAGGCATTTTTTAGCCGATTAAGGCGGGATATATCCCATGTAGAGGTTGCCATGAGTTGCCCAATGTTACGATCAGGCCAATATTGGGACCATCGTATAAGCCAACAAAAGAGAAATAATATTGGCCCATTACTGTTCCGCTCCAAACTGAAAACTGGCACAATATCGGCCCATCCCAAGTGCCTGTCCTGGCCCATCTTTAAAAACTTATAAATAGCCGTGATAGGTAAACTAAATTTGCCAATTTAAAAACTAGGGATACTAAAATACTGATAATTCCATTGGCCCAATATTGTTCCGTTATAAATTGAAAACCGGCACAATATCGGCCCATCGTTTAAAACCAATAAATAGCCGTGATGGTTGAACAATATTTGCCAATTTAAAAACTGGTAATGCTAAAATACAAGCAATTACATTGGCCCATTATTGTCCCGTCATAAATTGAGAACCGGCACAATATCGGCCCATTACTAAAGATTATCCTGGCCCATCTTTCAAAACCATTATCCTGGCCCATCTTTCAAAACCAATAAACAGCCGTGATAGTTCATCGAAATTTGCCAATTTAGAAACTGGCAATGCTAAAATACTAGAAATTACATTTAATTAATCTAAGCCCTTTATTGGCTATGTGGGTCAGACCATACCTTCTTTTATTTTATTTAAGCCTTGGGTTATTCACTATCTGTATATTGTGCCAGAATAGGCAAATAAATGGCACGTCATATATTAATCGTCTATATTTTGTAGTTTAGTTTTTGTAATCAAGTCTTGGCCTATTATTGGCATTTGTGAATAACCAACATAAGTAAGTAAAATATGCCAATTTTGAAACCTGTCATATACACAAATCACAATTTATTTTAAGGTTATTCCATGAAATATGTATCCATAAGGACCAATTTCGGGCCAATCTTGGCCCGATATAGGTTGAATATTTATCACGCACCCAAACAAACCCAAACAAACTCACGGCCCAATATTCTAGATAGACTAACTTCTCGATAGACCAACTGTGAAGGCCCATCATAGAGCCAGTGGTCAATTTCTACATAGGCCCTTTAAGAGGGCCCACATAGGGCCAAGTGCAATCACCAACATTGGCGCTACAATGAATTAAATCATTGGCCCAATAATTGTTGGCTCTGTTGGCCGATATCGGGCCGTTCTTATCATTTCTACAAAGGCACCTCATTGGTAAATACTCACGGCCCAATATTCTAGAAAGGCTAACTGTAAAGGCCCGTCCCAGGGCCAACAGTCAATCTCTACATGGGATACATTTATAACGATCAAAAAATTCGATTTCTTTTTTTTTCTTCTTTAAACGATAGAACTATATATGGAGAATGTTTTTCCAAAGTTTCGAAGCGAAATTCGAAAAACCTCAATCGTTACAGCCCGTCGACGCTGTGCCTCACCGCTCGGATTCGGAGCGGGCGCGAACTCCAAACGTGTTTTTCTCAAAACTGCATTATTGAAATTGGCGGATTTAATTAAATTTAATAAATTGGATTACTCAAAAACTATTAAGCCGATTGAGTTGAAACTTGGTAGAAATATTGATGATATTGGAAAAGTACATTTTACAGAAATGTTGCGTGAAATGTTGATTTTTGTTGTAAATTCGCGCCATTTTCTTAAATTTGCATTTTCTTCATTTTAATTACCATCACATACTATACATGTTCTAACTGAAAAAATGTTTGAACTTTTTTGAAAATCAAAGTCTACGGGAAGCTAGACTGCGCGCCGATTCGCAACTCCCACGGCGACCTTGCTGTAACACTCTGCCACAGCTCCGTCATTTTGATGATGAGTAATTTAAGGCAGAACACCACTGTGAGCCCCTGTTTTTTTGCCATTTTTCAAGAATTTTTTTTTGTGGGAAAAAAAAGAGATTTCCGAAATTTTTTTTTGTTTTGTTCGTTGTTTATTGAAGATACATAAAAAAAAAAATTCAAATTTTTCACGCCCCATGGTTACGCTGGAGAAGCTCCCGCGTCAGGTACTGTTGCCTCTGCAGTGGTTCGCGGCACGCAGCAGAACTCTCTTCAACGTCGATCTGAAAAAAAAATACCGAGTGTTTTCGTTAATAATATGATATTTTGAAGAGAAGTACACAGGGATTTGAAAAAATATTGATTTTTAAAAAATAGGCACGCTTTTGAAATTAAAGGACGATTTTCGAGAAAAATTTCTCGTCGAAAATAGGCTATAACTTTTTTTATTATTGAGATATCGAAAAAATCCTATGTACTTCTTTAGGTAATCTAGTTTTATTGATGCAGTCCAAATTTGAAGTCGATCGGATAATAATTGCTCGAGTTCTGCTGCGTGCCGCACTCAAAAAAGTGGTTTTGAGAAAAACGCGTTCAAAGTTTTAGGTTTGTTAATGTATGCGATAAATTGGAAAAAAAAATTTTTACCTTTAATCAGCGATGCCGGCACCATATAGCTGGCCTTCAAGAAGCAAATCATTGTCCCTAGCATCTTTTCTCGAGCTTGTAGAGGCTCTTCTTGCCTCTTTTGCAGCGTCTGTGAGCGAGCGCTCCGCCAGCTCGATCCGCGCTGCGTCGGTTTCAACGCAAAAATAGAAAGAATTTGGGCCGATAGTTATCCCCAACGTCTCCAAAACTTTCATGAGGCTTCTCAGGCCATCATTGAATAATAATACCGCGATATCAGCTGCAATATCGACGATTTTTTTGCTTCCGGACTGACACTTGGGAGCTATTGCCCAAACTGATTTGTTGTAGCTTTCGTTGTTGTTTTGCGTGAAGCCGCCCAAACAACGCTGCAGCAAATCGTCTCTCCTCAAATTTTCGAAGACTGGCGTGATACTGGCATAACCCCGAGCGTCACGGAGCGCTGCACCGCTCCACAAAATATTCAATATCTCCGAAAATAATTATTTTCTCGACCTGGGTCCAACGGCATCTTAATCTTAAATGTATTTTAGATTTTTCTAGATGGTTTTCAAAAAATCGATTTTTTGAAGCCGTCACAGTGGTGTTGTCCCTTAAAAAAATTGATTTGCATACTTAAATATACTATCAAAATATACCTAAAGTTCGATAATTGTAGAATAATTATTTCTTAGTTTAAAAAATCCCTCAATGTTGCTTATCTTTTTCGGGTCTAAATATCCCGCCTTAAGGAGGTTGGAGAGGTTCAGTTTTTTAATTACCCGTAATTTCGCCTTTAAATCGTCGTAACTTTTTTGTTTGTGGTTGTAATAGCACGAAGTAACTTTTCGTGTATTCTGCAATGTATGTTCATTATAAATGAATCATCATTTGATACGATCGGTTTGAAGAAAATGACTCATGAGCTTCCAAAGTCTCGAAAATGCGTAAATGTATGAAAAATGTCAACTTCTAAATACATTATGAAAAAAACTGAAAGCTATTTTGAACTTAGCTTTATTTTAAAAAGTTCATGTCATAGAAATCATCCATTATGTGGTCCAAATAAAGAGAATACGTTTTTTTTTATAATGAATTTATGAGTTGAAATTTTTCGTACATTTACACATTTTTAAGGCTGGAAACTGAAGAATCACTTTCTTGAAATCAATTGTATCAAACAATAATTTATTTGTAATAAACATACATTGCAGAATATTACAAAAGTTATTTCGTGATATTACAACCACGAATAAAAAGAGTTATGACGATTTAAAGGCGAAATTTCGAGTAGTTAAAAAAACGAAAAAAAAAAAAAAATCGTTTAAAAACAAATGACCCCTTCAACCCTGTATATGGTTTACGCTGGGCAAGATGGGTTTTTTTTCTAAATGTTTACAAAGGTTTATTCTGCGGTAATATGTTGTTAGAAATGGTTTATCGTGATGCTAAATGACCAAAAAAGTTACATGCCCCGTAGCGTGAAATTATGTACATTCAACTATTTTTTATTTCTGATGTTTTGTGGCGAAAAAATGTCAAAACATTCGTAAAGACTCTGTATAGACTAGACGATAATATAAATTTTAAAAAATATATTAAATTGTGGCTAACGTTCCAACTACCTTAAGCGATGGTCTTGATAGCAAGCATTCATTGTTGGCGTAATTTTTATTGGAATTAACGAGTTTGGTATTGTACAAGGATACCGAGTTCTGTGGTAATCTCTGTTATATAAAATTAAATAAACTGAAATGGGAAAAGATGGTCCTTTCAACCTCCAGCGAGTGCCAGGATTTAAATATCGATCTGCAAATAATTGAAGAGCGTCGGGGGGGGGGGGGGGCGAGGGAGAGTGCTTGATATTCGAGTGGATGAAAAGAGGAGGAAATTAATTTTGGAATATGAATTATAAAAAAAGATCAATGAGTTTCCACGTTCAAATAAAATTTCTATGGAGCCACAAATGTTCCCATACGAAATGTTTTATTGCTCTCTATATGGTAGATTATCTCGGAAATAATTTAATAAAATTTCCAACGAAATACCAATGTTACAATATTTACAGCACTAAAATATTCCAGAATATCCGAAGGATGTAATTGAACCTCAATATTAATTTGTCCAAGTGAAATCACACGATAATGTGCGATTGAACTCCCAGCTCGTTAATAATGATAATCGAATAATGAATAACAGAAGATTTTTAGTGGAGTAGAAATAACGCAATATTGCCAAATATAACAAAAATGAAAGTCATAAGATATAAAACAACGAATATTATTCACAGATAATTTAAATTCGCCTCAAGTGAAATCGTACGACGACTATAATAAAAATTCAAACAAAGATTCCAATAAAATAACAATAACACAATGTTGTCGGTAAAAAAATGTTCCGAAATATTCGCCTCATATTATTCGTACCCAATTTTAATTCGTCTCGAGTCAAATAGCATTTTGTCAACGAATCGGCTGATCTCAACAATAACAACAATAATTATAGTAAGCATTAAAAAATAAGGCAAAATTTGAAGTGTAATGTCGAGAGCAATAAAATGCGAAAAAGGGCAAGATTTACTATAAGAATAGTAATGAACAAAAAAATTATAAAATAAATGATAATAATCAGAATTTTTAAAAAATGTTTGATAGAATTAAAAAGCAATGAGAAAGCAACATTTTCAACGAACTAACAATAACACAATGTTTTCAGTGCGAAAATGTTCTGAAATATTCGCCAAATATAATTTATAAACGATTAGAATTCGTCAAGTCAAATCGTACGAAATTTTCTGAATGACTTTTCACTCCTTTGATGATAATAATAATAATAAAATAATTTAAAAACCGAATTTTCAACAAGACAGCAATAACGCAATATTGCCAGAGCACTGTTCCAAAATACTCAAAAGATGTAATACATTTACGATTTTAACGTGAAACGGAAACTATTATCGTAAAACGAGTTTAACGAGCTGGGTCAAGAATTGCATTTTCCAAAAATATTTCTATTCGATAGTATCACCTTTTAGCTATATTCCCTGAACATGTCATTAAAATATTCGTAAAATTGAATGAGCTACAGCTTTCAACAGTCGGCCGGGCGAGCGGTAGCAGCACCATACTTCAAAATTTAAACGTGTTTTTCTCGAAACGCTGTTTTCAAAGTCGGTGGACGTGATATCTCGATAACCACTTGATGGATTGTTTCCAAATTTACAGGAAACACGATGAGAAACACTTAAAGGTCATTGACGATCTCACTTTCTCAAAATCGATCTCCATTTCTAAAAAGTTACGTAAAAACGGCGACATTTTTCATAGATTTTGTATGCTAGAGTTTCAATTCGTCGCCAATTTGTTAAAAAAAAATTAACAAATCGGTAATCGTCAACGACTCGTATTTATTGTTAGCTTGAATAACCCGTTTGGTTTTTAGATTTCGGATGGACCGTTTAAGCTGGAGAGTGTCCACCGCCAAACGTTGCGGAAAAATCGTCTTCTGCTGGCGGCCATATTTTTGTTGTTTTTTCGTATCTTTCGGTGATTTTTTTTTTCATTAGCTCTCAATAAATGTACCTTCCTGATAGAAAAAATGCGTTTCTCTTTCATCAAACGTTTCCCGGAATAAAAATATTCGCAATTTGGCAATTTTTTCGGGCCTCTAGGTAAATGTAGCCTAGGGTGGCACAAATTTGAGCTCGTTTTTTCCCTTTTTCTCACCATCCAACTATCTTCTTTGAAGAAAAAATAAATTGTCGCCGAAGCTGCGAGTGGTCAAAAAATATTTAGAGATCGCTCAAGCCTCCCGAAAATTCAAATTTTCATTAAAAAATCTTTTTTATTTTCATCCACTTCTGACCCATTAATTTTACGCTTTATAATTTTTGAATTAACCTCGTGAAAGCTCTAGCCGGCCAATGAATATTCAGTGGTCGCTCAAGGTTTTCGAAATTTACAATTCGGGACAAAAAATAAATCTCGCATACACTATAAGGGGGCATCCATTAATTACGTGAGGTGATTTTGGCGATTTTTCGACCCCCCCTCTCCCCCTGGTGAGATATCGTGAGATTTTGCTCGACCCCCTCCCCCCTCCCCTAATCTCACGTGAGATTTTTCAAAATGCATACGTTCACGGAAAATAAATTGTAGTAGAAGTAACTGCGGTTGTAGTACCATTTACTCCACCATGTAAAGTAGTAGGGAGACTCTCCCTACGTGATAAAAATTACGTGATTACTAAAATTACTAAAATTACTGAACTTACTAAAATTACTAAAATTACTAAAATTACTAAAATTACTAAAATTACTAAAAGTACTAAAATTACGTGATATTTGCCGAAGCCCCCCCTCTCCCCCACGTGAGTTTGGGTGAGATTTCGCTCGACCCCCTCTCCCCCCTAAACGCCTCACGTAATTAATGGATGCCCCCTAATTCCTTGCAGCATAAAAACAAAATAAACAGCGACGTGTTACATTTTTTGAATAATTTATTACAATAATTTGTAACAAACATCAATTAGACGATATGTGTCATTATGTATTATTATGTATTATCGTATTATGGACTCGCTCGTCACAGAGTACAGCTACGATTGGTCCGCAGTTTAACTAACGACACCAACTGTGGGACGCATTACGATGCGCGGAACACAGCTTACCATTTCAGTGTTACGAATAAAACGACCTATAATTTTGTTTACGGACAAGAGCTTTTAAGAATCATTTTATGAGAACAAAGATTATCATTCTTGGGTTAGAAGTGTGAGGTACATTTGAAAAATCTGGTTCTAAAGAAAAAAGGATTAATTGTTTCGAAAAATTCACAAAGCGTCAAATTTATGAGTGAGAAGAGTTAAAACAAAATTGACGAACATTGGAAATTTCGAAGCTGTTGCGAGCTTAATTTAAAAATTATAAAGCATAAAATCCACGTATGAGAAGTGGACGAAAAAAATCGACTTTTGAATGAAAATTTGAATTTTAGGAAGGCTCGAGCGCCATTTAAATATTTTTTGACCGCTCGCAGTTTTCACGACAATTTTTTTGTCTTTTAAGAAAATAATTAACCCATTATTTTCTTAAACAAAAATAAATAACCAATTATTTTCTCTACCCAAAATAAATAACCAATTATTTTTTCTAACCAAAATAAATAATCAATTATTTTCTTTAAGGAGGTACGGTGATTGGAGCGAGTTCAAGATAAAAGCCCGATTTTTTTTTATAGCATTGTCGAGACCTTCGTCCATGCATATGCGGAGTTTCCACGAGATTTACCATGCACTTTCCGAGTTATTAATTGTTAAAGTTGGTGAATTAGTCACACGTAGACGACGAAATGTGCCTGTCCTCTCATATATCGATTTTTTTGTGCTACTTGGGGCCAAGAAACACGTAAAAAAACTGATGGTTTCGTTCGTTGAATCTTTGTGATCGATAAGGCACCTTGAATTGGAAAGCTCACCGCAGAAATACGCAATAAATTTAGAAATAAAGTCGCAAAAACCGAAGTTTTCGGAGAGCGAGACTTCTCGTGACGTAACAGCAGCCATCTTGCTCGACGTGTGGCAACGCCGGATACCCGCGCAAATTTGATTCGTCTATCGGATATTTTCAACGCGAATTAAAAATATGATTGTGCGAAGCCGTACATTTTTTAATGGATTATAAAGGGCCTTTCGTCGATATTTAGTTGAAGTTCTTTTACGTACAGCAAAGGCATCTCAATTTTTCTGGCGACATGTACCTATACAACGCATCTATATATAAATTCAGCATGGGAGAACCGTCATATAAAATAAACGTTCCTTTTTATACCTGAAAATATTGTGAAAATTGGGAAAGGGAAAAATAACATAACAATCGATGAAATATGTTTTGACTTTGGACAGATTGGACATTGGACATTGAGGTTAACTTCAACGCGACGTTTTTTATTTGCAATCGCAATATTATCTTTTCATTTTCTAATTCTTGTCCGTCGGAATCTACATTTGTCTCTAAACTGGACTTCAGGTATAATCCCGTTACTCTTCTGATAAACTTCCACAGTATTTTCATTCTCCATGTTAACCGGCTACAAAAAATAATAAACCGGGCGCGTGGAACCGATGACAGCCACCGAAAATGCGACGATACTAAACGTCAACGATATGGCGTACTACCGAAGTCGAGTAGTAGATTATTAAGGTTGTTTCCATATTATAAAAATAATAGGAAACTCGAAATTCAATACTTAAAAAATATTTCTCGAAAAATAGGTCATATACATATATCTAAAACGTGGCGGTATTGCGGCGTGAAGTAGACTCTAAGTTCACTAGCATGGTCATCACCGTACCTCCTTGAAGAAAATAATTGGTTGGTGAGAAAAAGAAAAAACAAATAGAGCTCAAATTTGTGCCACCCTAATGTAGCCCCTTAAAATGTGGATTGCCATAAAGGAGAGCGATTTGGAAAAAAAAAAACGTGTAAAACGAGCATGACACTTGTTTGACAATGCGTAACGCGATATACCTCGGGCTCGTTTCAAAGTGCCCGCGCGATATCAATTTTCTTCCGCAACGACGAAGCTTATCTCGTCCCTCGGTTTGCCCCGTGCACCTCTCGACGACAATCTCCCCCTGAACTTACTCGAGCAACTTTTCCCTCGTGCCCTTTTTCCTCTCGCCCGTATTTTCCATTTTTCGCGGAGTCTCGCGACCGTGCGATTTCAATCGGGCGCGTAACGGCGAACAAAGTGAAACGACGTGAGAAGACACGATAGACGAATGAGAGAAGTCGTGCGAGGGAGAGGAGAAAAGAATCAAGAATAAAATGAGACGAACGGGCAAAAAGGAGCAGAAAAAACGGCGGGCGACAATGGTCTGAGTGACATAAAAACTTCTTGACATTTTGCCAGAGAATGTAGTGATTGTTGGTGAGAACAGCTCTCGTGACGAGACGGAATGGGCAGATAGAGTACAGGGAGAGAGAGAGAGAGAGAGAGAGAGAGAGAGAGAGAGAGACCTGAAGATCTGAGAATAAACGAGGCGATGGACGTGTACATCAGTTGAGTTTGGCCGTGCATCAGACATACGCTCATTCGATCGAACATTTTTATTCCTCACTTTCTCTTTTTTCCTCGTTTTATCGACCTTTTAGATAAATATATTACCTCCTGCACATCGGCATATTTACATATGCATAAACATTAAGGCCTTAGGCCACAGTAACGGGTATAAAATCATGTGCGAATTTAACATTTTCTTTTCGCATGAAAAAAGCGATTCACTCATAAAATTAATTACACATCTATTTAGTATGAATATCAAGCTGTTAGAATTTTTTTATGTACAAAATGGCTGACTACTAATATTTTCTTTTGTTATCTTTTTTTTGGGCGCTCAGTGGCGTGACATTTTTTGCATCTACAATTTTTTACCTAGAACAAAAAACAAAAATTTTCGTCAATCTACATTAGAATACCTAGATAAGTACGTACGGAATTTAACAAATATTGTTTTATTCTTTAGTTGTATTTAAGTTGTAGGTATTTGAACTTAAGAATTAGAATACCCAATGAGTCTAAGAATTAGAATACCTAGAGAAGTACGTACGGAATTTAACAAATATTGTTTTTTTTTTTCAATTTTTTTTTTATTTCCTTAGGTACACGCTTTTCGCGTTTGTTACCTATTCTTTCCCATCATTATGACCGTTCTTTCCTCTACTGTTTACTCCTTTTCGTCTCCATCTTTCTCCCTGTTCCCCCCTGTTGCGGCCGCAGCCGACTTCCCCCTCTGTATTATATTCATCATGACATTTCTGTCATGGGTATAGGGAAACTGCGGAAAACCTATACCAATACAGCCGGTCATCGAGTTCGCCCCCCCCCCCCGTCGTGGAACTAGTCTTATTTCGCCGCGAAATGCCGAAGAAAAACATTTCACGACTAACTGTACGCGACTGGGATTCGAACCCGGGACCTCCCGGTCCGCTGGTTTAGTGGCGAGCACGCTAACCACTAGACCATCGCACCAGTTAACAAATATTCTTTTATTCTTTAGTTATTATTAAGTTGTAGGTATTTGAACTTAAGAAATTAATTTTCAGTGAAAAATTTCGTTATAACTGCTCATAAACTGCTCATAAAATGAAAGGTTTTCGATTAATCGGAAATTCCGTACGTACTTCTCTGCGAAATGCAATTAGGAACATAACTTTTAAATTTGAAGTAAATCGAGTGAAAATTGTTGAAGTTATTTGTCACGACAATTGGAAAAAAGCTGTTTCGAGAAGTTTCGAGTAGTCGGCCATTTTGTACATCGAAAAAAAAAAATTCTAACAGCTTGATATTCATACTAAATAGATGTGTAATTAATTTTATGAGTGAATCACTTTTTCATACGAACAAAAATGGTTAAATTCGCACATGATTTTATACCCGGTACTGTGGCCTAAAAGAGGCCTAAAAAGAGGCCTTTTAAGGCCTAAGGCCTTAAAAGACTTCTTATACGTGCACACTGGGGTGGCACAAATTGGATCTCTATTGTTTTTCCTTTTTCTCACCATCCAATTGTCTACTTCAAAGAAACAAAAAAATGCCGCGAAAGCTGCGAGCGGTCAAAAAATATTTAGAGGTCGCTCAAGCGTCCCAAAAACTCAAATTTTCATAAAAAAATCGATTTTTTATCGTTCCCTTCTCACCCATGAATTTTACGCTTTATAATTTTTAAATGAAACTCGCGAAAGCTCTAGCCGACCAATGAATATTTAGTGGTCGCTCAAAAGCTTCGAAATTTACAATTGTAGCGAATTTTTTTCTCTCCTCACTCATAAATTTAACACTTTGTAAGATTTTCGAAAGAATTAATCCTTTTTTTCTTTGGAAACAGATTTTTTCAATTTACCTCACACTTCTAACCCGATACAACGGGGGACTTATAATTTTGTTTACGGACAAGAGCTTTAAAGAATTCCTTTATGAGAACAAAGATTATAACTATTGGGTTAGTATTATGAGGTAAATTTGAAAAATCTGTTTCTTAAGAAAAACGATTAATTGTTTTGAAAATTTTACAAAGCATCAAATTTATGAGTGAGATCAGTTTAAAAGAAAGGTAAAAATTGGACATTTCGAAGCTCTCGAGTGACCACTAAATATTCACCGACCGGCTGGTAAAGGAAAAAAATAGAGCTCAAACGCATACATAAGGCTATTGGTTTTTGTTCACGATCTCGTGAAACGGTCGTAGGACCTGTCTTCCGCTATCAAGTAACCCAGTAATGCTCCATGCAAAAGTGAACTATTTTCGAGACATGACGGTTTTTGTTTCTTTTTGAGGGGTAGGCAACTTTAAAAATTGATTTCACAAAAACTGTTGTATGGAATCAATTTTTTTTATAATTTGGAGTTTGAGGACACATTAACAAAGAATTATCAACAACAAAATAAGAATTATCTGTAAACATTTTTGAATTAGGGTTCTGAAACTGCAAGCGTCATAATAATAATAATTATATTGTTGATAATTCTTTGTTACTGTGTCCCCAAACTAGAAATAATGAAGAAGCTTGTTTCCATGTAACAGTTTTTTAAAATTAGTTTTGAAGGTTGCCAACTCTTCATTTAAAAAAAATAATAATAAAATCTCGAAAATGGTTCACCTTTGAATAAACCAGTACAGGGTTATTTGATAATGGACAAAATATCCTACAATTCTTTCACGGGATCGTGACCAGTGGCCCTGGTCACTTAAATAAATATATGTTTCCTTATACATCGACATACATAAACATTAAAACGCTTCTTATATATATATATATATATATATATATATATATAAGAAGCATTTTAATGTTTATGTATGCCGATGTATAAGGAAAAATATATTTATTTAAAAGAATATATATACATACATATATCTACATTTACATAAACAAGTTCTAATTAGTGACAGTTTAGTCATCTTTAATTATAATTTAATATTATAATTAATTATGTAATTATAATTTTCGTGAAATGCCCTAACTGTTTTGTGTTATATACTCAAGGGATCATTTTTTCACGGGTTCGTCGTTTCGTCAGAAAAGAATACTCATAAGTATCAATTCAAGGGGTCTGCATAAGCTCGAAATTTGAAAAATATTTTTTCGGCTGGTTTTATAGCCTAGGGTCTTAACTTCAATTTACAGCAAAAGTTTCGTGATAATTAAGAAAATGAACTGAGTTATGAAGATCTTTATAAAGGGTTTTTTTATGAAGGGATCGCAGACTGCGCTACGGCGAACCGCACCGCTGCAATTTACCCGTTTTTCTCTTGCGTTTTTCTCGAAACTATGTTTTATGCAACGGTGCAAGTCGTATCTCAAAATATAATTATCCAATTTACTTCAAATTTGTTCAGAGGAATGCTTATAACATTTTATATCTTGTGACTGGGTGATTTTTTAATTTGTTTTTCTACTTGTTGACATGAAATTATTAAAGTTGTTTTTTCGGTCCAAGAGAGAACTTTTCTTCGACAGCTTACCATTTTTGGAATTTTCAAAATTTTAAATATGATCTGATCATACGAACGTTTTATAATTATATTAAAATTACATTTTCAATTTTTGATTACAGGCGAATCAATTGCGACACTTTGTTCAAATAATAATAACTTCATTTCCGATCGAAATTTTCAATCTTGAAAACTCAAACCTGGCAAGATAGTTTATTAATTATGTGTAAAATCCGGCTTCGTAATCCACATACACTCAGAGCAAAAAAAATATTGAACATCGACCTGATTTTTTGGGCCCTAAGCTTATGCAGATCTGTCAATAATCTGGAAGCTACTGCGATATGTCGCTGTCAAGATGACAGATTTTCGTACGTCACCATCGTGGTCCCTGGAAGCTGTAAATTTCTTGTACGAAGCATTTTTCTGGTACGACTTCATTTTCACCGCTTTTCGGGGTTGTGCATTCAAAACGGACTACCCTGTACGTATTTTGGCATACTTAGACGTTGGATTTCCACGCAGCTTTGCAAGCCGAAACACCAATGTAAGTTTATTTCGATCCTGTTTTTTTTTTCATACGAAGTGTTTCGACTACCGCATTGGACCTCATCGTGATTTGCTATTAGCGATAAAATTCGTTTTTAAGTAAAGAAGCCCACATTGATGTTTATTCCTGGCCAACGCCACGCGGATGTTCCAAATAAAATTGGCGCAGCCGATCGTAAGCGATCTTCATGTCAGACTACTTTTAACTCGAGAAAAATATAATTCATCGAAAAAAGGTTACACAGTTTCGGCAAAGTTGATTTCCGTTTTGGGAAACACGGTGGAAGTTAGTAAACTTCACGGAAATTTCACACATTGACAAATATTTGCGATTTCAAAAACGTATATAACTTTTTTGGTCTACCCAAAAAGTGAGTGAAGTTGTAGTATGGTTAAGATTTTGGTGGTGCGGTTAAGATAGTAGTACGGGCTTCCTCTGTGTACCGGGCACATTGGTAGAGGTCTTAAAAGTAAACTGCTTGAGATACCGTTCTCGACGTGAGAAAGATCAATTTTCTACGGGTACGGTCAGACGATACGTTTCGTCGTAATGTTTCCACAGTCCGTACCCACATATGCGACCAAGTATCGCTTATACAGGGGATGGCAAAATTCGCGTCGTGCTTTGGAGACATAACGTAGATCGCAAAATTCTAAAAAGGAAAGTGTCTACAGTTTTTTGCTCTCCGAAGCACCGTTTCTTCGCAATTGACAAATTAGTAAGAGCCAATGAGGTACAGCGGCCGGATTCCCGCCACGACTCTAGTCTCGCGGTCGTGCGAAGGGGCGGAGCGCGCTTCCCCACTCTGCGCTCGTCGCCACTCACGTGGTACGTTTCGCGTTGCCGGCGCACCGTATTGGCTAGCACCGAATGAATTAATATCTCAGGAACGGTGCATCGGAGAGACAAACCGAAGAGAACTTTTTTGTTCGGAATACCTCCAGCTATCTATCCCGCGGAGGTCGGACCCGACCTTCCCACGGCCTGTATACGAACGATATAAATGTTTTACTGTCCGATGAACGTAAGCGTGGAGATGTTCCACTCGACGTGTTTTTCCCAAGGGTGTGATACGGCGAAGCGTGTTATACGAATCGCGAAGTGGATCGCTCCGATGGCGAATGGAAGGTGGCTCCTCGTATACTACTCTCGCTCTCTTCTCTTTCTCTCTCGATCTAATGCAAAATGTAGCGCTTCTTGATTCTTTCGACTCTGAAAGCGTCCACCGAATATTCTCACGACCTCGTCAATGCGAACAGACAAATAAAAATACCTAAAAAATTACTCCACCTTGCTGAAAATCGACGGACGAGAGGCAAAGAGACCGAGAGAGAGAGATATATAGATATATATAGGGAGAGCGTCGTCAGACGTATGCGAGCAATAAAAATAATACTTCGAAGATCGCACCAAGAGGCGATCGCACTGTGGCTCACACCTCCTGCGAATCTTAAGAGTCATCACGCCGACCACTCCGAGTTGGCAACATTAAATATTCTCTGTGCACGGATTTAATTATATATCCGAGCTATAAATATATATGTACTTTCGTAAATTCTATGAGCCGCGCGGTGAACCCAAGAAGAGAGGGCTGCACGTTCGAACACGAGGAAAACGTGAGAAACGGGCGACACACGATGAAAAAACTCAAGTTTCCGCGGGACCCTGAGAGAAAATAAGCTTCGAAAAGTTTCATTGCCCGATGACTCGAATAAATTCGCTCTAAACATACGCACGCGTTGTTTGACACTCGACGATAGCTATTTTTATGATCAATTTGTAGTGTCCTTGATCACGGAAGTTACATAAAAAATATATATACGTATAGAAAAATATGAATGCATGTTCCCAAGCGTTTTTATCAATAAAAACGCCTCTGAAGAGAAACAAACCATAAAAAAAAATTCTCGGAACGTATTGAACAATACGGATTACCGACCACCGATCCGTTGCATTTTCTCGATTGATAAAATTCGACAATCATTAATTCGCTTAAGATTAAAAATACCATATGAATTACCACAAATTGTCATTAGAATTAAATATCAGAATACTTATCTAATAAAAAATGAGAAAAAAGAATGTTATCGATCCATGGGATTGTTATACACAAAACCAAACAAACCCGAACATAAAGAAATAAGATTTTCACGTCATTGATATCGAATGAGCAAATTTATCCAGTATCCAAGAAGAGCCAAGAATAACAGAGTGCAAGTATGAATGAACTCCGAGAGCTTTTATGTTCTTCAATGCGTCATACTCGCTCGTGCGTAATTCAATGTTTGCAGGGTTATTTATGTTTGTTTCTCGTCATTTGAGAAAGAAAACACGGAAAAGAGTGTGCGTGAGTGAAAGCGAGAGTCTATGTGTATATATATATATATATATATATATATATATATATATATATATATATATATATACGATATATATACACGCACACAAATGTGTACAGTCAATACAGTGCACTTAACGTAATTCGATTCGACAAATGCACTTTGGGGGTGAAATCTGTGCTTCGAAAAGCCACTCTTCCACGTATAAAATGTAACAAGAGAACAAACAAAAAAAAATACATATCCCAGCTGGAAAAACCGTAAACCAATAGTGGTAGACAAAATCACAAGAACCACGGCTGAATAAAATTAAATTGAAAAAGACAATTGAAATTGAATATTAATATATTGGTACATATTTATGTTGGATGATTAGGGAGGGAGGGAGAGAGGGAGGGGGAGAGAGAGAGAGAGAGAGAGAGAGAGAGAGAGGGAGGGAGGGAGAAAGACAAACGACCACTTGTGCGGCTCCCCGCACGAAAGCGCGCATATAGTTAATTGTATATATGCTGAGAACACGTATAAACTTTGCTCGCGAGCAGCGAGTTCACATGCAAACCTTTCAAGATCGTATTTACTTTATTTCCCCACTGCCTCCCTCCGTCTCTCGTGCCCTCTCTCTTTCTCTCTCTCCTGGCCACTCGACGATGCATAATACATAACTGCATCCACAGTCTTCCATAAAACTTAAAGCACGCGGACGCAAGTACGTTTTCTCGCCCTCGTGTACGGCTGCATTCGGTTTTGCGTGTGCTTTTCCGACCGTCGTCGCATATATATTTGAAGCACGAGTACTGTCGCGTGTGGGTCTTCGCGTGTTCCATTTCCGATGGTATTACTTTTTACATTATTATTAAAGCAGTCCTTGTGCTTCGAAAACCCCAAACGCGCAGCCACAGACATGCTAATCTGCGTGTACAAATTATACATCAGCTGGGGGGGGGGGGGGGGGGGGGGGGGTTAGGCGAGGAAAAATTTGCCGATCTTCATTTTTTTTAAAGGTAAGATTCCTTTTCCATTTTTCAGACTTATGGTATGTTTTATTTCTACTTTTCGCTGTTGCATGGTATTTTAATATTTATTAATGTTGAAAAATGGCAGAGGTATGACACGGTCTTCGAAATTGCAATTTCAAAACTGGCGTGGCTAAAAAACTGATCGACGGATTTTTATGAAATTCGGTAGAAATCTGTCCAACGTTATTGTTTGCAACAGGACCCTAAATGTTTTTGAAAATAAAAAAAGGATTTTTTTGATTGCCAAATGTAGCCATTTTTTCTGAAAATTCAATCTTTATGTTTCAAAGCATACCATTTGATGGGGTTTTCAAAATTTCTCACTTTTTCTCGGTTTATATTTTATGTACGAGTGTTAACGAAAGTAAATTCTTCGTTGGTTTTTTCAGATTAATCCCGCGGACGCTACGCGTCACGCTGTCTGACAACATCCGCCGCAACCCATTTAGAAGACTACCATTCCTCCGCCATTTTTAAAGATTGAGTAAAAAAAATATATACCATGTAACAGCCAAAAGTAGTAATAAAACATACCCTAATTCTCGAAAATGATGGAAAAATCTTTTCTTTTTTTTTTCATTTAAAATGCATCTTTCATTTATCCACTTTAAAAGGCATGTTGAATGGTCTCATGTTTGGAATTCAACTGACTTCATTCCGATGCACTAAAAATGAAATTTCGATTTTTTTTCCAAAAATGCTCATTTTTTTGGCAACTACCTATTAGTCATCATAAAAATATGCAATATTCTTTTTCGGAGAGGATTTGAAAACCATTAGGATTAATATTTTTCTCAGTAGCAACATTTTCGCGTAGGATCCCATTTTTACCCTGCAGATATAAATTTATTGCTATGCCAGCAACGGACATTAGTCGCAACTAAATATTATAAGTTATATAAATATATCTTAATACTATATATATGATATTATTATACTATATTACAATGCTATATTATAATACTATACTAATAATTGTTATTATTGTATATTGGGGAGACACGATAAAACCGACATTTTTCCGCACCGCCGGAACAATGAACTCTAGTAGACGGCAAAAGAAAAAATCCTGCAAAAAACGGACTCCTGCGAATGAATTTTAAAAGGTGGGGTCAGATAATTTCAGATATTTTTCAAGTTTTGGCTCAACATCGTGACTTTTCCCATCTCAAATAAAAATAATTATTGTAAACTCTGTTGAAAGCTCATAATATGATTTTCACCAGTTCAAAATTTATTTATTCATTCCTTGAATTACACTAGATCTTTTACGATCGGACTGTTACAGTGCGAGCAACGAGAAACACGCCTGCTTCCGCTCTCCACCGAAAAAAATGTGTTTTTTTTTTGGCATGACTAATGAGACTTACCTCGTGGTAATATTTTTCAACACATTTCTTCGTTATCATTATCATTTTGCGAAAATCGCGTGCGCTTCGTTTCTGAGCTGTTTTTTCTTCTATACAGTAATCTATATTATTATAGTAACGATGAAAACAAAATTTCCATTCGCTTATATTGCCGCGGTAAATATTTAATATAATATAGGAAATATACTTATGTATAATATTAATATATTTATTTTACTTATAATATATCTGTTTTATTTATAAGTCGTATAAATGTAATACTACAATAGTGAGATATTTAGATGACTTATAATGTATTATATATTACCACAAATCGATAACCCTCGCAGACACATCAACTGTGGTCATTGACGTTGAAATTCCAGTGCGAATGTCAATACTGCCCAAGAAACTCTACCTAATTGTCCAGATTCGAAGTTCTTCCTCCCGAAAGCGACATAATAAAACTCACGTTAACTTCAAACTCGAACTTTGAGGTGGGA
>OY723387.1:5958063-6026177 GCA_963210295.1 Ophion ellenae | reverse complement strand
CATCTCCCAGCCTCGATTTTTCGTCATCGCGAACCTTTCCTCCCTCCCCCAAGTGAATTTCAGTAATTTTAACTCACAGCCCCGGATCTAACGCGTGTGTGTATACATCTACCGATACCGTAACGACGAAATTCGGGATGGCGTCGTGCATAATTTATTATAAGCAAAAGCGTAGTTTTCACTGTCTCTTTGGCAAGAGATACAAACATCGCCCGCGAGTCACAGCCGATCGGTGCGTATTAAAGTTGACGCTCGCGTTCAGGAGTGTACTTTCAGTATAATGATGAAGCTCTTGTATGACCAGATACTTTTGAGAATTCGAATACTATGAAAATGTAAAGCTGTTGAATGAAAATTCAGATTTTACGACCGAAAAAACAACCGTGATAATTTGTTATTAATAAATGAACAGACATGTGAAAAAATCATCCGGTTATACGATAAAAAAACGTTGGGAACTATGCTCGGCCCAGATTGAAAGTGAATCGGACGAATATATTTTGAGATACGACATGCCTAGTTGTGACAGTTAAAAACAGCTAATTTTTAGGAATTTTTTCATAGAAAATCAATTCTTTTTTAGAAAAATTTTATGATCCGCAGACACTCCAAATGTGAAAATGGGGGAAAAAATGTTGACCATGGAATGGCCACTAAGGGGAGATGCTGAAACTTTTTAACGTAGGCTGTGAGGTTCATTTGAAGGCCGATGTGATAAAGTCAAAAGAATTTTTGTTATTTAGATTAAAAAAAAAACAATATTGCAGTCTGCGTCTGAAAGTTACGAGAATTTATTTTCAATTTGTATTCTGCTTTTATTTTTTATACGATGCAACATTTTTTGCTTTTGTTCTAGCAACTAGGGTCATCTGAAATTACAAAATAAAAGAATGTATTTTTAGGATAATACTGAAACTTTCGTATGACTGGATATTTCGCTGGAATGGTAAAAATTACGAAAATGGCAAGCTGTAGAAAAAATAACGTTCGATTTTCGACCGAAAAACTGTAATAATTTGTTATTAACAAATGAATGAATATATAAACAAATCATCCCGTCATACGATAGACAATGTTATAAACTCATACGATAGACAATGTTATCTTGCTCTGTCCTATTTTTACGGGTTACGCCCAATTGTAACAGTTCAAAACAGCTATTATTTTGGATTTTTTAAAGAAAATCGTGATGCCACATTTCTACAAAAATTAGATATTTGAAAAAGTATCATCTGAAGTACACTCTGTAATTTTTTGTGTAAAAATATATCATCGATGTACGCCTAATGGGAAGCACCTCTCGAAAACGTCTTTTCCGGGTAGCAATGCCCTTCTGAACCAGCTTACCTAATATCAATAAATCAAACAGATTTCCTCAGTATATTACTTTATCCTATGATTAATCGAAGGAATTGCGGAAATATCACATTAGAAAAAACGGGCGCGTGTTCAAAGTGAGATTCTTGATTTTTGCCAAAAAATTGATATTTTCCGTTCATCAAATCGAAAGTATATATCGGAAAAAAATCCTTCCAAAAAGTACTGTATTTTGACATCTAGAAAAAGCCCAAAAAAATTGAGAAATATCGATGCAGTAGTTTTTGAGATATTTTGCTTACCAACTTTGACAACGTACTTTCGAGAAAAAAGCTGTTTGACATTTTCAACGATGGGCGTCAACATAACAACCTCTAAATCTGTCAATTTGGATCCGATCGTCCTGAACTGTTTCAGGGAACATATATAAGATGATGTACTGTCAAAGTATATGGGTTTCGAAAAAAGTGATTTTTTACATTTACAACTAGGCATAACCCCTTAAAACAGTTTCGAGAAAAACGTGAAAGAAAACATGTCAAATCGCAGTGGTTGGCGATCTGAGACTTTCCAAAAATCGTCGTAGCTGTTTCAATTTTTGGAATTTTGACTAAATTTTTGATGTAAAGGAAAGTTAAGCCCTAAGAATATAAAGCTAACCAATAAAAAGTCGTATCTTAAAAATGTTAAGCTTACGTAGACCCCTAAATCTATAACATCGTCTTGCTCCCTTTTTTATTTGCTTCTCAATTTTTGGTAAATCTTTGTTGCGAATTCAAATTAAGGGGCAGTCCACTTTGGAGCCACGAAAAAGGCTATTTTCGCGATTTTTTTTAGGGTTTTATAAAATATATGAATATAAAAATTGTTGGGCTTGATAAATGAAGTCTTGAAACACATTTAAAAAAATTTAATTCATTTTTATTCATTTTTAAGTACAAAAACTATAGTTTAACGTAACGCCTCAAAAATAGGTGGGCTCCATCACAACTCGGCAACGGCTTGTCTGAAACAAAAAAATCAAAGTCCATCAGATTCAGTATGACACCAGCTATAAAATGACCCTCGGATATAAAGTTTTATCAAAAAATAAAAAAATGGCAGATGAAAAACGAAAAAGTTTTTAAAACGCGTTTCTTCGCAGTTTTTCGCAAAAAAGAGTAAAAATCAAAATTTCAAAACCATCGAGAGTCATCTTGTTGCGAATCATGTTTACAAAATGTGGTTCAAATTTCAAGAGAATCGGTTTATTAGTTTTAGAAATATGATGGAGCTAGATTTTGAAAACGTTGTTTCGAGAAAAACGCGTTTGAAGTTTATACTATAAAAAACTCTTACCTAAACTCAATTGGCAATTCCTGCACCGTACAAAATCCCTTCTGATTGCTGATCATCGTCGAATTCTTCAAGTCTTGCTTGCTTTCGATTTTTTGAAATTTTTAAAGTGGACTGGCCCCTTAAGACTCTAGGCTAAAAAAATAAGTAAAAGTGATTTTTTTTTAATTTCCAGCACACGCAAGACCCCTTCGTGGGTACCTCGAGTAAAATTTTAGTTACTTTCATGGACCGATCTTTCCAAGCACATAAAATTTCGGGCAGTTGAAAAACAAATTATTTCAACGCAACGCGGAAAACCCTATAAATGTTTTGGGATCTTCGCCCATCAATTCTACGCACGACAGAACTTATCCGCTTCGTGAGAAATAAATTATTTTTCAGAGACGGTTGATTTCGAGATTTAGGGCGGGAGTGACGAATGGCTCTTGGGCTTGACTCCAAGTTCCGTCTTTCAAAAAACAAACACTTTGGAGAAACACCATATTGTTGGTAATTCTCCCGAGATCCGCTCGGCTAGGGGAATAGTCAAAGCTTCCGTTTTGTTTCCGCCTCGAAATAGTATCTGGTTCAAGGTCGGTCCATTAAAAATAGATCTTAGGCGAGTTTTCCCACTGACTCAGATTTATCAAGGGTACCCGCATTTTTTTCTAAACGAAAAAGAAAACTCGATTGTCAGTAATCGGAGCAGCAATTGGCTCGCGATTTTGGCAATCGGCAGCGTCGAGCCGCGGTGGTCTGGGCCAACACTTGGTTGGGTGAGCGCTTTACGCGACGAAAAAATTGCCGATTTTCATGATTTTGTTTTAAAAGGAAAGATTTCTTCACTATTTTTCAGACGGCGTGACACGTAGCGTCGGCGAGATCAATCTGAAAAAAACCAATGAAGATTTTTCTTTCCTTAACACTCATACGCGGAATATGAACCAAGAAAAAGTGAGAGATGTTGAAAACGGATTAAATGGTACGCTTTGCAACAAGAAGATTGAATTTTCCGAAAAATGGCTACATTTTGCGATAAAAAGGGACTTTTTTATTTTCTAAAATATTTGGGGTCATGACAACAAGGTTAGAAAGATTTATATCAAATTTCATCGGAATCGGTCGATTAGTTTTTTAGCTATTCGTCACGTCAGTTTTGAAAATGCAGTTTGGAAGACCGACCATACTTCCGCCATTTTTAAAGATTGGCAAAATAAAAAAATACCATGTAACAACCAAGAGTACTAATAAAACATACCCTGAGTCTCGAAAATGGTGAATAAATCATTCCTTTAAAAAAAAAATCATGAAAATCAGCAAATTTGTCCCTCGCCTAAATGTATCTTACCCCTTAACCCTGCAAGGGGGGCAGTTTTACCGAGTTTCCGATGGTGACCGCCCCTTAAACTCAGTGAAAATCGCCAGTATCGACGGGGGTTTTCCACATTTTTCCTGGGCCCTCGTGCAGCAGTACATTCGGGAACGAACAGCTGTGGACCGCACCCTGGAGGAGCTCTCCTGAACTGGAGGTAGTTAAGTGACGAAAAGTAGGGTGAAGCCACGGACAAAATTTAGTTAGCAAGGCAGAAAGAAAAATATCCACAAAAAAATAATTTAAAAATTTATAAACTAAAATAAAAAGAAATGTCAACTAAAAAATTATTTAGAAATTTAAAAAACTCAGATAAGGAGAAAAAAATGTCAACTGAAAGATTATTTAGAAATTTGCTAATCGAAAATAAGCAGAAAAGAGTCAAGCTCATAAATGTTCGCCACTTCTGTCATCAAGCCAACGACAAAAGTGGCGAACATTTATGAGCTCGTTGCTTCAACACCAATCTCGCCAACATTTGGACGACAAATTGGGAATTTTATAAGGTTAGTGTTCGTTGTGTTGGCGAGCTACGACGACGTTGCGAATTATTTAACAAAATTGCGTGAATCCACTACGATAAATCTCTCTCCCTCGCTTTTTTGACCCCTCATAAGCGCAACTTTATTTCAGTAGAGAGATCATGCCGGGCATGACGCACAGAGAGACGTAGGTGCGAAAGAGTGAGAGGAAGAAAGATACGTTTTAATTGAGAGAGCGCGAACGAATATGTGTCTTTTGACATCTGTGATGACGTTTCTCGTTGACGTTCACGATATACTTTGGGTCGAATGGGGCCATAAGATGCACGAACATCCATGAATTTCATGTCGCCTCTTCTTCTTCCCCTTTTTCCCTGTTCGTCTTTCTCATCGTGTTGGACTTGGCTTTAAGTCTGAAAACCGACATTAAAAAAATAAGGAAAAAGGGCGAAGTCGAAAGGTTCCCGATGTGGAAATGCGTGTGCTATTTCCTGATGGCTCGTGGCCAGGAGTGCTGGTGGTAAATCTTGTCCTGCGAATGGTTTTTCTCGTTTCTCTCTCTCTCTCTCTCTCTCTCTCTCTCTCTCTCTCTCTCTCTCTCTCTCTCTCTCTCTTCCTCTCTCCCTCCATCTCTCTCTTCCAAGGGAACAATGAAGACTGCCCCAAAAAAGTGCACTGTCTTCCATTACAATTAGCCAGGAGATAGGAACCATCACAATAATACTCACCAACAATCTCAGTGTTTTGGGTTAAATCCAAATTCATCGAGGCAGGCAAATAAGTAAATATAAATATATATGCACGCAATATCGTATCTATTATCTGTTTTATTACCATGTACTGGGTGTCCCGTTTTTATGGATACATCGAAGAAACTCGAAAACGACGAAGAGAAACCAAAATGGCTGAAAATCGTGTCGAATTGATTTGAAGGGCGATTAAAATTTCACGATTCTTTTTTCGTCTGGAAAACATCGATTTTTTTATCCGTTCTCTCAAAGTATACATATTGAAGACTATTCGAAAAAATGATGAAGATAAAATCTTGATAATTGATCAAGTTACAGACGATTTATTGAGAGCAGGTAGCGCAGAGATTTACGTACACCAAAACGTTAAATAACGTTTTTTTTCTCAAAACGTCTTTCTTCGACATGGCCGGAATTATAACTGTAACTATAATCGTCCGATTTTCAATAAAAAAAAATCGTAATGGCAGTAGCTATCATTATGCGTAGCCTTTTTTTTATTTCGTATCTTTTAAGCCCCCGATCTTAAGTAAAAATTACACCATAATTACACTTTTTTAAACATTAGCCATTTTGTGAAATTCTTTTTTTTTTACGGCTACGTACTACGAGACCAACCAGTGTCAAGTTATCAATCCAGCCGTCGGACCACATGTTTTATTCAGAGTCTCTATTATACCTCAATAACGATGTTAATTGTCAAGTTTTTAAATATTTCGTATGATTTTTTCATCTGGTCACTACTTCCGGTATTATTGTACGAATGAATTCAATGTTTTCCCAATTCAAATGCAATATCCGGTATATAGTATATGTGTGCAGCATATACCAATTGTACATATGTACATTCTTGTTATTCTGGATCTCGCAAAACTTTCCGAATGTTTATATTCATATATATGTACATATATAATTCAAAACATATGTGTTTACAAAAATTACAATTTTTCGATATCCACATGATTTTCTATAAAAATAATAATATTAATAATAATAAGTTCATCAAAACACTTATATCATTACTGTAAACGTTATTATTATTGTTACTGTTATTATAATTATTGTTTTTTATCGTGGTAAAAACGTGAAATAATCTTTTAAGACCATGGGCGTCTTCGTGGCGTCAGAAGTTAGGGGTTGCCCCATAAAAGCAGAGCACCGTCGACACCCGTGTGCTAGATTCTCATCCCGCTTCATGGGGGTCAGAGGGGGTCAACCCATTCGGCCAGGGGTTTCCACGAGATGCATACCGGATTCCCCCTACCTCTCCTGGCCAAAAAAGGAGATTTTTGGTCAGGAAAGGGTATACCAATTCCGTCCAATGACCGGCGGTGAACTGCGTTAGCATTATTTCCAGCCGGGCATCCTGCCCATGTCCTCCTGGCTGTTTCGTGTCGTTTCGTCGGACCTTGGCTACTGAGTGCCGTCCTTTCTCATTCGCTCAGTCACCCACGCATCCATCTTCATTTTTTCTCCTATGGACGGTCTCGACGAAGGTAGACACGAGCGTCCACCGTTCGCTGTCCTGGATCATCACGCCAACGATGTTATGTGGCGTGATTTGTCCAAGTGTCTTTGTCTCGTCTCTGTCCATCGGTCACATGTAAAGAACGCGTGTTCCGCGTCGTCTCGGTCATGCCCATAGTATTTGCAGTCTGCAGTCCGTACCCTCCCCATGTTGTGCAAGTATCGTTTAAAGTATCCGTGTCCCATCAGGAACTACTTGAGGTAGAAGTTCACCTCCCCGCCGCTCCTTCCGATCCACGGCTTCAGTTCCGGTATGAGTCGTCTCGTCCACGACCCTGTCGTCTCGTTCGTCCATCTTGTCTGATGTTCTTGTATTGTCGTCTGCCTTTTCCTTCTTGCCGCATCTGTCCGTCCCGTCTGTGCACTCTGAACGTAAATTCTTCTGCGCTCAAACGCTAGGAGATCGACCGCCACGACCAAAACTGCCCCTGCCGAGACAGTCCTGTAGACACACGCGATTCTGAATGTACCTCGTCTCTGATCACAGGTGCCTATTAGTCAGCGTAGGCAACTAAAAAAGCCCCCGGCGGCATCTCTAGCCCGAGCAAACTGTCGTATACTCCATTCCAAAAGTCCAGTCCAAATATTGATCCCTGGGCGACCCCGCTGTGATCGTCAGGGGTTCTGGTCGGTCCATCGTTTCGTACGTGATACGTCTGTTTCGTAGGTAGTCGCTCAACACTCGGAGCAGGTACAGCGGGACCCAGAACACGCCTTTCAGCGCTTCCAGGATGTCCACCCGCTTGGCGAGTTGAAGGCGGTCTGTACGTCCAGGGTTACCAGTAGCCCCCTCGGGTGAGCCCCGTTGCAGTGCTGTCCGGTCTGGTGGAAGACCGTCACCACGTCTTAGATCGCTCCAATTATCGACCGTCCTTTCCTGAAGCCGTGCTGTCTGTTCGGTAATCCTCCAACGGCTGCTGTTGCTTCCATTTGTCTGGGTCTCATCCATTTGTTCATATAGTTTTCTTGTCGTGTCGAATAGGCTCAGCGGGTGGTAGGCCGACGGCAAGTGAGGTTTCCCCTCACCTTTGGCAATGGGGACCAGCCACGCTACCTTCCACCGCTCCCCAAACTTGCCTGTCGTCAAACATGTATTGTACATGGTCAGGAGAAACGGCGGCCTCCGCCCATATAGGGTCGCCTGTTGTAACAAAAATGCCAGCATTCAGCCTTTAAACGGTTTGCTGATAATTGGGCGACCAGCATTGGGGTACTGTAGGCGAATGAACGGCTGGCCAGATCTATGCCAGCCATTGGTGGGCTGACACCATCGCACCGATAATATGGCGATCAGCATTGGGCTATCATAGGCGGATGAACGGCTTGCCAGATTTATCCCAGCCATTGATGGTTTGTTTTTGGTCGTTTTGCAAATGCAGGTCGTTAAGCTGTAATAATAATACGTAAAAACGAGAGTTAAAGTTTCGAAAAGCATATCCGACTGATGAAGCTGAAATTTTGCACAGACCTTCTTTTTAATATTCTAAGTGAACCTTTAAAAAAATATTGGGGACTAGCAATAGTTTTCTATACATCGTATATTGAAAGTTATTTATTGTACTGCGCTCCTACTATACTAAATAAACCCAAACAAACTCATCCCAACAAAAAAACAAACCCATCCCACATGGCAAGTGATGTGCACGTACGGGCGAGCACTGTTTGCCAGGAAGCAGCGAGGCCAGAGGAGTGGGGGGTATCTATCGGATATATAGATATACTCGTATGGCGTGAAATAATAAACTTTACAATGCGATGTATCGAAAACTATTGCTAGTCGTCAAAAATCCGTTAAGGGTCTCTCTTAGGATATTGAGAGGAAGTTCGGTGCAAATTCAGCTCGATCAGAGGAGTATGCTTTTCGGAACTTCACCCAAAACGAGCGAGTTATTTCCATCGCCTCAATGGACGAAAAAAATTGTCGGTAAACTTTAATGTCACGAATAAAGTTATCGGAATAAAAGTAAGGAATGAACAAACGAAGGATTCTGTAAGTGTTAGGATTGCTAACTGGGTAGGGCGCTCAACACTAGAACGAAAAACGTAGGTTCGATCCCGATGATAGTAAAAACTTGGACAATCCAGAAAGCGTTTTTAATGCAGGTATTCTATGTACATGGATAAGTAAAGCATAAGAAAACAAAAAAGATACTACTCGGATTTTTATATTCATAATTTGTAAATTTTTTGTTTTTCATTTCCGGCAGCTGCTCCTGGGCCAATATGGGCGTATGATATTTGGCCAAGTCTTGGCACCCATTCAGGGTTTACCATTAACAACCATGCATGGTGCGGATCTGGCGCGCTTACATAGCCGTTACCGCGCCATCGTTTTTCTCTGGCAACCAGTGGTGGACCGTTACTGTGCCGATTGTAAAACCCTATTTGGGCAATTGCCTATCAGCGGCAGTACCTCTCCCGGAATGTCGCCCGGTCCTGGGGCCTTCTCGACCTTCTTCGAGGCGGTTGCTCTAGCGAGCTCCTCCTCGGTAAAGGGCGGTATCTCCCCTGGTTCGTCTTTGTCTTCTGCCTCTGTTGTTGTCTCGTGCGTTGGAAAAACTCCGTCGACGATCTTTCGAGTCATACGAGGGTCCATCACGCCGGGCGGTGTCTGAGCCCCGAGTGTACCGGTTACAGCCTTGTACCCGGTGCCCCATGGGTCTCGATCCACCTCGCCACACAGCTCCAACACTTCCATTATCTGTCCTTGATCGTCGTCGACAGTTTCTTTTGCGTCGTCCTGTAAGCTGTCCGTGTGTCTCTACTTCGGGTCCACCTTTCGCCCAAGTGAGTGTTCTCCTGCGGGCGAAGCAGGCCCTCCGCAGTTCCGCTATTTCGTCTGTCCACCAATACTGTTGTTGATGGTTTCGTCCGTAGCGTTTCCATGGCATTGAGTCATTGCAGAGCCGCTGGACGAGTTTTGTTGTCTCGTCGTCAGTCTTTCGGCTCTTTGTCGTCCAGTCAGTTCGTCTGGTACGTTTCCCTTTGAAGCCGGTACGGCCATTAGCTCTTACGAGAATCTGACCGAGTGGAGTCTTTGAACTTCCAGCGCGGGGGCTGTAGAATCCGTCTCGGTCGGGTTGTTGCGCCTCCTTTCACTTCAAAGGCTATGTATTGACGGCCACTGGAACTTTAGTCCTCGACCACCCGCCGCCGCCTAATCTGTGAGAGAATTTCGTCCGATGTCAACGTCACGTCGGGCATGGAGTCCCCAAAGCCCGGTCTTCTGTAGGCCGGCGTGTTTCCTGTGTTGGCCACTGCTAGGGCCAGCCTCGCGCCCATCTCCAGCAAAAGTCGTCCCCGTTTGTTCGTCGTGGTCATTCCCCACTCAAACACTCTTGCGTTCAAGTCCCTCACGACGACTACGTGCCCTTGTGGGAGCCAAAACTCATCCTCGAGGGAAGACCGCCTCTCCCCGAATTCCCCCACGGTGCAGTTTGGCATTAGGTGTACGCTGATATACGTGAAAACGCCCACCGTGGCCCAGACGGAGTCGTCTCCCACACCATGACCGGATATCCGGGAAGGGCGGCCCCCCTGATCCAGATGGCGGCGGTGCCCCCGTTGTTAGTGAGCCACGTCAGTGTTGTCTCGTCTCGGTATTGTTCGGACAGCATTAGTGTTGTCACCTCCTGCGGCTTCTTTTTCTTTTCCTACGGCGACTTTTCCTACGGCCCTCCTTGTCCACTCTACTTCCACGAGAACACGGTTTTAGGCATGATTTCTCCGAAAAGTCGTAAAACGAAAATTGTATTGATATGCGTTCCATCCTGTGTGGCGACTAAGCACAGGGCACGGGCCTCTGGAAAACTCCGCTCGACCCGATCGAAAAATCGGAGCGCGACGGAAACCGAATATACGTGAACAACCTACAAAGCGCATAGCGGTACGTCTTTCGTACGAAAATCCACGGGAAACAGACTCCCATGACCCTCTTTCTGGTTGGTCTATAGACAATTAAACTCGTGCATGTCTGGTTCGTAGGACCCAAGGAACATACTTCCACGTTGTCCTTCACGATTGGTCGACAACCCATTAGGAGTCCGAAACCCCTTTTTTCCACTCTACCCAAATATGGAACCTAGAGCAGGAGGAACCAAAAACGCTTATAAAACGGGCGATCTATCGCCACTCCTCAGGTCTTCCATCGGAGTCTTTGTCAATCATGACTCTGTCCGTGTAATCATCGAATCTCAATCCAACACTCTATCACCCAGTCAAACGTCAATTCAATATCTTCTCTCAAACTACAAAGTACTGTTGAAATTCTATACTTTTATTACGCGACTAATAACTTAAGTTCCATTTTTTATAAGTTAGTATTTGTATTTACGCTGAAGCAACTCAACCCGATTACAAACCAATTTTCCGCGTTCCGAGAAATATTGTAAACGCAGTGCGTACGCGTCTCATCATCTTCCGTTGTACTTGCGAGCCTACCTGACCACCAACGAAGGGCTGTTATCCGTACGACCGTTCGCTGACACTCCTGCGAACGAGTGCACATCGCACCACCGACCATTGTAAGCGAACTATATATATATTTTTTTCTTCAGTTTTTATGTATTCCCCAATTAATAGGATTAACCAGATTGGTTAATTCCAATAAAACACGAGTCATTTGAACACGAATCATTCCATAATATTGAATTATCACGTAAATCCCTTAATTTCGTTCCTTACCACAACTACCCCTGTTTACCCTCATCCGTGCTATTGCGCTAGGTGTAGGCAACAAAGAGGGAAACAAATAATGATGCTCTCATCGCTTCCGGATGTGACAGTATCGTCGGGTGGAGATCGTCGGCTATTTGCGGCAGCAGTAACTGTGGGGTCTGACTCCGGTTGAGGTTTCCCTGGAGGACCTTCGTAAAGTCTTTGTCTTGTTCCGGCTTTCTTCCAGTGCGGCCCTGAAGACGGTGCATGAACCGGTGCCCGGCTGATGCGCCACATCCAGTTCCTTGACCTCGGTGCACAGGAAACAGGTAGGTCTGTTTTGACACGTCTCACCGACGGGCCCACACCCCCGCACTTGAAGTAGCAGTACGTCCTGTCTGGTCCTTTACAGTTCCGTCTCGTGTGTCCGTAACCAAGGCACCGATAGCACCTTGTTACCGTCGTCCGCAGTCTGATGCGGCAATTGATCCACCCTATCTTGACTCTCTGTCTGTCAAGCAGGTAGGCCCTCTGCGATTTCAACTCGCACACCGCCATGCACTATCTGGATCTGTTGGGGCCGAATATGTGTACCCTCAGATCCCCTTCCTGTCCTCTCTCGTTTCAGGATTGCCGCAATCTCCTCGGGAGTCGTGACGGAGTCCAGGTCCATATCTCCAGCGATGTACTGAGCATCTTTGTACCGTCCTTTGTACATCCGCGTACCCTTGCCCGACCGCGCTCTGGAGGGAGCGTTTGAAGTTTGGCTCCCTTCTTGTCCCGTTTGCAGTTGGAAGAGCAGTCCTCCATTCTTTGTCTTGCGGTATCTCTTGGTAACGTAACGGACCCCGTTACGTTGCCCGTCACAGGGTCTACCTTTATCTTTATCTGTCGCAGTAGGTCTACGTACGTATTTCCGTGTTGGGGCTTGACGCGGACAGCCGTCCCCCGAGGGTGGGGCGCGGTCCGTCCTGCCTTGCCTGTTTCTTGTCCTCGTTCGTCTGCCTGTTCGGTTCCGTTTTTTGTTTCTTCTGCCTCTTTTTCTTTGTCCGTGTTTTCCAGCTCCCCTCTGACCGTTGCGTGTCGTCAGTCACCGCCGGTCATTTTGCCGGCTGATGGAGAGGACTGGCGTCAGTCACGTCTCGTTTCCGTTTCGGCGTCTGGTCCGGTATCGTCCTTACGTCCTGTCTGGCTGTCTTTAGGTTCCTGAGCCTTTCGCATTTACCCACGGCGACCTCAGTAGCTTCCGTGGTGACTTTTATGAGATCCTTCGTCTCTTTGTTCACGTTTTTCTGTATACCTGTCTTTTGATGCATGACTGACTCTCTCAAGGATTGTCTGCAGTTGCTCCTTGAGATCGTCTGCTGTTCCCAGCATTTTGTTGGAAGAACGCTGCTATGTCTCGTCCGGCTAGTATGAGCCTCCAGCAGGTTGCTGTCCCTGTCCGTCCTGTCCTCGTTTGTCTTGTCAGCGGTCGACGTAAGGCATGTTCTGCCGCCCCTAAAATCCGTGCTGCTGCCTAGAGCCACCGGGGCTTACGCCCGACCGGAGCTTGGTGTAGATTCCACCCGTCGAAAGGTAACCACCTGAGATATTTTGTTTTGTTCATGCGCATTCATGTTGTCTTTGTTGGGGTCATTAATTTTCCCTCCTGTTAGATGCAGGCTAGGTACTCGACCTCCCCACCACGCCGATGTAAACCCGCGGGGAGGATTATTACTATTATTATTATTATTATTATTTTGACGAAATTGTTTTGTCGCGCAAAAACGTAATTTAAGCGAAAATAATAAAATTTCAATCTTTCGTCCGCACAGGTTCGTAAAATAGTTGCGGAATTTTCGCTAACAACGAGGACGAGTGAACGTGGAAAATTGCATTTTATTTTGTTTCGCATGTAAATTAGATTGGTGTAAAAAATAAAATTGGATCTCCACTCATTGCTTGTTTCCCGAATGCTCTGACTGGAGAGGCGATCGGGAATTGGGCTCTGGATTTATCGAAAGCGTCGACGAAGCACTTACTGACTAAGTGCGTCCCGATGCTTGTGAATGGAGCAGAGAGAGAGAGAGAGAGAGAGAGAGAGAGAGAGAGAGAGAGAGGAGAGAGAGAGAGAGAGGAGAGAAGGAGGAAAAAAAGTGTGCCAAAGCTTGATGGAGAGCACAATGAGAGGCCACGAGGAAGAGAAAAAAGAAAGGTCGAAAAAATGCATTCAACGACGAAAATTGAATAAAAATGACAAAGGTGCTCGGATAAGGTGAACGAGGATGCAAAAATTGCGGACCTTCCGAAACGAATCGGGAAAAAGCTCTGGACACAAAAAATGGGAATAAAAGAATTTTCCACCAAGAGCTTCTAAAGCTTTCTGTAAGTTTTTACCAATTACCTTTTTATTCGCCTCGATGTTCGGGGATAATGTGCATGATAATGAAAATAAGGGATATCAATACAAGCCCAAATAATGAGGACCGAAATGAAAATATAAAGTCAATTCGCGTTGGAGTGGTAGTTTAAAAATTGTATTTCGAGAGATAGTGAGAACTTTGATAGAATAATAGTCGCGAGACCTTACCAATACAAATATACATTAAGCAGTAAATAGTGAATTTATACGGGTTTAACATTTCTACAAAAATTAAAATAATTTAAAGATAACATTTTGAAAAATGGAGAGAGAAGAGAAAGAGAGAGGGAGAGAAAGCTTGATAAAATGATAGCAAAGGCGTTGAAAATTAATAATATCCTAGGAATAGATGATAGCGAGCAAAATTCGTCGGTAACGTTTGAAAAGCTCGCATTTGGCTCGACTCCTACGGCAGAAGATCTCGCGGAGGTACACGAATTTATTTGGCGATCTTACAAAAGTAACGCAGATAAAGAGAAAACGCGAGAGATAGAGAGAAATGGGAAGAGAGACAGAGAAATAGAAAGAGAGAGTCACAGAGAGAGACAGCGAGAGGGGGGGGGGGGGGGAAGGAAAAGACGCCTGAACCGTTCAGTATACACGATATATCAGCCTTGCGTGGTTGTGGGAAGCGACCCAAAACGCGTTCGCATAGCGCCAAAGGGAAACGAGTAGCCGGATAGTCAGACCGGCGCCAGGCTTCCTCGACGCTTTTCGCCACTGCGCTCCTGCCTCGGCGGATCTCGCTAGATTCAACGATCAATTGTAAAGGAAACTGTGCACTAAAACACATAAAAAAGTGAATTGTGTGAATGAGGAAGGGAGACAGAGGGAGAGAGAGAGAGAGAGAGAGAGAGAGAGAGAGAGAGAGAGAGAGAGAGAGAGAAGGACCAAAGAGTACGATCAAATTCGTTCCAGAATATAAACCCCTCTCCTTTATTCACCCGGGAAAACTGCAGTTCAATTTCCATATCGTGCATATATATGTAAACAAAAAGCAAAACGAAAAAAACCAGCCTTTTGGCTTCGTGGGTTCGGTAAAATGAATTTTTCACCCTTTGCATTCTCATTTCCAATCTAGACGAGGGACAAAGTTCATTCCCAATATCCGTATACATGCACCTGATCGCTTTCATCAATCGATCACCTCCCACCGTACCACCATCCATTTTCGAAAAAACGAAATTTCGCCGCCCTGCTTTTTTTGTTCGATTTTGAAATCTTCGATAACTAATTTCTCTTTTATTGAGATCGAATTCGTCTCCTCAGAAATTCTGAAATTTGATCGACGGAGAATATGATTGTAGTGAGTGGATTAGAAGCAGGAATGAACTTCCGACTGATCGAATTTGCTCCGCCAAATTCGATCAGTCGGAAATTCGCTTTGATCCTGAGCCATTCTTATTTATTTTCTCGAGCTCCTCTTCGTCAATGTGAATGGAAAAGAAAAAAAAAGAAAATCACGTTTTGACCGAAGATAGAAGACCGAATTTATACTAAACATACCAACAAATTTTCAGGTACTTGAAAGATAGTTTATGAACAAAGATTTATCAAGGATTTCATAAAATTTATCGTAAAAAAATGTATAAAGAATTTCATAAGAGGTATCAAAAAAAAATTATAAAGACATTCAACAAATTTACGAAAAAAAAATATAAAGAAATCCAGAAAATTGATCGACAGACATTTATAAAATGTATTGATGAATAAAAGTATAAAAAACTTACGGGTCGAGTTGATTCGTGAGTTTGCTCGTTCGAGTTTACAATGGCGCGAGAAAAATCCATTTCACCACGACAGAGTAGAGACGTCAATTTGACAGTTCCGTCGCTTCACGGATCGCACGAATAGAACATTGTTTTTTCCTTTTTTCCTTTGCCCCCGAGTGCTTCGTGTTTTCCAATCAAAGTTGGACATCGAAAAGAAGGACGATAATATCTTGTGATGACTTTTGCCAGGCTGGTTATTAATAGAGTATCCATCTGGTGATGGCATGGTGGAGCTTAACATTTCGTGTTCAGGACGTACGAGGCTGACGTCCCGGGGAAACACGCTTGTAAAGGAACGACTTAACTTCTACGATCTCATGCACATATATACGTGTGTACAACCTTTGCCAAAAGTATAGGGGGCCCTATTATAATGCGATTATCTTAGAATATTTTCACGTAAAAAAGAATAACGAGTGAGTAACTTTTTGCGTTAAGGTCTTAGGCCACAGTAACGGGTATAAAATCATGTGCGAATTTAACATTTTTTTTCGTATGAAAAAGTGACTCACTCATAAAATTAATTACACATCTATTTAGTATGAATATCAAGCTGTTAGAAAATAAATATTTTTTTTCGATGTACAAAATGGCCGACTACTAATATTTTTTTTTGTTATCTTTTTTTTAGGCGCTCCGCCGCGTGACACTTAGCAGCCACAGTTTTTAAGCTAGAACAAAAAATAAAAATTCTCGTCAATCGACATTAGAATGCCTAGAGAAGTACGTACGGAATTTAAAAAATATTGTTTTATTCAAAAGTTGTAGGTATTTGAACTTAAGAAATGAATTGTCGGTAAAAAATTTCGTTATAACTGCTTATAAAATGAAAAGTTTTCGATTGATCAGAAATTCCGTACGTACTTCTCTGCGAAATGCAATTAGGAACATAACTTTTAAATTTGAAGTAAATCGAGTGAAAATTGTTGAAGTTATTTGTCACGCCAATTGGAAAAAAGCTGTTCCGAGAAGTTTCGAGTAGTCGGCCATTTTGTATATTGAAGAAAAAATATAAATATTTTCTAACAGCTTGATGTTTATAGTAAATAGATTTATAATTAATTTTATGAGTGGATCACTTTTTCATACGAATTTTTTTTAAATTCGCACATGATTTTAATCTTAGGCCCGTTACTGTGGCCTAAAGCCTTAAATAAATTAAATTTTTTTAAAGTGCATTTCGAAAGTGTATTTATTAAGTGTAACAGCTTTTATATCAATGTCTATAACATAAACCTATCAAAAAAATTAATGAAAATAGCCTTTTTAGCGTCTAAGGTTAGGAGACCCCTTAATCGCAACTACGAATCTCTCCGTGTACTGAACGGGGCGCAGCCTACAGAATTTCCAATGGTGATCCATCCAGAGCAGCCATAAAAATATTCCAGTGCCTGGTACTTTTCGCCAAGACTGTAGCTGCAGGGCGGAAGTGACCCGTGGGAATCACCGTCACTAGACAATTCGGATATCTGTTGTTCATATACGTGACCGTGTATTCACGTATGACATAGCCCAAAAAAAACGAAACAGGCAGTCCTCCTGGGGAAAAGAATCGAGAACGTTACCGAATACGTTCGGGCCATTTGGTTTCCACGAGAGATACGAGACGTTCTTGTGGATTCGAAGGGAACCTAGGAAAACACGATCTTTGATAGAAATCAGTTGTGCCCAAGGGTCCATAAAAGCGTTTAGGCGTGTCCCGCTATTTGCGTCGTTACGCCCGGCTCTTACGTTCGTACAAGGACGATTAAGGCGGTCGACAAATGTGTCCCCGAAATATTGCCTCACGGGGTCTTCCGTCTGGACCGTCAGGAATTTCGAAGCCGAATCGAAGCAACCGCAAACGGAGCTGGGAACTCGAAGTTTGGTATGGAGCTGAGAAATTTGATCATCCACGGACACTACAAATGTGAAAATGAAGAAAAAAATGTTGACCTTGGAATGGCCACTAAGGGGAGACCCTGAAACTTTTTTACGTAGGCTGTGAGGCTAAAGTCAAAAATATTTTTGTTATTTAGATTTAAAAATAAACGATTTTGCAATCTGCGTCTCCAAGCTACGAGAATTGCTTTTCAATTTGTGTTCTGCTTGGGGCCGGGTTGAAATTTCGAATTTTGAATTATCAGAAAGATCAAAACTCCGAAAGAATTTTACACGATGCAATAATACAACAATTTAATATAATAATAACATAATAATACAACAATATAATAATATAATAATAAAATAATATGATAATACAATAATATAACAGTAGTAGTATTTTATTGTTTGTATACTCTTAAGGGTTTTTACATAAATGCCCCTCTCTTCTCATTTCGATAAATTATTTTACATTGGTTTTCTTATATCTATCCTAGTTGCTAGTTTCTCAAATTGTCGGATGTTGCATAGTTGCTTTGCCGGTTGCGCATCGATTTTCGGGGCAATTTTCTAACCCTCTGTTATTTTCCGACCATTGCTTTACTTTATTTACTATTTCTTGGTTTAGTTTTTCCTTAACTTTCAGTACGCTCGCAAATATGTCTAACATTTTCCATTGACTGCTTCCATATCCTACATTTGGCGTCTACATATCCTTTTTGCCTGCCTTTGCCGACATTACCACAACTTATGCTCGCTCACGTTTTTCAAGAAATTCTTTGCTAATCATTTTATCCTCCTAATATTTTTCCATGTGTATACCTTTTTTCCTATGTTTATATTCCTCGCAGTTTGTTGACTCATTCATTTTGCTTCAATTGTATTGAATTTCTTGTTCAAGGGCCCACGTCTATCTAGAGGCCCGAAAAAATGGCCAAATTCCGATTTTTTTCCAGGAAACGGTTGGTCAAAATAAAATGCATTTTTTTAAACACAAAGGTACATATATTGAACGTCTTAAAAAAAAATACCAAAAAATACAGGAAAACAATAAACACATGGCCGCCGGCAGTTGATGAAATGTTTTTCGCGACTTTTGGCGGTGGACACTCTCCAGCTTGAACGGACCATCTGAAATCTAAAAACCAAACGGATTCTTCAAATTAACGAGAAATACGAGTCGTTGACGATCATCGATTTTTAGAGTAAATTTTTCTAGCAACGTAACGACGAATTGAAACTCGAGCATGCTAAATCTATGAAAAAAGTCGTAAGCTTACGAAACTATGAAAAAATGAAGATCGTTTTGAGAAAAGTGAGATCGTCAACGATCTTTAAATATTTCTCATCGTATCTCCTGTAAATTTGGGAACAATCTCGCGAGTGGTTCTTGAGATATCACGTCCACCGGCTTTAAATACAGTGTTTCGAGAAAAACGCGTTTAAAGTTTGAAGTATGGTGCTGCTACCGGTCACCCGGCCGACTGTTAGAAGCGGTAGCTCATTCACTACGAGGAGTATTTCAATTAAATTTCCAGGGAATACAGCTACAAAGTGATACTAGCGCACAAAAATGATTTTCAAAAATGCAATTTTTTGACCCACCTAGGTAGAGGTAGCCCTTTAATTTTTATTTTTATGCCTCTTTTTAGTGTTATTTCCCGCTCCCTTACTTTTCCACTCCATACGGGTTACCGGATTACCCTAATAAAATAATATATTATGAGAATAATAAAATAATACAACAATACCATAATTAATAATACAATAACACAATAATACTGCAACGATATACACTGGGACATCGTCAGCTTAATATTTATTTCGAATCGCATGCTGTCCCATTCAGTAAGGAAGAATTCATTTTTCATGCTGATCTCGTTTCTGTCGTTCTCCGTCTGTCTCCCCGGAGTCTCGTCATTCCCAGCAAAATGATTTTTCTCACTTTCCTCGGGTAAATAACGTATATACGTATGCGATGGAAAACAATTCCCGAATGTTCCCGTCTGGACGTTCAGAGCTCCCTTACGAATACCTTTTCGTGCTTTTTCTTCATGCTTGTTCTTTGCTAGCGAACCCGCTTTGGTGTGCCTGGCCTACTTGTGTTCCTGAGGGTTTTTTTTTGTTTCGATCCCCGAGCATTATCCCACCATCCGTTTTCGTATAGTGGCTGGTAATGTATACGTAAGAACGTAAAAGGGAAGATCGGTGCGTGATGGATAAACGAGAATTGATGATGCTTTTTTTGGCAGCAACAAGAGACGTCTTCTGCGGAAATTTCCAGACGGCTTCCAACTGCTTCATCGTTTTTTTTTTATATCCTCCACTGCCTTAAAAGGGAACTTTCAATATCAAGCACAAACAATCATTATTATTGAAGGCTGCTTACTTTTCGAAAAGGACGCAGTGGAACTTGTGCAATCGCTCGGAACTGGTAATCTCCCCTGAAGCCACGGAAGAAAGCGTAGCAAGCTCAACTGATAGGAGCATTTGACTCGTTCGATGGTGCAGATTAATCAGGTCACGTGCTCATCCCGATACATGGCAAAAAACGTACAGGAGAATCATACCTGCTGGAAATAAGTGACGGTTCCACTTCACGAGTAACGAGTGTTTCCTGATCGATTTTTCCAACCGATTTTTCAGTCGATCAAAGAAAACGGAATGGCGAGTCTTGTTCAACTTGAACATGTGTTTAAACGAAGGCGTGTCAAAAGGGAATGTTGGTTTCGGTGATGGTTCTTTTTTGGATAAAAGGGCGTCGTCTTGTGTCGGATAAGCTGCCAACCGATTGGACACGATCGGATGAACTAGTGGCCTCGACCCGAGGTCTGCGTCACTGACATGCCCCGATTCGCCCACTTGAAACTCCGGGGACGCGAAACTCGTGGATATCATCCATACGGACGCGAACAAAAGTAAGTGGCCCTGTGCAGCATATATATTTTATGTACCCACGTAATACAACCTGTATATACGTATATATGAAGGATTGTGAGCTGGGTAGGTACGCGCTTACGTGACGTTTTAATTCTATTTGAATCATTTAACGCTCTTGATCCTTCGGGCCCGTGTCACTATCACGGACTTCAATTATCCGTCAGGGGACGAGAGACGGAGAAAAGGTAAAAATATATACTTATACATGCATACAGCAGAAATGAGAGGGAACAAAATCGTCGAGGGCTTGTTGCGAGAATGGAAGAGGAAAATCCTTTTCAATGGAGCAATTGCTCAACGGGTGTCCCGAAAGTATCTTTTGTGACAAACATGTCCTGTGCCCAGTTTGTAGAACGCGTCATTCCAAAGAGAAAAGTCCTTAGGCATTTTTCTCTCCGATGCGCCGTTGCTTGGTTATTCGTGAATTAGAGACAGCCAATCCGGGGCACCCGTGGACTCCCTACTACGCCGGACCGCCGTACGACGCGACTCGGAGGGGCCTGCCGCTCTCTCGTTGGACGCTCGCCACCCCCACCTAGTCCGCCTCGTCCGTCGACGCGATCGGTTGGCTATCATTGATCAATCTATATCAGGACAACGATGCCTCGGACAGAAATTTCGATTAGGACTTTTCGCTTCGAAGTTTTGCAAACTACTTACTCATTAAAGATTTGACGCGACTTTCGGCTCACCCTGAACATGTGGCGTGAATGTTTTCTGGAACGCTCTCGGAATTTCTTTCAGCTCAAGTGTTTTGTGCTCTTCACAATGGTCAAAGCCTTGCCTGTTTCATCTCTTCAGCAGACACGGGGCTAGAATTTTTAATAACGAAAAAAAACAGTCCTTAAATCACGTTTTTTCCCGTATTATTAAAATTTGTTAGAGCGTATTATTGACAACCAGAAATTAGAGAAAGCTAATATCAATCTTTTGAACAATAACAAAGTTATATTATTCCTAGCTCGCAGACGTTACGCTGGTTTTTGGGATGTCTCATTTTTATTCTTTCCTATTCTTTACAACTATTGGCAAGGTCGTGAGTGATAACGCTCCATTGGCGAAAGCGGAGAGTATGGTTTACCACTCACTTGCGAGCAATGGCACCCACGGTCGGTTCTCGCGACTTTTTCGTATTTTATTCTCTCCACGGTCGTGTAGAGCAATAGGAAGAGTGCTTTACCCCAGAATGCAGTAACTTAAAATCTTATGCGATGAACGCCATTGGTAACTTACCGACGGCCTTCGTAGGATATCTTGCCAAAGACACCCTGCGAAGACCGTTTACTCAGTCGATAAAAAAATCTGCAATACCAGCTGTGCAATATTGCAAACACATTTTTAATCTAGGTTTCTTAATAATAATAATAATTTTTAACATGCAATATTGTAAAAAAGAGTATAAAAGAATACGAACCTTTTTGTCTGAATAGAAATCATTTCCCCAGGAAAATGAACTAGTTTTAAAGTACAAGACTGCGGGACATTCATAATAGACTTTAGATTAAATTGGATTCATCTCCCTCTCTCATTAAAACTGTCATTGTTCATAATTCCATTACTAACAGAGCTTTCGAAAAACGAATAAGACCGTTTTTGTTGTAAATCCATTCGAGTACATATTTTAGCCGAAATGTTTTACTCTAGAACGTATTGTTCCGTCACAATTGTCTTTAAACAATTCGTTTGTTTATTAGAAAAAAAAAGAAAAAACCCTTTTAGAAAAGAATAACTTTCATATTCGTAGTCCCCATATCCAAAAACAAAAAAAAACCTAGATATTGAGCGGACTATTAAATTTATATGGAAAATGTACATGGAGAATGTAGATTTTACTAACCTTTTTTCTTTTTCGTTTTTCTCGAAATTATGTTTTATAAAACGGTGCAAGTTGTATCCCTAAATCTATTCGTCCGATTCACTTGAAATTCAGACGAAGCTTAATTTATAACATTCCCTATCGTATGAGCGGATGATTTTTGTATACATTTGTATACATTTTTGTATCTATTTGCGAATAACAAATTATTCAAGTTGTTTTTTTTGTAGATAAAACATCGAACTTTTTTGCGAAAGTTTTATTATTCTACTGGAAGTAATTTTTTTCATTTTTCATTTCTGATCACCCCCGTTGCTAAAACCTCCTACACCGATCAGCCATGCAGCAACAGCCTAGCTTCGTTTAAGGGGCTATACCAGCGTGACACTTTCAAAAAATCGATTTTTTTTGCCTTTTCCGACAGTTTATACTTTAAAGAATATGAGTTGAGATTTTTCAAATTTGCTGACATTGTAACTCGAAGAGCAATTATACGATTGACTTGACATTTGAACTGAGTACTCTTGAATATATTTACTCTGCAATGACGTAGGATATTTTTGATTGGAGGAAAATTGACGATTTGGCATTGAAAAAAACGACCATCTTATAGGCAAGAAAAGAGACTTTTTTTTCATAACTACGCCATTTTTTTAGATTTTGATATTTTTCGAAAATTCTACGTCATTGTACAGGAAATACGTTCCAGTTTAACGACATTTTTTTTCCTTTTTCGGTTTCAGCTACTTAATCGGCCGGAACCATGTCAGCAGTGGAGGAACTTTTTTTTGGTGCCTCCGAAGGCAGCGCATAAGTCGCTTGGATCTCAATATTTTTCTATGAAAAAATTATGTAATATAGGTCAAATATAGCCAAATATATTATTAATTGTCCGAAACAATTTAATTGAGTACTTTTCTTCCAAAAAATTCCCGAAAATTCCCCAAATTTTCAGCGTTCACACTGGTATAGCCCCTTAAGTAATAATAACTACATCGCTTGTCAATATTTTCAATTTAAAAAGAAGTTCAAACTTGGCAAGATTATGTCTTGATGGCGTGTCAAATCTCGACCTCTTCATCCTAATGACCTCATCAGAAGAAAATCTTGAAAATCGACCTGTTTTTTTTTGGGCCGCAAGCTTTTGCAGAACCGTTAACAGGCTACATCTATCTAGGTGCATCAAAAAATTGAATTAAAAAAAAATTCTGATAAAATCGCGTTTTAGCTATATTCCCTAAAAATTTCATTGAAATATTCCTAAAATTGCATGAGCTACAGCTTCTAACGGTCGGCCGGGCGAGCGGTAGCAGCACCATACTTCAAATTTTCAATACGGTTTTCTAGAAACACTGTTTTCCAAGTCGGTGGACATGATATCTCGGGAACCACTTGATGGATTACTTTCAAGTTTACAGGAAGTATGACGAGAAACATTTAAAGATCGTCGACGTTCTCACTTTTTCCAAATCGGCCTTCATTTTTTAATAGTTACGTAAAAAGACGACTTTTTTCATAAATGTTGTATGCTCGCGGTTCCATTCGTCGCTACATTGTAAAAAAAAACTTTTGTAAAAATCGACGATCGTCAACGACTCGTATTTATTGTTAACTTTAGTAACCCCTTTGGTTTTCAGATTTCAGATACACCGTTTACGCTGGAGAGTGTCCACCGCCAATCGTCACGAAAAAATTTCCTCATTTGCCGGCCATGTTGTTGTTCTTCTGCATTTTTTGGAGATTTTTTCTAAGGCTCAATATATGTACCTTTTTTGTTAAAAAAATTCATTTCTTTTTCACCAACCGTTTCCCAGAAAAAAAAAATCGGACCTTGGCCATTTTTTTCGGGCCTTTTGGTAGATGTAGCCCCTTGAATCGTCTACTAACAAGGAACATCACTTAAGTGTCCGCCTTCGATTTGTTGGAACTCATATGTGTGATCAAGCATTGAAAACTATTAGACAGGTATTTTTTATCTGCGGAAAAACCTTTTTAAGGTGGAAACGACCCATTGCAGAAAGGTGGGTCACCCCTTAATTTTTTTTTTTCAATTATTCTATAGTGGATTTTTCATCGCGTTAATTTAGAAGAATTTTGGTTTTAGTTTCGTTCAGATCGGTGGACGGCTTGTGCGTGAAACTGCAAAACTACCCCCCCCCCCCCCGCGCCTTTCTTTGAGGAGTGGTTTCCCTCCTCAAAATCATTTTCCCGCAGATAAAAAATACGTGTCCAATAGTTTTCAATGCTTTATCATAGAGTTTCAACGAAATCGACGGCAGACACGAAGTGATATTCCTTGAAAGCCACTGATGGGTAAGGTTATTGGCGATTCACAAGAAGGGCCAAATTCATTCCATCGTTGCATGCTGTTTTTGTAAGAATCCACTTAACGCAGTACCAGCTCTGCGAATCGATAACGCCCAAATCCCCGTGTGCCTCCATCGATTCTGCCTCTTCGTGGGTCTCGACGAGACTCGAGTCTCACTTGCAGGATGAAACAACCGGCTGTCCAAGATCGTACAAACCAAGGTCAAAATACAAACCCTCCTGTTAGCAAAAAAGCTTCACCATCCGGTCTCATCAGGGTCAATTGAGATACCAGCGCAAAGAGAATTTTTCACCAGGTGTTGATGGTTAAGACCATACGACAATTCAATCCATCCGAATACTGACATCCCTGACATTGGCGCTCTTCAAAAGTTTTTTTTTTTCAAGTACTGAAGTAAAAAAAGTAAATACTTAAAAAAATTTACTTTTAAAAGAAGTACTTAAAAAAGTACTTTTTGAGTACTTTAACCCTTTGAAGCATACATTTTTCCTTACATGCAATCAGCTCACAACTTTGTACTCGGGGGTTTTCGGGGTCGCTGATTAGAAATCTGCACTCAAAATTTGGAAATTTAAGATGGCGGATCCAATATGGCGAACCATAAATGCAAAAATCATTTGATGAAAGCGAAAGTTGGTACCCGGGGGTTTTCGGGGTCGGTGATTACAAATCTGCACTCAAAATTTGAAAATTCAAGATGGCGGATCCAATATGGCGGACCACAAATACAAAAATTGTTTGTTTGGGTTATAATAATATATAAAATTATTTATATATTATAATATATAATGTAAAAAATATATAAAATAAAAAAGCAAAAAGATTAAAAAAAAAAATTAATAAGTAAAAAATAAATAAATAAACTATGAAGCTAGAAACCCGCTAGGTTCTCGCCGTTAGCTCCGGGTAATGCTAAAAGCGTAGTTCTATTAGAAATTCAGTATAACAGAATCAACATGTTGAGCAACTCCGATGTTTTAGTAATTCCAGTAATATCTCCGGTTTAGGTCCGCTATATTAGATTCGCCATTTTGAATTTCTGGATTTTGAGCTCGAATTCGTAATCAGCGATCCAAAAAACGTCTCTGAATTCATTTTTTGTGTATGGTTTATCTGCTAGATTAGGCAAAATTACATTTATTGTCTAAAAACGTGTTTTTTTGTACCGCAGTGATGATCAACATCCGCTAAGTGCAACATAAGCCCTTAATAGTGATATTGTAGCAACAGTCGATCTCCTAACATCCTAAATATACATTTATATTCGTCGTTATGCGCCAAAAAAATGTTTATTCAAGAAAAACTGAGTAGAAGTAGGTGACATACCAGTATATCACTATGCTTCAAAGGGTTAAAAAGTACTGTCTCGCATCCCTGACATTGGCGCTTTTCAAAAGTTGTTTTTTTTAAGTACTGACGTAAAAAAGTAAATACTTATAAAAAGGTACTTTGAAAGGGTACTTTTTAGAAAAAGTATTTTTTAGAAAAAAGTACTTTTTGGAAAAGGTATTTTAGGGAAAGGTACTTTTTAGAAAAGGTATTTTTAGGAAAAAGTACTTTTTAGAAAATGTATTTTTAGGAAAAAGTACTTTTTAGAAAAAGTATTTTTTTAACTTGGACCCAAACAAATCTACGCAAACCCAATAGAAGTTCAACCCCAAAGTTTCTACAAGTTCCCCTGAATCGTTTTCTGGGGGAAAATTCAACCAAAAATCTTTCCCAAAGTCCTCGACCCATCTGCCCTGCCTATTGCTCACGTTCTAGGAGATCAATATTCCCCAAAAAAAACTCCAAAAACCCTACATTCGAAATGATTGATCTGCCAAACTGGACCCAAATGGGAGCCAAAACTGGAGCCAAAATTCGTTTTTGTCCTCAACAGGTATCTAAGAAGTAACCAAAAAACTTTTCGTGTTTTCTGTTTTGTTTTTTTTTTTTCGATCGCACGGAATTTTGGAGAAAAATCCAGCGGGAAGTTATTGACATTAGTGGAGAAATGGAATAAAGGCAGTAGCAGTATAATCCATTCTTACATAGGCCCACCACCAAGGTACAAGTACATCTTATTCCTCTTCTGGCTATTTTTTCCGCTCTTTCCTCCCGGAGTTTCAATGATCTGTACATAGCTTGTGAAACATCGTTTGCCATTGGTTTTTCTTTTTTCAACCTCAAATGTTGATGGTTCGGTTGCCGCGTTATACCGATCTTTCATACATATATATACATTCAAATATGCGTATATGTGTGTATATATATCAGGTGAGTCACTAAAAATTGAACACTCGAAAACTCCGAAGAATATTGATTTTGGACAGAAAAAAAAACGTCAACAAGTTTCAAGGGTTTGTCAGAATTTACATTTCGGTCACCTCGGCTTTTTTCGGACTCCTCAACCTTCTCGATAAAATTCACTTTTTTAAAAATGTGAACCTCGAGTGTCTAATTTCCAGTGACTCAGCCGGTTCTATAGATATTTTTACACATTTCTAAATCTGTGTATTCTTTTTCGTCCCTGTCCTTATTTTTCTCCCTCTTTCATCTTGTGCTGTTTTGCTTAATCTTTTGTGTTTTTTTTTGGTTTTGCTTTTATCGTCGTATACATACACAGTGATGGTTAATATATATCGCGTCGCTGGAGAAACATTAACTCGACATCGACTACACCATTTTTTTCTTTTATGCTCCCTTTTTCCACCCTTTTCACCTCGTCTCACTCACCCTCTCTCTCTCTCACTCTCTTTTTATATCAATCTCTCCCTCTCTTTCTCGTCTTCTCTCGTACGTAGAGTACTGCTTTTTTCTTCGTCCCTTCAATTCATCTTTGTCCAGTACGTAATATAGATTATTGTTGTTTATAATTAACTTTAGGCATAATTAGTTACATACGGTACAATACATACATACAAGTTGCCCGACCACCGCAAAACCTTTCAACTCTTTCTGTTATTTGTTTCTTCACATTTTTAACACGCCCTATCTCTCTCTCGCCCCCTCCCTCTCTCTCTCTGCTTTCAAATTCAAACGAGTCCTCGTTATGTTTTTTCGCCACTCGGAAAAAATCTCAATAATAGTTTTTTTTTCGAAAATTGCCAATCTTACAAGAGAGACAAAAGAGAGAGAGGTCTCGGCATATCCGAATATGACGTCGAAAGTCGAGTCTCATCGTATTTTTTTTTGGAAATTTTCTGTCCCCTCTCAGGACGTCGTTTCATCAGCGACATTGGCGGGTCGGGCTTTTTATCCTCGTTTTTCAAATCGCCGTTATAATTTTTTTTTTCATTCTTTTGCGTATTTTTTTCCCTCCCGTTTATTTTCGTCCGGCTAATTATTTATTCGCATCGAGGATTCGTGTCTTTTTCGGCCTTCGTCGAGCCCAATAGTTTTCCATACGTTTCAAAAATTCACACGAATGATTAAAACGCGTACATTACACTTCGTTACAGATTCAATGATAATAATGATAATAATAATTCATAATAATAATTAATGATAATTAATAATAATACAATATATATTCTTTATGTACAGAGGGCATCTTGCCTAGTAGGTAGCGTTTTTGTTAGCTAGAGTTGTGGATCAGGGTGAGATTTATAACGGTGGGGGTCGTCGATCGTTGCAGGGCCGGGGAAAAGGGATAGGGCTCGTATAATTGACGGTTCAACGTGCGCGCACCACTAATTATTTTACACCAGTCGAGAAATCAATTTAAAAAAAGGTATAAGAATAAAACCACTGCTGATTCCAAAATCGAAGTGAAGAGCGATTTTAAAAAAAATAAAAACAAACGCCCTTGTGATTTTTCTCTCTCCACACACATGCACACACCGCCCACAATGGCGTTCACAGTCGTCGAACAAAAACGAGAGAGAGACACGCAAAAATGATATGCCACACTCATGAATGCGATTAATTTTTTTTCATCTCCGATGTCAAAAAAAAAATTTCGCCTCTACCGAATTATTTTCGTTTTTTCCCCCACATCTGTCTTGTTCCTTATTTTCGCTCATTTTCCATTTGGATCTCGCACCTTCGCATTCGTTTTCCCAAAAACACACAGGTAGCAATGATATATGTTAGCTGTTGCTGTGTTGTCTTTTCCAAATGCATTTTTTTCGTTCTTTTGCGTCCGGGTTTTTTTTCACTGTTCTTTCTCTTTCCATTTTGGCTTGTATCGTGAAAAATCTATGAAATACAACTTGGTGCAAATCTCGAGAGACAAAGAATTTACGGCTTGCCCGCGAGGATCGGAACACGTGTGCCCCCATCATACATATCTACATGTGTTACATTACGAACTATATATATATATATTGATACAGGATGGCCCGAAAAGTGACGTCCAAAATTGAAAACTAGATGCCTCCTCGAATCGCTCCCATGTATGTACTACGATATTTTTAAAGGGGGAGATTCCTTTGTAAGCCAGGAAAAAATTTGCTGATGTTCGTGATTTTTTTTTTAAGGAAATATATCTTCACCATTTTTCAGACTCAGGGTATGTTTTATTACTATTTTTGGCTATTACATGGTATTTTTTCATTTATTAATCTTTGAAATTGGCGGCGGTATGGCACGGTCTTCCTAAATACATTTTCAAAACTGTCGTGACGTATAGCTAAAAAACCAATCGATCGATTCTGATGAAATTTGGTATAAATCTTTCTAAGCTTGTAGCCTAAAATATTTACCCAAATGTTTTGGAAAAAAAAGTATTTCATTTATTGCAAAATGTATGCATTTTTCGGAAAATTCAATCTTGTTGTTTCAGAGCGTACCATTTCATCGATTTTCAACACTTCTCACTTTTTCTTGGTTCATATTCTGCGTACGGGTGTTAATGAAAGAAAAATCCTCGTTAGTCGTTTTCAGATTAATCCCACCGATGCAATGTGTCACGACGTCTGACAACTACGCCGGAACGCGTTAAGAAGACCGTGTCATAGCACCGCCATTTTTAAAACATTGATAAATTTCAAAAATACCATGTAACAGCCGAAAGTAGTAATAAAACATACCCTAAAACTCAAAAATAATGAAGAAAACTGTCCTTAAAAAAAAATGAAAATCAGCAATTTTTTTCTTGTCTGAAGGTATCCCTCCTCAAGTTTTCGAGAAGAAAGAATTAAAAAGGGTTTTTTTTTACGTTTACCTATAGCATAGGTTTTCATTTTTTTCTCTTTTGTTTGGGTTTTTTTGGGTTCGGGGACTTTCCTCTCAGAATTTTTCAAAACCAATTAGAAGTCATTTCACTAGAATAATTATTTTTTTTATCTCCTGAACTTTTGTGACAACCTCTCAAATAATTTTTTTAACTTCCGATCAAAATCATATTTACATTAGTGTTAAGTTGGTCATTAAGACTGCCCAACGTCGCGCTTCATAACGATAACACAAGTAAAATAACATCTCGAAGAAAGTACATGCACAAAAGAGAAAAATAAACAATGCTTCTTTCTCGAAAACTAAAAAAGATCGTAGAACATACATGGGGGTGATTCGAATAGATATTGATACGAAGCATATCTTGTTTTCCCTCTTGAATGTCACTTTTCGGAACATTCTGTATATATATATACATAAATTTTGAGGGCAGTATGGTCAAAGTGTATAGACCCGCGGTATCACCGCCGTAAAAGTACTCTTGCAGGACTCTCTAAGCAACAATTCAAGTTCCCGAAACTCTCACGTAACATGATAATAATAATTATGTATATAAATATTCGTGTCTGTGTGTTAATAGAGAAGTCCATATTCACAACAAGTATTTATGACAAGCCCTTATGGTAAAAATATGTAATGATAGTAGTTATAATTTATTAGCAAGGCAAACATAATATGGCCGACACAACTATATTACGATTTCCCTGTCATTAAATTATCCAGTGAGTTCTGGTATAATTTTCCTTACCATAAACATTTATTGTGAATATCATGGACTTTTCTGTCATACATATACAGGGTGTCCCAGAACTGTACGCGTTCCCTGGAATGGGGGGTTGGGGGTGAAATTCTGAGTCGATTGATATAAGCATGTGTAGGTCTCAGATCAACCCCTGAATTATTATTAATTTTTAAAGGCAGGCGCACCTGATTGGCCCGCCTTTGAAAATTAATAATAATTCAGGGATTCATCTGAGGCCCACACATGCTTATATCAATCGACTCAGAATTTCACGCCCCAACCCCCCATTTCGGGGAACGCATTCAGTTCTGTGACACCCTATATATATATATATATATATACATACACATTTATATTTCGGGTCCTCATTATTATTTCCGTTTTTGCATAATTCTACCAACATCGCATATTTTTTTTTTATGGGCACAGTTTTACCAGCCAGAGTTCCTGTGCGCGTGTGTATTTTTGTTCTGTGGTCTCTCAGGTGTAATTAAATTTTTGGTATTTCTCTTTTTTTTCGTTTCTTTATCCTATTTTCCTCGTAATAAAGTTTTACAAGATTTTTCCCTCGATGACAATTGTTGCTACTCTCGAAAAAACGAGAAGGTGCGGGATGCAAAAGAAAAGGGGGTCGCTTTCAATCAAATATTAATTTGATTCGATTTAATTAAATTTTCGACTATTCTCGTCAGAAAAATAAAAATCATACTCAGTGTACAAAAACGAAGGGAAACCGGTGAGATTCGATTCTTTATGAAAAAACGAAAGCAAAACGACAGTGACACAATCGAAGATTCGGTAGTTTGTATCACGTATAACAAGCGCGTAAGAAAAATATTTTGTTTTTTTGCCACTTCGACGAGGGAAGGAACGTGGCTGTTGCATGTCGCACCGACGCGTCTCAATAAAGACCATTATTATTTTTTTTGCACGATCGAAATTGTCGAGAGTTGCCGGAAGAAAAATTGTTTCCGTGGCAAAGTGGTCGATACATTTTTTCGATCGTTCGCCATCTTCGGTTGACTAAATTATCACACAGTACCGGCCAATTTTTACAAGCTCCTCGTTGTCGGTTTTTTGTTGCCCCTCGTGTTTTTGTCGAATTTCAGCTACGTGATTTGATCGTGGTCCGACGCATGTTCGGGAAAAAAACATTTCAACGAGGAAAATGTACGTCAATGTTGATGGGGGTGGTCTTTTTTGTAGGGTGGAGGTAGGGAAGAGGGGGAATTTTAACTAGCTATTTAGCCGGTTTTTATCGCACGGCACGAAAATTTGTGTCGGCCTGGACACTTTTGTGTTTTTCTCCTCTACTGTCAATTCTCGGTCTCGGCGTTTTCTATCGTCGCTCTCTCTCTCTCTCTCTCTCTCTCTCTCTCTCTCTCTCTCTCTCTCTCTCTCTCTGCATCTTATTAATCGTTATATTATTATCATGTTCATGTCTTTTTTTTCCTCACAACGCGATTTTTTCTCGGCCGCCATCTTTTTTTATTTATATTCATATTCGGCTCTCTCTCTCTCTCTCTCTCTCTCGCTCTCGTTTTCTCTCTTTCTCTCTCTCTATATATATATGTATTTATATATGAGGTATTCCACGTGAATCCGGTGGACTTTTTCCCTGACTCTCGCGAATTCGATTTCTTTTTTTTTTAATCTGATTCCATTGGCCCTAAAAGACACCCTGCATTTTTTTACATTTTTCAAAACAACCCTTAGTTAAAAAAAAAATTCTCCGGAAAAAACGCTCCGATTTAAAAATCTGAAAAAATTCTCAAAAATGCGTGATTATGTGTAAAAATTTTCAAGTTATCACCCGCAGTGGAAGTATAATTTTTTTTGTGCTTTCTGAGCAAATTAACGTTTAAAAAATCCAAAAAATTCAAGAACCGCTTACTTTGGGCGGCTACTTAAATATTTTGATACCCACAATGAATTTTTTTGATCATTTTTGAATAACCATTTGGTTATTTAAAAATGGTAAAAAGTATTCACGAATTTTTCGGATTTTTTTTAACGTTAATCGGTCAGAAAGCACACAAAAAATCATACTTCCACTGCGGGTGATAGCTTGATAATGTTTACATATAATGACGCATTTTTGGGAATTTTTCCATATTTTTAAATCGAGGCGTTGTTTTTTTTTACTAAGGGTTGTTTCGAAAAATGTAACAAAAAATCAGGGTGTCTTTTAGAGTCAATAGAATCAGATTTTAAAAAATCGAATTGGCGAGGGTAAGAGAAAAAGTCCACCGGATTTACGTGGAATACCTCATATATATTGAGTTATATATATATGCTTATATTATACTTTAGCAGTTGCAATTGGTGGCTGATGGATTCGCTGGTTGATCGGTGAGACGTTGACCCTTCGCCTCACCCGCAGCACCGGTCATTAGCGCCGGATCGTTGTCCAACGACTCGCTCATTTTGTCGCAAATAATGTCTACGAGCTGCTCAAAGACCGCCTGGAAATACGAGTAATTTTTATTTTTGATGCCTTTTGTTTCCTCCTCCCTATTGGGACGTGTACGCGACTGACGGAAGTTCACGAGATCGTCATAAATTCACTCTACAAATTTTCCAGAATTAAAAAAATTTTTTTTGCATATTCGCCCTTTGATAATGCGGGAACCTTTTTTTAAGATGCTTATTCTGAAAATTTGAACCCTGATCTGCCGAAGGACATTTTTGGATAGTTATAAAAATTCAAAAAAGAATTTTTCGGTGCATTTCAACAGTGCAACTTTCAACACCGTCAGAATTGGTCGTGATCGTGAAGATCCGACAAGTTAATGGTAGCTTTTTTAGGATTTTTGAAATTATGCTTTTGATATTTATTTTTTTTATCTTACGGTTGGAGGTTTTCTTTGCGGATTTTAGAGTTGGAGGTTTTTTCATGTTTCTGGTTTTCTTTGTATTTCGAGTTCAAGGGTTCTTTCACGATTCTAGTGGTTTATTTATTTTTGAAAATTCCGCTTAGAGCGGCTCGAAAAATACTACAGTAAGTGATAATTAAGAAAGTTGTTTTTTTCTCGAATTTTTGAGTATCTAGTTTTATCGATTTCTGAACGTTTCGCTCGATCCAAAATATACTTTCGTAGATAAAAATCGAGAAAGATTATTTTTCAACTGTTCGTAACCATTTTTGGAGCAATTCAACATGAACTGTAAAGAATAATACGATTTTCTTGTATCTTTGAAAATTACTCTCCGATTATTATTCAGCAAGTGGTATTGTATGAAAAACGATTTTTTAAATTAGAAATCGAGTCCACGGTATTTGAGAAAGTACTTTAGTGAGAACAAGTGTTAGAAAGTTATTCCAGAATTCATTCACTTCACGATTCGCTTAATCAAAGATCAACTTTGGTACGTGAAAATAAAAAAATGCTTGTTTGTCGATTTTTGACGATTGCGTTTCCATCGAAACAAGCAAAAAACGTTGCTGAAATGCCGTTTAGATAGGTTAAAAAGCTACTCCATCGAGTAAAAGATGAAAAAGTTCGTTTTTGAATTTTTGCAAATTGTGTTTCTCTAAATCCAAAAAACCAATCAGTCAGTATCATTCAAAAAATTAATTTAATTACTTGAACTTTACATTTTTATTAATTCGACTAGAACTTTCCTAGCTCAAAATCCAAGAATTATTACAGTAAAAAAAAATTGCAAACGATTTTTTTTTGTTAATTATATTTTGACTGATCTAAAAAGTAATTTCATCTTTATAAATCATCTTCACATCTGTCCGTATTTTTGTGCACACAAATAATAATATATACCGATAATAATAATAATAGTCAAATTACCAATATTAATATTATGATTATTACACTGCATCCAATATTATTATTCGATCGTCCAATTTCGATATCGCTTAATGGGAATGAAATTTACCTTGACGTTGATGTTCTCCTTTGCCGATGTCTCGAAGAACTGGACCCCCAACTGTTCGGCCAACTGTTTACCCCTCTCGAAGCTAATTACTCTCTCGTCCTCCATGTCGCACTTGTTGCCAACTAGAATAACCTGGGCGTTGTCCCACGAGTATGTTTTTATCTGCGTCACCCAGTCTTGCACAGAATTGAACGATTCCTCGTTTGTAATGTCGTACATGAGAATGAAACCCATCGCGCCTCTGTAATAGGCCGTCGTGATGGTTCTGTATCTTTCTTGGCCGGCGGTGTCCTGTTTCACGAAAGAAAAAAGCACCAGATATTACCGTCCAAAAAAGTCCATTTTGCATCCAATATTTTTTTTGCAATTTTTTTTCTCATTCTTAAAAACAACATATTAATGGCAGTAGTAATTAATGAAACTTTAACAAATTAGAGTAGTTAATCATAAATTAACAAAATTAATGTCACAATGGTACTCATTTAAAGATACTAATAATGATAAATGTATTACTGGTGGTAAAAATATTGATGACAGTAGGTATAATAGACAAAATATTAATATTAATATTATATATATATACAGAGTGTCCCATTTTAATCTTACACCTGAATTTTCTCGAAAAATATTGCTCGGACGAAATATTGTGTGGAACAAAACTTTTAGGGATTGAAGGGGGACGTTTGAAAAAAATTTATTTGAGGAGCCAAAATTCAAAATGGCGGCATTACAAAGGCTGACATGTTTTTTTCAGCTGACAAAAAAAATTTGTCAGCTGAAAACTAAAAACTTTTGTTGAAAAAATTTGTTGATAAAGTTCATAGTTTTCAAGTGAGAACATCATTTTCAATTATTTCAGATGTATCCAGGATTTGTGTGTGTGTGTGTGTGTGTGTGTGTGTGTGTGTTTTTCTACCCATCGTGATCAAAGTTCGTCAAGGATATAAAGAAACACGTTTTTGGGCCTGAAAATGGCACAAACGCTATTAAAATGAAAAAAAAAAACTATTTTTCATCGATTTTCCTCCAAAATTTTCTCATGAAATATCGTCCAAATTTGAAAGTTTTCAGTTTTCCACACAATAGTTCGTCCGAGCAATATTTTTTGAGAAAATTTATGTGTAAGATTAAAATGGGACACCCTGTATATATATATATATATATATATATATATATATATATATATATATATATATATATATATATATATACATACATATATATATATATATATATATATATATATATATATAATATTAATAAATAATAAATACGTAATTATACTTATAACATTATTGAACATCAACATTGCTGATATTATGATTAATATTGCAGCCACAAGAATGTAAATAATAGTAACTTTAATTAGCAAATATTATAATTATTGTAACAATAATTTGGTATTATTATACTATTATAATAACGACGATAAAATACTAACAATGACAAAAAATAATAATTATAACAATAATAAAAATAATATACAATGTAAGATGAAATAAAACAAAGAAATCAAATGATTAAAATCAATCCTGAATATTTTCGAATATTAACAATAATTCGTGTAAATGAAAAATGTATACTTCGTTCGGATTAATTCAAATGAAAACCCTCTGTTTCGTCATCCTCGGCTGTGGGATCAATTGACACGGTGTGCAAAGAACGGCCAAACGCGCAGATAATGTTTTTGTCGAGACAATAGGATTGTTTATTTGTGGAAATATTGTTTACCGTGCACTCAAATACCAGTTGGAAAAAAGCGAGCCTTCAATTCCAGTGTTCAATAATTCGTGTGTACGCTTATGATTGAAGGGTTGGACCATTGATCAATTTGTTCTTTCATAGGAAAATATATAGACCGTTAGAATTTCCGCGATTGAGCTTTTGATAAATTCTTTTCGTGCGTCAACAGCCTGCGATACACGTGTACGAAATATTCGACGGAGGGGTACGGAACTTTAAGGGTAAAATCGAATATTAATAAAATTCTATGCTCCCCGTGTAATTTTGAGGAATAACCGGAAAGACGATCGAATGACGATGAGAGGTCTGCAAATCGATAAAGAAAGAGCTCCCCCTGGTAGGCAAGATCTCATAAAACTCGAATTTTCATCAAGAGGAAAGACGAGAGCATGTGCACATAGAGCGAGAAAGGACAAGGGCCTTTATACCAGGCTGTGGCATAGGGGATAAAAGGGCTCGGACCTCGAGGTTGAGGACGACAAAGTCCAAAGCAAGGCTTTGTGGCCTTTCGACCGTCAAATTTATATCGGAGGGGTGAAAACCGAAGGCCGAAAATTCGCAGGTACATTGGGCGCATTAAAAAAAACGATTTTATGGTTTTTTACGTTTGCCCCCGTATTCTATAGTTTTTACCAAAATATTCATCAGACTCAAAGAAATTGTTATATTTGGAGGATATCTGTCGTTCCGAATGACCTTTGAATGGACATACCTTGAGGCGAAGAAAACATTTGCTGGTTTTTGTGGTTTTTTTTTCAAAGGAAATATTTCTCCACTATTTTCCAGACTTAGGGTATGTTTTATTACTACTTTTCGCTGCTAAATGGTATTTTTTAAATATTATTCATGTTTAAAAGTGGCGGACGTATGACACGGTCTTTTAAACTGCATTTTTAAAACGCGTGATGTATAGCTCAAAAGCTAATCGACCGATTCTGATGAAGTTTGGTATAAATCATTCTAACCGTGAACCTCGATTTTTCTGAAAAATAAACATATGAACATTTTTATGTTCTTTTTATTTGTGTATTGTAAAGTATTTTTTTTATTGCACAATGTTTTTATTTTGTTTTTTGTATTTGAGTATTGTAATGTATTTTTTTATTGCACAATGTAGCCATTTTTTTGGAAAATTCAATCCTTTCGTTTGAAACCGCACCATTTAATCTACTTTCAACATTTCTCACTTTTTCTTAGTTCACATTCTGCGTATGAGTGTTAATGAAATAAAAATCTTCGTTGGCTTTTTTAAGATTAATCCCGCCGCCGCTACGTGTCATGTCGTCTGACAACATCCACCGCAACCCGTTTAGACGACCATGCCATACCTCCGCCATTTGTAAAGATTAATAACATTTAAAAAAATAGCATGTAACAGCTAAAAGTCGTAATAAAACATACTCTGAGGTCTCAAAAATCGTGACGAAATCTTTCCTTTTAAAAAAATCATGAAAAATAGCCATTTTTTTCTCGCCTAAAGGTGTCTCTCCCCTTAATGGGGTGTGGGTAAGCTTGAAATTTTGAAAAATACGTTTTTTTTATCGTGTATTTGTATTACCTAGAGTCGGAACTTCAATTTGCAACAAAGATTGTTAGGAAATTCGAACAGTATATCGAGTTATGATGATTTTTGTAAAGGGTCAGATCGCCCAGGCTGCGTTTTTTCTTGAAACTATGGCTGATAAAACGATAAAACTCGTATCCCACAATCTATTCGTCCGATTCACTCCAAATTCGGACAAAGCATAGTTCATAACATTTTTCATCGAATGACCGGAAGATTTTCGTGTCTTTATTCATTTGTTAATAATCAATTATTGAAGTTGTTCTTTTGTCGAAAATTACATTTTTTTATACATCTTGGCATTTTAGTAATTTTCAAAATTTCTTAAAAGTATCCGATCATTCGAAAGTTCCATCATTACACTAAAAGTCCATTTTTTATTGTTCATTTCCGATTATTCTAGTTGCCACAACCACCTCCACCGACCGGCCATGCATCAACGGCAGCACTTTGTTTAAATAATAATAACTCCATTGTTTGTCAACATTTTTCAACGAAAAAAAAAAAATCAAACCTGGCGAGACCATATATCAATTATGTGTAAAATCCCGACCTCGTCATGCCAATACTCTCATCAGAAAAAAATATTGCAAATCGACCCGTTTTTTTCGTTCCCTCAAGCTTATGCTGATCCGTCAATTGAAACATCTGGCATAGGTGAATATATCGTTTCCTCGAATAAGCAAATGAAAAATCCATTACTGACCCAAATTTGTAGCTTAACCCTCTTGTCGTGTCTGAAGACCGTTTTAACTTTGAAGTCAATGCCAACGGTCGAGACGAAAGCCGAGGTGAACGAGTCGTCAGCGTAACGGAACAAAAAGGACGTCTTTCCCACTGACGAGTTGCCGATTATCAGCAGCTTAAACATGTAATCGAAGTTTTGATCCGCCGCGTCCTTCTGCCATTTTGGATCCTGACCCGCCATCTGAAACGTTTCAACATCGGACACCATTTTATTACAGTCAGTTTGAGCCTCTTTGCTCATTTGTATGAGGGCACCTAGCCAAGGGCAGATTCCTCTATGGGGCCAGTTTGGCCCTGACCTAGGGCCACAAACTCATTGAAAATCCTCTTCGACTTTTTCTACCTTAGCTACCCAAAGCTAGCCGCACGTAAAATTACATACATTAAACTATTTTTTATCTCCGGTGTTTGGTGGTGAAAATATTCCAAAAAATTCGTAAAGATTCAGTATAGTGTGGTCAAGAACATATATTTATTTTTTAACTTAATCTTGGATTGTGGCTAACGCTCCAACCTCCTTAGCACCATTGGACTATTTTTTGTGGGGTGCATTGAAAAGCGAAGTCCACCGAGATGCACCAACAATTCGGGAAGATATAAAGGAACGGATAAACCCCGCTTGTCGAGCGATTTATAATTTTGCAAAGATTTCACGCATCATTCAAAAATCGGATCGTGAAATGTATCGCGGTTGATTGACAATTTTTTGAACATGTCATGCAATAAAAACGTCATTTGGGTCTGAAAGCACCGTCTTCTTTGCGTTGCTTTAATTACCGTTTTGCAATTTTTTTGGTATTTCAAGGTCATCCCAAGGCTACTGTATTAAATGTCCTTGGCTATGTTCTTTGTGCTCTAGCTACAGTTTTCAAAACAAAGTTGTTCCCAAACAAACCAAAAGTTGTTGTTTTGTAGGATAAAAGTTTTTTTTTAAAGTGAAGGTGACCTTGAAATCAGGTTGATACCTCGGCTTGAGAAGAAATCCAAGGCTACCAAAATGTAGACATTGACAAACCATTCAAATTATTTAATTGACTTTTCGTCTAAAATCAATATTTATAGGTGTTTTCAAGTGACTATCTTGTTGTGAATTACCCTGTATATACAGGGTATCCTGCTATGAATGGATAATCCTGCAACTGTCGATAGGTCAGATCATGTCCTACTATATGCTGGAATTTCAGTTTAGTAAAAGTTACACGGTTTTCGAGATGTTGGGCTTTCTGTTATTTTCTAAAAAAATCATCTGCTTGTGGTTTTTCGCATGTCATTTCTACAAATGATATGAATAGACAATGATTGAGCAACTTTTTAAAATAATTGGCACGATATGCGTAGTACTTTTTTTTCACACCGCAGGCTATCAAAGTCAGATGTTCGAATTGGTTTGTATGGAAATTCTGCATTACATCTATTTTCATTAAGTTTCCTTAGCATTTAAGGTTAAAGAGAAGACTTTTCTAGATAAAACAAATAACCAAGAGTATTTTAGAAAAAACCGGGTCAAAAAAGTTATCATTTGTAGAAATGGCATGCGAACAACAAAAAGCAGATTATTTTTATCTCGAAAACCGTGGGACTTTTACTAAATTGAAATTACAGCATATAGTAGGACATGATCTGGCAACATCTGGCAGGATACCGAGTATAACTAAAAAATTGCACAAAAATGATATAAGCGCGAGCTATCCAAGTTCATTATATTAAAAACAAAACAAAAAACGTTTTTAAGCCTTCCTTGGTGTCCGGCTGTACCGGATAAAAATTTGGCGACGTTATCTCGACGATGGAAAGCATTCGAGCCATCCGCGTACGAAGTTCAAGTACGGAGTCCCTCACTGGCCCAGCACTTGGGTTTTTTTTCGCCATTTAGCACTCTTCCTCCCTCCCTCTGTCTCTCTTTCTCTCTCCCTCACAATTAAACGCTCACTGATATCAATTCCTAATTATTCACTGTCAATTTCCCCCGCCCGATATCTCTCTTTGTTTCTTTCGTTTTCTCTAACGAGCCACCCCCGGAGTTGTCATTAAGGCGGGATATACATTTGACACGAAAAATACAACCAATGTTTTTTATTTGCAAAAAAAATCAAAAATTTGTCCAGCCAGAACATGTATAGTTTTTTTTGTGACAGTAATTAAATTGAAGGAATGCAAATTTAAGAGAATGGCATGCATTTGCAAAAAAAAACAACACTTCACGCAAATTTTATGTAAAATTTGTATTTCAAAAGTAGTTTTTTTTTTTAACAATTCTCGTAACGTAGAAGTTAGCGATATTATCAATATTTCTACCAAATTTCAACTCAATCGACTTAATAGTTTTTTAGTTATTCTGCACGCCAATTTGGAACATGCAGTTTTGAAAAAAAAAACGTGTTTAAAGGTTACATGGAATTTGAATTAAATTGCAGTGGGTACTTGTGGTAACTAATTACTTAAGTTCTCTGCTACAAAGTAATTAAATGATCAATTACAGTAGTAATTGTAATAGTTAATTTAATTACTTTTTGCCCATCTCTGCCAAACGATTGAAACTTTTCGAATTTCGCTTTGAAACTTTGAAAAAATTCTACATGCTATCGTTTGAAAAAAACAAAACGATTTTTTTGTTCGTTGCAAGTGTATATCCCGCCTTGAGCTCCTTCGAGTCTATAAGAGTGTCAGCTGTTTCGCAGCAGCGTACTCGCGCGTTTGATTAATTGAGAATTTACTGAGTTACTGGTCGGGTTCTCGGCCGGCTCGGTGCCCTCCTCCGACATTTTCTCTCTCTCTCTCTCTCTCTCTCTCTCTCTCTCTCTCTCTCTCTCTCTCTCTCTCTCTCTCTCTCTCTCTCTCTCTCTCTCTCTCTCTCTCTTGCTCCTCAGGCACTTTTTCGTTCTCGACCGTGGCTCCCTCGATGCCGAAAGCGATTTCGCGAATTTTGGAAGAAAAAAAGGCAAAAGAAGGACACGAAAAAAGTCCAGGATGATAAAAATGAAAAATTCGAAATAAAACGACGAAAAAACGCGACTATGCGCGTGTGCAACTATTGCGACACTATATACGACAGGAGCTACGTGGCTCGACGTGACCGCGAGATCCGCCGTTCCCCGCACCCCTGACGACGTCGCCCCGATCAACTTTCCTCCCGCGGTTTAACGATAACGCGCTCTTTCCGTACACCCACACATACGCTCGATAGTTGTGACAGAAAGCAACACGCGCGACACACACCTGTGGACTGTATCTCGCTATTCATTTATTACCTCCCCCGCCCCCCTCGCCCCTACCGGCTTGGCGGCTTCGGGCTTTATCGCTCCTTCCTCTTTTATTTATGTTCGTAGGTGGACGGCTCTCCACGTGGGCATGACGAAAGCCTGCGAATCCCGTGGACGTTATCACTTTTCGTTTCAATGTTTTCGTCGATGATTTTCGGCAGTTTGTTTGGGTTCGTTTGGGTTTGTGTGAATTTGCTATTTATCCCTGGCGGAATTGTGAGGCGCGGAGTGTGATAAAAGCGAATTTATACGGGATTGTAATAGCAATGATTGGTGACAATAATTGTGGTGCTACTGTATGATGATGGATCGTGATGATAATAATTACGAACTGATAGTTGTACTGTCGTAGTTGATAGAATATTTTATGACGATTGGTGACAACTCTAGTCCGTGTCGATTTTTTCGACGATGGTTTTTAATAATTGAATTAATATTTTTCGCCTTCTGGAATAATTGTATGGAACGTGATGTAATGAAAGCAAAATTATATAAGATACTACGAATGATGATGATTTTAATTATTATGAAACTGCTACTACATGGGGGTAGATCATAATGATAATAATTACGCATTGGAAGTTGGACTATCGTAATTATGGGGAAATTGTATGACGATTGGGGATAATTCTAGTCACTTCGTCATTTTTTTTCGTCGATGGTTTTTAATAATTTAATTACTATTTTCGCCTCTTGGAATAATTGTATGGCGAGTGACGTACTGGAATCAAAATTATATAGAATACTACTAATAGGAATGTTTATAATTATCATAATATTGCTACTACACGATGATGCGTCATATTGATAGTAATTACGAACTAGTTGTCTCTACAGCACTGTGGTAGTCGATGGTTTTTACTAACTGAATTGATATTTGTTGCATCGTGGAATAATTGTATGGAGATTGACGTATTAAAATCGCAATTATAGAGGATAATACACACAATGATGATGACACTTTTGGCGTACGGATTTTGGCGAGCCCGCTGCCTGGGAGTGCGCCCAGCGCTCTCTCGCAATAGTCATCGGCGTACAGGGCTACCCACACGACATGTCGAGAACACGGCCAAACACACAAATCACAAAAACGTACACAAAGACGCCCTACGAACATACCGGTGATGCAAATGATCAGGGACTCTATAAACCGGTCTTCCTGAGAAAACGAATGGTCGGGGTCCCCAATAAACGGGGTTGAGTGCGCGTACGAATCGCGGAGGGCTCAAATTTTGATCACCTCCCGTATGGCTATCGGATGAATGCAAGTAAATGAACCAGTATACGTCACAAAGTCGGACACCTATTACCTAACACGCACACTGAACATCGGGGGGCGGCACTGGGACTCCCCCGTCGTCCTCCGCGGCAGGCAGTCTCGACGCGGACAGCCGGAGGGTACCTTGAGAAAACCAGACTTGATGCTCCTGGGCCGCTGGATAGTACATCGGCACGGGTCCTCTTAGCCTGCTGGACCGGGCTGCCCCATCAGCCAGAAAATTATCCCCATAATGTAGAAGTGCCAGGGTCGGGCCATGCAGCAGCAGTGGGAGGGGGGGGGGGTCGATGAGGCCACTACCATCCGCTCTGGGGCGGCCGGTCGCGAGGATATATCGGCAAGGACGGTTTGCGGCGTCTCTACCCCAAAGCACACTCTTATACACACAAACAAAAGGGAGTAAGGGAGAAATGGAAAAACATGGATGTACACCAAAAAGAAAACATGATTAACGCATGTAGGGAAATGGGGCTTCAAGCCCGACAACAACAACGACAAAGGCAAAACACAGACAGGAGAACCGACGGACGGACGTACGGGACAAAAGACAGTACTGATCGCGTCCGTAGCGGAGACGGCCGAGGCAAAAATTAGGGCCCAGCTACAGTTCATCAAGGAATGCCTGGTAAAAATGGAAGGAAAGACGCGGGTGCAACGAAATACTAGCACCGTAATAACGACAAACATGGCAGGGATCAGGGAAGCGGCAGACGAGTCGTAGCACGAATGCGACAGAATGCATGTGCTCCGGACCGCCGAGGATCACCGTGGTGCGAATGAACAAATGACTGCAGGTGCGGAGCCCATCCCGTGGCAAACAGTCGTGCGGCGACAGAAAGGACAGCTGACTGGACATAACAGACAGGAGATGATAATGCCAACGGCTGCGATTGTGACGCCGACGGCAGCAACTGCGTCGCCGATGGTAAAGAGAGGGTATGGAAGCCGCCCAACCCGGAAAACCGGTACTGGGGTGGTCCTCATCAGACCCAGCGGTGACAAGAGGTAGACCGAAACACTGCGACGCATGAAAGCCGTTGACCTTGCTACCGAAAAGGTGCAAGTCAGCGACTATCGCATGACAAAGGACGGGGGTGTCATGCTCCGTGTCAAAAGCGGGCGGGAGACCGACAAAACTTCCAGGACAAGCTTCGGCAAGTCCTGGAAGCGGACGCACAGGTACGGAACATGACCTCCAATGTCAGACTGGACATACTGAACCCGAACTGTGTTTCTGACAAAAAGGAAGTGACGGAGGCACTTCGACTAGAGATAAAGGACACGAGGGACCCGAAGCTGCATATCTTCGGGCCCAATAAATAGGGACAGTGGCTGTGTGCGAGCTTGAGGAGGGCGCCACAAACGCCCTACTCAAGAAAGGACGGCTGACCATAGGATGGGTGTACTTCCGCGTCAGACCTCGGACAGAAGTGACAACGTGTTATAGGTGCCTTGGGTAGGGACATACTAGGACCCAATGCAATGGACCGGGCAGAAGCCAAGCTGCTGGAAATGCGGCAAGGTGGACCGTGTTGGTAAGGACTGCAGACTGGAACCGAAATGGCAGCAAGACTGAACCTGACAGTCGCCAACACAGGGGGCGTATCGAAATACATTAGACCGGAGGTGGGCTCCTCAATACCGGACGTGACGATGATTTCGGACGGAATCCTGTCACTAATGAAGCGATGGGCGGTGATCGATGACTATACGGCCAGCGACCACCAATACATCGTCTTCGAAGTGGCGGGACCTACAGCGACGCGACGTTACGGGCCGGAACGGCCGCCGCGGTGAAATGTACTCAAACTGGACAGCGACAAGTTCTCGAGGGTGCTACTGGAAGCCGTCCCACCCTCAGAAGCCGTTCCGCACGAACTAATAGGACGGAGAAGGACCGAACGACTCGTGGACGAGACAACAAAACTGACGGAATGCTTATGCAAAACTTCCAATGCGGCACAAAGCACACGACAGAATAGACGAGCGACATACTGGTGGATGGACGAGATCGCCCAGCTGCGGAGACTCTGCATACAAGCAAAACGGCGAATGTACCGAGCCCGGGAAAGGGACAAGCCGTACGTGGCCGCACTTGCAACACAATAGAAAACGGCACGGAGGACGCTAACGATTGCCACTAAGAATACCAAGAAGCGCTGCTGGAAACAGCTATGCGGGCAGGTGGACCGGAACCCCTGGGGCCTGGGTTACAAAATGGTGACTGAGAGGCTGGGGGCCCGAGGCCAACCGGAACTCAAAGACGCGATGACCATGGGGCGGATCGTTGATGGACTCTTCCAGACTCATCTGAGAAGGGCAGGGTCGACGGACGCGGACGACGAACTTGACATCCCCGTTTTTACCAAGGATGATCTTACCAAAGCTACTACCTTTCTGAAGACGGAGAAAGCACCGGGACCGGCATGGACCGGGGATGGGATGCCCGGGAGCATCTTGCGGGTGATGGCTCGCCTGAGGTCCGACAACAGGGACGTTCAGCACGCGCTGGAACACGGCTAGATAGGTCCTCCTTAGTAAAGGAAAAGGGGAACCCCATATGTCGTCTTCCTACAGACCTCTGAGTCTTTTAAATACGACGGGCAAAGTTTTCGAACTCCTTCTTAGACCGAGACTGACGGACGCGATAAGTGCGGTCGGGGGCCTGGCGGACGGCCAGTACGGGTTCCGCAAAGGGCAATCGATGATAGGAGCGATCCGCGAGGTAACTGAGATTGTCAGGAAGACGGACGAAGCTTGTCACGCGGCAAAGCCCCTAGTTATACTGATGACACTGGACGTAAGGAACGCCTTCAACTCGGCTAGGTGGGGGATATCTTGGGGGTGCTGGAAGGTACTTTGCGGAGCCCTCCCTACCTTTTTATGGTACTGAAGGACTACCTCAATGACAGACATATCACGTACGAGACGGAGAAAAGACAGGTGACCCGTAACATCACCGCCGGGGTTGCGCAAGGACTTGTGGAACGTGACATGCGACAGTCTGCTGAGGCTGGAGATGCCAGGAAACGCATCGCTCTTCGCTAACGCCGATGACGTGGCTGCGGTGATCGTGGAGCGCAACGCAGATCTGGCCCAGCTGACCCTTAACCAGATCATGAGGCGCATCGACACATGGATGACGACTCACGGACTGACCTTTGCACTGGACAAGACAAAGATCCTCATGTTGACCAGACGACGGAAACCAACGATTATACAAATGACAGTCGGGACGGAACGAATGGGAACTGGGGGGGACGCCAAGTATCTGGGGGTAACCCTGGATACGAAGCTGACCTTCTGGTCACACGTAAAACGCACGGCCGAGAGGGCGGCGGTGAAGAATCTCTGAAAGTGGGGAGGTATGGCACGGTTTTCTAAACTGCATTTTCAAAACTGACATGATGTATAGCTAAAAACCTAGTCGAATAATTTTGATTTAATTTGGTATAAAACTTTCTAACCTTAATAGTCTAAAACATAATCCCAAATGTTTTTGAAAATCAAAATATAAGCATTTTTTATTGCATAATGTATCCGTTTATTCTAAAAATTCAAACTTTTTGTTTCAAAGCGTACCATATTAACAATTTTCAACGTTTGCTCCTTTTTATTGGTCCATATTCTGCGTATGAGTGTCACTGAAAGAAAAAATTTCGTTGGTTTTGAACAGATCAATCCCGCTGACGCTACGTGTCACGCCGTCTGACATAATTTTTCGCAACCGGTATAAGTAGAACACCGTGCTACACATCCGCCATTTTTTTGAAGAATAATTTTTATAACTACCATGTAACAGGCAAAAAAGTAATAAAGCATACCCTAAGTCTCAAAAACGGTGACTAAATCTTTCCTCTAAAAAAATCATGACAATCGTCATATTTTCCTCGCCTATCGGTACCCCCCCCCCCCCTTCCCCCTCAAGCAGAATTCATTGATAGATCTATATCTCGGGGAGAAACGAGAAATCGCGATCGAGTGGTTTGCAATAGCTGCATTCGGTCTATCAGCATCTTTCCCTCGTTCCTCCCATGCACACTCCTCATTTTGCTCCTGTTGCATCGATAAGCATGCCCGTGGTGTACGAGCACTTCGAATTTCAGCATAAAGAACTTTCTTTACAATACATCTGCACATACGTACGAACCTACAAATGCATATAAATGCATATACTCGCATATTTGAGTATATATACATATCGATGTGTCCATTTACTATCTCCGATCTTGACCAGTGCAGTGTGACAAAAGAACGAAAACCCCGCCCACGGCATTGTGTATTGCAGGTTAGAATTGCGAGACTATCAGTCTACGAGCCATTGTCCACCACATACAGGGTGTTTAAGATAAAGTGTTACAAGCTTATATCTCTGGAGCCACGGATCACAATGAAAAAAGTTTCAAATGAAACTTGTTCTATATCAAGAGGATAAAAGATAGTAATGTCAATTTGACTTTGGGTATAAGTGCTAAGGTCATACGAAGGTCAACATCAACATTTTTAGATAGAACCCCCATTGTCCATTGTGTATTATTATAGCTTAGCTCGAGAGCTTTTCAAAATACTATGGATAAGTACTTTTTTATCGAGTATTTTTTCGACTATGCGACTCGAAAGTTACGATATTGGCGCTATTGTAACTGTCAAGTCTCAAGACTGAAAAAGCGACCGCAATGAAGAAATACTTATCCATAGTGGCTTGGGAAGCTTTCGGAGTAAGCTACAAAAATACACAATAAAAAATTAGGATTTTCATTAGAAATGCCGAGGTTGACCTTCGTATGACCTTGGAGGTTATATCCGAGTGCAAATTGACTTTGTCATTTTGTTACCATCTTGAAATGGAACAACTTTTATTCGGAATAATTTTCATTATAATCCGTACTTTCTGAGATACAAGCTCGTAACACTTTTTCTGAAGTACCCTGTGCATACGGTACAGTTAAACCCGTTTTCAAGTTGAACGCGTTTTCCTAGTAAAACCTAGTTGTCACTGGACGCCTTTGTTACAACGACTTTTTTCTAATAAACATTAGAATTTACTAATAAAGAAATTTGAATGCTAGTTAACAATACTCGTCGTAAAACCAAACAAACCCGAACAGTTTTAACTGATTCGTTTCAATAGAACTATTTTTAGTAACCATTCTAGTTAATTTAACTATTTTTTAGTAACTGTTCTAGTTAGTTTACCTATTTTGAGTAACTATTCTACTTAGTTAAACTATTTTTAGTAACTATTCTATTTAATTCAACTATTTTTAGTGATTATTCTAGTTAGTTGAACTATTTTTTAGTAACTATTGTAGTTCGTTCAACTATTTTTTAGTAGTTATTCTAGTTAGTTCAAACTAAATAGTTGCTAAAAAATCGTTCTAACGAATCGATTCAGTTAAAACTGTTTCTAATCAGTTCAACTAGAATAGTTGAACTAACTATTAGTGAAAAAAATTTAATAACTATTCCAGTTACTTTTAGCAAAGAGTTTTTGATAACTATTTTAGTTATTCTAACTACAAAGCTAGCCAAAACTAGTTTTACATTTATTTATCCATAAATTCTAGATTTCAATAGAAAAATTTAGTTGTAACGAAGCTGTTCATTCAGAACTATATTTTCCTAGATAAAACGGCGTTAAAACTGAAAACGGGTTTGAACTGTAACATATATATGTATATATATTTATAGTACGAGGTCGATTTTGCGATTACGGGGATTGGTCGCATCGACATGATGGTCAATGTGCCTAGGTGTGTGCTCCACCACACCTGATCAAATACTTTCCCCTCGCTCTTCCCCTACCTCCGGATGATGCATTGGATAAGCTATTCTAGAAGAAAAGCGGCCATTTATACCGGAGTGAAGAATGATAAATTTTCGAAATGGGAAGATATATTTGGAACGCGGCGAAGAAGAAATAAATTTGTAGGCAATTGCGCGATAGGTGAAACCGGTGGAAGGGGAAGTACAATGGTTTAGCCGAGCACAAGTTTCTGACACCTTAAGGTGAGGGTGGCTCACAACTCTTAGGGTCCCCTTTATGAACACTTTTTTGTTTGTTTGTTTTTTTGTCCAAGTATTAAAGGATAAAGCAAAATTATTGGATCGTATTGACGATTTGCAAATCGAGACCCCGTGTTTATTATTTTTCAACCACAAAAAAGCCGCGCTCGATTCGGCTTGAACGTTCCGCAAATCAGCAACTACTTTTTTCTAACTTTTTTTCTAATTACTTTTTTTCTTACATTTTTTTCATTTAAAAAATAATGAACACGGAGCCGCGCTTTGAAAATCGATAACATGATTCGATAATTTTCGTTTATAATTCGATGCTTGGAGAAAAAAGAATTCGCGCGTAAAATCAATCCCATATCACGAAAATGAAACGTTTTTTTTTCTTCAGCTTGCCAATTTCGTAACTTTGAAAATTTTAAAAAAGTATCCGTCACCACCATCCAAAGTATCAAAAAATCAATCCGGTATCACGAAAACCGACCGTTTTTTTTTTACAGTACCCCACTTTCGTATTTTTTTTTATTTCAAAAGTTTCCGGTTCCACCCTTCAAAGTATCAAAAAATCAACCCGGTATCACAAAAATCGACCTGTTTTCTACAGCTTCCCATTTTCGTAATTTTCCAAATTTCCGAAAGTAACCGGCCATACGAATTATCATACTAAAAGTTTATTTTTTATTTTTCATTGCAAATCACCCTAGTGGCCAGCACCATTCACACCGACTAGCTATGCAGCAACAATGGCACTTTGCCTAAACAATTATAGCTCCATTGTTTATCAATATTCAAAAAAAATACACACACAACCTCAACAAGTCCATGTATAAATTGTGTATAAAATCCCGATCTCGCGATCCCAATATTCCCATCAGAACAAATCATTGATCAACCAGTTTTTTCTGGGCCCCAAGCAGACTCCTCAATCAGCCTCATGTCTCCACTTCACTAAACTGGACGAAGAAAAATGACGCTTCGGGCAAAAAACACCGTTCCTCGATAAAAATAAATTCGAATAATGACGTACCGATTGAGCTAATTGAACGGTTCAGAAATGAATATCGCCTGGAGTTGTTCTCGAGTGCTTTGTCCCCCGGCAACAAAAGGATCAATGAACAGGGCGGACAATGGAAGTTCCGCGCAACGGGGTCTCTTCTGTCGCGCTTAACAGATTAGAGGAATGATATCGCGTACCCGTACGAACGTTACAGGGATCCAAGTGCACTATTCATCGGATAGAAAGGCGAGCTCGAGGGGGGCGTAGGTCAATTTTTCCGACAACGACAACACCGCAATCTTCCGATTGCCCTGTCGATGTAAAACTTTCATCCTGGCCTCATTTTTCTACTTTGGTACTTGCGGCCGAGCTTTTCTCTCGGATCGTAGATCTTCTCCCCCTTGGCCCATTTTTCTCATCTTCCATCTCATCTCGCTACATAGATCCTGAGCAATATGGACACTGGAATTTCAAACGCTTTTCCCCTTTCTCCTCGTCCCAACATTATATATTGATCGCGCCCTTTCTCTCTCGCTCCCCCTCTCTCTCACTCTCCCTCTCTATCTCACTTTCAAATACCTTCGCGAACTTCTGTAAACGAACCTTTCGTCGAACGCCAACGCGGACCTTTTTTCCATTTTTCCTTTCGCTCTCTCTCTCTTTTTTTTTTTTCTCTTTTCGTTCCAACGTCTTCGGCGAATCACCGTCGTCGCGATGTAACGACGTTCCCGATAACGACTTCGACTACTGCCGACCGTTACTTTTCTTTTTCTACGGTGCTCGCCCCGTATATCGCGCCACGCGCTCTACCCCCCGGTCTCCGAACATTATTGATCGGGTGAACGCGTGGGCGTACGGCGAAACGACCACCGCTGTTACCTCTCTGCGTATTACGTATACGTATGTACCTACCCGATGCCAGGATGCTTGAGCTTGGCATTTACAATTTGTATATATATATATATATATATATATATATATATATTAGGGTGATTCGTTTCAGGGCAACTTTTTTTTTGACCCATCGTGCCCGAAAACCTTTAGTTGGTACCCAAAAACGAACTTTCATGAAAGGGGGGTGTTGTCAAAAAATATTTAGAGGTCGCGAATCAAAATTGAAGGTTTCCCATTTGATTAACATTGAAAAAAATGTTTTTCTCATTATTAGTGTTACCATTCCGCGAATTTTGATATCGCGATATTTTCCAAGTGGGTTCTCATAGGAAATATGATACTCCACAATAAAGTTCCTTGAGCCATGGCCGTAAATTCAACCGTTTCAGCGGCATCATTATTTCAAGTGAATATTGTGCAAAATATCTATTCAAACGGCTGTAACGCCTAAGCTATTAGATATATCGAAAAAAATTCAGGTGAGAACTTTGTAGAGAAAGTAATTTTCTACAAAAAAAGTCTTATAAGCCGAGCCCGAAAATTCAACTCTTTCTCAGCTATAGGTGGATGAAGTAAAATAAATAGATTTTTTTGTTTAAAAAAATATTTATGTTTAAATGTTTAAAAAAATATCTATTTATTTTACTTCATCCACCTATAGCTGAGAAAGAGTTGAATTTTCGGGCTCGGCTTATAAGACTTTTTTTGTAGAAAATTACTTTCTCTACAAAGTTCTCATCTGAATTTTTTTCGATATATCTAATAGCTTAGGCGTTACAGCCGTTTGAATAGATATTTTGCACAATATTCACTTGAAATAATGATGCCGCTGAAACGGTTGAATTTACGGCCATGGCTCAAGGAACTTTATTGTGGAGTATCATATTTCCTATGAGAACCCACTTGGAAAATATCGCGATATCAAAATTCGCGGAATGGTAACACTAATAATGAGAAAAACATTTTTTTCAATGTTAATCAAATGGGAAACCTTCAATTTTGATTCGCGACCTCTAAATATTTTTTGACAACACCCCCCTTTCACGAAAGTTCGTTTTTGGGTACCAACTAAAGGTTTTCGGGCACGATGGGTAAAAAAAAAGTTGCCCTGAAACGAATCACCCTAATATATATATATATATATATATATATATATATATATATATATATATATATGGTTATGAATGGAGAATCCTACGACTGTCGATAGGTCAGACCATTTCCTACTATACGCTGGAACTTCAGTTTAGTAAAAGTCCCACGGTTTTAGAGATTTTGGGCTTCATGTGATTTATTGAAAAAAATCATCTGCTTTTAGTCTTTCGCATGCCATTTCTACAAATCAGGCGAATCAACAATAACTAAGCAACTTTTGAAAGTGATTGGCACGATATGCAAACTAGACTTTCTCTACACCGCAGGCTACCAAAGTTAAATGTTCGAATTGCTTTGTATGAAAATTCTGCGTAAGATTTTTTTTCATAAAGTTTCCTCAACATTTAAGGTTGAAAAGAAGACTTTTCTACACGGAGAAAAAAAACAATTAAAGTTAAAAAATATATTGGTTGAGTCAAATAAATGTCTGATCGCGGAGTGCCACCGATATATGAGATTGTAACAATACTATAAAGTATTGGAAAATGGGATTGATTCGAATAACATATTATTTCATTTGAAAATCTCTTCTGTTCGCTGAATATCTACATTATCCTTCAAATAAAATTATATTCTATTGGAATCATTCTATATACAGTCTGAGATGTATGGATGAAATAATTAAGCGGTTGCTACAATATTTTTCATTTCGTACACAAATATAATCAATAGAATGAATTATTTCTTTACTATATCGAAACGAATATGCCATGAGACGTAAGTTTTTCAATTTGTTTTAAATCTTGAATAAAAAGTGAGCATTGGGATGATCATCCACGATAATAGTGGAGAGAATATCAGATATCCAATGGAATGTCCATGGAGAGAATATCAGATATTCAACTGATAAGAACAGATATTACACTTTGATCTTAGCCACAGGCCAAGAAGCGACACTCTTTAGAGTTTCTCCGGCGTTTGAGTAGATTTTCGGTTCGCGCTACACTTACGAGAAACGAGCGCGCGTGCGGCTCCTAGCGGTTACTCCAAGAACTACGGGTTTCCTTACAACTATAATTTCGGTGGCGCTCGGTCATGATTTAGTTGAATTTTTTCAACCAAATGCGCAAGAAACAAATTTTGTTTTCGCATAATTTTTTGACCAATTCAGACATATGCTTAATATTTTTCAATCCAAATAAAATATTAATATTTTAACGAATAATGTACTTGAAAATCAATATCGGATATGGCGAAAAGAACAACTTATTTACTCAATAGAAATTGTATCTAAATCAAACGAGCGAAATTCAATTTTTCTTGTGCACTCGAATCAACAAAATTCATGTTATAAATTGAAACGCTTTTTTGTTCGTTGCAGAAAATGCATTCAAAACTAAACATATAATTTGTTGGCGATAATTTTTTTGATAGTTTCAATAATATGTTGTTCTCGGCTAACAATATATCTTTTGAATGAAGAAAAAAACTTTCAATTTTATCATGTTATCAAAGTCAATAGCGTTTTGTATGGACTAATAAATCCGATTATTTACACTAACAATTTTATAATTGAATCAAAGAAATTTCATTCAATAACACCAATGATATTGGATCAATGATTTTTTTTCTCAGTATAGGTAAAACAAATAAGCAAGAGTATTTAAAAAAAACCGGGTCAAAAAAGTTATAATTTGTAGAAAAGGCATGCGAATAACCAAAAGCAGACGATTTTGATCTAGGACACCCTGTATAGTGATTCACAACTCTTAGAGTTCCGTTGGTGATCATATAGGATGTGTCGTTCAAAGAAAACGATTTTTTTTTAATGTCGTGCGATAAAAATTGTCGCAAATACTTCCTTTCACAGTCAGTCGCTGACTATACCATGGCACAGTAGTTGTTCACGCGCGACTTTTTTTTCTTTAAGGGAGGACACTATGACGGGCCCAAAAAAGCTCGTTTTCCGATTTTTTTTGTCTACGACATTGTTTATTTGGTATTTGGAAAAAAGGTATGTTAGTGAGCATACATTGAACTTGTGCCGTATAAATTCTTATTTGAAAAAATTAAAAATCGACGCGGTTATGGGGTTATGAAAGAGTCTCTGTAAAGGGTGTCTCAAAATGACCTGACATTTTAAATGGCGCGCCATTTTTTTGTCCCGAACATAGAGTACTAATCGTTGACAAGTAACATCAGGAAGCATTGAGGTATGGTCATGGAGACCAACAATTACACGATCGAGCAACGCATAGAAATTGTTATTCGCTGCATTGTTACTGCATAGGTATTGCAGACGAAATTTCATAGTCGTGTTATCTCGCGCCACGGCCATGTGAATTGGCCACCAAAATCGTGCGGATTTGACGCCATGATAGTTCTTTCTTTGGGATTGTCTGATGGAAAAAGTTTTTGCTAATGACCCACAGACCATTCGGAGCTCAAGGAAGCGATTGGACGCACCATTAAGGCCTTAGGCCACAGTAACGGGTATAAAATCATGTGCGAATTTAACCTTTTTTTTCGGTATGAAAAAGTGATTCATTCATAAAATGAATTACACATCTATTCAATATGAATATCAAGCTGTTAGAAAATATATATTTTTTTTTCGATGTACAAAATGACCGAATACTCGTAGCTTCTCGAAACAGCTTTTTTTCCAATTGGCGTGACAAATAACTTCAACAATTTTAACTCGTTTTACTTCAAATTTAAAAGTTATGTTCCTGTTTGCATTTTGCAGAGAAGAACGTACGGAATTTCTGATTAATCGAAAACTTTTCATTTTATGAGCAGTTTATGGGCAGTTATAACGAAATTTTTCACTGAAAATTCATTTCTTAAGGGGTTACCCCCACTTGCGATTTTGAAAAAATCGATTTTTTTTATTGCATTTTTTTGGAGTATAAGTATCTGAGAATATGTCCTGAAAATTTCAAGTCGATCCGAACAAAATTGATTGAGATATGAGCGTTGAAAGAGAAGAATCCGCGTTGAAAGAGAAACTTTAAACGCGTTTTTCTCAAAATTTTATCCCAGTATTTTATGGGCAGTTATAACGAAATTTTTCACTGAAAATTCATTTCTTAAGGGGTTACCCCCACTTGCGATTTTGAAAAAATCGATTTTTTTTATTGCATTTTTTTGGAGTATAAGTATCTGAGAATATGTCCTGAAAATTTCAAGTCGATCCGAACAAAATTGATTGAGATATGAGCGTTGAAAGAGAATAATCCGCGTTGAAAGAGAAACTTTAAACGCGTTTTTCTCAAAATGGCATTTCTGAAGTCGGTGACCAAGATTACTCCAACACTAATGAATCTTGAAATTTTGCAGGCTTATTTAATTCATAAAAATGTAGTCGTTAATCGTTCGATTTTTTTTTCGAAAAAAATGGCCGTTTTATAGCCAAAAATCGGCCATTTTTTTCGTTAAAATCGAACCATTAACTTTGACTGTCCGCCATTTTGTGAAAAATGAATATTTTTAAAATCCTTCGATTAAAGACTAGTTTATACTTATATTTGACTAAATCCATCCGCATTTTTTTTCAGATGATCCCCTTCGCCGCAATGTTGGTCACCGCAAACCGTGTATATAAAAACATTATTTCATTGACGGCCATTTGCCACTAAACAATGTAATATTTTTCAATAAAAAAATTACTGAAAGTTCTTCAAGATGTGTTCTTGAAGATGGTATATTGATCGATTAAAAAAGTTTTGTAGTTTTCTTTTAAAAAATTCATGAAAAAGGCCTTTTTTGCGCTACAAGTGGGGGTAACGCCTTAAATAAAACAATATTTTTTAAATTTCGTATGTACTTTTCTAGGTATTCTAATGTAGATTGAAGAGAATTTTTGTTTTTTGTTCTAGGTAAAAAACTGTGGATGCTAAATGTTATGCCGCGGAGCGAGTAAAAAAAGATAACAAAATAAAATATTAGTAGTCCGCTATTTTGTGCATTGAAAAAATATATATGTATTTTCTAACAGCTTGATATTCATACTAAGTAGACGGTAATTAATTTTATGAGTGAATAACTTTTTCATACGTAAAAAAATTGTTAAATTCGCCCGTGGTCTTATACCCGTTACTCTGGCCTAAGCCCCTAATGAAATTAGACCGCAATTATGCCAAAAAGTTATTGAAAATTTCGTCAAAAGAGTGAACGTTTGCAAACCGGGACATGGCGGCCATTTATCGGATATTGTGTTCCACAAATAACCTCCATTTTTGTACCTTATATTAAAATTAAAATATCCGCACTTTTCACATAAATAACACGTTTCATTAATAAATAAAAATGTCAGGTGATTTTGAGACAACCTATATAAAACATGTGGTCCAACGGCCGGATCTATAACTTGGCAATTATTGGTCTGGAAAATAAAAATGAAAAAGTTTTATAATCTATACGAATGTAAATTGTATTGTACGTAGCCGTTTTTTCGAGAAAAAAATCACAAAATGGCGGGTGTTAAAAAAACGTGTAATTTTTGCGAAATTTTTACTCATATTTGGGGGCTCAAACAATACTAGATGAAAAAACGGCTACGTACAACGATAGCTACTGCAATTACGGAAGTTTTGGTTTCTTTTCAAATTGGAAACCGAACAATTGTGGGTAGAGTTATGACTCCGGCCAGGTCGAGAAAAGTAGTTTCGAGAAAAAGCCAATTGAAAGTTTTAGTATACGTGAATCGTTGCGCTACCTGCTCTCACTGAATTGTCTGTAACTTGGTCACTTTTTAATACTTTAACTTGATTTTTTTTGTACATATACTTGAATATGTAGAAGTTGATAAAAATTTATTGAAAAAGTCATTCTTTCAACCCATCACAGTGATGTCCCACCTTGAAAAAAGCGTCTTGCTTGCAATGACGTACCCTATACACTCAAAAAACAAACTCAACGGATGCGAATCACCATGTATATATATATATATATATATATATATATATATATATATATATATATATAGAGAACGATCGTTTTGAAACATTAGACTTCTCAAATTATTCTCGAAGCAGCCAATTGCCCCATACTCAACGTCATATAAACTCCAATACGTTTAAAATCACACTTCCCTATGTATATATATATATATATATATATATATATATGCAAAAAATACTGACACCCCTTACTACTCGCGAGGCGAAAAAAGCAACCCTATCCCAAGCACTCATGCAAAACTCCCTCCGTGTCGACTCGCGGCGTGACTAGGGGATGAAAGTCAGGAGGCTAGGGGTGTCTCCTGACTTGCCAGGGTTCCGAGATTTCCCCTCTGTTTCACCATCTTTTTTTTATTATTCCACCCTCGGGGGCATGAAGAAGCCAGTCGGAAATTCTCTCCGAACACTTTGGCACAGGAAAGAGGACAATTATTGTGTGTGTGTGTATATATATATATATATATATATATATATATATATATATATATATATGTCACTGTGTTGCTGGAATATATACATATATGGGGCGAAAATGATTGCGTGACACAGTGACCGATTTAGGAAAGCGATCAGATGGTGACTCCAGGAAATCCATTCACGCTGAATGTATCTCGCTTCTTTAGTTCGGTTATTATTGGGAAAATAATTCGAATTTAAATTTACTAAACTTGATTTATACTAAATTACTACATTAAATTGCATAGTACTAAAATAATATTATCCCATACTAATTAAACTTTGCCCTGAATTTTCGTATTTCATCACCTTCGAACATAACATTGCTATAATGTCAAACTTCAACAATTTCACTTCATATTCACTCGTGGAATTCATTCTGGAAACTTTCAATAGAAATTCGCTTCTTTATATTTACTCCGAAAATGTATATTCTGCTATGCCGAAATTATACTATAATGTTTCTACTTAATATTTGCCTTAACAAGCCGTTTTTTATGAGAATATAAAATATAAGTGATTATAACGTAAAAATTATAAACGAAAGCGAATTTTTTAAAATTAAGATGGTTTCGGAAATTAATTCCACTATGTGTATATATATATATATATATATATATATATATATGTGTGTGTGTGTGTGTGTACACACACGAAAGTGATCAAATAGTTTCTAGAAATCCATTCACGCTCCATGTCTCTCTGTTTTTATAGTTTGATTATCATTGTAAAAATAATTCCATACGAATTGAATTCTGTGTGCATATATATACATACATACACACACACACACACACACACACACACACACACACACACACACACACACACACACACACACACACACATATATATATATATGTATGTATGTATGTATGTATATATACAATTTTTTTATTCAATAGACCTATACATATACATTATAACTGATTATTATTCAAGGACGGTACTAGAGCAATTTAAATTTTGAGGGTGATGGAGTACAGAAATTTAGTACGAAGTTTCGAGCCGTCACTCCAACGAACGACTGCCAAGTGCAAGCTTTTCATACTTCAAGACTTAATTTCTCAACAACTTTAAAACTAACACCGTACCAATAATGCAAACGAGTTCTCTCTCTCTCTCTCTCTCTCTCTCTCTCTCTCTCTCTCTTCCGCTCCTACTCGTTACTGGCTTCTTCAAAAACTGTTCGTTTAAGGGGGGGTTGTCTTTTTTTTTCGCAAAATTTACCGCTTTTTGGGAATTTTTTTGTGAAGAAAGTATACAACGGAAAACTTGTGAAACTTGGCATATAGTTTTATTCATCTGTTTACTACATACAAAAAAATTTTTAAACAATTTCATCAAAAAATCCCCCCTTAAACGCGTTTTTCTCGAAACAGCTTTTTCACAACTGGTGTGCACGATTTCTCAAAAACTATTCAACCGATTGCCTTCAAATTCGGACAGAATGCTCAGCTGACATCCTTTTATCGTTTGATGAAGCAAAAAAGCAATACGTTTAATAGTTTTTTATTTATAACAAAAAATCGATCAATTTTTTTCGAAAAATCGATACTTCAAGTTCAAAACGTCACCAAATCGTCAATTTTTTTTCCCCTTCATCGAACGATAGCTATATGTGTCTAAAGTAAAATGCTTTTTGGGTTTTTGTTGCAGGATGAACGTGAAGGCTGTAATCGTGCACACCATCAAAAAAGGACCATCGCGCGTCGAGGGGGGTGAGAGGCGGATTTTTTGATGGAATTGTTTAAACATTTTTTTGTATGTAGTAAACGAATCAATGAAACTATATGCCAAGTTTCACAAGTTTTCCGTTGTATACTTTCTTCACAAAAAAATTCCCAAAAAGCGGTAAATTTTGCGAAAAAAAAGACAATCCCCCCTTAAAAGAAGCGCTATACGCAGCACCGTTTCGCACTACATGCCCTACTATATGCTGGAATTGCAGTTTAGTAAAATTCCCACGGTTTTAGAGATAAAAATCATCTGCTTTTGGTTTTTCACATCCCATTTCTAAAAATGATAACTTTTTTCGGCCCGGTTTTCAAAAAATACTCTTCGCTATTTGTTTTATCTAGAAGTCTCCTTTGTAACCTCAAATGTTAAGGAAACTTTATGAAAATAGATCTTATGCGGAATTTTCATACAAACCAATTCGAACATCTGACTTTGATAGCCCGCGGTGTCAAAAAAATGTACGACGCATATCGTGCAAATTACTTTAAAACGTTGCTTAGTTATTGTCGATTCATATGCTTTGCAGAAAGGGCATGCGAAGAACCAAGAGCAGATGATTTTTTTCAAAAAATAACATGAAGCCCAGAATTTCTAAAACTGTTGGGACTTTTACTAAACTAAAATTCCAGCATATGGTAGAGCATGATCTGGCCTATCGACAGTTGGAGGATTGTCCATTCACAACAGGACACCCTGTGTGTGTGTATATATTAGACTGGCCCAAAAAAAATTGAAATTTTTTTTTTAATTATTTTTGTTGAAAATTTTATTGAGAATGACAAAAAATGAGTGCCGACCAAATTTTAGCCTTTTATATTAATATTTAGAGGTGCCTCATCGCGATTTTCTATTTCCTATTCATCCAACATGGTAAAAGTTTTATTTGCCGCTTCTGAGCTCTATAACTCGCCTACGGGTTAACACACGGAAACGCCCAAAAATATTGATGATAGAAACTCTCTACTATTAACGCTCTACAAAAAGGTCCTTAGCCCTCATACGATAAATTCACTCGTTCAAATTTTATTCAACATTAAAGTTGAATTCATGATAAATTTCATGATTTTCTGAGAGTCTTGGACATTTTCGACAAAATTATCGATTTTTTTTACTGTTTTTTTTCTGATTCATTTTGAAAAGCATTGTATTCTTTTTAAATCATTCCTTAGATATTTATTTATCACGCTATGGGAATTGAATCCGGTTTAAGAACAGATTATTGTACTAATGTACTTTTAAATAACAATAAATTTAAATCTATTAGGAGATTTAGAATCGATCTAGGGAATAATTTGAGCAGGATACAATACTTTATAAGATGAATCAGAAAAAAAGGAAAGAAAATCAATAATTTCCTTGTAAAAGTCCAAAAATCTCACGAAATCATGAAATTTATCAAACATTCAACTATGACGGGGAATAAAATTTGAACGAGTGAATTTAACGTATGAAGGCTAAGGACTTTTTTTTGTAGAGCGTTAGATTTCGTATAAAACAATGTTTGTGGAATTTCCGTGTGTTCACCCGTAGGCGAGTTATAAAGCTGAGAAGCGGCAAACAAAACATTTACCATGTTAAATGAATGGGAAACAGTAAATCGCGATGAGGGACCTCTAAATATTGATATAAAGAGCTAATATTTCGTCAGCACTTATTTGTTGTTATTCTCAACAACATTTTCAACAAAATCTTCAATTGAAAAAAAAATCTTTTTTCTTGGCCAGTCTATATATATATATATATATATATATATATATATATATATATACTAGACTGGCCAAAAGAAAAAAAAATTCAATTGAAATTTTTGTTGAAAATGTTGTTGAGAATAACAAAAAATAAGTGCTGACGAAATATTAGCTCTTTATATCAATATATATATATATATATATATATTGATATATAAATATTAGCTCTTTATATCAATATATATATATATATATATATATATATATATTGATATAAAGAGCTAATATTTCGTCAGCACTTATTTTTTGTTATTCTCAACAACATTTTCAACAAAAATTTCAATTGAATTTTTTTTTCTTTTGGCCAGTCTAGTATATATATATATATATATATATATATATATATATATATATATATATATATATATATATATATATAGTATATATATATATATATATATATATATATATATATATATATATATATATATATATATATATATATATATATGCAGAAACAGAAAACATTGCTGCAGATGAAATTTGCACAAACGCGCCCAAAGATTAAGTCCGTTAAATCATTTATTCATTTTAATGAATTGTCTACTTCAATGCCTGTCATATAAAGACGACACCGAATAAAATATTTCAACGCAGCAACGAGAATTGATAGCAGGGAAACTACGATAAGGAAAAGTAATGTAAAATAAAGTGAAAAGGTTGCGAATCGTTCGGGAGAGCGTGTTCTGCGCAGTTCGAGGGCCAGGCAGTTGAGTATTTACTGACGTCAGAGCCAGGTACTGCATAAACGTGTATATGTATACTGGGTGGTCCGTTAGCTATCAGCATCTTCGATATCTTCGAAACCATGGGTGTCGGAAAGAAAACGTGTCCTACAGAAGTTGCATTGTACAAAGGCTCGTCAAGAATACAAGGTAGAACGGGTCGACAGATGGTGACGACGATTTTTCTATAGCTGGAGTTATTTCCAAAACACGAAGGTCACCTTCGTTTCTTCAAATGGATCGCTGTGTTCTGATGCTCATCTGATAGCAGCTGTTGCGACAAACGCAATGAACACAAGGTCGTTCAAGGTCATCGAAGTCGTAGGTCATTGTATTCGTCTCAACAGTCGCCGTCGGATGGTAGACATAACAGCACGGCCTTCCCTTTGAATAAAAACAAAGGTGACCTTCGTGAATGGGAAGCAGCTCCGTAAGTTATCGATCCGGATGTTGGACCACATTTTTTTACAGATTCTCTATTATGCCTCAATAATGATAATATATATATATATATATATATATATATATATATATATATATATATATATATATATATATATATATATATATATATTTTAATGTACATGAAAGAAGTTCAATGCATGCTTAATAACATACATTTGTTCCAAATCCCAAATAAATAATATAGAAGACAAAAAAATTGGAAAAATGACCTTGTTCGGCCCGTCACAGTCTTCCCATAAATACGCGTCACTCGAGGCTGCCTTCCCTACTTCGGCTTCGCCCCTAGCCGTCCTATAGCTTCTCCACAATATCCAGCCAATTTAATCGATAATTGAGTCCGTGAAATTTCGTTACACACTCTGCCCGACGGCATTTCCAAAGGCTCTTTCAAAATTCGCAGAAGGGAGAAATTTGCTGAGCTACGAATCGTAACTGTATTTTTTTTCTTTTTCGTTTGATCATTTATGTGAGTCGTTCACTTTCAGTAACAACGTGTTCTCCGGTCAAGAAGGACGAAAAAGTTTATATACGTGAAAAATTTGCATTGTTCATTTTTTAAATTATTTTTGATTCCATTAGCCTGAACGGTTAGGAATATTTTAAGGCGTTACCCCCACTTGTAGCGTAAAAAAGGGCTTTTTCATGAATTTTTTTAAAGAAAACTACAAAACTTTTTTAATCGATCAATATACCATCTTAAAGAACACATCTTGAAGAAATTTCAGTAATCTTTTTATTGAAAAATATTACATTGATTAGTGGCAAATGGCCGTCAATGAAATAATGTTTTTATATACACGGTTTGCGGTGACCAACATTGCGGCGAAGTGGATCATCTGAAAAAAAAATGCGGATGGATTTAGTCAAATATAAGTATAAACTGGTCTTTAATCGAAGGATTTTAAAAAATATTCATTTTTCACAAAATGGCGGACAGTCAAAGTTAATGGTTCGATTTAACGAAAAAAAAACGGCCGTTTTTTGGCTATAAAACGGCCATTTTTTTCGAAAAAAAAAATCGAACGATTAAAGACTACATTTTTATGTATTAAATAAGCCTGCAAAATTTCAAGAAGATCGGTTCATTAGTGTTCGAGTAATCTTGGTCACCGACTTCAGGAATGCCATTTTGAGAAAAACGCGTTTGAAGTTTTTCTTTCAACGCTCTTTCAACGCGGATTCTTCTCTTTCAACGCTCATATCTTAGTCAATTTTGTTCGGATCGACTTGAAATTTTCAGGACATATTCTCAGATACTTATACTTCAAAAAAATGAAATTAAAAAAAAATAGATTTTTTCAAAATCGCAAGTGGGGGTAACCCCTTAAGCACTAAAGAATTGAAAAATTCTGTAAAGCGGTAAGTGAGGTAAAGAAGCGGTAAATAAGGTAAGATTGCATTTATAATGGATACCGCGCGGCGCGCCCGACCGCCAACTTCAAAGCCGTTTTTCCACGATTCACTTTTTTGAACCTTGTGAAAGTTCTAACTATGGAACGAAGGTTCAGATAGCTTTGAAATCTTTACCGCATATTCTTAGTATCATCACCTATCGTGTGAACTACAGAAACAAAAATTTCCATGATACAAAAAAATATAAAAAATAAAATACCGACAGAAAATTGAGTCAGAAATGTAGTTTCGAATTTTTATTATAATAATTTTTTTTAGTAATATTGTTGGTCTACACTGAAGATACATTCATTATGCAATGATAAATATGTTCTTTTTTTCAGACACCCACATCGATGCCGAGAACTTTCACCATCAACGCGCGCGCAAAAAAATTCATTGCTTTATTGTGTTATATCTCCGCCATTTGTTAATATTTCTGATTTTTTTTTACATATACTTAAACACGTGCATAAATGATCTGTAAAAAAATGTTGTCAATATGTGCGTCATTTTTTTTTAACCACGTCGAGAAAAGTATCTTCGAAAATCGGCGAAATCGGGTATATAAGGCCTTAAGAAGGACGTCGAGCAAAAAAACGAGATCTCTCGGTTGAAGAATAATCGGGAAGAATTATAAACAGGGTGTCCCTCTTATCCCTGCCACCCGAAATACCCCGGTAATTATCGACGTCACAAAAAAATGTTCCCCACAAAAGTTGTACGGTGTGAAGCGGCCCATCAAATGCGGCCAATTTTTTTTTATTTCGGTGGACGCGCTGACGTACAGTGGAAATCACCTCCACTTTTTTAAATGGAATGGTACATTTTTTTTCAACCATCTTGTGGAGCACCTCAAGCCGCATAAAAATCGTAAGGGGTTCAAAGTCGTTCGAGGTCATTCAAGATCACCTATTAAAATGAAATACAAACCTAAATATCTCGGATCACTACCAAATATTTGGTAGTGATCCGAGATATTTATATTTGTATCATCGATACTGACCTTGAATGACCTTGAACGACTTTGACCCTCTAATGTTTTTTATGCGGCTTGAGGTGCTTCACAAGATGGTTTAAAAAATGCACCATTCCATTTAAAAAAGTGAAGGTGACCTTCAGTGTGCGTCAGCGCCTGCACCGAAATAAAAAAATAATTGGTCGCATTTGATGGCCCGCTACACACCGTACAACTTTTGTCTGGAACATTTTTTTGTGACGGCGATAATTATCGAGTTATTTCGGGTGGCAGAGACAAGCGGGACACCCTGTATATATGAACTTGCATATATGTTATATCTCGTGCATCACATACCGAAATTTTATACAGCATGGATTACTTACTATATACAATAGTAATACTACATTGCATACATTTACTATGTGTACGAAGTAAAAATCGACAATGCAGCTGAATCTTGGTTCTCATCTCGCATACGGAGCAAAAAAATACTTAGACCAACGCAATTGTTTATTCAAAGGTAACTAACAAAACCTTGGGACGAAACGCTGAAATATTTTATTATTCACATTATTCGTTAGTTCGATGTAATAAATAATTCCTCCAACGGACGAGAATTCCATTTTTTAAGGGGTTACCCCCACTTGCGATTTTGAAAAAATCGATTTTTTTTATTGCATTTTTTTGAAGTATAAGTATCTGAGAATATGTCCTGGAAATTTCAAGTCGATCCGAACAAAATTCACTGAGATATAAGCGTTGAAAGAGAAGAATCCGCGTTGAAAGAGCGTTGAAAGAGAAACTTTAAACGCGTTTTTCTCAAAATGGCATTTCTGAAGTCGGTGACCAAGATTACTCGAACACTAATGAACCGATCTTCTTGGAATTTTGCGGGCTTATTTAGTACATAAAAATGTAGTCTTTAATCGTTCGATTTTTTTTTCGAAAAAAAAATGACCGTTTTATAGCCAAAAAACGGCCGTTTTTTTCGTTAAACCGAACCATTAACTTTGACTGTCCGCCATTTTGTGAAAAATGAATATTTTTTAAAATCCTTCGATTAAAGACTAGTTTATACTTATATTTGACTGAATCCATCCGCATTTTTTTTTCCGATGATCCACTTCGCCGCAATGTTGGTCACCGCAAACCGTGTATATAAAAACATTATTTCATTGACGGCCATTTGCCACTAAGCAATGTAATATTTTTCAATAAAAAAATTACTGAAAGTTCTTCAAGATGTGTTCTTTAAGATGGTTTATTGATCGATTAAAAAAGTTTTGTAGTTTTCTTTAAAAAAATTCATGAAAAAGGCCTTTTTTGCGCTACAAGTGGGGGTAACGCCTTAATAAATTGTTTTTTGGCATCCCTTAAGGAGGTTGGAGCTTTAGCCACAATCCAAGATTAGAAAAAAACGAAAATATCCGTTAACCTACTATACTGAGTCTTTACAATTTTTTTATAACATTTTCCCCACAAAACACCAGAGATAAAAAAATGGTTGCATGCATGGTTACGTGTGGTCAGATGGGCAAGATGTTCACGTTACGGGTGATGGATTTTTTTTTGGATATTTGACATTGAGATAAACCATTTCCAACAACAGATTAACGCAAACTAAATCTTCGAAAACATTTTTTTTAATCCATCTTGTCTATCGTAAACCATATATATTTAATGTTGAACCATCAATGTTTGATGAAAGATTACCAATCTTGGCCGCCGAATGACGAGCATTACTACTAACCTCAATGTCCGCGAAGTTGGCGTATTTCGGCAACACTTAATATTAATTAATGGTAAAAATAAATAATCTCGTGACATAAATATAAATAGGCATAATTATAAATGAGTCAAAATGTCATTCGGAGTTGTATAAAACATTTACTGACGCAGTTTTTTTCCCTAATAATCATTGATAATGTTATACTTTTTCAAGTTGGTAGGAAAACAACTTTTTTTTATTCAAGTAATAAAAATATAAAAATTCAGAATTTTGCCCTTCAATTATATCATTTATGAAAAATTGGCATCTACAGAATAAATCTATACTTCGTATGCATGACTTTGAGGTTCATTGAAAAAAAAATCATAAACCGTCACTTCACTCATCTGGACCGCTCCAGCCTCCTTAAGACGGGATATAAAAAAATCGATTTCTTATTATTAGGTGAGGAAAGCGGGCTGGTGTTGCTCAGTGGTCAGGGCATTCGACCAGGCTCGAAACCCTGCTCAGAAGCGCACCACATTTTTTTCGGATAGTGCTCGTGTAGTTTTTTCGAGGGTTACAAATGGGGCCCAACAGCGGTTACGGCCTCAGAACAGTCACGAAAAATTTCGAACTATCATGATTGCCGTGCACTGAGGAAAAAAAAAACCAATTGAATCAAAAAAATATATTGGTTGGTTCAAATAAATGTCTGATCGCGGAGTGCCACCGATATATGAGATTGTTACAATACTATAAAATATTGGAAAATGTGATTGATTCATATAACATATTATATTATTTGAAAATCTCTTTTGTTCTCTGAATGTCTACATTATCCTTCAAATAAAATTATATTCTATTGAAATCATTCTATATACAATCAATAGATGTATAGATGAAATAATTAAGCCGTTGCTACAACATTTTTTATTTCGCACACAAATGTAATCAATAGCATGAATTATTTCTTTACTACATCGAAACGGATATGCCATGAGAGGTAAGTTCTTCAATTTGTTCTAAATCTTAAATAAAAAGTGAGCATTAGAATGATCATCCACGATAATAGTGGAGAGAATATCAGATATCCAATGGAATATCCATGGAGAGAATATCAGATACTCAACTGATACGAACAGAAACTATACTTTGGTCTTAGCCACAGGCCAAGAAGCGATACTCTCTAGAGTTTCTCCGGTGTTTAAGTAGATTCTCGGTTCGCGCTACGCTTACGAGAAACGAGCGCGCGTGCGGCTCCTAGCGGTTACTCCGAGAACTACGGGTTTCCTTACAACTACAATTTCGGGGGCGCTCGGTCATGATTTAGTTGAATTTTTTCAACCAAATGCGCAAGAAACAAATTTTGTTTTCGCATAATTTTTTATCCAATTCAGACATATGCTTAATATTTTTCAATCCAAATAAAATATTAATATTTTAACGAATAATGTACTTGAAAATCAATATCGGATATGGTGAAAAGAACAACTTATATACTCAATAGAAATTTTATCTAAATCAAAGGAGCGAAATTCAATTTTTCTTGTGCACTCGAATCAACAAAATTCATGTTATATATTGAAACGCTTTTTTGTTCGTTGCAGAAAATGCATTCAAAACTAAACATATAATTTTTTGGCGATAATTTTTTTGATAGTTTCAATAATATGTTGTTCTCGGCTAACAATATATCATTTGAATGAAAAAAAAACCTTTTAATTTTATCATGTTATTAAAAGTCAATAGCGTTTTGTTTGGACTAATAAATCCGATTATTTACATCAACAATTTTACAATTGAATCAACGTAATTTCATTCAATAACACCAATGATATTGGATCGATGATTTTTTTTCTCAGTGTGGAAAACACATCCCCCCTGAGATGAGTCTCCCAGAACAGACAGTAGTGGCCCTTCTCCCTTCTGTCCCTCGGACAATCGTCGTGTCTGTAGCACCCGTTGAGCATATTAAGTTAAATTAGAGCAAACAATTGGAGTCGACCCTCCAGAGTCCG
>OY723387.1:5948063-5953063 GCA_963210295.1 Ophion ellenae | reverse complement strand
ACATGTCACGCCGTCTGACATCATCAGCAGCAATCCGTTTAGAAGAGCATGCCATACCTCGGCCATTTCAAACATTAATAAAATAAACAGTACCATGTACCAGCCAAAAGTCGTAATAAAACATATCCTAAGTCTTGAAAATAGTGAACAAGTCTTTCCTTTTTAAAAAAAATTACGAAAGTCAACCATTTTTTCCTCGCTCAAAAGTATCTCCCCCCTTGGTCCCCATAATGTTGGGAACGAGATGTTTTTTGAGGACTCGGAATCTCGAATTTGAAAAAATCCGAAATCGAAAAAAAGTTGTAAAAATTGAACACATTATTTCTAGCGTAAATTTTGCAAAATGTCCAAAAAATGGTCTCAACACTGTCTGAAGCAAAAAAAAAAAATTCTTCCATTTGCTGAGAATTGGTAGTACGCTTCAGACTCGAAGGTTAAGTCGATAAAATCGCGTGGGAAGCGGTCGCATGTCCCTCGGCGTTTTTTATAGATGGTTGCTGCATGCGCAATGTATAGGAAAATACGGGAAAAGACTACACTTCGTTAATCGGAAACTGTTGCGATCCGACGAAAAATTTCAACCAAAAATATCAACCTCGCTCGATGAAAAATAACGCTGCCTACTTCCGGAAAACTGTTGGGAGACAATTTACGAAAAGTTTCAACGAGACTTCAGTTATGAAATGGAAACTTCGCGACTCTTTATTTTTATCACGTGTCAGGAAAAATAAAGTTGGTATGATGTTAAAAGTTCAGCTCGTGTGATTATGTTACTTTTGTCTCGGCTGAAAAAACCGATCACAAAATTTGCAAATACATTGCTCGCTGCGAGAAACTATTGCAAAAAATATTAAACTGTTTGAAAAATACAAAGTCGAATAAATGAATTTTATTTCACAGAGTGAAAAGAGTTGAAAAATGTTTAGGAAAACAAATAGACGTTAAACAATTTGATAAACATTAAACTGGTCAAAAAATACAAGTTTTAATAAATGAATTTTATATAATAACACAAAAACAGTTCAAAAACTTTAAACTGCTTGAAAAAATCGAAAATTAAGCCTTAAGTCAAGCTCAGAAGATGAAGTATAAAATTTAAAACAAATCCAAATCGCTCGCCCAGAAGTTATAGTGGCTACTTTTCTTGACGTAGCACCTCGAGTATTCAATTAATTCCCCCGATCCACATTCATACGAACTACCATAACAACAAAATGATCACCCAGAAACCATAATCCAAGTCACGAAATTTCGTACCTGTCCGAAGCATGCATTTTCTGAACTATTTTCACAAACTTCGAGAACGGAGGGAGAAAATGTTGCAATTAGATTTCACCCAACAAATGGAATTTTCAGAGAATCCATTGGAAATTTTTCCCTGGCTTCGGAACTACACGCCCTCATTGCTGCTCAATCGATTATCGGGACCTTGCTGATTAATCGTGTGCCCACGTCATTATGACAATACGCCCAACACGTATGCAAGTTTTATTCTGAACTCTTGCCCTACAGCTTTCCTAGCCAGATATATATGTATATGAAAAAAACTCTATATATAAATGAAGTATATGAAATATATTTCGCCTATATATTCCACATATGAAATATATAGCTGAAAAAACAATATATATGGATATTGTTTTTTCATAACATATTATTCAATGAATATAACAAATAAATCATTATATATATATATATATATATATATCAATTTTTTTACCTATTAAAGTATACGGATACATTTTGTAATAAATATATATATATTAGGGTGATTCGTTTCAGGGTAACTTTTTTTTTCTGACCCATCGTGCCCGAAAATCTTTAGTCGGTACCCAAAAACGAACTTTCGTGAAAGGGGGGTGTTGTCAAAAAATATTTAGAGGTCGCGAATCAAAATTGAAGGTTTCCCATCTGATTAACATTGAAAAAAATGTTTTTCTCATTATTAGTGTTACCATTCCGCGAATTTTGATATCGCGATATTTTCCAAGTGGGTTCTCATAGGAAATATGATACTTTACAATAAAGTTCATTGAGCCAAGTCCGTAAATTCAACCGTTTCAGCGGTATCATTATTTCAAGTGAATATTGTATGAAAATATCTTTTCAAACGGCTGTAACGCCTAAGCTATTAGATATATCGAAAAAAATTCAGATGAGAACTATGTAGAGAAAATAATTTTCTACAAAAAAGTCTTATAAGCCGAGCCCGTAAATTCAACTCTTTCTCAGCTATAGGTTGATGAAGTAAAATAAATAGATTTTTTTGTTTAAAAAAATAGCTATTCATTTTACTTCATCCACCTATAGCTGAGAAAGAGTTGAATTTTCGGACTCGGCTTATAAGACTTTTTTGTAGAAAATTACTTTCTCTACAAAGTTCTCATCTGAATTTTTTTCGATATATCTAATAGCTTAGACGTTATAGCCCTTTGAATAGATATTTTGCACAATATTCACTTGAAATAATGATGCCGCTGAAACGGCTGAATTTACGGCCATGGCTCAATGAACTTTATTGTGGAGTATCATATTTCCTATGAGAACCCACTTGGAAAATATCGCGATATCAAAATTCACGGAATGGTAACACTAATAATGAGAAAAACATTTTTTTCAATGTTAATCAAATGGGAAACCTTCAATTTTGATTCGCGACCTCTAAATATTTTTTGACAACACCCCCTTTCACGAAAGTTCGTTTTTGGGCACCAACTAAAGGCTTTCGGGCACGATGGGTCAAAAAAAAAAGTTGCCCTGAAACGAATCACCCTAATATATATATACATTCATATACTTTTATGGGTAAAAAAAATTGATTTTGTTGTTGCTTTTTCACAAATAATACATATTCAAGAATATGTGAAAAACCGATGAAGTTAAAATATTAAAAATTGTCCAAGTTACGGACGATTTAGTGAGAGCAATGACTTTTCTCGACCTGGCCGGAATCATAACTTTATCAATAATTGTCCGATTTTCAACTTCAAAAAACCAAAATTTCCGCACATGCTGTAGTTATTGTTGTACGTATTCGGTATACTTTTTTATAATTTAGTACTTTTCAAGCCCCCGAATACAAGTAAAAGTTTCGATAAAATAACACTTTTTTGAACACTCGTCATTTTGTGAATTTTTTTCGTCGACAAACGGCTAGGTACAACGAAAACTACATTCATATAGATTATAACACTACTTCATCTTCATTATTCAGACAAACCATTTTCATCTGATCGATCCGGCCGTTGGACCACATTTTTTATACAGAAGCTTTTATACAGTATACTTTTTATACAGAATACTTTTTATACAGAAGCTTTTATACAGTACTTGAATAACATTGTTAATTTTTAATGTAAAAAAAAATTACACGAAATAAGTTCAATGTATGCTAAATAACATATCTTTTTGCCAAAAGTCAAATAAATAATCTAGTAGAAGAAAAAAATCGAAAAACGACCTTTTTCGGCCGGTCACAGTCCTCCCTTAAAATCGAAAGTAAACGAAGAGATTGATTCATCGATCTAGTATTTATCTATGCATTGGTTGCACTTTTCGGCAATGTTTCGATGATAACATTTGTTCGATAATAATTTGTTAAATTTTTTTTTGTCTGTAGTGAACGATATTGCCACCACTGGATCTAGATGATTTTTTTGATTTTCTGCTCTCAGGCAGAAAAACAAAAAAAATGTAACAATTTTAACTCACAAGAATAAAGAAATAAAATTCAAATATAAAATCAAGTGCGAATGAAAAAAAAACATAACATCTGACTAGAAGGAGGTGTAAATAAAGTTACAAAATCGTAATGAGGAAAATAAAATAAAGTAAAATAAAAGAAATTATATGCGAGGAATAAATGCCTAACTCTTGGTTTTTTTTTACAAATAGTAAAACAATATTAGCCTACGATCGATTGAATTCGCGCACATTTATCGTTCCTAATGAGATTATTTGACTCCGCCTAAAGCAAAAGTGCAGCATCTTTTTCTCCTCTTTTGCGCTACACATTTAACTCGCCCATTAGTCGCGCAATTCATTCCTTCAGTGGTGTAATTCAATTTGTCACTCTACGACGAAGAAAGGCACGTTTCCTTCTGCACATTGTAAAGAATTTTTTTTTCAACGTAAGGCTTTGAAAGTATGAAAATTTCGTGAACGACCTGCGAGTATGGGTTATTTTTTGTCGTTACCCTGCGGCTTTTTGAAGAGCGTGTGAAAAGATAGGCGATGCAAATCTACGTAAACGTAGGTGACGAGGAGCCCGGAGGGCTACCGCGCTATGATACCGGAAGTCGAGCTATCACGCGCGTTTGCTCCGATAAACAAGTGAGACGTCGACCTCGAATGGGGAAAAATCGGTCAACGAGAGAGGAACTCAGATAAAATGGGACAATACGAATGAGGGCAGTTCTTGCATTCTGCTATGACAGTGTGGAAAGCACAGGTACAAATATAGACAGACATACACACATACATATATTTATTTATTAATTGATTTATTGTATTTATTATACATTGTGTTATGTAGATGATATATTTTCCCCTCATGTGTGTGTATGTACAAATATATATATTTATATTTGTGACCTCAGTTTGGAAAAAAATATCACATTTGAATAAATTGGATAATAATAAAAATGGTAAAATACATTTTTTTTTATTGTTGAATTTCCACGCTGGGCACTTTAACGTGATTCTCGTATTATTCGATGGCCACAAAAAATTGAGAAAATGACAATTGAAAAAAAAACGCGGGTTTATGGAGATATACTTCAAGTTTCGAGCCAAAACATTATTTCCGAGCACTGTCAAAAGCTGAACTAATCCTTATAAATATTGAAGTACAGATTTTTCGATTAATTCATTTATCTTTAAAACAAAATTTTTTGCACTCGTATGTGTATGTATATAGGTGGAGATGAGAAGTGGAATATGGTGGGAATGTAATAAGAGGGAAGGCCCCGTACAATTGAATTTACGATTTAAAAAAAAAA